>OX336889.1:20145000-20860000 GCA_946959425.1 Argyrosomus regius | reverse complement strand
GATTGTATTTTCTAGCTGGCTGCTTCGTTTTCACAAAACATACAAGCAGGAAGCCTTATTGGGGTGAAGTATTCTTTTGCACAGAGAGGATATGCCACTCGAGTCCATGCTGCATGTTTACACCCCAGAGGCACAATACAGTATAGGGAAGGGTTAGCAGTAACACCAGTTAGAACTGGCCTTTTGAGTATCCCCCAGTCAGTGATTTGCATACATATTAATGCGTTTTTATTGAATGAATAATTAATAAATGTTACACAGTCAAGGAGTATCCCCGTAATGAAATTCTCAGGAGTATGTATACAGCTATGTTTTTCCATAAATGTCAGATAGCTCTAAAACTGAGCAAAGTAGAAATATTGACATGCAGTCTAATCTGTAGCCTGTGCCTACAGTCATAATATTAATTCACCTGATCAACATATCATATTCATAAATGACTACCAAATAATATAATGGGATAAATGAGGGGTGAGTTTTGCATTAGTGACCATAAATGATTCACAAAACTCATCTTTGTACTTGAATATTAATAAGAAAGTTGTTAATAATAATAATAATAATAATTACTATATTAGAGACACTTGAATAAGGTCCATATAGTGCACTGAAAAAAAGCAGGTGATATATAAATACAAAAACAATATTAATAATTAATAAATTAATGAATAGATATCTATTTATCAAAGTTTCCAGTCATTCCAAATCAGTGAGACATATATTCAAATCTATGTATATTTGGATTTTATTTCATCATCGATAGGGCACAAAATACCTCATTTATTTTTTCCCATTCTCATCACACTGTAGCCACCTAGATCATTACTTTACTGACATTTTTCATTTGCAGGTGGAGATTGAAACAGATTGTCACTAATTAATTTCATGTCATGAACGAAACTGAAGCTCAAGAATTTCACAGGGTGAGGTGTAACCTAAAAATAGATCAAATAACGAAGTGCAGGAAATAGTTTTATTTGTTAAAACTATTTTATTTTCTTAACTATTTATTTTAAATGAATACTCAAATTTGTACGTATATGTGTAACATCGTTTTCATTTGCAGAATCATAATATGTCACAGAGAACCTCTGAGTGGTCCAGCCCAAACAATCATGGAAAATTTGATTATTTTCTTTTGTGTTGTATTCAAAACTTCAGCGACACCTCATACTAATTGACCTTTGGTAAGTAATTATGTACAAAGTCAGGATGAAAATGTCATTACAGTCTCTACTGTGCAGGCCTCTGATGTCATGACAACAAATCTTGAGTGATATGCTGTCTAATAATAAATATATGCATGCTCTGGTGTAACACTTTACTATCTCCTAACTATTTGTCACGAGGGAGTGGGGGGGGGGGTTACAGGAAAGGACCCAAATGCAGGAAAGTACACAGGAGCTAACTTTAATAACCAAACAAAACAGTGAGGGATGAACACAAAGAAACACTGGAGCAGGATTCAAAAAACCAAAGGACACAAAAACCAGACTAACCAACAAGCGGCTGGAAATCCAGGCAAATAATCCATAAGGGCAAAGGCAAAGGCAGGGTCAAAAACAGAAAAGATGTAAAAACCGGGAACCACGAAACACTAGGAAAAACACTGGAAAGTCTGATACACACAGAAACAAGGCATGATACACAAACACACAGAGAACGGACAGACAAGGAAACAAAGGAAACACGGCAACTAAATAGACATGCAGGACTACATTTCTTGAGTGTGTTCCCAAATGTGTGTTAACATACATAGTAAACAGCGTGTAGGATTTAGTGGCATCTAGAGGTGTAGTTGCTGAACTACAATCTCTGGACATACGCAACACCCATTTTCACAACTTTGAACTCATCCAATGGAGACTGTTCGTCCTAATTTCACAGTTATTGAACATTTTCTTGGCTCCAGACTAACTGACGCAATGTCAACATCAGCCCCCAGCCACAGTGGACAGAAGAACTGGGTGGATAGTGGAAGTTCATTTTTGATGGCAATATAGTGTGTTTATGCTAAGCTAATGCAGCTAATGTTGGCAGTGTGTGTGACACAAATAAATTTACTAGGTAATGATATAGTTACATATGAAATAAAAAGGTGAAACCGCAGGAATTCATTGGCTTGGCAATGTTGTGCAAATTTGATTAGCACTGATTGGCAGCTAGCAGGTAACTCAGTGTACTAACTGTAGCCAATGTATTTAATCTGGAGATGTTTTCCCATTGACCAATCAATTGGTTGAAAAATTGGTAAAATTACAGTCAACCAAGGTTTCCTTTGGTTGACTACAGCCCTAGATAAAGGACAGCATTGTTCTTGTATTGCAACGTAGAGCTAGTTAATATTGGGTTATAGCCTAGATATGCTAAGGAAAAATGTAAAATCAGACTACTATATCATGCCAACATAATCCAAGTTCAACACTCTGTTACATACTTGTAAGATAGAGGTTAGATTTTATTGTTCATGTTTTGTTGTTGGGTGTGGGGTTGAACTCTCTACTCTGAGTAAGAAAAGTCAAAATGAAACAAAAGCAACAGCTATTCAATATAATTCTTTCTATGAGAGGATATTAGACTACTTCAGTATCTTCACGAAAAGTCTGCAGTTGCACTTGAGTTAACAATAATTTACAGACAGAGACAAGGTTACTTATATTAATTAGAGGAACTGTGTTTTTCTACCTGAACCATTTCTAATCTAGACTTTTGTTTTAGCTACACAACTGTGGAGAGAGAAATTTATAAGCAGAACATTGACACAACAAAGTCAGAGCATGACAACAGTGATTTCAAACTCATTTCTCTGACTTCACTGAAGCGTTGCTGAGTGTGTGTGTTTATGTGTGTGTGTGTGCGTGTGTGCGTGTGTGTGTGTGTCAACAAAAGGTAAGCAGAGCATATTTTCAGACCAGAGCTTTTCTTCCTGAACCAACATCTTTGGTGGTTTCCTTCTCTAATATTATTAATATAGATTGGCAGCCACTAGCTTTTTAAGAAATTGCTGCTGTGGAGTAGACCTTGTTGATATTGATTAAATTGGATATTGACTGGGTCACCAATTTCCTGTGATCCTTCATATAAAAACTTGATTACTACATAGGCAATTATCATCTGGTCTGATTGGATCGGCTCCTTCCACCCACCCAGTCTCTCTCGCTCTGCTCCTCTATTTTCTCTATCAGGCCAATTGATTTCTTTGTCTCCACATCCTCTTGACCCCTCTGTGTGCCTCGGACCAGAATGCAATGTATTAAGTGCTTGTTTGGATCAATCTAATGTGCAGTGATAGCACATTCACAAACTGCTGACTGGCCGGCAAAACTCATTAATTTACCATACAGGGTTTTCTAAAGGTCCCAGTGCTTCATTATGTACGTGTAACATCCACAAGCTTGGACACCTGCGAAGCCTACATACACAGTTTTAGTGCTGGGAGAAAATATTAATGTAGGGAGGATAATTAAGTGTTAAGAATAGAACTTCCATTTTCCAGTAAGGCATTGGATTTTATCTTTTGAGTAACCTCAGAAACGGTCGTGAAAGTTAATATCACACTATGTGCATAAAAATAGAGTACAGAACATGCATTTGTGTACAGAGCACAAAGCCACTGCCATGAAATAAAAGGTGGTTCTGTAACTTCGCAGAGATTATCAGACAATCACACCTACTTACACAGCAAAGTGTTAAAAACATTTTCTATTCAGCTATCCCTTTACGTTGTTTGTAATTAAACAAGTTGTAGGAGCTTGCAGAAATTTCACAATCACATTTCACTGTAATTGTACCTGTATGATGATATGTGAGCACAAAAACTAAACTTTAGTCAACCAAAAAAAAGAAAATAAGGCAGGCTGTCAATTCCTCTCCCTCGCAACTCACATGTAAAAGACATAATTATTCAACTGGAGAAATCGACAAAGCAGTGAGATGCTTTGTCGAGAGGAGGAAGCTTTTCAAGCGTGGCCATCTAGAGCGAGTATTAACTAACTTTTTGGATGCAGACATGCTTGGATGACATGCAATACCATCTACTTTGTTTCAAGAATACCAGAACTTTAACATGTGGGATATTCACTCTAGCATTTCATTTACTGTAGCGACAACGACAAGAATGCACAACAAAGCCTGAGATACCAGCAAGTTGAATTTAGCACTGAATGACACCTGTTCACTGGGGTAGGACAAGTCTACTGGTGGACGGGGGGACAGAGCTTTGTTTGTAGTCCCTTTACCCCAGTCACTAAAGTAATATTGTTCATAAATGTAGGACAGAAATTGCCAAAAGTATGCCTACTGAATCATAAATATTCAAAACACTGGTTTTACAGTTTATCATTTGAGCCTTGTATCACACTAGACCATTACACCTATAATATTGCTGTTTGGACTTGGAACATTTGGTAGTATAATAACCTAAAATGAGCTGAAAATATAATGCTACTAAAAATGCCACTTTAATAAGTAATTTTTAATATCAGTGTAAAATACTCAAATAGTAACTCATGACTTTGATCTTTTGCATTTACAGCTTGTGGCATACCCACATTATAAATATTAAGTTACCATAATGTATGTTCTTTTGAAGCTACTCAGCGCTGAGTTTATGATATTTTCTCATTTGATTGCAGTATACTATTATTATGACTGTGAATCTGTGCGTCCGAATATTAATAAAACACCACACTCAGCCTGGTACGTAACCACCAAAAACAAGAGGCCATGAAAGGCAGTAATCTGCCAGACAGCAACACTGACATAATTCAGTACCAAGGACAGCGCATACCACGGCTCTGAACTTATCACTTAATAAGATTTCACTCTGTAAAATCAGCAACCAAAAATACCTCACTGTCAACAAATTGATTACATTATGAAAAACGGGAGCAATATTGCCAGTTTTCTCTTGCACTAATAGCTCACAGCCACAAATCCACCACACAGAAAGAAACCTCTTCTCGAAACAGAAAGGTTTAACTCCAAGATAATGAATTATTCAGTTAACTCCAAATTGCAAGTTTATCTCTAGTGTTAATGTCCATTCTTCTGTTTTATGCTAGCAAACCGGCCAGCGACCACACAAATAAAAGGGCACAAAGAAAGACAACAACAACCCTTATCTGCCTTAATGCGTGCACCAGATTTCTTTCTTTTCTTTTTTTCATTCTGCAGTGTAGCACAGTGGAACCAACTATCCCTGAAAACAAATGAGACATCGGTCTTTTCACTCAGTGTTTTAAAAAAGGGATTTAAAGGACTAAAAGTCCAGCAAAATGCAAAGCGAAACAAATGTCAGGGGGCTCCCTCAAGGGGAACCAGAGAAAGAACACTATAGACACACTAAAATGTCACCAGAATATAGAGAGGTACAGGAAAACAGCAGATGGATATCTCACTGCATATTATTAAATCTCTTTATATGTCTATTTTTCTGCCTTACAGAATATGTACCAAGTGTAAACAATTAATTAAGGGAAAAAAAACAAAACAAAACAAAGCATGATCTTATATGCTCCTCCTCTTGGTGTGGGCCCCCACCCTACTACACAGCTTCACGTTAAAACCTACTATTGACAGTACAGGAACTACACTTGGGTACAGAAGGCTCACTCAGGGCTACCATTGGGCCATGTCTAATGTGCTAACAAGATATACATCCTCTGAGTTCTGTTGTTTTGATTTTTCAAAATTGCAAAACTGCAGCGATTCTGGATGGTCCCCCATGAAAATCCATCCATCATATATGATAACCACCGATCAAGTTGTGAAAAAAAAAAAAAAAAAACACTTTGGGGAGTGATGTAGGTCATTGCTCTGTTGATGCATTTGGGGAATTATAATGATTGGACTAAAAGGGTCACTCCACAAAATGGTTTAATTGCTGTGCCTAACGGACGATAGCCCAAATTCCACTGATTGGCTATTCTCAAAACCTAATGGCACGATGCATTATCACTCCCTCCTAAGGGACGACATGTTTACTACCGATTTGTTCTTTAATGAACTGAAGAATTACATGAACTGTAAAAATTAAGTGCTTTTTATCACCTTTAAGTGCTGGTTATACTTATTATACTATATCTAAATGTGTACTGATAAAATAAAATCTTAGTACTCAGCTTCATTCCCTAAAAAAATACTATTTCTTTTTTTGTCCAAAATCACAAATGTTTGCTGTAAAATGCCACACAACAGACAACGGCTATGTTACAGATGGCTTCAGAGCAGCTACAACATAACTCACTTCAGCTTGTGCTTCAGCGATCCTGCCAGCAGTGCAAGCATCTGCCATAATTTGACATGATATATAAAAATATCACCAGTGCTGTGGGAATACTTTGTCCATCCAAATTCCAGTGACTTTGATCTTTTAACCTGAACCGAGACAAACATGTTTCATGAGTCTTTGAAGGTTAACATGTTTTTTCTAAATCTTGTGTCCCATGAAGCATATCCAAAATAATGCAATTAAAAAAGCTGACGCATGCATACGTGCTGTGGCAGCGGTGGCAGTAGGGACCACGTGCTCTTCTATTAGCTGAAAGCATGTTGTCCTGTTATACTGTATATACAAGCTAACAGATGGTGCCCTTTGATGCTGTGCTCGGTGCTTAGTAAAAGGTTTTCTGTGTCCCAGTATTGCTTTTAAACGTTCAATTAAATACTTTGGTGGGACACAGGGAAATTATTCATTTTCTTTACCATGGTAACCAAAGCGGCACATACAGTATTACCCGAGGGACCTTCCAATAATAGTTGGCCCTGATTAGATAATATATCAGCATGTGAAAATAGCATCATACATATACACAATTATCATCTTTCATCCTGCAACGCTCTGTCTTCACAATAAGAAGACCTACTTATGTTGAAGGTAAAAGCACTTGAAAGCTGTATCATTCAAAGTTTATTGGGGGTGAAATAGAAATAAAAGTGCTCATTCATTTTGATCATCAGAAATACTACTAGGTAAATGTGTTCACTGTGTCTCAACCCCCTACGCCTGTCAAGCCTTCCTACGCAGCACATATTCAGTTTACAGTGATAGTAGGATAGGATTTTTCTAAGAATAAATTAGACGTAGACAAAAGCAGGCTAACATTAGCTCCTTAAATTGTTTGAAGCCACTGTTTCCATTTGGAAAACTTATAAAAAAGAATGTCATGAAAGATTTAAATATGGACATAATGGTACTGTGCTAAAGCACTGAAGCTAAAGGTGCATGTCCCATGAAATTAGTCAGCATCTTCACCAGTTGATGATCCATGTAGATGACATGGAGATTAAGAAACATCATTGTTCTCGTATAGAGAGTTGAAGACATGATGTCGCGTCTGGGTTACAACTTTTCCACTAGCTTCTGTGACTAAATGCAATCTCTCATTCAGTGTTCATTTAAGCAAATTACATTTTGTTTACGCCACTTTGTTGTGGGGACTGTGCTGCCTTTCGGTTGGCGAGTTGGAGGCTGTGTTTTGA
This sequence comes from Argyrosomus regius, assembly GCA_946959425.1. Taxonomy (NCBI): domain Eukaryota; kingdom Metazoa; phylum Chordata; class Actinopteri; family Sciaenidae; genus Argyrosomus; species Argyrosomus regius. The sequence continues at coordinate 20,852,518 of OX336889.1, read as the reverse complement.
CATTCTGCCATGATTCTGAAAAACATCCCCACGGTAGGTCAGTGCTTCAAAAACTGCTATATTAGGTCATACCATTGTTCAAGGAGAAACCGGGACAATGGAATATGTTTGTTTTTTTTACGTATTTCCTATGTAGATTTCCTATGTACATGAATGGAAGCTGGTTGAGGAGGTAAGGAGAAGATGCTGGATTGCATGGGTAGCTGCAGTAAGAACATTCCTGCATCAGTGAAAGTGCGTTCTCTGCATTTTCAGTCAGGTGCATTCTCTGGTCTTTAACTTTGACCTTAATTGTCTGTGAAGTGTAAACATCGGTGTGCATCTGCATGTGTTTGTGTGAGTGTGTGGATCAAATGCTCAGGGATACAACATATTTATTACTTAGGCTACTTATTATTCTTTACCATGCTAGTTGCCAGCACGAGATGTTGTTGAAATTATATTAAGATTTGTATCAGATCTGTATAAACTACAGAATTGCTGTATTTACAGGACAACCTGTAAATGAAATGCTGGACAACCATCTAACTGGGTGCCATCTTTACATCTCTACACTTGAAACATAAGACGACTGGGGACAGGGCAGGGGAAGGAGTGGAGGAGAGGGTTCGACAGGAAACTGATAAAAGGGTACAACATGAAGTGAAGGAGAAAAAACAAGAAGAAGAGGAGGAGATGGCACAACATGAAGTGGACATGGCACAAAATCCTGATGATCAGAGTGTAGAGGAATGTGTGTTCTGCATATCAAGGCATGATGAAATCAACCGTCTGCTATGGGAAAACAGATTTCTGAAGCATGAACTTGATAATCACAAACTGAGAGAACATTTTTGAAGGATGATGATGGATGGAAAGGTAAAATATTCCACTGGACTGCCAAGCTATGGTACTTATCAGATTGGGTTGTGCCATAGAGTATAATGCCATTTCAGCCTCATAGAAGAAGAAAGTTGACATCTTTTCAGATGATCCCTCTTACCTTTATGTGTCTGAAATTGGATCTGCCAATCCAGCACATCAGCCATCTATTTGGTGTGCACCGAGCAACTGTTCGTGTTGCATTTCAGGACACACTGAGTGGTATGTACTCTCCTCTACTGGTGCGAAAGTTTGTGGGTCAGTATTTTGAAGAAACATGCTTTGAGTTTTATTAGTCCATCCACTTTTCAGGCAACGGCACAAACATGTTCAAACTACAAACACAGTCACACTCTGAAATACCTCATCAGATCAAGGTTTCAACATAAAGGACATTGTGGGAATGAGACCACAGAAAAATCACCACAAAATTAAAGTTCCTTGTATCTGATTTAAGTAACAGCTCATGTAATATCAGTTTTAATAATGTGTTTACTCTGAACAAGATGAACAAAACCAGATATCGTCTGCTGCTGGGGCATCCTCAAGTCCTAGATTAAACCACTGGACCCTAAAGTTTCCATTTTCACATGCAACCATGTCACCTTTCTCTCCATGACTGAACATAGTGCTCTCTGTTTCTTTGAACACTGTTGCTGGCCTCCCTTGAATTGTTGGTCCTGTCTTCTCGAGCAGTAAACCAAAATGACGATTTCTGCTGTGTCCGTGTCCTTTTTTTTTTTTTTTCCAATCTGTTCTGCCTGGCAGTGCTGTTCCAAAATTGATAAATCACATCCATCAAGCCTGGTGTCATGTAGGCAGCTCTCTCGTAACCCATTCCATGCTATTGACTGACGACGATTTAGCTTCTGTGGGGGCAACGGCCAATGTATCCGTATGTAACAGTTCAGAATAGAAGCACTAATGTACCTACACTTAGTGGTGGAAATGGCCACATTGTACTGAGGGAACTACACTTGGGTAAGGTCAGGAGGTGCCCGTACACCCTCTTACTTGTGTGTCATGTTCATGATGCATTTTATGCCTTATCATGTTACTGAAATGAGCGTGTAAACAACTGTGGAATTTGCATTTCTATTTTATTCTTTTTATTTATTTATCTTCTATCTTTCCACACATATTTTCATTACAGGTTTATTCACTCCTATGAGCCCATGTTCACTGGCTCTATTTCAGCTACTTCAACAAGTGTAATACATTTACACAGTCACAGAAATGTGTTAAAACAACAGGCCATACACAGCCTTAGAAATATGAATGTAATAGTAATATGTCATTTCAAATATTATTAATGATTCCATTAATTCAAACAATCACATATTGAGTGATAAGTATTCAGTGAGCCATGCGTCTAAAGCTTCATACTTTTTTTTGAGAATTTCCACTGGCAAGAGGACAGAGAACAGAGTTTTTATTCTAAGCTGAGGGTGACTTGAGACAAATTACTGACAGCATTTGAAAACAGTAACTTTATATAGCTCTGAGTAATAAAGTAACAAGTAGTAACTAATTAACAATTACAAGTAGTCTGTAAGAGCGAGGTGCGACGAAGAAGTTACCACAGTAGTCATCCCAAGTTTAACTCATCTCAAAAGTTGTATGTAATACACACCAGAAATACTTTAGCTGCAGTGTTTGAGGAGTGGCGTTTGTTTGCGGGAATGGCCAACATGAAAGCGTTCAAGCACAAATCCTAGCATAACTGGATGAGGGTACTACTGTAGGTAGTGAGCTTTAGCTGGCCAGACATGGTGACATTTGCAGTTCATGTTGAAGCAGAACACTCAGTTTAATACACTCCTTACACTTTTGGACTTTTGCTTTTGTGGTTTTGGAAAGGCTAAACACACTATAAATGTACCAACCAACTTACATACCAAGTCTCATACTACAACTATCCACACTGCTTTGGCATTTGAAGTAATCCAAAGCTTCACATCTGCTGTGCCGAGTTATTGCTAAGCTATGACATAGTCAATAGTCAATTGAATTTGTTGTTTTAGTGCTGAAAGATGTTTCTTCACTAATCAAAGACCATGTGGAGGTGGATCAGTGGAAGTCATTAAGGTCACATAACATCAGAGTCACATGAATCAAGCTGTGAGTTGGTGTGATTAAACCTGAGAAGGGGTGTCAGAATGACACTGTAAGTAGCTGATAAGTGATCTTTCTGTCCCTCTGTTCAGTGCTCCAGTTTGACATAGATGACCTCCATTATTCAGCTTTCAAACCATCTGTCTTCTCTGACCTCTGTCTTTTGTCCTTTAGATGAAGGTAGACTGCTAAACCTTTTTATCTGTTGTCTCTTTGCTGTGCATTCCTTTGCACCCATATAAACAGAACTTATATAAGTAGAGAGTGTTTGTGGAGAATTGTATTCGTCATTTGCAGTCAGTGGAGAGAGTGGAGTGAGTGAATGTCCATAAAATGTCCATAAAAGCTTATACTCAATGCATCTACGGTATAAGGAATCTGCCAATTGGTTGTTGGTCTACAGTACAGACAAGGACATGTTTACCCAATATATTTACCCTTTAGTGGTTCAAGTTACAATTCATGGTGCTTCAGTTCAGGTCAGCATGCCCTTATCATGGTCATTGCTATCAGACTCATTTAACTATGTGCATGTTTAGGGAGGCAGACAGTCATATCCTCTAACCTTGGTTACCATACTAATGCTCAATTTAAGTACAGCCCTTTTCATTTGAATACCATATTGGACGTCTATTTAAAATATCTGCTTGTTTTTTTTACCTAATGTTCGTTATGCACAAAAACAAAAAAGCATATTCCTTATGTGAAAACCTACGTGGCAATCAAGCTGATTCTGATTCTCCTTCCCTGTACTGAAATGGCTCTTGCTTTCCTCAGACACACAGCTGCTCTGTGTCTCAAGGAGAAAGTGTCTTTACAGCCTTCATTTTAGTGCTGCCCCTGAAGTGACCTCAACACATATGATTGTCCCTGTGTAACCCCTTATGTGACGTGCTAGAATAGAAGATTCCCCACAGCATTCACGAGGATAGGTTCAAGGCTCTCCTTCACACATCCTCCATGCAGAGGTTGGCCACACTGAGCGACACTGATGAACCTATGGTCCTGTCTGTGGAAACTATTATTATGTCTGCTCTTCAGGCAAAGGTCAAGTAGGACAGAAACCTGATCTGAGGTTTGTTCTTCCCAGGGGTTTATACTGAGGAAGGTGCAAAAGTATCTTCATGCATTTTATGGCTTGTTGGACTCCCTGGGATTTTTAAAGTCTGTGTAAAATAAGAATAAATATGTGTTCTGAGTTTGTCAGACCAAAGAATAAAGTGTTATTAACCACCGAGCCAAATATAAATGATTAAAAATATCGACAAGTTTATGAAATTAGGTGTCAAAATCAGGTAAAAATTAGCAGTATTCTCAGCTCCAGGACTGTGGGGGCGTGTCTGCTGAATGCACTGAAGCCACGCCCACTCGTGGGAGCAGTCAAGCAGCAATTTTTGTGTCAGATGAGTTCAGAAAATGACATGACTAACTTTGAAACACTCTGAGCGAGATGAATTAATCTCTATCTCTCTGCTAGGGATGCAGGGGTATGCTCAGGGTGGCCTCAGCGTGTCATCAAGTCACCCTTTAGGACCGCCCAAAAAATCCTAGACTGAAAACTGGTGAAAAACTGTTTTATCCTCGAACTCCACATTTCAGTAATATATTGTTCAAAGTCTTTTCACATGTTTTCAGCAACTATTTTCCAACATATTTAATGTAGTTTGAAAGAAATCTCGGAATTGCCTTTATACGGACTTTAAGGAAATATTATGTGATGGGAATGATAAGATAATGTGATTTCCATGTTAAGCCTCTTTGTGCAAATTCTATCAGTCTAAACAAATACCAAAATTATTAGAAATATGCTAAAGATTATTTTCAGCAGTACCTGCAGTACCTTCAAGTAGTCAGTTTGTGGTATTGTCCACCATTTTTATCCCCACAGTGGGGGAGATTTCATTCCCTTTGCAACCTGTTATGAGACTTTTCTGATATGACATAGGTGGCTCTACTTTGAATCTGACACCGAATCTGAAGTGATAATTTTCAAGATGGATGAAAGTAGACTGTATGCCATTATGTAGTGGCATAAATGGACACAACAACACCAACAGTTGTAATTATTGTTCAATTCAATACAGCAGCCCTGCAATAACTGCTATGTATATAGCTCATAATTCTATGTTTATGCTGAGAATTCAGGTACTTTTTGTGGTTCTAGTTTAAAGTGTTGTGGTCAGTATTACATTATAAGACCGTTTCTGTTATTTAAACCAAAGGGTATTTTTGCATGGCTGTTGCATTGTGTTCTATTTTGTACCTGTGTCCACTCCCTGTGGATACTGTACAGATACACATTTCAAAAACCTCTCTATACTCTTTTGAAGTTCTAACAATTGGTGCACTGGCCCCTAGTGTTGTTATCCAGCCCTAGGTTCTTCCCGTGGTCACTGCCCTACATTTCAACCACAACAGAGGCACTCTGTATTAAATCCACAGTTTCTGATTTGATGAAAATGAGTGCATAATTTGTTTGTCATTGTTTACTGTGGCGATTTTTATGTCATTCAGGCAGTTTCGGTGCTAATTATCAGTGATGACTGCATGAAAGGCAAATGCAAAACACGTCTAGACAGAGAGCAAAAGGAAAATCAGTGCTTTGTGTATTAGCCTACATAGAAATATCATTTAACAGAGGTAGCTAGGAGAGGGTCAAACTTTAATTATAATTCACATCACGTTTCACGTTTATTTTTTTTACCTTCTTTTAGTGGGTGGAAACAGTCTAAACATTACAGTACTGTAGCCTTCCAGCGTCTGTACCTTTCACTATGCTCAATTCAGCTCTTTCAGAGATGTTTATTCATATTTATCGTCATATCTAAGACCTTGGTCACATTGCTGTTGGATTGGATGGCATTGAATGTTCATGCAGTGACTATTTGAAGAGTCACAGCTTCTCTTGCATAGGATCTTTTAAAAGATACTATTTCAGCTCAGTCCAACAGAACAGATAGATTTTAGCAGCTATAAAAGACAATTATCAACTGAGGAGATATAATGTGTCACACGCTGTGCAGAGAGACTCGTACCCATCAATATAACGGCGCATGTAATTTCCAGCCAGTCACATCTTGTCCAAACACAAAATGACTTTCAGAGGTCACTGAAGTGATCTGGCTAATTATATCCATGCTGATACAGACTGACCATCAGTCCCTGATGAGGGGAAAATAGTCTGCACTCTTCGCCTTTCCCAACTGGTGCCAATCAAAAGAAATTACAGGCGAGGTAAGCCCACAAGAGTGGAAATTGAATAGAAGTGTGTTTTGATTGAATATGCCCATCCCAATTACGTTGTACCTTTCAGGCATCCAAGTTCTCATTAGTTCACCTTCCCATCAGAGTGTGTTTCTTCATCAAGGGAAGCAAGTGGAGTGTCGCATTGAACTCTTGAATTTCATTAGGAGGAGGATTTTTTTTTTTTTTTTTTTTTGCTCATTCAATTTTCAAGGCTGTTGTGTAGTTTCCAAAATGGAAATTCAGTAATTCAGAAGGAAGAAGGTTTAGTTTACCAGGCTCATTGATACTTTTCAGTTTTCTCTTGGCTGTCAACCCTGCCATGCAAAATCAGCTTGTTACAACATGTACCTCTATAATATGGGAAGTATTGAACAGTGAATTCTTTACTTATTGTAAAATGAAGTAAAAGGTACTGACAAAGACTGAAATGTAGCACAAACAGGCAGACAAACTGGATGGTTTTCATTTAAAAGCTCAGGGAAGCAGCTGTGCATTACTTTTTTTTTTCTTTTTCTTTTTTTTTCACATTTGCCAAACCAACCAATTAGTGTTATGAACAACAGGAACTCAAAAGCGGGCAAAGACACAGGAAATGGATTTGAAGAGATTGTCCAATCGTACAATTGTTAAAAGGAATGAATGTGCTTGATCGTGGCAGGCTGGCAGGCACAAGGAAAACAAAGGTTAGTGAAAACTTGAATGCACAATTCAAAGAGCCGGAGACGTGAACCACCACAGACAGTGATTTAACAATTTAGTGAGTAGATGAAGGACCAGGGTTGATACACTGCAGCGTTAATTAATGGATAGATTTCAGGTTTGTGGCTTGGAGCAGGTGTGTAGGTTGATCTGCGAATTATGAGCCGGAAGAGAGGAAGCACAATGATGCCCACCACACAGACAAACAGAGAGACAGACAGCGAAAACAGTATCTGAGGGCATGGCCAAGCCAGATCAGTTGGTATACTTATCCTTGAAGTATTTCCTCTTGTCAAACTAGAACTCTAAAATTTTCTGATAAAGCATAAATCTCATCTTTGTGTTGTGGCAGACGTTGCATGGCTGTCAAAGTGTGCCCATAGGCCAGGTTCATTCAGTTTTTTGGAGAAAAACAGTTATCCTCCTAAATCCTGAGCTCCATCACAGCTGTCTAAAAACATTTTTTAGTTTTACTGCATAAATATTAACAATATTGGCTGCATCGACATTACTGTACACATAGAAATGTTTAAAATGACAATGAAATCACCCATAAATCATTAAAAAAAACACTCATACATCAATAAAACATGCAATAAAGAAGTCACCTTAAAACCTTTGTCTGCTTTATGTCATTGAAAAGGCAATAAAGCCTGCAGTCACCAGTAGAGGTGGAGTGAAATTTCTATCACTAATCCATGGCATTTATAGGGTGCTGGGATGAAGCGCTTGTGCGATAAGAGAGAAAAATGCTATATGGACACAAGCCCTAAGTGTACTGTTTCTAAATCAAAGAATATATTTATTATTCAGAGCACTTGCATAGGACATAGCACTTGCGGAGTGTATGAACCATTCCGTGTCAAAATCAGCAGAGGAGACAGTAGAAACAGCTGTTTGTATCTTGTAACACTTGTAACATATTGCAAATAGCCTACTGGAACATGTCCCTACCATCCAGATGCAAACTTATGCTCATGCTTTGCACGTCAAGTTCACACAGGGCCTTAAGCACCCTGTGCAAAAAAAACACCCACTCCAACTGTTTTCGCCAACCATGACACATGGGTGTTTTCCGCTCCCTGGCCTCAGAGGGCAGTCATGAGCCCATTACAGCTTGGTGCACCCAACCTCTGGTGCTGGGAAATGAAGCCAATGCGGAAGTGCTAAAAACTGTAATTCTTCGAGTGGCAGCTTAAGACAGGCTGCAGAAATGAGTCAACCTCCATAAACGGCCGTATTAAAATACCCAATTTCACAGCAGAAATAAACATGTTTAGAGCCTGGTTCAGGCAACGGTTTTGGTCTCTATAGCTAATTTCCGCATCCATGACAACTGTGAGGGGGTTGAATTTTTTGCTCATAATTAACAACGCTGCCGCTTGATTTATAAGTGCTGTTACTGATGGCTTATTTGAGCGTCATTCGGCCCGCTTTAGGTCTGCCGATGATCCATGTCTTTGCCAATATTTAGATTAGCCAAGAGGTGGAAGAAGCAGTACATCCAACATGGCGGCAGTCAGCGTCACATATTTACGGCTTCAAAACAGCGCCTCAGAAACCTACAGGCGACGTCACTCAGGGTCTGTCCATTCTTTATACTGTCATTGGGTGCACCACAATGAGGCGAAGAAGACATTGCGCTTGAAAAATGACTTTGACCAGCGACACAAAGGTGAGATTTATTGCTGTTATCAAATAGTATTATTTGCTTTTACAAGAGAAATGACTTGATGAAGACTAACTGGTTGTTTTAGCAAATGTACATCTGATTAACCTGCAGTGCACACCGCTACCCAGAGTTTTTCTATGGACTCATCTGGGACCGAAAAGGGCTGAGTGAAATATAGTCCATTTAATATATTTTGAGGAATATTTTTTTGATATTTTTATCATTTTTTATTACATTTCAATCTCCTAGGTGTGTATTATATTATACAATTACAACTGAAATAAAGTTATTAAGATTTAAATTCTAATTTAAAAAGTTTTCCATGAAAATTAATATAAAGTAAAGTGAACAAGGAGCTGAGGGAAGCCAGATATGTCAGGCTTGTGTTTCCTCATATTAAAAAGAAACAGACTTTCTGGAACAGGACCTGCAATGCCTCAGAGTCTCTCCAGCACATAATGAGGACACCCAAAGGCATCATTCAGACCTCTCTGCCCTCCATTCAGGACATTTATCACAAATGCTGCATCCATGATGTATCTTGCATTCTCTAGAATTTTCTCTCACTCTTCCCACCGCCTCTTTCTTTCATGGCCATCTGGTCGAAGGATTTGCAGCCAGGATGAGCAACAATTTCTTAAACCAGGCTGTCAAAGTCCTAGAACCCCAACAATCTATGCGATCTGCTCCCAAGTCCCATATGAATGTTCGTTATGGTGTTTTTCGTTTACATTACCACTGAGCACTGGGTGCTGTTTTATTCATTTGATTTGCTCAGTTTTCGCCTGTCTCCCACCTCTTTATACCTGCCTGTTCCTGCCCAAAAAGTCCGACAGAAGGAACATGTTTGTGTTTTACTGTGTGAGCAGAGTAACCATGGAGCATGAGGAATAGGACCCAAATGCAGAGTACTGAGGCAAAACTGGTGCAGTTCAATGATTTAATAATGGGTACAATGGGTTACAGAACAGTAAAGCTGGCACAGTCGAAAGCTGTCCAGTATGGGCAAACAAATCCAAAGAAGCAGGCAGAAAAAAAATGCATAAAACAGGAAAGCTCCAAAAAAAAAAAAAAAAAACACTGGAGAATAAACATTGGGGAAATAGCTGGAAATCTTGACATATAGACAAAGAAGAACTGGCAACTGAGACAAAGGAGCACACACTAAATACACTGGTGAGGGGAGGATAAGTAGACACAGGTCAACCTACTCAGGGCCGTGCACACAATCAAAATTGGCAGGAACACACGCAAAGGCAGAAAGTGCCACGAGGAAGGACCAAAAACGACCATGACAGTTTATATCTCTGAATATATGGAGTTTTCAGCCCCGTCTCCTAAAAATGTGTGCATATATACAGTACTAATTTGCAACAATAAATGTTTTAATATGGTTAATTAACCTAATTGGCCACCATTGAATGGTTTTGCTAAATGTTCAGTGGCTATATTGTATTTGTCTTTCTTACCCATTAAAATAGTCAAAAGTCACATGAAGTGTGAGATCCAACATATTCTTACTTAATTAACATGTGAACAAACCGTATGTAATTTATGCTGCTAGCAGAAACAAAAGACGTAATCTGATGTTGTTGTGGAAACCCAAATCTATTATGTACATAATAGTAAGCATCTAAAAAGTATAATTAATTAGTTTCAATCCAGTTCATTTGAAATATTGTCATTTTAAGCTTTAGCAAACTTTGCTGATATAAGTTTGAATCGCATGATTATACAAGGACATTTACACAATTAATTCTGCAAACGAATCATCAAAGAAGCCGCTATGCTTTGGGGCTAACCCTCTTCACTTTTCCAGCAGTTGGGAAACAACAGGAGACTTTTCTTGGTCTTGAGAAGCTGCAGTATAACTGACACACTGACACTGTAACCTACACTGTATATTTACTGTCAGATTGACAACTTACAGCTAACCTTTTCCTCTGCTCCACTCACACTCACTTTTTTTGCCTCTCTCTCTTTCTCTTTCTCCCTCATTGACTCCTCACTCTCTCACTTGCTCCTAGCTACACAAACATGGTATGTGGTTGTTTATTAGCCTGGATCAAGGACACAAGAGATAAGGATGTAGGACAGAATAAAGTGGTTCTTTTGGTACCATCCACAACTTTTGAAGATAGAAATGCAAAAAACTACATAGTACAACTACAAAGTACACAAGTTAACAAAATATATAACATAGATCAAGCTGTTTTTAGACATTTTAATGCAAAAATGTTGATTATTATAGCTGTATAATTTAACTGAAACCTTTTCCATCCTTAACCAAAGTGCTTTGGTTGCCTGAACATAACCACACATGCGATTCAGTGTCAGGATGCAAACCCTCCTGGTATCAAAGACACCGCCAAACATAATCAAAGCAGCAGTTATGTTTTCTCTCAAGATGAAATCAAATAAATTGAAGTTATATAAAAAACAATTCATTAGATGTACATACCTGGGTGCAATGAAAACATTTTCATTTTCATCATATTAGTTGAAAAGTAGGAAACTTAATTTTTCACGTTATTAAAATGAAATTATTAAATAAATAGAATTGCAAATTCAAATGCTGTAGTGTGTCGCTCCACTTCTGCTAATGGAAAAGGCCATTGAAGAGCCAGCTGTTGTGCACACTGACTTCATGTGCAAAGCTGATGGCAATGATTCTCTAATTGTATTTCACATTAAAGTACACAAATGTGTGAAATGACAACAACAGTGATGCAATTATACATAGCGGGTTGGTGTGAGAAAATGTTTTCTAGTACGGCTGATAGATCTAATGGAATGGAACCAGCAAATGGAGTACAGCCTCTATTTACTGGACAAATTGGTCCTGTAGAGTTTCACATTTATACATGTTGGGCGATTACAGCTGACATGCTGTGTGGGGAGTGTATAAATAAAACACACGCGCGCACACATTCGCATGTACAATTTTCAGTGTGTGAAGGGCATGGGCACTGTGGAAACCAGCTGACTTGTCCTTTCTGTTTTGAATGACACGTACTAAAAGCACATACAGAACAGGGTTGTTTTCTTTTAGACACGTGTAAGCATAAAACATTGAATGACGTGTCCTGCCGACAGGAGCACCTGATTAGAAAACGCTTTAGGAGGGCACAGACAAGTGAGTGAGTGATGCTGTTTTTCCAGATGAACTCTAGTCAAATTTTATTACAAAGGATTTGTCTGATCTCCTCCCAGACAGCCACAGCTTCTTCTTCTGTCTCACACATTGACTTTCTTGGACTGCGTGTGGATTTGGGGCGAGGAGGGGTGACAGTTGTGAACCAATTTCAAATTATAAATGAGTCAAGTGATTGGTTTAATTTGAAGCAGGATGATTTACCTCTAATTACAGTAGTCAGACAATGCACTAGCAATTTAGTGATATCCCTGCAGTTGTGGTCTTGACCGGTATTAAAATAAATGACCAAGTTCTTTTTGTCGGAGACCAAGAAAAGATGGTGCAGTCAATTCTAAGATGAGAAGGAGACCTTTAAAGGCTAGTCTTGAGACCAAGGCCGATCTAGAGTATGACAGCACTAGTGAGATGCCTCTTCGGGTGGCATCCATCCCAACAGAAAAAAAAAAAAGGTGTGGAAATACTCTTTATTTTGATAGTCCCCCTACAGATAGTATAGATTATAACTGAGAGTCCACAACAGTTCCACAACTGATATTATTCCACTTTGGTTAAGGTTTAGTTACATTTAAGCACAATTAGGCACAAACACTGGTTAGGGTATATCCATGAACTGTCACATATATGTATAAACTATCTGGAGGCAGACTATACAAATAAATGATCTGGTACATAAGTACTAAAACATGTTTATATGTTTCTATGGAAGTTATAGCAACTAGACAGGCGTCAAAGGGGATATGACACCATTGACAGGCAACCAAATGAATCATTTATGGGATGCACATACCTAGATGCAATGAAAACATTTAGGTTTTCATCATTTTAGTGTCACACATCTGGAGGAGATGGAGGAAACCAGGAGAGGGCAATAAAAAGTGTGAGTCTCCCAGCAAAGGTCCCCTCCCGACTTGCAGTTAATGTTCCTTATAATAAACTATAAGGTTCTTTTCCTAACTATAGTAATACTGTTGTTGCCATGCACAGATATTGTATGAAAAAAAAACCCAGCAAAATATTTTCAGTGAAAATGATGCAGGATTTTGCAGAATCATCCTATATTGATGTTCTTGTCAGTCAATACTATTAAATATCCATGAGCCTCTGAAAACATTTTTCAGTCACTGGTACAGTGACTCAAAACACCTCAAATAGTTTAAAGTTAGAAATAAAAAAAGATGGAAGATATAATCTCTTTGCCCACTATTTGAAACACTCAAAGAGAATGTCACCTTGTAAACAACTGAATAAATATTAATGTTGTTCCACAAAGATATCAAGACAAGAGCAGTGTGAACGTGGTCAAAACATTTGTGTTTGTGTTCTTTTTACATTTAGTGTTTATTCTCCATGAGCAATCCACCAAATCAGGATCCTTAGATTTTCTTGGCCTTAACACCCCAGTGACTTTGATTGTATATGCTAAATTTAGACTGCTTGCTAAAGAGAACAATTCTGTATTACTTGGGTCTCTCCTATAAACAATGCTTTTAGCGTGCTTCTTAACTTATGGACAGTAGACTGCAAATATTCATCCATTTTACAAAAGTAAAGCAAGCAAATTCAATTACTGTATGTTTGCTCATAAACTGAAGATGGCCAGAGGGGTAGTCAGGTAGATGGACGACCCTAACCCTGAGGGTGAGAATGATCGATGCCTTACAGAGAGACAAATGGTAAACATGATTGTGTTTGTGTTTGCTTTCACAGCAGCTGGCAATGTCATCCTGTCATTTTTTTTTTTGGTTCATCTTTGATAAGTTTAGTTAATAAAGTCATGGTCATGAATTAATTTACAAAAGGAATAACCTTCAAACATGTTAAATACAAAATAAATAAAGCAAAGTTACGGATAGGCCTGGGATTCATAATAAAATGTCAAAGAAAATCGAGACATTGCTTCAGTTTCATTACATTCTGGCTTCAAGACATTTAACATCTGTTAAATCACACTGATAAAGAAATATTTAATTATATATATATTATATTATATATATTGTATTATTGTGTTTTGTATTTTTTCTTATTGTTGTTGTTGTGTAAAGGAAGTTGGGCAAAATAGGAATTTCATTGCTGTATAAATCATGTGTTTTTACTTGCAAATGACAATCATCTCTTGAATCTTAAAATGGTTCATTGTTGATGCTGAGATGATGTTTCACCTTTCATCAGGCCAGACTGTCCTCCTTGTGAGAAATATTAAATAAAACATTATTTTGTTCAAGACTTTTTATGTTTTCAATGTATGCTTTGCCCCATTAAAAAAAGTAGCATAGTTGTGGAGGGAGCTGCTGCATTCAGTCCTTTCTTTATGTCAGTGTGGGAATTTTGAATGTCTTCAATTTCCTTCCAGCAATGGTCAAAGACAAAGCCTATAGTGCAGACAAATGGCTTTTGGGAGACATTTTATTCATAACAAGCTGCAACACAAGTGAACTGACATTGCCTTGCAGTCTGTCTATTGCATCTTTTACCCAGTGAGGACAACAATAGAGCCTAATCTCAAATTGCTTATTGACTCATGTACCATGAATTTAAACGATGATGCATTTCAGGCCACTGTGCTGCTTCTCTGTCGTTGGGAGAGGGTGAGGCTCATCGATTCACAAGGCTGAAGTCTCATTTAAATCAGGAAAACCCTACAGTACCTTCCTCCCACCAGAGGATGGGACATTAGTATGGATGTTAGTCTCCCATGGCCTAAGCCAAACAAGCGCGGGGCTGTGTGATATATATATATATATATATATATGTATACACACACACACACACACACACATTACTTTGGGGTTTGCACAAAGTTGCAGTTTCATGATGCCAAATTAATGGAGTGAGTGAACCACCTTGGTCTCCCATTGATTCCAATAAGACAAAGCAGTCAAGTGAGGAAAGTAACACAGCTGGCTTCATAAACAGGCTGAGGAAGGAGTTTCAGCACCCTGACCTCAGGTGCGTTCAGTTTTTACCGAACACAACAATAGATTACACAATGCAATAATGGATTTACAATGAACTAATCATAAAGTATTGTGAACGTAATGAGTTAAATTAGCTAGGCCAACTAGGACTAAATTTACAGTGATTAATAAAAAGGGATTTAAACACAAAATACTACATTATACTGGATAATAAATATTTCTGTTGTTATATATTTATATATATACATAGACACATAAGCACAATTTTCCCTGAACTAAAGTACCAATAAAGACCACCAGATTCTGTGTGTTTATTAATATTAATATATTATGTATCTGTGACCCACAGGTTTCTGACAAGCTGTTTTGGAGTTCAAAATGTGGTCGCTCTGGCTGCCACCATGTTGGCAGTCCTGCCTCTACCACCTCCTGGCTAATCTAATAATTGGTAAAGACATGGATCATTGGTGGACCTGAGGTGTGCTGAATGTCACTCGGGTTCTCGTGCAAGCCATCGGTAACAGCCCCCACCTGTCAATCAATCATCATGTTAATTATGCATAAATTTAAAGCCTTAATATAATTTGAACTGGTGAGTTACAGAAATTCAGAGTCATTACAGTTGTTATGAAGAGGGAAATTAGCTAGAGAGACCAAACCCGTTTTTTGTACCACAACGTTATTTCTGCTGTGAAGTTGGACATTTTAACATGGAGTGCTTATGGAGATTGACCCGTTCTATAGCCAGCCTCAAGTGGCCGTTTGGGGAACTGCAGTTTTTTGGCACTTCTGCATAGGTTTAACTTAACAGCCATGGAGGTTGTCGCTTGGTTTATGCACATTTAGATAGATATAATTATGCAATGCCCAGCCAGACTCCTCCTCCTGTAGCTATGATGAACAGAAAGCCAAAACCTCTGTGTGTTCCACTGCAAGCGAACATGTAGCCTGACAGCTAATGTTTCATAGTGCAGTCTTTAATTGGGAAAATGTTTTATCCACTGTCCATTCTAAACAATACTAAATAAATAAGTTGAACATAGTTTGAATGAATACTGCTGTACAGATGATGATCTCTGCCACACTGAACCTTTCGATACACAGACTCTGGGAGGAGTCTCAGGGGAACATTTCTGTTAAAAAGCAGTTTCTCAGATGCCCAGCTGACTCAGCTGGATCCAAGTCAGGATTGTAACCTTTGTTCCTGTGTCGATGAACTCGTTTCTCACCGGGAACTGTTAAAAAAAAAAAAACAAATATTGTGGAAAAGAAGGTTTTAAAAGGGCACATCCATATACCGAGGGCTTCTGGGGACACAGTTTCCCAGGGAGAAATCTTTAGAAATCGACTTTCACAAACTAATTTCTGGTGAATTTAGTGCAGTGACATACAGAACATTTCCTTTAAAGTTAGAAAACGCAGTAAACCTGAAATCCTAATGCACTTTTTAAAATATAAGATCTAATCTAAAAAACAGAAATAGACTACCATGCTAATTATTTTTGTTTTCATTTTATTTCTCCATTTCAATTTTGTAGATGAAAGCAAAACTGCTTCCGCATCAGATGAAAAAGCACGCACTAAAAAAAAGTTCATCTCAGTTACTAAACCCACACAGATGCACTAGGCCATACTAAGATGAAATGTAGCATATGGAATGACAAGAAAATCTTGCCTCTAAATGAGGTTTGTCACTTTATTTCAGTGCTTCTTCTGTCAGACGGAGCTTCTGACATTTAATTTGTTCACATTAGATATGGAAAAAAAAAGTAAGACAAATACTCAAGGCTCAAAATAATTAAATTTTAGACAGTGTTTGACAGTTGCAAAGCCGCTTGACAAACATAGTTTGTGTTTCAGTCAGGCAGCTGCGACAAAAATGCAAAGGCAATGACAACTTCATGATTCAGATTCAAACATTGATTCTGCAGCTTTGTTAAAAACGGGTTAATTTGCTAATCGATTGAGCCAGTAGAGATGATGAGGCACAGCATATAATTTTCTATAGAACAAAAGTGCGACTTTGTACCCTGTGAACTTCATAACACAACAATAAGTACATGACAGCCATCCACCTACACCGCTAATAGCAGCTTTCACACTCAAGGTTATGGGAGGTAAAATCAGAATGGTTCAGCATATAGGGGAGCTAAAAGAAACATTTTCTTTTTCTCCAGCAATCAAGATTTTTTTTCATCATTCAGTTATCATTACACATCGTCCTTTCAGCCACAGCCACAAGGCTTGACTGAGTGTCTGGAGTTCTTTGGTTTGGGCAAAATTATTTTTAGACATAAAAAATCGACTGCTACAGGCCTGGAATTGATTCAAATAACTTTCTGTCTGCATGCATCCATATGCAAACTCCTCAGTGGGTAGTTTAATCCTAAGTCTGCTGCTGCTAAAGAATTATTATTATTTAGTCCTGGAGATGGGTGTCTGCTTTCATTTTAATATCATGATGTTGTAAGGTTGCACCATGGCTCCCATTGCAGAGTGGACCACACTGAAACACTCCGTCTTAAAAATATGCATCAGTATAATTAATTTCCACCCATGCAGTCAAGAATGCAAGGCACTGGGCCAAGAGGATAATATCAACAGCGTGTTGTGTGCTTCTTTCACATGATCTTCAAACAACTGTTTGTTCTCTATATCACATTTTGTGACACAAAAGATGGGGCATGCATCTCTAATATATTATTTTAGTGCTGGTGTTCATTATTTGTATTTGCCAATGTAACAAAGACGTTTCTCACAGATGTAATGTGTTTCTGGAAACAGAATGAGAAGTAATCAAGCACATGATCCTCGTGTAGCATGCGTGCACCTTCAAACAACAGCAAATTGATTGTTTTATTAGTGGGTTAAAAAAGCAGTGAAGTGCATACTGATGGTCTGCCAATGCAATGAGTTGTGAGGTCAACAGAAATGTCATCGCTACATGACAAGATGCTCAGTCGGCAACCAACCAAGACAATGAGGTGAGCATTCTTGCCTGTTTTTGTTAAAAAGGAGCATATCAAAGAGACCAAGCATGCTCAAGGGAAAGGGAACATGCCCATGCTTTTCTGTCCTGTTCCAAATGAAGTGAAAACTTTACTTTTAGCCATGTTCATCGAGGCATACTGAAAACCGTCTTCACCGCATATAACAAGAAGTTCAGTGGACTGAATATACAGCTTGTAAAGACTAGGTACAAGTGCAGTATATTAAATATAAATCAAGCAAGGACACATCTACATGCGTTTTGTCTTTAAGAAAAACGTCTACTTTGATAGATTTGTGTCCTCATAAATACCTAGGTAGCTTGTGCGTGCTTTTACTTCCTCTGCCTCGCCCATTGTTGTGTCTTAATAAATGAGAATAATCTTGTTGAAGCAGGAGAAAGCTTCAGACATTCCAGCACAACGCTGAATATTTCATTAAGGTTTCCAGTGTTATAATGCAGCAGCTAATGATGAACCAAGCTTGCTCCCAGCCTCTTCCATCACCAAAAAAATACTTTCACTTCAGTTTCTCTGGGCACCCAGAGAATAATAGGAGCGCATCATTATGGCCCAATAAGCCGCAAGTTCAGTGGTACGGGCCCAACATCCTCTGCTACTTCATTATGAATGCAATGCATTTGAACATGATGTTGTGTGTGTGTGATGTTCGTACATCATTAGAGGTGCAGTTGCGTTTTTAACATGCAAAATTAATTAAAGATTTACATTCATTCAGAAACACTGAGAAGCTTGCAGCTTAAAAAATGTCTATACATGGACGATAGATAGATAGGATAGATATCTAGAGATGGATAGAAATGCTGATTCTGTGTATGTCGGCTTGAGAATACCATAAAATGTTGAATTTCACAAGAAGTAGTGATAAAATTCATGTGATTCACATATTCCACGTTTTCTCAGCACCAGACAAGGTTGGAGGTTCAGACAAAATAAATAAAGGAGAATAATCTACAAATAACAGCCATCTGTCAAGTTTCTCCAGCCTTGGGCTTTTTTTTTTTCTACAAAAAATGATGAGAGCGTAGTTTGTCCTCAGATACTTGGTCCTGTCTCATAGGTCTGTTTTGTCCCGAGGCTCTTGAGCATTCACATCCTCTTTGTTGTGCAGTTTTACGTTCTCATTTGTCCTTGTTTTCTCTTTTTCTCACTGCCACCCCCAGGACTGCAATAATATTCAGGGTCTCATGGTCCTTGTCGGAAACAATCCCCTTTCAAACTCCAGTCCTGCCACAGAGTTCCTACACTTTCTCCAGCAGTCACATGAGAAGGGACCCAGTGCCACACTGACAAGTCTTGACCCCTCGCCTACATGCTGTGGCTGGGATCTGAGCGGTGCAGACAGGTCACGGCCATGAATGCTACATTTCCATTTTGTGTCAGAAAGATTAGGATCATTCTAGATGATGTTGGCACAAAACCATTTTGTAGCAAACTTAGCATATAAATGGAAAAAAGATTAAATCGCCAACAACTTAACAGTTCATTCTAACTGCCTGATAGGTTATGCTACCCAGCATGCACAAGAGTAAAAGAAAAAAAAAACATATTATGTTGTTGGTAATTAAAACAGAATCCTTCTTTCTTGTTGATGGTGAATTTTTCTTCTTCAACTTTTCGGCAATGGACACATGGGAGCCTGTTGCTGGTGTTGCCTCTGTCGACCTCTATATTTGTAGAAGGTTGACAATTTGCAGTCTTCAAAAGCTAAGTTACTCTAGAAAGCAGAGTGCAGCTACAGTCAAGGGTGAAATTTAAAAAGATGAGGAACCTAGAAAGCTCAGAGAGGGCACCAACAAGGCAGCACAGCTGGCTGAATTTATTTTAGTAATAGGAAATGGTTTGAATCTGCATCTGAATCAGGATCTGCATTAAATATGCGTAGAAATAGAAGATTGCACTGATTTCTTACCTGGGATTACAGCTTTGTAAATAAGGTTCAAAATTTCAAGTGAGTCTGACTCGTGACCACTGATTTACGGATGAGTTAAATGTGTGATATACTGTACATCATAGTTTGCATAGAGTTGATGCGTCTGTGCAATTACACAATGCATTTCAGAGCCATGTCAACTAGTGAGATACCCAGAGGAATGGGACAATAAAAAATATGCTTTGACTCATTCAAGTATTTATGTACTAAATTCAGTGAATTTGTTGCACAAGTTTTTGTTTGTTTGTTTGTTTTTTAATTAAATGGTAGAGATTGCTGTTAAGCAGGCAGGCCTATTTAGAAAAATATATAATGATTAAAAAAAATAAAATAATAATGATTCACGGTTCAAGATTCATGAGCCATTCTGTATAAATGTAGTCCCTATTTTCTTATATGCAAATTAGGTATATATTTTTAGGAGACTAGGTTGCCTTTGGAAGAAATAATAACAAAAGAAGAAAAAAATGGTCCAAAAAGTCAAAGAAAAAGAGCCTGCAAAGTGAACTGGAAAAAAGAAGTATCATTTTGAAACCTTTTAATGCAAAACATAACAATGTGGCCTAAATGCCAAGTGAGTCATCTCAGGAAGCTGCCACCTTTAGATGGCATACGATCGCACCTTTCAGGAATGCCATTATAATCACTCATTGTGTGTCACCATGGCCAAAGAAAGGCTATATTGTCGGCCTTAGATGTTTCTACCTTTTGTTGCTTCGAGATGGCATTTGAAGTCGCTCCCTTCTCCCCCACCTGTGGACAGAGATCAGTGGGAAATTTATTGGTGCTTTAAAACAGCAGTAGGCAGGTCAGTGTGTCTCTCTTTGATGTGCAGATATTTCACCTGCTCATGCTCCAGCTCTGTCTCTCTCTCTTCCTCTCTGTATGTGTGTCTGTGCAAGAACTGGCTAGAGGCTGTCACCAGAAGCTGCGCCTAAGACACCGTTGCCATAGTAACACATTCTCCAATTTGATGACAGGCATGAAAGGCATGTTAAGAGATTGAATGTTTCTGTAAGGGCAGAGACACACGTGCAAGTTTCACCCCAGAGAGCGCGATCGAGAGAGATATGTGTGTGTGTGTGTGTGTGTGTGTGTGTGTGTGTGCCCAAACACATATGGCAGGCTTTTTAAAAAATATTTTAATTCATATTTGTAAGGTATATAGCAGTAATGCAATTTGGAGGCATTAATTTAAAGCTCCCTTGAGATTTCTAGTTAAATGATACTCACCAGTAAGCTTCATTATAACATGATATACAGTATAATACACTGTCCCTTCACAGTGTGCAGTCTATGTGTAATGAGCATCTGTACTAAAAAGAGACTGTATGTCCAACGTACATCAAAAAATATGTTGGCATATCTGCGCTGAAATCAGATCAATGAATCTTGACAGGCTGTGAATAATTATTCACTTTGATTAAGGCTGAGTCGCCATGCATTTGCATTTCAGAGTGCCTTTGTGTGGCTCACCACACTGAACCGATTGTGTTTTCATAACAACGGAAGATTAAAAACTGAAAAAAGAAAAAGATGATAAGTGATGCAAACATGGAAAGTTGTCTAGGCTGTCTAAATAAGGACAAAAGACTTAACAGAGGAGGAAATACAGAGAAGACCGGAAGACTCTCCACTCTGTATAAAACAAACAATTTCTTACTATTTTTTTCTGTTTTAACACCCATGGCTGCATATTCCATTCACACTCTTAGATCATCATAGTTATTTCCAAAATCTGACCGTGATAATGAAAAATCCCTCTTCATTTCATGTTATGTTTAAGAGGAAGGCTTCACTGAGGGACTGGATTAAATAAGAAGGCCTCAGCTCCTCGGTGCACATCTTAATTCACACTTAAGGAGGTGAAAGAGTGGCTTTGAAAAAAAAAAAAAAAAATAAAAAAGTCTGCATCTTCAGGATACAGTGTGAAATTGGTAATAGTCTGAAAAGAAGAAGTCGGGAAGCTGGAGCTTATTGTCATCTCGGGTGAGCTGCATGACTGGCATGGGAATTTGAATCACTCTGGATATGAACATGAATATGCAAGCAGATGTGTAAATGTGGAATGCTAATTTGTGATCTATGAAGCTGCCGGCTGTACTTCGGAGAAAGCTGAGGTCCAATTGGGTTTTAAAGCCTCAGCTTAGGCCACAGCCTGTTTATTCACGTCAGCCCATAAACCTGCATTGCACATCACTGCATTTCAGAGCAGCTAAAGCACGGGCCATGACACAAACACTAGGTGTGTTTGTGCACGTCTGTACACATAGTGCACATATATAGGGCCGGGCGTGTTTGCGAATTGACATTCTGACACAAGCGTTGTGGAAACTAAGACAGTGGTGGGAGCTGAGACAGCCTTCCTTCCGTATCAGGGTTAATTCATGGCATTGTAAGTGCAGTGTTGAATAAAGCTGCACGCAAATCAAACCCAGTGTGTTGAAATGAGTGTTCTTTAGAGGCACTCAGCTACGCCCTGTGTCAAACTTGACTAAAAGGAGGTCATTCTCGAGCTATAATTACTTCGCTCTGCTCAGAGACTCTGGATAGCAAACACCGGAACAGTGAGGACCTCCGGTCCACAATCAGCCTTTATGAAAATGTACATTTTTATTTAATTGTACCCTTAAAAGTCATTGTTATCATTAGACCTCTCAAGGGCATTTACCTTTATATATTGTAGATAACAGGAAAACACCTGGTGTAAAATAACACAGTCCATTTCAGGACCACATAAGAGGCTGTACGTTGACTGACAGCAGTGAGGTAGAGATTCTGATCACTGTACATCCTTTAAGGAAGTGAATTAGCTTAGCTTCTTTATTGATCTGTTCTATGTCTCAGTAGCAATCAGTTCAAAACTGTGTGTGTACCCGACAGCTCTGCAAATACAAATACATGGAGACTGTAAGACACTACAACTTCTCCGAGGTGATTGAGTGCAACTGTCCAAATAAGGGTTTGGTAAACAGGAAAATAACAGAGAGCAAGTGAAATTATTCATTGACAAAAATAGACAGTTTTGAGAATTTACGTCATTCATGAGTTCACATTCACTGACTCCAGAATCTCATACAGGATATTGCTTTTCTCTGATTTACTTGAGCTAGAAGCTACAAGCAGACGCCACATTGGGTTTCTGGGAAACCATGATGAACAATTTACTAAATGACTAACCAATTAATGGGAAAATGAAAACAGAGCCTTCCAACTTTGATACCTTTTATCGTGGTTCCTCCTGATTACATGTATGGATTGTGTTTTGTTGATCAGACAGTATCACTCAAAGCCTATACTGCCTGTCACTGTGATCATAATCCTATGTGGGCCACTATTTATACTCTTCATGGAAGATCTGCCATTAATCATTACTGCTGCGATGTGCTTTTATGGTAAGCTGCAGCCAAGAAAAATGACTGTTAGGAATCTCATAGTATACATTTACATTTCCAAACAGTAGTATTACTCAGTGAACATATACAGCGTCTTTATATTATCATATCAAAGTGGGATGTTAAAAGTAGGATGGATCAGGGATGAGGACACATGTCTCCTCATGGGCTTTATTCCCCAAAGGACGTCATGGATGGCATATATGTTGAGCTTCTCTACCATTTGAGTGCCCTAATAGAGTTTCTCCATTCAATAGTATGATGGAGTATTATAGCCACTGTTAGGGGAAAAATGGAATTTTCTATTTCTGTTTCTAAAGTAGAAATATTTCCAGGATAAAGGTGAATATTTCAAGAAAAAGTATTAATATAAAAAAGGGCAGAAGTGACATGACCAAGGCTGTATGAAAAAGTGAAAGTGCAGTCCAAGCCCAACCCAAGTCCAGAAAACAAGTAAAAATAGTTACTGTAGTCTGTGGGCTTTCATCAAACATATTCTAAACCTATTCTAAGCACAACATATAAGGTTTTCTGAAGCATCCTACTTTATTCTATTATGACTTTTATCAAACCATAACATTATGACTTAATTCTATTTTTTTTCGGTGCTTCTGTCATTCTAGCCTTTTGTGAAACTAAATCATATTTCATGGAGAAAATGTTTTCTGATGGACAGTACAGTAAACTGCTGTAAACTATAGCTGCTGTTAGCTAATGTTAGCTCAAGTTGTTAGTCGGACTGTGAGTTCAGAGCACAAGTGAAGTGTTAGGGTTTGTACCGCAGGAGTTTTGCAATACTGGAAAGAGGATGTTTTCAGGGCGTGGGGGAATGCTGACAGGTAGCGTAGCTGGTGTTGTGCCAGAACCAGAGCTGGGCAGGTGGGCTTAGCAACCTCAATGGATGAAATTGCTAAGAAGAGAAAATGAGAGAGTGGCAGAGCAAGAAGCAGCCGGACAAGAGTAAATCTGGTTTTTAGTTGTTAGCGAGAGCTAAAAGACAGACGTCAAGCTGGGCTTCTTGCTGTTGGACTAGTAAGTTAAAATATTTGCTGACTGCTATGTCTTTTGTTTTTGCACTTGTTTGGCTGTTAGCAAAGTTGTTGACTCATTAGTTTTTGGTCATAAGTAATGTAATCATAGTAAGTACATGTGTATAACTGTCCATATTTATGGTATTTACAATGGTATTTCACTCTGAAACTACTGGGGGCCCTAAACTGGAAAAATATAATTTTTTTGACATGTTGCTTTAGTCTTAGCTGCTGTTGTGCAGTATTTCTTTATTATTTTCTTAATTTTCTTTTTTTTCTAATACACTGACCTAGGGTTTGAAACAGTGAACCATTCATCAGTGTCTGACCAGTGTCTCAGTGAGTCTGGACACATTCAGACACAGTGATATATGGAGCCTATCTGACGTTCCTCCCCCTTTAGATTTTAAAGTTTAAAACATTTAGCCATGTTGTATTTCACTTTCTCCCTTTATATGTGCCTGTTTTGTTATCGTCATAGGTCGTGATTGCTGGCTTTCGCTAAAGGTTTTTTTTCTGTGTGTGTGTGTGTTTAATGTCTAATATAGTTCTCGCAAATGTGGCATCTAATTAACTGTCAGGACTTTGCCAGTGAGAAATGATGGATAATGTGGAAGGGTTGCATTAATAAAACCCAGCCAAGCAGAGTAAAGTGTAGACTTGGGAATAGGGACGCCTGGGCTCTGGGGTGCTATTGCTTCCAGTGGGGCTTTGCAGATGGAGGTGTGTGTGTTTGAAGTTTAAATCAAGTCGGTCGTTGTGTGAAAGGATACTCGCTCACTCCTGGGGTGCAGTGATTGGGGAAGAGTCTAACAGCGGTGTGCAGTCACTGTCATGCCGCAGAGTCATCTGTGATTTACAGTGTAATTGGTGCATAATTTGCCAGCTGGTACATGTTTAATTTGATAAATTATGTTTCCCACACAAGAAATGAGAGTTGAATAAAATTTTCACTTGTCATCAATATACTATTTGCATCTCTCTGTTATCAAGAATTTTTGGTGAATTAAAAATTCTAATTGTATTTCAAAAGAAAAGAAAAAACTCAAATAAATGGAAACTCTGAAAACAATATGCAGCTTTGAGTTTGCTATTGCACCCTTTTCAAAAACACTGCACCTCTTGTTTGAATACGAACTCTGTGCTTGTAAGGAGTCCACACAGGCCACTGATAACAGTTGAGTAATAAATCAGTTTTAAATGCGGTGATTCATCTGTATATGGCACTAAATAATGCCAAAACAACTGTATGAGTGTGCTATGCCACTGTAAGGTTACCTGTGGAGCTGTTTGCAAGCACCGAGCTCAGCTGTAAACACTGAAGCACAAAGTCAAATCACAATATACGGGCAAAACATTTCACGGCCTCAGCTGGAGACAAGGTTTAGAGCCACAAACAGGGAAAAACTCTTTGTCAACAAGCTACCAACTTTTAAAAGGAGCATAGAGAGGGGATGCACTGCTGGCTCTTACATGGATGTGTGTGCCTATGTGTGTATGTTGCCTTTGAGGAGAAATGGGTGCAGCTGGGTTTGATAAGAGTGCAAGCCATGCCCCCAGAGCTGTCACAGACCCTGCTTTCATTTAACATGCCCTTTCCTGCATGAATCAGTCTGTCTCATGTCACCGAGCTTGACGCCCACACATCTTCCTCTCACCTTCTTCCATTTCTCACGTCTCCTCTTTCTTCTCCGCAGCCACTCTGTGTCCCTCTGCATGATGCTACACCCACCCTCCTCCTCCTCCTCCTCCTCTCTACCACCACGAGTGCCACCACCAAGTCTGATTCACTGTCAGGTCCATCTGCCGCTTCCTCACTAGCCTTTCTAGGATATCCGGCTCACAGCATCCTTTCACATACCAACATATTTAAGGGTTAGAAATGTTTTAAGCTGTTGCAGAGGCTGACAAGAGAGAGAGGGCTCACTACTGGAATGAATTGCTGGAAGGACACACAGATGACAAATGTAACACTGACTGACTAAAACCGAGAAGATCATTAAGAGATTTGGTTTGCTCATCATTTTTTAAAGCTCAGGTTTGCACTGTCCCTTTTTTCTCAGGTTAATGTTGCTGTCAAATAACAGCGAAGAAGTTATGCTGTTAATGTGTACACTAAGTATGACAAAGATGCAATGACGTCTCATTGCTGTACAGTATTGAGAGGCAAGATGGACAGGATAAGTCATGCTACAATGATTCAGCATTAAAAGTCATGTCATCAGTCCTCGGGGTAATGAATAGTGAAATCCATTTCCATGATAGAGCTATAAATGTCTTTCTAGTTCTGGAGCCTCCTTCCTATAATTCATCTCTCATCTTTGTTGGTGACTAATATGTTTCTATATGATTGTCACATCTGACATGTACATGAACATGCATGAGAATTTTTTTTTTGTGATTTACCACCCAAGTTTCAGCATGCAGAACAGCTAATATGGACAGTTGTACATATGCATGTGTTATAATTATATTATTTATGATCAAAAAGTAGCGAGTCACCAAATCTGTTAACAGCTAAAGTACAACGACACAAGACATAGCTAGATAACTTACTAGTCCAAAATTAAGAAGCCCAGCTTTTGCATCTTTTTGCCTCTGTCATTATGTTCATAGAGGCTGCTGAACTTGGTTACATTTCCTGCTTGCCCAGCTCCAGTTCAACACTAGCTCTGCTTTCCATCACAATTCGCCCACTCCCCAGGCCTAAAAACCTCCTCTTCAAAGTAGTCCAAAACCCTAACATTCCCCTGGTGCTCTGAGCTCAGAGTACAGGCAGCCAGGCTAATGGTAGCTAACATTAGCTATAGTTTGCAACAGTTTACTGTCTATCAGGAAACTCTGTAAATTAGAAAGTATTTTCTAAAATAAGGTCCAGTTTCACCAAATTCGGTGAAATAGTTGGTTGTGTGTGAGTTAGTGCCATAAAGCATTATGTACTTCTTGCGAGTGACTGTAACCAGACCGCAAAGTTACACAGTGCAAGAATAGACATACAGGATGCAGAGAGGGAATGACAGAGATATATTCACCTCATTAAAAGTCAGTGTAGTATCAAAATGATTTAGAATCTGTTATTTGATGACAAAAAGTTACTCAAAACGCTTTATGTGGTATTACGGTGTTAAATTCACGATAAATTCATCATAATGTACTTTATATCATTTCACTGTGTTCTGAGTTTGATTTGTTTTTTTTGGAAGATTTTCTTTCCATTTGCATTACCTTTCTGTTTTTTTGTGATTGTTGGTATACCAATATTATGTCATTATGTCAGTGACACAGTAAATAACATAGATAACATATATTTCAAATTAAAAGCCTACCAGGAAAGAGAGGGAGCATTTTGCAGGAAGTGTTTTATTTCCAGGCAGCTCAACTACAATCGAAAAAAGCAGAAAGTAAATGAGATTGCAATTAGCAAAAGAGAAAAGCATTTCTGTTCTGAGAAACTTGGGCAGCAAAGTGGTGAATGTGACAAGACTCTGCTGTTGTTCTGATGAAATTAGTGCTGTGGAAATGTGCATTGTCCTGATTTGATCAACACCACAGGTAGGATGTTTTGAGTTTCCAATGACAGCTAACAAGAGATCAGTATATCATTCAGAAACACAGAGGCTTTTAAGATATAATTAAATGTACTATGTAAAAGAAGGGAAATTAGAAAAGAAGGCCTCTCTCTGGCATAAGATACTGTCAACATACACTAAAAGTAAATGTTCTTCATAAATCCAAAGTTAAAGAAGAGACTAATGACATCACAGAAACGCTTTAGGTAACTGTCTTTCTAAAGAATGATCATGCTCTTGACTGCCAAAGCCACACTTACAAACACGCAATACCCAAAAGGTTTTTAAGCAACCCTGACCTCATGTTTGTAATAGAATATGGAAAAAATAAATTAAGCTGGTTGAGAGTGAATAAGAACAAGCATGCAGCAGCAACCAGCATTTCCACTGAATGCACCAAATACCACAATATTCAAGGTACTACTTTTTTTTTTAAGAACCCATTATCCCACAAGATTATGCCCAAGGACAGTGAACCAAAAAGTATGGTTGTGCTCTTTAGTGGTCCAGAAACATCTATGTTAATGTGACAGTCACACAGGAGGAATCATTTGCAAAGTAAAAAAAGTATTTTAAATCTGTTTACATCCATGTTTACTAGCTTGTCTTCTTTGCAGCTACATTGCTGCATTTTTTTTTTTTTTTTTGCCACATCAGCAGCACTTGTAGATCATTGGAATAGTGTGAAACCATTGGCAACCACATTATTAATGTGCACATGCACAAGACAAACAGAATGGGGGTCTGCTTGTAAAAAAATCCTACTAGAGGTACATAAAACTTCACAGGGAACCTTTAAGATGGGTTTATAGTTAGGGATTTGGGACCATGCTGTAGCTGGCACAAGTAACCACACATCAGGGGCTACAGCAGCGAATGGAGTTACCACGTAGGGACCACAAGAGCTGCAATTGATCAGCTTTTGCTGCTTGTGTTTGCTTCTTCGTGTTTATGGTGCCAGTGGGATTTGTTGAGATTGAAGACAACATGAGAAAGTTGAAGAAAGCCTCTAAATTCTGCTCATTTTCAAAACCATTTCAGCTGCAAACCTTCTGCTAACTGTGACACACTCTGCCTGTTTCTTCCCACTGTCGGTCTATATCACACATAAAATATAACAATGTAAACACAGTGACAGTGGGGAGTACAATTAAAGGATGAGAATATGTACAATACATGTATGTATGTAGTTCTGCAGTGGTGCTATCATTAATCCAACAATAACTCAAACCCTACACTGCAGGGTTTTCTTCTTCTTCTGCTCATTATCATTATGATTATCATTATTAACTGTAACGGTAGTAGTAGTAGTAAAGTTACAAAACTTGTCACGATTGGACGGTCAGCCACTGTTCACCCCCCTCCCCCTCCAGATGTTGAGCCATATGCGTGTTATCATCAGAGCAGGGATAAAACCTCAGGATTTTACAGCATTAAACTTGTTTTATCTCAGCTTTGCTGGGAGATTATGCTTCACGAGGAAACCCACCATCTGTCTGCTGGCTCAGAAAATAGAGGACATCTCCCTACCGCTTTTTGAACGAAAAGGATATACTGTATGTTGCACAACAACTGCACAGCTAGCACTAGCTATGCAGCACGGGTCAGAAGGGTCATAGAAATAGCTACTGTAGGCTATTACATATTGAAGCTATGCAATGCATAATCTGCTTTTCAGAGTCATAACCGGTTTAAAGAATAAACAGAGGTGATTATTATGGTGCAACATATTCACATCAGTGTTTTTACAAAGAGTTAAATAATCAAACATAGTTATGAAGTCATATTTTGTAGTTATATTCTCTTTGATTTCTCTGAATGTATTTGATTTTTGCAGCTGTTTGTTTCCTTTGTTGCTTCAGTCAGGGATTACAAAAGTCCTGACACAGACAACAGGCAGAAAAGAATCTTATAACCGTTACAGCTAGTTTTCTTGTTCGTGTTGTTTCAACAACAGGGATATTTTGAAATGTGTTCTGCACAAACACCCCGAAATGACAAGCAATATTCAATGTAACCCACACAAACTGCTCAACTTTCATTCTGCTGTGCTTGTAGAAATAAAATACTAACTTGCAACTTTGCAAAAAAAAAAAAAAAAAAGATGGCATAGCGGAAGCCAATGAGGTAACACTGATTAAATATTCATCCTGTTCCCTCAGATCCCCTGCCTGGTCCTATTCCAACAAAAACAATGCTTGTGAGCCCAAAAAACACAACAACATATCCTTGATATGTCCTCCAGCACTGCACACAAGGTTGTGACATTTTGATTTTCTTACTTACATACTTGATGTACTTACCTACTTATATTTTTTAGATAGTTACATTAGTGTTTACAACTGAACCATGGGCTTGAATGTGTCGGTTATCTGTCATGGTCTTGGATTCCATGAAATTGTTCAAAAATGTTCCAGTCTCGCACAGGGGTACTGTAAACAGCAGCTACATTTTCAATAGCCTATTCTATGTTTTGCGGAAAATTAGTATCTTTTCTGTCTGGTGAACTTTGGTGGAAGAGCACAGCTCCGCCAGCATTTAGTCCTTCCAGGGTATTAGTTTAGAAAAAGGTAATTCTCCAGGGATGTAAGGGTGAAGAGGTGAGTGAGCAGCAATTGAGGTGGATTTTCTTTTTTTGTTTTTATCCCTTCTATGTACTGAATGAAGCAGGTTCAGTTATTACAACCCATTACCTGATGAGAGCAAATAGAGCTGGGAAGTCATGGACAGAGCAGCGTGAAAGGCCAGATATGTTTGTGTGTGTGTGAATCAGAGGCAAAGTGTAAAGCTCTTTGTCAGTTAAGGGTGAAACAGCCGTTTCAGCAGCAAATCAAATCAAATCACATTTCCACATTTTGAATATGTGGTGATATTTGACCATTGCATTAGTTTCCAACCATGTTTATCCATGCTCGCAGCATGCAGCATTTGCTACCATCAAAATCAGTAGAAATATCATCGTGCCCATGAGGTTCACATTTGAGGCTTTTAATGAAACATCTCAACAACTATTGGGTGGATTGCTATGAAATTTTGTTGAAATATTCACGCTCCAATTACAATTGTAACAATTAAGGTAATTCAAGTATTTGAACTCATTGGCCCATTGGTCTGATGATAATTTAGCCTCTGGAGCTATTCTTGGTGTCTGGTGTAGTCAGTGGATCCAGATCTGGAAATTGGATATCTCTTCACATATTAGCAAATCAACTATACCTGGTACAATCCCTAGATAGTAAACAAGTACCTCAGTAGAACACGAGTTAATACAATTGTAGCCCTCCCACTCAATTCTAATTTGTTACATAATTGTCAAGCATACCTCTATCACCTCTAAAACAATTTAACATAGGAGGTGAATTGATAGCTACTAAATATGAAATTTATACGTGTTTACTTTAACTAGATCATATGATTCCTACTAGGGTGCTGAGAGGCCAAGTTCGCTTAACACCCATGCATACTCTTTATTATACAACAAGTAGGTCTGACTGAGCAATCTGATTGGTCAACTAGACGTTTAGAATGTGCTCAAATCAGCATGACAGCACACCTGACTCATCACTAAAAAATATTACTCCGCCATCTCCACATTCTCACGTCCTGAAAATATGTATGCATGTAAACAAATACGAATAAGTACACTGGAAGTCAACTTTAATACATTAATACATCTGAATTTCAAATTTCAGCTTTTTTTTTCTTTTAATGAATATTCTGTGTGTTATGGAGATGTTAGACCGCCTCGTTATTACAGGTGTATGCCTCGTTATTACAGGTGTGTACGTTGTTTGTGTGCAGCACATCGGAGATCAAACAGTTCAGTGAGCTGAGAGAGAAAATGTTGTTTTGAAAGACTAAAGGTCGACTAATATGGACTATGAAGAAATGAAGAAATACACAGCAAAAACATGTTTTTAGGCATTGGACCCACTTTATTCATGGTAATATTCCATAAAACACTGCCAATTTTCACTTTAACAATGGAAAATATTGTAAAAAACAGGAAAACGTTCAATCTTGACCTCATGCAAGCTGAGATGCAACAGCAAAAATTCTTCAAATAGATCAACTTCTATTTGTATGCTACAGTGCAAAACATTCTCAAAAACTGAAAAAATATTGCAATATACTGTACAGGAAAAAAATTGCACTTCTGCCTTTTTTGTCTCAACATATCTCAACTGTGTGGTGGTGCAACAGCACAAATAATTCACATTTCTCGTGGCATACTATAAAAATGCAAACACAGCATAACTTTGCAAAACACATTAAACATTAAAAACAACAAAACATTAAATTTCTAACATTTTCATCGTAACACACCTCCACTGTGTGGTGGTTCAACAGCACATATGCTTTTGGAGCATGAGATCCATTTTATTTCTTGTGGTATGCTACAAAGCAGTCCTGGTTTGTGTTCAAACACAGGAAAACATTGCATTTCTGGCATTTCCATCTGGACACACCCTTTGGACAGAGGTTGCATCGCCCTCGCTTGTCACAGTGCAGTGGCTAATGTCCAGGTTGTCGTAATGCACATCTAGTTGTGGTTTTGATGGTGGGAGTCGTGGGGTATAGCGTTTCTTCTGAGGTGGTGGAGAAGAGGATGATGATGGTCGGCCAACTTTGCATGGTTTGTTGACTTGGTTCAAACTGTGGGCGACTGCTAAGCGGAACCTTTTGAGAGACATTGGCTTTCAGTAGGCCACAGTCCCTCTTGTAGACCAGCCAGGAATTTGCGGTGCACAGGTCAATGATGTATCCAAAGAGGGGGACATACCATCTCCTTGACTTGGCTGGGGTCTTGTACAGGTGTACAAGCATGTCAGAAAGATCAATCCCTCCCATATGCTCATTGTAGGCATGGATGAGTGATGAGCATGGGACGGGGATCTTTGCGCCGGAGTCTTTACTCCACCGATTGACGGCTGAAAGAGGCATGATCGCACAGGCATTGCTCAGAAGGTTGACACATTTATTGTCAAACCATTTTACTGCGATCACCCCTTCAGCAGACCTGTAATCACAAGCTCCACGCCCTCTCTTCATCAGGTCTTTGTCTGTCATCAAAGGAGCTCCACCAATGCGGTTTGGTCGAACAGTGCCAATGCACTTGACACCCAGGGAGGTGTGCAGGTTCTGGACCAAGTTGAAACTTGTGAAGTAGTTGTTACAGAAGACAACAGAAAGCCGTGTCTGTGCTATGGTTTTGCATAACGTTGTCACCACTTTGGCCCCTAAAGGTAGCATCTGCTCCTGCTCAGTCAGAGCAGCATTGAAGAAAGTGGATGCCCCTTGATAGAGTAGCAGGTCATGGATGATGCCAGATGAACTGGCTCGGCAGAACAATTTAAAGCCCCACTTGTCTGGCTTGTTGGCAATATATTGAGAGTTCCAGCCCTTGTGCCTTTATATGCTACCATGACCTCATCCACACTGTGCTTGTAAGTGGATGGTATTAGGAGACACTGCTTACGAAGCATCTCAAAGAAGGGACGGATTTTGTAAAATCTGTCTGGACTCTCATTGTTTTGCTGATTATCATTGAAATGAATGAACCGGCGTAACAGCTGGAATCTCTTCCTTGGCATGATATCAGCTATCAGATTGAAACGTGACTCATGGTGCCAGTAGTCCTCCAGGGATGGGAAGTTGAAAACACCCATGAAGAGTACTGTAGGGTTGCCAAGAAACATTCAATCTCTTCAGGGCCAGTCTTGATTGGATCACCCAACTCCTGGGCAGAGTACAGATTGGTTTGATGAGCAATATGTTCAATCATCTTATCAGTGAAGAGCATTTTGAAATACTTGAAAGGGCGTCTGTACAGCCTCAGGTGGGTCAAAATGTGAATCAGGAACCTGGAATTCCTCAATATCTTCGTGCTTCCAGATTCTCCTTGTGCCTCTGTTTGAGTCTGAGGGGGGACTTGGGTCAGGGGTGTCCTCTGGCTCCTCCATGGAAACAGTTTTTAAGGTGTGTTTGCCTTTTTTACTCTTTTTACGAGGCAGCTGTGTAGATCTGCTTGTTGAGGGAGTGTCTTCTTCATCCAAAGATTCAAAAGAACTGTCACCACTCAGCTCTACTTTTGTGGGCCGATAATCAGGATCATTTATTTGGTCATCATCCTCACTCAGATCACCATCAGAGTCTTGAGGATTTTCTGGTACAAGGGCCAGAATAGTGCGTGGTCTTGCACCGTAAAATGTTTTAGCATCCATCTAGTTATTTTAAGAAAAATGAAAAGAAAAAATAAAGATATTAAAAACCACATTCTCTTACAAGTCATTTTGTAAAAATGGAAGTAGTCGTACTACCAGTACGAACATTTTCACAGATCCGTTCTGGATTACCATATCTACTTTGAAAACATCTCAAAGTGAGAAAAACTCCAAACTTAGGAAACTATTTCAACATATTTATGATGGAATAACATTAAATGTTTTATACTGACAAAAATAAATGATCAAAAGTTTTTATTTCATAGCAAATAGTCAACTTTAATCAAATTAGCTTAATGTTGCTAGTTTTACTATAAACTGACAAATCAACCATTTGGTTGAGGTCATTTTCAAAAAATCTTTACACATTTGTTAGACTTGTTTTGTTGCAATAAGTAAAATAGTTCTATTCATTGAAGCCTCTGACAGTATGATATGTCAAAAAAAATATGCTTACCTTTCAAAATTTCACTAAAAACAGTCGATATGTCTGGAGTGATTTTCCCGCCTTTCACTTCCTTGTTCGAGTGGAAATGAACACACCTACTATTTAAAGACGCAGTAACATCTAATGAATTTTTTTTGGCATAACATACCTCAGTTGAACAGTAGAGATGGCTCAATCAGGTCTAATTGATTTAAACACTCACCTCAATTAGATATAGTGACTCAAAATGTGCTCTACCAAATGGTTGAGCAGGCAGTTAAAAGGGTTAGAAAACTGTTGTACAATCACAATATTACACTTACAGGTGTGCTTTAACTTATTATTGGCACGACAGTGATGTGATCAGGACCGAGGCGCTTGTGCTAAGCGTCACTGAAGTGCCAATAATACGCCAATGACGTTAAGGCACGACCTCTCGTGTAATATTGCTTAGTTACACCACATATATTACACCATTAGCAACACGAATAATGTGTCCGAACACAGATTAAATGCAAAAATAGGACCCAAATAAAATGCAAATAAATAAAAAAATACCCAAGGTTTTGCAGTTTGGATTAGTTTGTGGTACCATGCATGTTGGCGCGCAGTTGGAGCTTATTTAATCCTCATCTGTACTCACGGTTACCTGGATAGAAAAGTTGAGTGGCGGGCTGGGCAACGAAAGTCCTGAAGCTCACTCCATGTAGAAACCGATGCATGCAACGGCAGACTCTGAGCATCTTTACTGTAGCAGGATGTGTGGCCATCTCCTAAAGGCCGTCAGCAGCTTGGCGGGAGAAAACCCGGCTCCTCACGCGCGTGCTCCGTCATTTCTCCTCCTGACTATCAACGGCTAAAGCTAGTTACCTAACAACAGTCCACACCAGGGCTACAGTATATGTGCCTGTTTAGCACTCGCTCCAAACTCTTCTTCTTCCTCCGTTCAGCACAGTTCAGACTCTAATAGAAAACTCCTCGGCTTTAACTTAAGGAAAATACAGTAACTTAACAGTGTTTAATGCACTTACGAACTCTCTACTCTCTCTCCTGTCGTTCCCGCTCTGTGTTCTAATCCCGCCCTCTCAGAATCCGGTAGGTTAATCATACTCATCTCGGATAGACACTGATTGGCTAATGACAGACTGACACCTGGATACCCAAATAAATAAAGAAAACACGACATGAGATGTTCAAGGACTACTCAGAACATAAGAAAATTCAGTATCTTCTCAAATAAAATACATTAGTGCAACTTATATCATATCAGCAGTAATTTAAGAGTCAGTATTTCCACACATACTGCGTATTTGTTAACTGAAACAAATGTAGAAGAGTACTAAACAATTATCAACACTCACAATATAATTCACAATTATACTACAGAAAGGTATGTTGACAAGCCCAAGACAAAACCCAGCTGCCATGACTGTCAGGCTGTTCAAATTTAAGTAACGTAACTTAACTTAAGTACCTTAAGTAACCTGTGGATTGGAGGGTCAGACCACACTTTATCAGCTGCAACCAATTGGAAGCAGGGAACTTGGCATACACAATAAAAACTACAAGCAAATTTATACATAGGAGCATCAGATGCAGCTGTAACAGGCAAGAATGACAGTTAAGACACATTTCTGCTCATTTCTATAAACAGATTTCTGCATATAAAGCAGATAACCTTTAAAAAAAAGCTAAAATGTTGTCAGATGATAGCCGACAGATTCAAATGCAGATAACTCTTTGTAGATATGGTGATTCTCAAAAAAACACTCATCGTCAGGTCAAAACTAAAGACACGCCTGTTGGCCTCATCTATATTAAACTAAGATAGTGAACATTACACATAAACATGAGTATTGACACTGTGAGCATGTTTACAGTGTGTTCAGATATTTTTGCTTTGCATTTTTCTCTCTCTTGCAAATGTAACCACTGTTTGTGTTTATTTGCCTCAAACATCCAGTGTACCAATTGTTCAGACATTAGCTGTAGGCCTACTAGTAATTGATGCACTGACCATTCGTGTGTGTGTGTGTGTGTGTTTGTGTTCAGCTCAACCTCTCAGTGAACTCCGAACCCTCCAGAAACTTCAAGTTCTGTTATTTCCCTCCAGTCTCTCTCCTTGTTACTCTCACCATCTGTCCGTTCATGAAGCAGATTTAGAAAGTGATGGGATTTGCGTGAGTGCTTTCGCTCAATTTGAGACATTTTGAACTTGTGTGGATGCATCTTCAGGTCAGTTTGCGCCACCCCGGGCGCATCACAAGTGTCTGAACAGACATTATTTTTGCAGCTATCTTGTCATAATGTTTGTCTTCCTTGCAGTACAGTACAGTCAGGAGCTCTGTGTTTTAAATGAAGGTGTCCAGTCTGGAAGAGCAGCCATCTGGGATCCTTACAGAAGTGATTCACTCCGTCTTTAATCGCTTGAAGCAGAGCTCCCCTAACATCACATCCCTGTGATAGTTATGTCTTTATCAAATTATACAGTGTACCTGAGGGGGACACAAAACAAACAGGTTAAAAAATTGACACCAGGGAACCAAAAGGGGGTGCAACACTATTCTTTCTATCGATTACATCTGTGTCTTCAATCAGCCGGACTCTGAGCTGTGGTTCAGGCACATGACCTCAGCTGCACTTAGGAACTGGAGAATGGAAGCAAAGAAATAAAGAAGGCAAGAGGAGTCACAC
Organism: Argyrosomus regius; assembly: GCA_946959425.1. Taxonomy (NCBI): domain Eukaryota; kingdom Metazoa; phylum Chordata; class Actinopteri; family Sciaenidae; genus Argyrosomus; species Argyrosomus regius. Next base: position 20,815,572 of record OX336889.1, on the reverse strand, counting down.
TCACCTTGGTTTGTTGTTGAGCAAGACAGCAGGATACAACAGAAGCTTTCAGCTCTGGTCCCGTCTGTACGGTCGTCATAGTTCAAGTAGTGTGGTTGAACAAGTTAGACTGACAGAATGTGTTTTCACAATTATATGTTTTATGATCACATAGTTATTTTATTTCATATCAGCTTGCTCTGCTTAAGTAAACAAAATGCCCGCAAGCTTGTTTTTACTGTCTCCTTTTACAGAATACAGATGAGCTGTTGGGGAAGAGGAGAGAGCAGTACTGAGCTCTATTAGTGCTATCTAGATGTCTTTTTGTGGGATGTGTGTAAATCTCATTTGCACTCAGGGCATATCTGATGGGACGCAGAAATTAAACATCTTGAACTCAGGCTCTTTTGAATGGGATGCTCTGGGAGCTCAAAGACAAAATCAAATCTTTGCCAGCGCTTTCCTGCTTTGAAATGTGAGCACTGAAGTCATGATGCTTGCCCCTCAGAAACATGCAAATCAGACTGCACAGGCTCATATAATCTGATAAACATCCTCTATTGAATACCAAGTGCCTAAATGCAATTTCTGCAGGAAATTATAGTGGCGATGAGCAGAAGATACGTCGTTATAAACGGGGGTATAAAAGCCCATCAGGGATTTACAGTCATAGTGCTTATTGTCTTTGAAAAATATGCTCAGTGTGACACATCTCCCTGTTGTGGAATTCCGAAAAAAAAACTATTTTACCCTCTAATTAGCCAAATATGCTGACCCAGATATGATCGACTGGATTTGGAAATAGAAGACAATACACTTGCAGGCAGCATGTCTCAGAGGGCTATCTTATCTGTGAAAGCAGAATCCCAATAGAGGCGACCCACAATCAGCTCCCTCTCCTCCCCAGACGGATCATAACCAAACTGTGCTGTCTGCTGAAATCCAACCACCAACGTCCTTGAAAGCACAGCGAGAACCAGGAAAAGGAATTAAAACCCAAAATTAGCTTCGGCTACTCGCACCACTTGATATTGTGGTAAATTAAAGATGGAGAAAGTTACAGTTTCATAATTTATTTTCTTTTTGAGTCTGTTTCATGTAACCTGCAATAACCCCATATCACTTTCTACTTTCTAATTTAGATTTTAATATGAGCTATAGCAAGCGTTCGCATTTGCATCTGGAGTAACAGGCTTTACTTTTTATCTCTGTTTTTCACCTTGAAAGTGATGATGAGGATTTGTTCTTGCCGTATCGATCTGGACAGAGATGCAGATCACATTTTGAAGGAGTGGCTGTTTGGATAAGAGCGGCAGGGCTGATAAGTGTGACTGTCGGCTGACATTGGCTGTGTGGACGATAGCACTGAACTCATTAGACTAATGAACGTCGGGAGAGCAGTGAACGATGCTTTGGGAGGAGAGGAGAGGGCAGGACAGATTGACCTCTTTGAAGATTGAGGAAAGTGAGATATGAGGGGCCCAGGTTAGCCAGTGTCAGCACTTCTGCAGCACTCTCTAGAAAAGTGGAGTATTGGGCCTGAAGGCAGAAATGATGAGAACACTTTAAAATACTTTTTAGGATGGAGTTTCAAATTGAAGGCATTAATGATGAGCAACTGTGTGCATATATAGTCCACATTTACTGAAAACACCACCTTTCAACTTGTTAGTTTGTGTATACATGACTAAATCTTTTGTTTGTATGTATTTGTCTTTTCAGTAGCATTTCAAAACAGACTTTTACTTTCTGTTTTGGATGAGGGCAGGACATTGTTATGAAACTGAAGTCACGTCAACAGAAGGTATGCAGAGATGAAAGATATTATCTTGTCTGCATGTGTACTGCAGCAGAGAAAACCCATTAAAATAAAACACTGATGAACATCTGCACCTATTTTTTTAATGAACATTTCTGTTGATTTCAGCCTGCTCCTTCTGTTCCAGGAGAGGACTAGATGTTACTTACTTGAATTTCAGACTAAAGCTGTTTAAAGGTTGACAGGCTAGTCTTGATGAGTAGCATGATGCTGTGATGAGGTGCAGGAGGGTGAGATTCTGCCCAAAAGTTTTAAAAGTTTAAAATGAAAGGAATATTTCAACATTTAAGGAAATGTGCTTATTTGCTCAGAGTTACATTTATATCACTCTCATGTTTGCAGGATAAATAAGGCTATTTGTTTAGAAATGAGTTTAGCTTAGTACAAAGACTATGAACAGGGAAAAACTGCCTGGCTCTGACTGAAGGTAAGCTCACAGCGTGGTGGCTCTCATCTTGGCAGTCCTGCCTCTGCCGCATCCCAGCTAATCTAAAAATCGGCAAAGATGAGGGGACCTGAGGCGGGCCGAATGAGGCCTAGGCGCTCAAACAAGCCACTTGTAACAGCACTTTCCTGTCAATCAAAGCAGCCTTGCTCTTAATTATGCTTTATATAATTTAAATAGAGTTAAATAGAAATTCAGCTGAAAGACCAAAACTGTTTTTGTACCAGGCTGTAAACATGTTTACTTCTGCTGTGACATTTTAATATGGCATCTTATGGAGACTGCCTCAAGTTGCCATTCGAGGAAATGCAGTTTTTGGCTTTAATTCACAGTCACGGAGGTTGCTGCTTGCTTTGGACGGAGCCAGATTGTTTCCCCCTATTTCCAGTCACAATACTAAGCTGAGCTAACTGGTTGCATATTTACTGAATAACAAAAAGAGTAGTATCAATCTTCTGATCTAACCCTCGGAAAGAAAGTAAATAAGTAAATATTAACTTCCATAACTATTCCTTTAAAAGCAGTTCTGACAAGAGTTAGAAACTCACAAAACGATACAAAAGAAGCAACATAAAAAAGCAAATAGTAATAATAATCCATCCATCTATTTTCTGCAACCGCTTATTCTCACAGCAGGTGGCTGGAGCCTATCCCAGTTGACTAAGGGCGAGAGGCGGGGTACATCTTGTACAAGTCACCAGTTCATTACAGGGCTGACACATATATACAAACAACAATTCAGCCAAGGTTTGAACCAGGAACCGCCTTGCTGTGAGCCTAACCATTGCACCACCGTGCCAACCACTGTTCGTGCCATTGTGCCACCCGAATAATAATCAGAATGATCTAATAAACAGTACATTATTATGTACATGCAAACAGAATCAAATCAAGCAGAAAGTCAAAGGTAAAAAGGAAAGATAAGACACACACACATCAGCAGCAGAATCTTTCTACGGCAAAAGGATAGGCTTTCTTCTTGGTGACACATTCACTGTATGCACATTATAATAGTGCATAAATGCGTATGCACATATTGCATATATTCTGTACACACACACACTGTATAAAGGCACTTTTGAGGCTTTGAACAAAGGTAAGGTGAAGGGGTCCTGGGAGGTTTAACTGGCTCTCCTGCCACAGGCCTGCATGGGAAATTGCTTCCACGGGGGGAAAATGACAGTGAGTTTCCTACTGAAAAGGCACACACTGCTGGGGAGATATGCAGCAGAGACCAAAGGAGAAATGAGGGTCAATGAAAACATCCCATGGGGTGATATTTTCTGGTTCAGCAGCAAAACTGCACTTCACCAGTAATTTCACTAAAAGAGATGATAGAAAAAGTAGTCCTCGTTTTTGCTACAGTGTTTGTTCAGTCCTTTTAAGACGCATAAATCTTCACTTTTTTTACTATAATGAAAAATCATTTGGTTTGCAGGAGGGACTAGAAGTACTACAAGGTGCGGACTGCAAAGAGCACACAAGCAATCACTCAAACTAATGCCTATAGTTGTATATATAATATATATAATGGCCTAGCCATTAGTTTGGTATCTCCCACTTCTTCCATGTAATACCTTTGCTTCTCTTTTTACCTGATAACCAGCACATTCATATCAGCAATAGCTGCAGGAAAAATGTCCATAAACAATCCATAGAGTGGGACTTAAAAGTAGGTAAACAAAAGTGAAGAGCATAAACAAGAGTGAGCATATTCTTTCTTATGTTGTATGAGATACTTATTCATTGTCAGCGTATGGCGGTCAGTGTGTCCCCAGTCTCTCCCCCCCCACACTGTCTTTGTCTCCTGTGTCAGTCCACAAGCGTTGCAAAGATAAATATCCTGCAGCAGTACTGCCTGGGTACAACAGGCCTGTACAAAACATGTATGGTACATTTGACTTTATTACACCAGTTCCCTGAATACACTGGAATGTTTTAGCAGCTCGGTACAGTACACAGTGCATGTGGTGGTCTTAGTGGAAAATAAAAGAGAAATCACCAACCATAAAAGACATGTTGCAGTAATACCATGGGAGCAAGTCCAGTTTATTTACTGAGTAACTTTGTATGTTATGCGTATATGTTTTATTTACTCTGTTGTTGCTCTGGTGTTGCAGAACAAACAGGGTATTTCAATCAGAAAAGACGATTCGAGAAAATTACAGTTCCCTATACCATTACCCAGTGCTACGGCTATGAAAATATAAATATAAATCTAATAAAACATTGCAGTCCGTTGCCGTTCTGCTCCAAAAGTAATTTGTTTTATGTTAAGAGCAACAGAAAAGATGAGCATGCTAAAAACCCAGGCATAATGATCTCTTGTATCGAGGCTCCAAGATAATGTGATAATAATGATATAATGAGATTCAGATGTGTTATTTTCTTTTAGATCATCCAGTACTGTCTCCCTACAGAGCTAACTTTAGCTTGCTCCTCTCAGAAATTAAGCATTAGCTAATGCTTGCTGTGAAATCAGCACTGCTTAAAGGTCCAGTGTGTAAGATTTATCGGCCTCTATTTATTTATGTTTCAGCCCTCTATTGACTTTTTTAGTTTGAGTTAGGTTGCAAATCAAAGTCATAAAAATATATATAAAACATTGTAAAAAAAAAAAAAGTTGAAGGAACATTTATTTCCAAATTAACAATCAAAAGTGTCTTACGGAACTCATGAAAATGTCAAAATATCACGCACGTGATGCAAAAAGGGTTAGTGTTAGTGCACGGCATTTCTTGAATTCTGGATAAACACGAAAGTTTGAGACGCTCTGGTACATAGCCTGACCTTCACGTGATTCTGCTCCTTCATTGAGAGACGTGGGGGCGCCTAGAACATGCTAGAGGGATTATTTGGCCCTGGAGTGCTTCGATATTAGCCAGGAGAAGCTGAAGGAAGTGTATGGAGAGAAGAATGTTTAGACTAGTGTCTTATCCTGCTACCACAGTGACCCGAAACCAGATAAGGGGTGAAAAATGGATGGATACATGAGTGGAATTATTTATTATTGTAGCTGTGCCCTTTCCCGTAACTAATAAGAGGTACTTCAGGTACAAGCTTGGACACTTTGCACCTTCAAGGAAAGGTCCGTACATTGGACCCGATCAGTGGCAAACAAAAAGCAGAGAAATCAATGTAACAATAAAACCTGCATCACTCTTTGACCAAATCAATGTTAGTCTGAGATGGTTTTTATTTCCTCAATTTATTGAAGCAATACACCTGCTTACGAGTGAGGAAATACCCCTACAGGTGATCTTCATTGCTCTATACCTCTCCACCTGTATGTCAGCTCCACAAAATCTCCATCATATACAGATATTTTTATATATTATATATTTATGATGATATGATGACCTAACCCCAGCAAACCGACTTTAGCTTTATTACCTTCACAGTGTTCTTGAGACACAGGACAGCAATGCTCATTCTTTGTCATGATTTTATATGTGATTTGTCAATTTGAGCTGGTGATCACTTCATCAAAATCATCTTTAATCTAATCTCTAGTCCAAAGCACCACATACTGGGAGCATTGTTGAGTTCTGTTTGACATACATTTGTGATCTGTTGCCTTCTAATTTCTTCGACCTCTGTCACAGACTCTTGTGTATTCTATTGTGGATACAAAAATGCTCCAAACATCTGTGTAGTATGAATAAATAAAAGGCTGGGCACAGATGCATGTTGATTTGTTTTCCAGTGCAGCAATTCAGTGCTGACTTGGCACCAGTGAGGTTTTGGAAATACACTCACACAAACACACACACACAAGCATATTTTGCTTCGGTGACGGCAGCCATAATCAAAATCATTTTGGGACACGTTCATACAGTAAAGACAACAACAACGAATGTCTTGTTTTCTGCGTAAAATAACATACTATTCCAGCAAAATGTATTTAAAGTATCAAAAGTAATGTAAGTACTCCTTCTGCAGAAAATGACCTCAGTGATTGATATAATAATATTATTAACAACTAACATTATTAGATTATAGTATTTTATTTTTATACCTGGCTGAGGTGGTTGTTAACTAATGAAACATTAATGGAAATTGTTTTTTTTTTCATGTTGTTGTTTTTACTTTTGTAATATCTTTGAAAAGATATAAATTATTTGATACTTCTTTGGGCCTCAAACATTTGGCCAACATTTGATTTTTGCCAGAGGTTATAAGACAAAAAGACTCAAGGCTACATTAACCGCTACCAGCTTAGACTTCAAGTGTTTTGGGCCCATTTACCACAGATTCATCCCTCTCAGCAATCAGAGGATAAATCTGGAGCTGCTAACAGACTCACTGGAGCTGCCCCGATAATATCAAACATGTTTGGACTTTAAAATGTAGATGATTATGTTAGTACTTTCTGAGCAGGACTACAATGAGAGAGACAAGTCAACAAATAAAAGGAGCAGCTGACATGTTGCCAAGCAAAGACAAACATTCTTGCCCTTGAGGCTGAAAGCTAACATACAACTGTTGACACATATCAAAACTGATCTCAACTCCAGTTCGCGCTGAAGAATTGACAACCGATGCTGAGCATGTCTCCCCAACCATCCAGACATGTTTAGCATTTTAGTTTTTTTCTCACTGCAAATCATCATTACAGGAAGTTGTTGCTGTAGTTACAGTACTGTACTTAGTTACATCACACCACAGTTAATATTTAATTGCAAGCAAGGGACTTCAGAATAAATCATACAACCTTCAATCCAAAAATACCATAACCATAAAAATATTATTGCAGTCATACCTAAATTGTATTAAAAATGAAAAATAATTACAATGTTAAATATACAATGAATACTATTTAAAATATTATATAATAGAATAATCATATAATATAACATTGGGGATGTAGTGTCTCCAAAACATAAGATGTTGTACTGCATCTCGCACACTGGGTGAACTGACAGTATGTGCATCTACCGTGTGTGTCACTTGCAATATTCATAACATTTTGATTCTTCCACAAACACACTGCGCTTAACCAATAAGCAGCTTGTAGTTCAGCACTGTATTAGTGAAAGAAAATGTAAGAAGCCTTGTGTAGATCGTAGCCTCTCAGGGGATGCTGCAGCTTAACTGTTAATGCACCACTGGCATCAAACTGCAACAGTAAATGTGCCATTGATTGGTTCTCTAAAGCATCATCTGAAAGCAGGAAGAGTCAGGGCATCGCAGTATATTTAGAGGTCAGACTGTAAAACGGGGCTTGTTGTCGGATGGTAACACATTTAAAATTCCTGGACTACCTGAGAAAACAGGAGTTAAAAAAAAAATGACTACAGTCTTCCCTCCTTCATGTACTTGCCCTTGATCAAGACACGAATCAGCCCTCCACTCCAGTGGAGCTTGGCAACCCCCAGACATGCTGTTGCCTTGAATACATGCAACACTCTAAATGTGGGAACTGGAGGGAAAGAGCATGCATGATCACATGACTTCTATAAAGGTCAAAAAGGAGGTGAACAAAGAATTGATTTATTCATGACTGTGTCATGTGTTTGATATGAAATGATGTCATGAGCTGTCTCAGATGCTCCTTAATGTGGAATTTCTTTCAGCATACTCCATACTGTATACTAATACAAACTGGCTCTTGTCTAGAGACATTTCCACACAGCAGACTAGTTTATATAAAACTTGGCTTGTTGTCAATAATGTATCGTATTTAATGTACAGTCAGATGCATCATTTATTTAAGTGCTGAAACATGAATATCTCCCTCTGAACAATTGATCCTCACATCAATAAAGTGGATTAAATTACCGATTTAACCTTGCCACGCTTGCCATAAGTGAACTGAAAAAACAGCTCAGCAACACACTGATAGACATTTTCAGTTCACATCTCTACATATGGGGGCTGCGTTCATTTAACCACAATTGTACAATGCTCAGCAGAACTTTGTGGTTTGATGCCTTGCTTCAGTGCTCAACAACGCATGCTAAGATAGTGTTCCTTCCATAATATCCCCAGTTTGTCAAGGCATTCAACCCAGCAACCTAAAAGTCACTATATACAGGGCTGCTTTTCTTCATATTGAAAACCTCACAAACACATTTTCATGACTTCTGAGGTCATTATGCAATATTACTGCATAAATCCCAAAACTATTCAGGGACGGTGGAGGATTAGTGTTGGGATTGGATTGGAATATATAACATATGTCAGATAAAGTCCTTTAATCAGACACTGGTGATGCTCACAATTCTTCATCTGTCCACAGTACATTCCCCTCAGCTGCATTTATTCAGGATCTGAAGTGAGATAAGCTTTGCTGTCTTGATGAAACAAAACTGCTGGCCGCATTCAATATTTCAAATTTTCTATGGGCATCTATTTGTGCATTTATATGAAAGGCTGGCGGACAGAGAGAATGCTAAAAAGAGCATTCGTTCCCTTGTTTGTTTGAAGCCAGGGCTTCATTGATTACCTCACCAGTTTCAAGGTAGCTGAGGATTTTCCTTTTTCCTGCATTTTCTCACAGCGCTTTCTTGAGGTCTCTGAGTGCACTCCAGTAACCTCATCCATAAATTTGAAATAAACCTGCCTTGCAAGCAAATCGTAGGCTCGCGAGGCAAAACTGCAAACTCCTTTCAAATGCAGAGACAGAGTGTTGTTTTTATGCTGCTGTTGCTCTTAGCAGCAATGAAAATGATAAACATTCATAAACAGTAATACCGAGTGTACTGTACACAAAATGTGATACTTGGAGACTAAAAGAAAATTAATGAAGATCAATCTATTACATAAACAGGCTTGGTTATGCAACTAAATTGAAAAGTCTTAAATAGGTTAAGATTTTATTTAAGCAATACATTGATGACAATTGTACTGCATTGTTTTTTCTAAAGCAGCTCCTGAAAACCTAAATGTTCACATCATCCAATTAAGTAAAGATAATGAGTGTTTTAAATAGGCATTGATCCCCCAAGACATACTGCACTGTATCAATGTACAATGGCACAAAAAGAAAATCTTTAATTAATTTTGAAAATTGATTAACGTTGTCAAAATCAGGCTAAAATGATCTCCACGATATGATCCCATTCATATGCTGTAACTTTCATCATGTGTTTAGATGGATAGAGGGGATTAATTCTACCCCATCTGTTTTCTCCACACCTACAAAAGCCTTAAAGCTCTCAAACAGGAGACAGGTGTATCACACAAAGAAATCAAAGTATGGCTCTGCTGACAGACTCACCTGGAAAAGTGCTGCCTTTGGATTTCATCTATTAGGGAGGGAGGTTGTTACGACACTAAAGAGATATTGCTTTCACAAAACAGAGTAATGTGTGTTGGAATTTTCAGATATGGAAAGCAGGCCCGGGGGTCACTGAATAGATCATCTAATATATGCAGCAAATGTGTTGGTGAGTTCAGTTCTGAGTCATTTTGCCTGTTTATGGCTCCACTTCCAAACTGCCAGCCGTAGATGATCATATTTTTTCTTGGACTCTAACCATTTGCCAATGCATACTGATGAAACTGCATCTACTATTCGGTGGGTAGAAACAACATGATCATGTCCTATATCATCACCTGAAATTGCACCTTTCACCACTTCTGAACTTTCACACATAAACCAAGATTTTCTGGGGAAAATGAGCACAGGCAGAGCTTTGAAACACAGTGCTAGGTGAGCAGTTGCAGGTAAACACCTAGTTGTGTAGCGGTGCATAATTCCAGGAAGTGTGTTTGAATCTGAGATGAGACATACTTTTGTTCTCATCAACGATGCAGTGTTAAAAACAGATTTCTCATGTTGTTGGAGTTGGGGGTAAAAAGAAAAGGGAGTTTTGATTTATGCAAGAAGAAACTCCCATGAAAATATTCTTGCATCTTAGATGATTTCAGATCTATTTCAGATTTCAAAACAGTCTGTGCTGGAGGAATATTGACGCACTACCCCTCACTCCAGGTAGATTTTCCTTGGATGTAGTTGGACTGCAACAAGGAGGATCAAATCGATCGTTTTGCTGAATCATATCCCGTCGTAAAAGTTAAGTTTAACCTGTGTGACTAATGCATAAGCAAATATTTTGATCAAACAGTGGCAGTTCACTGTTTTACCCATTCAAAAAGGTTTCCCTGCTCAGAACATAAAAAAAGGCATGTGGTTATACACACACAGTGAATGATTCATAGTGTCTGATTTATCAAAGGTAATATTAAACCACTGTGAGCACCTGCACCAAAACCTGTCAGAGAGAGGGGAAGGGTTAAGTAAACTGTCAATGTAAGAAGTCAGTGAGGTTAGAAATATGGTACTCCCTCTCACGGTTTGTTGTGTTTTTAGCTTATCAGACGTCCAGTCACTAGGAAGATCTAACTCTACTTTTATCTACTAATGGATTGAATGCTGGAAATGAAAACCTGCCATTTACCAGCTATTCTCAGCAAACATCTTTTTCTGGGTCAAATACCTGCAGCAATCCAGAGTTTCCAGCATGTTTGTGTCTGTGTCTATGTGTTCTTATACTGAAGACTACTGTAGGTGCTTAAACAAACGTGTCATCTCGAAACCTACTGTGCAACTGCTGCAGATAAATACTAACCTTGAAAAGCCATTACTACAGTAAAGATGACGGGATCAACTTCTTGTGCTAAAATGGCAACTAACATTCCAACTGGCAACCCTGTCTCCTAGAAATTACGTTTATATTATTGAATTGTTTTCAGAATTATATTGTGGTGACAAACATAGAGACAATGATTGTTTTAGAGAATTAAAAACTACATTTATGTACCCCACCAGAGTCACAGTTCGGTAGTTGGAGTGATGGGGGACAGACAAAGTGCAGGACTGTGAGAGTCCATGGTTCAAGCACAGAATTTTATCTGTGCTTATATATAGGCAACAAAAAACAAACAAAAAGGAAAAGATTGTGAGTTTGGTAAAACATGAAGGTAATAAATTGAATAATGCTGTAATTAAAAGTAGATCGTGTATTGAAAAATTGCCTAGTTTGGCAAGTCAACATTTTACTGATCAACATTTTTTCTACTTGCCAGTTATGTTAATTCACAACATTTCCACATAGGGGTTATAGAAAACAATTCGGTCAGCACAGCCCTCAAAAGTTATCTGCTGTTGCTATAGTTACAATGTAATTTCTATAAGACAGGCCTGCCACCTGTTTGCAGTGTAAGAAAACAAGTAGCTTCATCAGATCACTACTTAACAGATGCCGGAGATAGTAGCCTCTACTGTAGCATTGTGGGGCAGCTGAACTTGACAATCATGGAATCACATGAGAATCCACATGGGAATCCATCTTGCCAGGCTTCGAGCAATGCGCTTGAGTCTAAACACAGTAGCTATGGGCCGCTACTGGCAACTACAGCATGAGCAACAGGCGTGGTTTAATGATAGCTGTGTGTACTATTGTCTTAGTATTGTCTATACATTGTGAGAAGTGACTGTGCTCGAAAACAACAATGGTGACTGCAAAAGAGGTTAAAACTGCTGCTTGCATCAGTTATACTGACGGATATTTCTTCACTGAAAGAAAGAATGACATTGAAGGCTTTGGTAAGAGTTTTACTACACTGTATGTTTTGTTGATCCATTTGTTTGACGTTTGCCCATGATAGACTGCGATAGACAGTAGACAATCACCTGCCAAGTGTTTTGCCTGATATGTTCCTGATCTTTTCCAAACAGTTTTCACCGATGACTTCTCAGATGGTTTGGTGTAACAAACCAGGTTAGATAGCCCCATTGTTATAACCACTGACATTCTAATAAATGGACAGAGAAAGAACCAGCACCATCATTGGTGCTGTTAGAAAGTCTTATTTCCGCATGATCTTTTGGTCTCATTAAATTCTTTCATACAGCATGATGTTCATGTTGTAAATTATAGTACCATTTAGAGTAAAATATACAACAAGGGAATGGTTTAGAGCATGTCTACCTGGGGATTAACAAATCATTCCCTGTGAGTCCATGCAACACACCCGGCTCACAAAACTCAGATCAAGCTGTCAAACTAGACAGTGTTGATCAAATATGAATCAAGATTTTTATTGCCTTGCATATTTCTTGCCTCAAATGTTTACAGAAACACATTTTTAAAGTCTGAGGCTGCACTTGTTTCAGAACAAACACACATTACATCACCCACCAACTCCGCGCTCTTGTACAAATATGTATGTCACTTCTCGCTCTGAAAAACCGAAATGGCAACGAGGCTTCAAAATGGTTGTTCACTAACCAATGGCGATGTCACGTTAGGTTTACACTTGGTTACAACTAAACATCCACAAACAACCACATGACTCAAATCACTAAAACATAATACAAAGTGGCAGCATGTGACAAGTTTTCCTTTGCTGCCATGTAGGTCCAATGCAGTAATGACCTCAGCACTGTGAAGATGTTTCATATATTCCTTAACAAAAACAGTTCAAACATGTAGTTGTAAAGAGGTATTGTTTTTCTACTAGAATAATCTAATGGATATGCAAGAATAACTGCCATCAATTACCCATTTTATCCAGGAAAAGAGAAAAATATGTTTTCTAAGTTACTTTACAGTTATCTGTTCATATTTAATAATACTACAAGTTCCTTAATGCTGCAATGCACCTTCTATTACCCCAGTAATTGGAAATTTATTTGCTTAAGAAAGAATTATGGCATTCACAAATTTGTTGGTCAAGAAAGTGTGTCCACAGCCGAGATTTGCCTTATTTTTTTTCCAGTTGAAAAATGTTCTGCATATTGGAAAAGACTTGGCTTTGAATTATTCAAGGGCTTGAAGTTCCTCAAGGATAAAATTATTTTCCTGATACCATCGACTGAAATTTACAAAGACACAACTGTTCATATGCAAAAACCTTCATTTTGGATGGATGGAAGGTTTTGCATGCAGAACAAAGAGAACATCCTCATTAATGAATTAGAGTTGTCGGGTACATCAAAATATGTCTCCTGGAGCGTCAGGTTACACACACTCTAAATGATTCATCAGGTCTGATTTTGATATCAAACCGATGAGAACGCCAGCTTGGAAACCCGTCAGATAAAGAGGATAAGACAAGAGATTGGGTTAAGTAGGTAAGTGTTCTTGGGGTTCGAAATGTTGCACTGTTACTGAACCTTCAGTCATAAAAATCTGAAATTTCACCTGCAAATTCTACAGTCAGTATTTTATTTTACAATAATAAAGTCATCTAAACATCTAATGCTTTCATGCACCATTATCCAAGTGTTTTCTAGTTTATTTGATTCCCACAAAGTTTATGAACCAGAGATTCATTTGCATTAACAAATATGCTTGTCAACGAAATTTGAGATTTGACATCTGAGATTTTTCAACTTTCTTTACTTGTACTGGTGTAATTTTATCCATAGAAAAATAGTTAGCAAACACTGGAAACATGATGTTTTGGAGACTAACTCCCTCCGTTGCTGTGCTCACTGTATGAAAAGCACCTTCAACTACAACACAATAACACCATAACCAGTAACTTTGTAACTTGTGACTAAGGGTATATCTGCTGTCTATCGTAGGAATAAAGGACATAGTGCTTTTATCTGGACTATTGTGTGTCAGGAGCTTAGCCTTCTTCCAGATGCAGGAGTGTCAATCTGTGATTTGTAGCTGTCTAAGGATTTGCCCTTGAATCACATGCATCAGACGGCTGTTTGTTGATCTGTCTGAGTCGCTTGTGTGCCGAGGACCCTGTCCAACTGATGGTCTAATTCAATGTAAATACAGTCCCTCCTCAGCCTCCCTGCTGTTGCCAAAGACAGCTGTTCTTCGGGCAGACTTGGCCTCCCGCCACTCCCCTCTGAGCTTTTGAAAACACTGTAAACTACATTTCTCCAATGAATGAAACCATTACAGGATGATTCAGATTATTTTAAACGTCAGTCTTAATTTCTATTTTTTTTTCCATTAGTTTGATTGTGGTCAAAAGGTTATGACTTGTTGTTTTATAGTTTAGAACATACAGTACAACTTCCATTGCGAGAAGTGATTAACAAATAGACAGCTAATAAATCTGCTAATGTAATATAATAGTGCAATATGAACTGCTAAGTTTGCAAAAAATATTATATAATAATTGTGCTGAAGGGTGTGTTTCAGTCTCTTTTGGGGTTCAATTGTCCTTCCTCTTATCCATTTGACACAATTAATAATGATGGCAAAAACTATGAAATAGAGGTAGACAAAAGCAGTTTTCTTTCTACCCAGGAACTGTAGATTTTGTTGGCTGAAATTGCTAGCAGGTGTTATCAGCTAGCTAGCTAGCTAAGTAAGTTAACATTAGCTGCTTGTTGCCTCAGTGGCCCAGTTTGGCCAGATATAGTTTTACATCATAGAAACTGTTTTATGTTATTGTGTGTATGTATGTCCATTAAAACATTAGCTTCACAGTCCACCTTGAATAACGAGTTTGGCAGTTTGGGTTGCTGGTGTTTAAATTTCCCCAATTCCCAAAAAGAGCAGGACATAGGCTTGTTGCTAACATTAGCCTAAATTCTGATATAGGTCCCTCAGAGTGATGAAATACGAGAAGATGATGTGCTACTTATGAATTGTGCTTTTTTTTTAACATAACCTCAGGTCTAGTATAAAAGGTTCCTGGCCTTGAGTAACAATGGGTTAGGAAGGAAGCTAGCTATCATGCTACGTGCTAACTTTGCAGCTTATAGCAGACAAACATGGTTCATATATTTCTTACAGTTTTGTGCTTGGAATTTTTGTTTGGGAGACGGTAAAGAAAGAAACCACAATTTAAATAGATATACAATGCTGTGTTTAGCTATGCTGTGGATTGTAGAATGAGTGAATATCAAAAACATCTTATTTCCTCGCCCTGTAGTCTGATTTTTTTTTAAAGGCTGATGTTGTAGTTGTTGCTTTTCAGTGATGCAGGTAATTATTATCTTGTTCTGAGCTTACTAAGGGTGACAAAAGCCTGAATGTTTACCTGTGAAGTGCAAAATGTATCTATTTTAAAACAAATCAAATAAAACTCATCAGTGATCACGTTTCATTTTAATCTAAACTCACATTATGACACATAATGGAATTACTTTAATCCATTACTGATGTTTTAATGTTTCAGTGACATAGTGTGTTTGGGGATTTAACTGTCAACAGATCATGTGTGCACCCAAAGCTAATGCTGCCAAGGCACAATCTCATAACCACACACCCATTTGACATCATTTCCGACATCACGGTGAGGTAAATATGACGACAGCCATCAACTGTCCACAGATGCACTACACCCGTCTAGTCTATGAGGAAGACTCAGCCATTCCCCACCCAGGACAAAAGTTGCACTCTAGAAATCTGCTTCTATTCACTGCTACTAAAACTCTTTACAACATAGAGGTCAGAACAGCTATTTCTTTTATAGACAACAACAATATTTTAGTCAAATGATAAGGTTTACTCTCATTTCCACAGCTGCTCTGTAATGTTGGCTCCAGGAAGGCCATTCATTTGTTATCAGGAAACGGGGCCAGTGCACATTCACTATCCATCAGTCTTGGGGACTGCCTGTGGGGGTCACCTGGCAACACACTCACCTCCAAGTAATGATACAGCCCAAGGCCGTAGACACAGGGAAGCTATAACACAGGCTGTTATTGGGCCGGCCAGCTGCCCATGTATCAGTTTAATGTTCTTTATAACCATCACATACAAGCTTAGTGTCATTCATCCACACCAGGGAGAGTTTATTGTAGAGGTGTCTAGTTCAGATCCACATGTGAGTCAGACATTTTGGAAAACAGTGACAAGCTGCCACAGTCCTTGTACACTCGATATTTTATTGGTCACAAACATGCATCTGAGAAAAAGCTCAGAGAAGTAGCATAATTGTGTCTGACACAGGCCTGACACTACCCTTTTCCATTCTCACTCTGTCGTTTCTCTTCCTTGGTAAGAGTGTGCCTCCGGGCCATCCTGCAAGACATGAAAAACACAATTGCGCAAAAAAGTTGAGCAACGTGGGCTGAATTCAGAAAGCTTTGACAACTATATTTTTAACAAAAAGGAATTATTAAGAGGCTGATCACTGTAGTTATTCAAACACTGGAGGGGGCATTTATCTTGCTCCGACTGAGACATGGGACACTTGAAAGATGTTTCCTTCCAAATTAACATGTATGTTGGCAATTTTTGTTGGATGGCAGGGGATTGTGGTGAATCAAAATCTTGTTTTTGAGCATTTCATTTTTATTTAATAGGGTTGTACTGTGCAAAATGGGGGAAACTCAAAATCTTCGGTCTGTGGGGGATTGGTTTGGTCATGTTTGGTATGTGAAGATAATAACAGTAGAAGAAAGTGACAAATAAATTGCTGTAGCTGAAATGGTAGGTAACATCAGTCTGAGTCTGGCACACTGAGTGTGTTATTTTGAAGCTGAGGTTTGGAATGAATGATAACTCCACTTATTATCCACCAAAGAAATACATGTGGGTAACAATTCCTAAAGTGAGCCTAGTTTGCAGGAAACCTAGAATTACATTCTCTTCACTTCAAAGTCTGTCAGAACATTAGATATCAATGGACCCCCAGTGTGGCCAGTGGGGCCTGCCCACCGGGCCTGGCTCCAGCACCGGCAGCATATCGGGGCCCCTTCCATCTGTTGCCCTTGTCCTGGGTGTGTGTGTTTGTGTTTGTGTGTGTGTGTGTGTGTGTGTGTGTGTGTGTGTGTGTTTGTGTGTGTGTGTGTGTGTGTGTGTGCTGGCCTACTCGGCTCCCATCTCTATCATCTGCTGAACTCCAATGCCTCTCTGTTTTCCTCTTATTAGGCCTGAAAAGATGCACCAGATGGCTTGTGGGAAAAAAATCATACTCCTCCAAAAGGGAAAGAGGCACCACCCACAGCCATGGTAGAGCGCTGAAAGATTTAAGACATACATGGCACACTTTAAACACACACACATACATAATGACCTCATTGGTCATTGGTGAATTGTACAAACAGTGTTGTGTCCCTAGAAAGGAGTGACAGCAGCAGATAAATCAGATGATCAAGTCTTAAGATGGATTCTTGATATATTGACCCGACACACGTAACCTTGACTCTGTGGCTACATGGTATGTCAGAGCAGGCACTGTGTGTGTAATCTTATTCTGTTCGCAAACTGAAGAGTCAAGTTTATTTATAGTTCTTTACACAAGCATGTTTCAAAGGATTCATATATCAAACAGACTCGAGCTCGCATTCACACTGATGGGTCATTTGGAGTCTCTGGCTTACCTGACCTGCATGTGTGAGCAGGACAACTCCGGTGTGATTGAATTCCCAGACCTTTTTTAGTTAGGTGGCAACACTCCCAAAGGGATAGTTTGACATTTAGGGAAATATGCTGATTCACTTTGGCGAGCTAGATGAGATGATCAACGCCACTCTCGTGTGTTTATGCAGCTTCATCTAGCATCTTGTTAGCTTAGCTTAGCACAAATACTGGCATCAGGGAGAAACAGGTAGCCTGGATCTGTTTGAAGGTGAAAGAAATCCATCTACCAGCACTTCTAAAGCTGTTTGGATGGTGGGTTGCTCAAAAAAAACAACAAAAAAAAAACCAACACAATAATCTACGCTTCAAATACAACACCCTGATGATCAAATGTGATTCTGAGCGCTCCCTGGACTCTTAAACAGCTCCTTTTTCTTTTCATTTTTTCCCGCGCATCATGAAGCCACCCTGGAACACTCATCTTTTCCAGTAAATTGTTCTGTCGAATGCCCGTGTCACCCTCTCGTGTTTTTTGATTCAGCAACTCAAGTCATGAGAATTCAAGCTGACTGAGGGTCTGAAGCTCAAAATACCACATGACACTTTGCAGCGAAATGTAGCACGCAGTCGCTAGATCATCTGACGGCTATTTCTTCAGTTTATCCGGCTTACAGACACACACACACACACACACACACACACACACCATCATATAAGAGGCAGTGTTTTTTCACAGTAATTTAGTGATTTCAATTCCCTCTTGGCTTCTTGCTGCCTGCTTCATTTCACCATACTGTAAGGGCAAAATGAAAAATAGTCTGTGAGCTTTCATATATCAGATGTAATTAAAAAAACACAAATGTGCAGAGGTGTCTGAGTGCGAGTTTGTTCATTCACTCTCCCTGTGGTCTTGTTTTTCACTGTGCAATGTCCAGAACTGTGGTTCTCTTTGACCAGGGCTTCTTCTGTCTTCCAGCCCTCCTCTTCCCGCCTCTCTGGCCTGGCTGAGCTCCTCAGGAGAGCCAGGTCTGTTCTCCAGGCTCAGAGGAGGTGAGCTGGCCGAGGTGATGGTTTTTGATCCTCGCACCAGACGCTGTCTCACCTCCACAGCAGACAGGCTCTTTATTCACTGACGCCTGAAATTAGATGGTGTGCTTTTTAAGGGGATGGAAATGTTGGTGGAATTGGCATCGGGGTAGTCCCTGCCCATCACTGAAGCTCCAGTAGCATCTGGAGATATATGCTGTGGCTTTTTTTTACTAACATCCAGAGGAAAATTACTTTTGCCTGTGCATGCGAAATTTTGTTCACTTCCACCCAATTTACACAATATGTTTCTGCATGTGTGCTATCGTGCAGTCGATCATGCATGAGGGAGTGCTTTATCTGTGACACAATTGCAGCTCTTCCAGAATTAATTCAGCGCTGCCAAAACCAACATATGCTCTCGTCTTATTGATTCTGCATATGTCCAAGCTGTTGCCTTTAAACGTCTTTATCAAGGATGAAGGATCTGTACAGTGAGGTCATGTGCGCATCTGTAAAATGCAAAGAAAAGTGACAGATGAGCAGAGCTTTTGTCACTTACTTATGCATAGTTAACTGCCTGTACAGTTATTATGTGATTAAACTGGACTTCTGTCTTTGGCCACATCTTCCTTTTCAACACCTCTTCTGCAGCTCTCTCTCTCTCTCTCTCTCTCTCTCTCTCGCTCGCTCGCTCTCTTACTATCCCCCCCTCTCTTTGAGCAACTCCCCCATTCCCTTTTCTCTCTCTCTCTCTCTCCTCCCCCCCCTCTCCTTTCAGTGCTGCAGCCCACCCTGCTCCGAGCTTTAATGGTACATGCCATTAGAAAGCCCATCTCTGGAAGGGAGGAGGGGAGGGTGGTCTCAGTCTCAGCTAAGAGGCTACTTTAGTCCCCCAACATAAGCACATTCACAGATGTCTCTGCTCGCGTAGAGCCGTCTCACCCGTCACGACAGAGCACCCAGCTCCTGTGTGAAGCGACGAGCCGCGCGCGGAGAGAGAAGCAGAGAGGGACACACACAGAGAGAGAGAGAGAGAGAGAGAGAGGGATACAAAGGGAGGCAGGGAGGAGAAGAGGAGGGAGGCAGAGCGAGAGAAAGAAGAGGTGAGGAGCGCAAGCATTGCTGCCACTCTGACGTCTCCCCCTCATGCGTCTGTTTCAGCTGGTGTGAGTGCAAGAAGAGGAGAGGAGGGAAAGGAGGAAAATAAATCCTGGGAGCCCGTGTCCTCTCTTTGCTTTATATTGCCTTCTTTTCTTTTCTTTTTTTTAATCTCCATCATCTGAGGCATGAAGGCGGGTGTCAGCTGGCACGGCAGAATAAAAGAAAGGGATGCTGTGAATGCTGCCTCTCTTTCGACAGGGGACAAGGAAGAGGAAGTGGGGGACAACACACGGCAGGGACAAAAACAGGATTTCTAGAATGAATGGGAGTCCTTCTGCCGCATGCGCTGGGAATAGCAGTCTCACACTGAAGTCTCTGAATGAGGTAAAAAAAAAATAATGATACTACTTTATCTTGTTTTGTTTTTTTTTCTCTGAGCCTGATTGGCCAGCAGGGTCAGATATACATCAGAGAGGCACTTGAAAGCATGCACCTAAGCTTGACAGAGATGAACCAATTTCCATGCTGATCAGGTTTGGAACAGCAGTGGAGGAGATTGCCATCTTTGTCCCTGGGTCGCTGTGTACAGCAGCACGGTGGAAGTGAAGGGAAATCTATGCATGTTGCATGCTGCAGAGAGCGGCAGTGAGAGCTGGTGGTAGAAAGAAGAGTCAGTGTCAGTGTGCCTGATGAAAAGAATTGCTGATAATCCTCATGATGAGCATTTGGGTGCTGAGATAGCAGAGGGGGCATGGAGAGATTTTCTTTCAACTAGCCAGCACAAGCTGCCGCCACGAGATCAAATTAGAATTTAGATTCAGTGAGTTTATCTGATAAATGCAAATTCAATTCACTTTTATGATAAAATATGAATTTGGTGTGCTACGGTGCACGTTAAAAATAATGTGAAAGAAAGAAAATGTATGAAGACTGAAAGAAAAGGGAGGTGGTTGGGGGATAGAACAAAACGCAGTATGTGTTTTCTAAAGCAAAGTCTGACAGAACACTTTCACTGGTGACCCTGGGGAGCCGTACACTACCTTCCAGACAGAAAATAACAACTTGTCCACAGAAGCGAGCAAAAAAGGGGGCACTGGATTGAGAAAAGAAAAGCTTGAGTCGAAGTTAAGTGGGTTGTACGTTCTCATTTCTGACACCTAAACTCCTGGCCCCTGGTGAAAAGATGCAGCAGTAGCGGTTGTTCTCTTGACCACCACCACCACCACAGGTGCACCAGCAATTCTGGAAAGAAGAAACAACAGTGCTTTGTTTCGTCCGTCCTCTGTGGCATATTTTGGATGTCATACCATTTGGGTGTGCATGTGAAACATGAGTTGGCAATATCAATATTACAGGGTTCAGTGATTAATTATATGTATTTTCGCAGTTAGCAGGGACTCTCAGTAGTCTCAGTGGAAAATTTTGCACAGTGTGGTTAAAGTGCCAAAGGTCTGGGCTTTGGTCCGAAGTCCTTACTCATGTGTCAAGACACATCAACCTGACTCTCCCTGGAAGTTCTGACTGTTCCAGTCATAGAGCGCTGACACCCATCATGACATCAGGCACAGTGGGGAAATATGTTTTCTCACAAACTTATATTTTCACAATCGTGTCACTGTGTCTGAGAAAAGGCACAGAGGAGCTATTGTTGCTATCGTTTTTTGTGGAATTATTATATGAATATATCATTTAATATCTATTTTTATAGATACTTAGGATCCAGTGAGGTTTGTGAGGCTTTGTATTTGAGACATTACATGGGGAAATGAACCCAAACCTCTGATTATCACAGAGCTCTGTAGCTGTAAAACACGCAAGGGCATACAGTAGATTCCTCCATAGACAACTGAACAATCTGTGCTTCTTCCTTTCTAAACTCCTCATCTGTTCCGCGGTCATACATGATGGCAGCAACACCTGGCTCCAGTTTCTCAGCCTACACAGTACGCTCACATGCAATGAAGCCGTGCGTGTCCCCAGCTGTTTCTCACACGGGTGTTAGCATGCTTCTATAGCTCTGCACTCTCTGGCCATGTGTATATATTTAGTTTCCGCTCAGTCTGGCAATGTCAGCAAATAGCATTCAGATTTCACTTATGGAAGCTTGTCATTTCACTCTGTGTTCATGGTTGCCCCCTCGCCTTGACCGTGCAACACACAGAGTGCTGAGGGGACAGAAACACACACATGATGTGGCTGCAGTTCTTCTACTATAGCTCATGACTTACATAATAGAATAGAATAAATCCATCTGCACCACTTTATAAAAGGCGTGGTTACAGTATAATGTATAACTTGTAATTGATTTCCTTTGTGATGTTTATGCTTCAGCAATCGGTAAACCATTATAACTTATAAATAAAAAATAATGCTTGGTTGACCGGGTTATGAGCCAGTAGGGTATTTTATCACTTCAGTCAGTTAGGAAATGCCCTATCTAACTCTCTACTTTCTGGAAGCAGATCAAAGAACATTGTGGAGTGTGTGAAGTGGAACTCTTTATTAATGAAGCTTTTCACTGTACAATAAGCACTGAAATGGGAAGCAGCGAATGTTAGGAACTATAAGAATCACAAAGACAAAAGCACACTATGTTGTCACACACTGCCATTTCCACACAAAATTATATTTTTAATGCATTAACATCATATTATTAAGTCTTAATAAAGAATTGGTACCAAATATTACCTTTTTCCTCATATAGAATATAAACTAGGGAGCACAATATAATAATTATCATAATACACATTGCACAAAATAGGTGTAGATCATCTTGTAGAAATGCAGATGTTGCATGTCAACACATGGAGTTCAAATGTTCATCACTGATAGCTCAGCAGCATTTCACACATCATTGCACAGTATAATAATGTGCATGAAGCCCAACAAGGATTAGACTTTGCACAAACGTTATTATTACAAAGCTATTGACAAGGCTGTGGAGGTTTAGAAACAGAGGGCAGCATGTGGGTGCGTGTAAAGAAAGTCTACCTACACTCGACACACAGATACAGGTTTTTGAACCCCTCTACTGGGCAAAATTCATTTATGTTTGATGTCTATTCAGTGCGTGCTGTAGGTTTTTTCTTTGAAGGTAACTGAGCTTCTCTGCAGATTCAGTCATGGAGCTGTCCAGCCTTAGGCAACAGAGGGGCGAAGCAGCAGACGTCAAAGTAAAACATTGCTTTTATCACATACAGTAGATACTATATCTGAACAAGCCATACTATTAAGTGTAGGTATATATAACTAGAGTAGTTCATTCACACACAAAGTTCTCTTATATATTGTTACTGACTCAAAATCAAAAAACGCTTTGTGCTTTCATTAGAAACAGAATGTGCAACAGAAAGCCAAATTCACAACCGGAAAGGGAATTCTGTAGCAGTCTATGTTGGGAAAACGAGTGCAGTGTTTACTCAGGAGAACACTTTCCCTGGTAAATCTTCATGAAGATACTAACTGAATACTAACCACAGTGATGCCACAGCAGTCTGATTTTTTTTAAGGCTACATCAATAATTCTCCCTAAGTGTGAATCTAAGGGTTGCATGTTGACAACAGACCATAGCTAGCATGTGTTAAACACTATCCACTGCAAACAGAAAATGCCTGTTTGGAATTAGCATTTTTGTACCACTGTCGTGGCAAAATTGTTTTGCATTACCAACGACCACGTAGAAATACTGAAATAAAAAGTTTTTCTATTATATCTACTATCTATATATTTCTACAAATATGCGGAATTATATATAGTCGCGTGGTACATGTTCCCCGCTGCTGTCTAGACAGTCAATAAGTGTTACATTTATTTCTTGAATTGTCTAGACGGTGAAAAGGTTAAAGCATCAAAAAAGTCATACATTGCAAAATTCCATCACACCACCATTTTAAAGTTACTTATATCAACAAGCGATGATTATTATTTATGCATGATTAAGTGCAGATTGAGTGCTTCATACCAAAACAATCAGGATATTGAATTCAAAATGCTTAACAGTGTACACTGTGTAGGATTTAGTGGCATCTAATGGTGAGGTTGCAAAGTGCATCCACTTGCATACCCCTCACCTCAAACATCCAGCAAGTGTAACAGCACATTAACAAAAGACATAGCAGCTGGCTAGTATTACATACTAGTAGGGATGGGGCCGATCCGATCCAGTATCGGTATCGGGTTCCGATACCAATGTAAGTCACGGATTGAAAATAGCAGGTTAGCATTGAGCAGCACTGGGGCTAGCGAACTTTTCCACACAACATGTCCGCTGTGTGGAAATATTTTACAGTCGAAACGCCGCTGTGTTGCTGCATAGTAGTGATTTGTATCTGTGCTGTGTAGTTTATATGACAGGTATTTTTTGTTTTTTGATAGTGCATATTGCACTAGTAGTTTAACCCTGTCTTGGAATTTAATAAATATTGACAATTAATTTGAAACCCTTACAGTTGCATTATTTGTTTTCAGGATGGGATTTTTCCTGTTTTCTGACCTCATACTTACCTCAAGTTGCCTTTTGGGATATACATGCATACGTACATATACTTGCCTGTAGAGAGGAGTTTATTACAGCCTCATATAAAATCAACAATAATGATAATAATAATAATAAAGCAAACAGAGCTCTGGTATCGGAATACTATCAGTATCGGCAGATATCCAAATTCAGGTATCGGGATTGGATCGGAAGTGAAAAAATGTGGATCGGTGCATCCCTACATACTAGTCCAACAGCAAGAGTCTCCATATCATAAAGGCAGCTGAGCCTGGTCACATTGCCCACTTGCCCAGCTCCAGTTCTGGCACGACACAGGCTCCGCTCCCTCTCAGCATTCCCCCATGCCCTGGGCCTAAAAACCTTATTTTCCTGGTGGTTCAAAACACTAACACTACCCGGGGGCTTTGAGCTCTAACAGTCTGGGCAGAACATTAGCTAACAGCAGCTCCGGTTTGCAGCAGGAACGCTGGAACACAAAGTTACATAGTGTGGGGCAGAAGTCAGTGTAGCACCAAAACAATTAAAATGTTTTTATTTATTTTTTTTTATGGTAGAACACATAATGTTGCTTGAACAGTGTCGAAAGTCTAAATTATCTGAAAATATATGATGGCATGGGTTGAATTTGGCCCATGGCGGTCCCAAAGGCAGCGTCTTAAAACTTACTGGGCACATGCCCTTTTAATGAACAGCTTAAAAGCAAAGTTATAACAAAATGAAAACTAAGAACAATCTGTTGGGCCTTGCAGCAGTGCTCTTGTACCTCTGTGGATTACACTCCATGGGGCACTTAAAATCTGTCTGGCTGCCCATTAAGACAGCCACTATCCTGGCTCATTAATGTCCTGCAGAGGAATTAGAATAAACTGTGCTGCACAGACTCGTGCTGGCAGAGGCTCTCTGCCTTCTCTCCAGCAGCTTTTCCTCCCTCCAGGGACAGCAGTTGTTTGCCCGAGGTACATCAGAGCAGCTTGGAGTGACCAGCAACACGGAATAATTAGATGTTCAATTCCTCCAAACTGCCGTTGCCGTTGAATTCATCCTGACTTGTTTCAGCAATTTCAGCAAAGGTTGCCAAATATAATCACTGTGTGGGACGTCACCACTCACTTCAATGGGAAATCGGGTTTGAAAACCAAGGATTATAGGAGGAGGATGGGACGCTATCCTAGAAGTAGTAAATGAGCATGAGTCGCAATCAGGTGCATTAAAATCAAAGCAAGTGATTGCTTGAAATGTGATCAAAGTTGAATTTTGACGTTTGCTGTTTTCCCCACATTGTGCTTTATTTCAGAAAGGTCTGCAAAGGTTTTGTTGTTTTGGTTATTCCCCTTATTTTCTGCCATATTTGTTTGAATTTGAGGGGCTGTTGATGTCTTGTGACACTGACCAATGTACCTTTTATAATCGTAGTCAAACTGTAGTAGGAACTTGTGAAATCTCTTATGTTGGAAATCACAAGTCATTAAATGGAAAACCAGGTTAAAAACTCGAGGCGTGCTCAACAATATTTCATTATCGCTCATACCTAGAGTGCACACCCTTGTGTGTCATTGCTCTTTATGCTATCCTGTTGGCTATAAATGAATTCATTTTATGCATCACTGTCAGATGAAATTGTCTAATATGTCTGAGTTTAAGCAACAGAAACCAGAGGGCTGGTTAGAACATCTCGAAGGAGGAATTTTATTGTAAACAAAAACCCGTAACATGACAGCAAACTACTGTTTTTGCATCTGCCGAACAAGTTGGTGTCAGTGTCAATAAAATGAGGAGCATCAGGGATTTGCTGCTAAGGCTTGTATAATGTTTACTGGTTCAATCAGCAATGCTGCACGATTCAAATAAGTTTCTACATTTTCTTAATGAATTTTTTTGGTATAATCTCATTATGTGCATTTGTGATTGCCCATGGTCCCTGCAGGCAGTACCGCAGCGTTAGAAAAAATAATGTTTTAGGGACAGCTGGCAGTGTTGTATCAGTTGTGCTCACATTCATCAGGCCTGCTGGAGATTATAGAAGACGGAGCAGAGATGCGACTGGAGGCGTATAGTATGTGCAGTCACATAGCGCACTGTATGTACAGACACAAAGGCACAAACCCCTCAACCCACCCCCAGTCTACTACATCTACAGGCATAAACACTAAGCAGAGCATCTGACCCAGCCCTCGAGCTTTACCTCCCCCACTGACAAACAATATTCTGCCACACACTGTGAAGAAAAGAAGAAGAATGGAGTGGATACTCTATTGGAATTGGATAGACTCCTTTTCTCTCTCCTATCTTCAGATATGTTGTGTTACAAGTGTTACAATTACATAACATAAGAGAACGTACAGGAAGAGCTCCACTCTGTCCTTCATGGCAAAATGAGTTTAACCCATAATCAGCATGGTGGAGATGGCACAGCATGTGTCTACAGTGGATCGCTCAGGAGGAGTTCCAAGTGTGATGCTAAAGTATAGGATACTATATATTATACAGTAGGTGTCTGAGGTCAGAGGCTGAGATGATCATTTCAGATAATGACAGAGGTCCTCCCTTCCCATCACCCTGTCCACACAATGATGATGTGACCTGACAGTGGTAGTGAACGCTGTGGTGGGTGAGGTCTATGATGCGGTATATGATGTTATCGATGCTGACAGCAAAAATCAAGCAACATGACCAAATAAATCTTCACATTAAATGCATTGATTTATTCAGGCTGTAATCAGATGTGAGGAAAAATAAAAATAAAAAGTTACCAAGTTCATTATTGATGTATCGTACCTTTCAAATTAGAGTCTGTTCATAGCTAAGACTACCAAATGTGAGTGGTTTCATCAGTGAATCTCCCATATGAGCTGTCAGTGTGATAAACATCCAGTTCCTTCCAGGGATCACTGCTGTAATTACTCACAGATTAGGCAACAGCGATGGCAAATACAAGACACAACAAAAAGTCCTGTTTTTGAGGCACAAACAAGCTCTCTCAATTACCCTCTTGAGAAAATCCTAGAGGCTTTGTTGTAAATCCCTCAGCTTTAACGAGAACTATAAGTGTTCGTCCATCTCTGTAGTTGGAAAGGATCACTTATGAACATGCTGGGAGATTATTTCAGTAACCCCTCAAAGACAAAAGAAATCACCATTACCAAGTGTTGCTCATCGTGCAGAGTTGTAAACAGTACCTAGCAGTTAAAGTGTACCTAATGTGAAATCTCATAAATGAATCAAAGACTGGATAAAACCCAAACGTCAAATGGCTAGATAATCACCAAATTACAGCAGAAACGTTACCACTACATAAAGAGATCATGTCCTGAGGAGGAAGTCCTGTAATTCCCTGATGCAGTGAACATTACAGAAGGTAATTCACAAACAATAAACACAAAGTGACTGGCATTTATAGATGAAAGTCTCTCTAGAACCTAATAAAACATATACTGATCGTCAAAATTGATTAGTAAAAGCAGTAATAGGAGTAAAGTGGACAGCAGGGGGACATGGGACATGATGGGAAATATAAATATCTACTTATATTTATTTATTTTTAACATTGCTGTACTCCATCCTGCTTCTTCTTCGCTCATTTTCTACAGGAATGGTGTCACATTTCAGAGCAGCGCAGCCTTGTCAATATTATTTAGGGTTAGCTTCATCTTTGTCTTCATGGTTTATTATGTAAATGTAGATGCAATCTATAAAAAAAACACCTTGCTCATTATTAAGAAGGGCATTGAGCTGCATTACATATAAAGGCCTTTAATCAAAATAGGCATTAGCACAATATCTCATGCAAACTCAAGGCACACGCAAACATGGGTGTGGCATACTAATTTGAAATTAGTTTCTGTGCTCTGTCATAAGTTTTGGATGGAATAATAAGAAGACGTGAAGTAGTTCACAGTAAAGTGACAGATCCAAATACAACCGCACACCTTCCAACCCTGCATCTCAGTCCAGCAGTGTTGTATAAGTCGCTGGTTTGGACCTCTGCAAAAAGCTGATGAGTGCGAAATAAAAAAAAAAAATGCCAGGGTTAGTGCATTATGGTTTCCATTTTCTAAATGATTTTCTAGATCTGAGACCAATCTGATTTACTAATCTACCCCACGAAAACACTATTAAAACCATGACAGTTTTTTTTATATCCCTCGATGCTGAATGTGCTGAACTCATTTTCTGCCATGGTGCAATCATCCTCGTTACACAGTATGAAATAGGATTGGCACAGAGAGGGCTGTCTGGTATGGTTTTCCTATTCGGAGTTACTAGAGGTAATATAGGCAGCAGTTGTGACTGTTTTGACTGAGTGAGATGGATAAACACTCATTTGCAGCAGGGAATTACTCTAGATTAAATATTAATAAAGGTCTTTTCCTTGTATGGTATATTTACATTTATAGACCAACAATACCAACACAACAGAAAAACAAAAGGCTCAAGTAAAAGCAAGTACAAAACGAAATATGTCAGTGCAAGAAGAGGAATTATTTTTATTCCACTTCACTGTTAAATTAGGTATTGTCAGTATTAGTATTTCCAAACATCCAACTTCTGTCAAGACTAGAAATTAATTGTGTGGAAGTTTAAATGTTTTATGCTGTGTGACTGACAGCAGTGAGCGGTAAAAATGTGCAAAAGAAGCTTCAACATTTCTGCAGTTCAGAGCTGCCAAATGGTGTAATGCTCCACGCTGAGGAGCGAGAGATGACAGGCCTTAGATAGCCTGTTGTTATTGTTCTTGTCGTTGCTTGCATGACATTTCATGTGCAGTAGGTGCCAATTACATCTCACTCATAGTGTTGCATCTCTGAATCACACTGATACATGAGTAATGAAGGCAAAGTGTCCATGTTTCCCTCAGAAAGAGCTAACACACCATTAAAATGTGGGTTTAAAACAGTGCGGTGCACACTGGTTTTTCTGGTCTTGTAATTACATGAAATATTGTCTCTGTCAAACCCTCCAGCACCTGAGGAGCGGAAGCCTCTTTCATGTGCCTTGTTGTCTGTCAGAAATCCAACTTATTTTTTTAAAATTGATTTAACGTCAAAAGTTTTTTAAAGAGCAAGGTGACCTGACGAAGTATTTCCAGTGCACGTATATCGCCTTTCTGCTTTGGACTTAATTAAAAGTCTTATACGAGCAACAAGCAGCAAGTCTGACCTGCATAGCACCAGCATTAATTTGCTGAGCTTCTTGCCTATAAGAATTAATAACCATGAACAAAATGTAAAACACAGATAGAAAATAAAGAGCTTAATCATGCTAATGATCATTTTCATAATCATTTTATAAGTTATGTGTCTGTGTAACAAAGCAGTTTGGCGCGATATCAACAAAGTGGTAATTTTCTTTTAAGGTTTATTGATCTGTACATTGGGTTTCACAACATGGGAAAACGCTGACACAGATACTGACGCCCACCCTCACTCCTCTATGTTTAATGCTAAGCAGCATGTTTGATATGCAGTTTCCAGTCCTGAGGGCTGCAGCATGATGCCCCTCGGGCAACGTCTACTAAGCCTGTCTATACCATCTGACTACAGATATAATGGCTCTGAATATTATCACTTTGAGAATATGTGGGAATTATTAGAGCAGAAGTTGAGCAATGACTTGTGTATTAATGGTATGAAATCTGTAGTCTGCATCAACAGGGGTTCAATGCCTCTTAACAAGGGAAATCATTTTAATGTCCAATGCATAGTTGTATAGAGTATGGGATCCCTTATGGAGGCATTGTTGTACTGCTTATGCTGTAAAATGCCAATATGTTTATGGTACAAATACATTCTCTAATAAAAGATAAAATATAAAGACTTTTAGGACGTTCATTTTAGATCTTAATGGGTAACATTTGCAATTTAAAAAAGAGGCTCAAGAAAACAAGTTGAATATCATTAACTGCTAGTTATTATGTAAAACCTGCAAGATGTTTGGCTCCAATAATAAAATCTAAATTAGGACTATAAACTGTGCATTCATTTATTGGATTATTCACACTGGGACTATCCAGGTGGATTATTATATTATTATCTGTATAGTCCCATACAATATCCCAGGAACCACTGAGGAACTCAGAGGATTGATATCTTCATTGGCATGCATTTTCGGGCTTGACACTGACCCGTTCCAAATATTAGTTATTGTCATGATAGCCATTTCTCTGGCTATTCGTGAAGGCTGTGTTTTGTTTTTATAGATCAACAGAACTTTGCACTGAGGGACCGATAATATTGTCTCCCTCTCAAAACAGTCGGAAAAAGGTTTTCAATAAGAATGAAACGAAAGTAATTTTTGTTCCTACGAGAGACTCAAGGGAATGCCTTGTTTATGTCTGTACAGTACAGAGGGAAAAGGTGCAAAGGTTTTCTGCCAGAGACACTTGTTGCAAATTACTAGTGCTGCCGAGCAGATAAAGTGGTAGTTTATGTCTCTCAGACGATGTAATAATTGTTTGTTCTGCCTGGTGATGCATGTATGTGATGTGGTGGTTTGTCGAGAGTGCTGTATGGTGATCAAAGTGACTCTGTGAAATTGGCAAAGGCAGCTACAGCCTGACGGTGTCCAGTACTCCCACATCCGTCATCCTGATATGTCTCATGTTACAACAACTTCAGTCAAGCTCGGAACAAGTGTGTTTGACATTAACCTGAACTGCAGTGATTGCTTTTCCTGTTTTTACCTCATTAATACCTCATTTTGCCTTCAGTTTAAATTCAGTGATCATATTTAGTATGATATGATATAAAATACAGGGAACATCAGTTACTACATTAGTAACATTAGTACTTACTAATTACTCTTCTGAGATTTGAAGTGAGCAGATTTCAGAGTAATCATGAGTGCTCGTGTCTGTGCGCACATGCTTCATACATACGTGTCTTTTGTCATTCGCCTGCATAGACACCGTATCACTTAGAATTTCTGCGAAACAAGATCATTTGAATGAATGCCGAGAGGCTGTGCTCAGTTACATGCAGCTCAGCGTAGCAGTCATCGCTAAAGATAACTGTAGACAGAACAATGTTCACACTGAGCATAGGAGTTTTAATACGCAGTGGGTTGGAGGCCCGAAACAAATGCCCTTGTGTGATTGATTACACGCTACAAGCTAATGAGATAAACAGAGCCTGAATCGATTGAGTCGAGGAAGGAATCATGCCAGAGGGGCATATGCAGCCGTGTGCAATGGCTGTATTGACACGCTCATATTCAAAGACCTAGTGAAAGAGACCAAGCTGCGCTTTTGGCTGAGAACAGAGCTGTGTCCTCTTCCACTGCATGGAGCTGCTTCGCCCACTACTGCAATCAGGGTCAGTGCTGCTCAAATCAAATTCTAGCGATGGGATCTGACAAGTTGGGTACTTACTGCTTAACAATCACAGCTAAGAAAACCTTCTCTAGTCAAAGACAAACTAGACAGGGGCTGTGCAGCAGGCAGTCTTGCATTAACAGACGGGTAGCGGAAAGCACCTTAAACTGTAGTCAGTGCCAGAGCAAATTACAGTACGAGCGTGGATGACCATCGGCTCAACTTGGAGTCCTTGGCTCATTGGCTAATGAGAGACTCCCTGATATTCCAAGTGCAGTAGTTCACCAATTAAAATCTATATGCTTTCTCCAAGATGGTTCTTAGCGGATAAGCAGGGTTGGACACAATGTGTGATGTTGACCATGGCTGAGCTGCACGTGGTGACAATCACAGGGCTTAGAGGAAGTGAGAACCTGGCCTTCTTCTCGTTACCCAACTGTTTCTAGTATGCCATGCAATTTTGTTCTTCCCTTTGAGTATTACACCAGAATCTTGTGCTTCATAATATTTGTGTTTTATCTGTAAGGCTCATCTTGCACTAACTACTTTGTTTCCAAATCAACTAATTAATAAGCAAGGAATCTGTTCTAACCCTTGTCACACAAAATACTACGAATACAGAAGAGCTGGATTTTGATCATGTTGTAAACTCTTTTCTTTTTTTTTACCAGCACTGACATTTTTTTGAACCTGGATTCACCTCACTGAATTTTAAGCCCTTTGATGCTCTCTTTGATGAGCATGACAGTGGGGAAATTCGATCATGTTCCTGGAAGGACATTCAGAGGAGGTGTGTTTAATTGATTGCTTTATTATTTGTGTCGCTCAAGTCTTGTCTGCACACTAAAAGACACGAGGGGGCGAGTCATCAGTCATGGAAGGGGGAAGGGGGAGATACAGGAGAATGTGGCCGCATTTTCTTTTTATGGAGGACAAAGGGACAGGAGTGGTTGTGTTGCTTTTGTGCTACTTAAGTCTTGGAGGGAAATTATTAAATTTCATCAGTGTCCAGTGGCATAAAAATTAATTTGCTGCAGTGTTTGATCATAAGCCTTTGGGAAGGAAGGCAACAGGGGAGCTGTGGGGTCGTCACAATTCCTCTACAGACGAGCACATCAGCACTGGGAGAGGCTGGCCTCTTTTTCATGTATTTCCAGATTTGCCCTATGAGAGTGACATTTCCTTTTGCGGCAAAGGATTTAGTGTGTGTGAGAGTGTGTGTGTGCATGAGTGCATGTGCCGTATGTGACCATTAGTCTTAATATTTTTGTGCTTTTTACACCATTTGTGAAACGAATTTGAATGGCTCTTATTTAATACAATCACCATAAATGGCTGAATATCTGACTGTAAATGGGGCTTAATCAAAATTTAATATGTAAAATAGTTAAATGGCAAAAACACTACAACAATTCATCCCTGCTTGTTTCAGTTTTTCAGCCCTAAATTAAAAAGAGTGCACACATGAAGTCAGGCTATTAACATTTATAATGAAATCTCTAATCAGTCCCACAGCACTTCATTTATTCATTCAGTTATTCATTTGCCAATGCAAAAATCTAAATAGTAAGTTCATAATTTAGTGATAGTGATACAATTAGTAACATAATCCTATATTGCTCTCATTATTTAAATTCAAACAAGGAGTTTTATAAGAAGTTATATGTTGTGTATAAAGAAACTGTATGTAAGAGACCAAATTTCTTTCATATGTACTTCATAAACCTTTCTCAAGGAAGGAGAAGGATTAGTATGTTCTTAGTGGTAATCCAAAAAAACATCCACACAACCATCAAACACCCTTTAGTGAAAATATCTTCCAAATATAACAAAAGTTGTCAATTTTACGGTTCATTGGCTGCACACCGAGTTTACTGCACCAAAAGATTGGTGATAATCACCCATGATTGATGCTGTCAAAATGTGGTTTCTAACATCCTGAATTCAAATACAAGGAGGGAAAACAAGCTTTTACGCCGTGTACAAAGGACGCAAAAGGGCTGAAAATCAATATGGCTCCAGCCACGGCATACTGCAAATGAAAAGCATGCATGCCACGATAATGGATATGGATTTTAGAGTGTGGCTCATGTTTTATTCCCATGCAGTGCTGAAATCTTTATATGTAGTGCTACAAGAGATGATTGATGAGTGCACAGGAAGAGGAGTGTATTTCTGCATCGTGTCACTTCCATTACAAAGTGTTCAATCACTTTCTATGGTTCAGATATACTTTTTTGAGTGGGCTATTCCTTTAATCTTCTGCGCATACAGCACTGTAAATGTGGTTTTCTCAGGTTTAAAAGGCCACTGCCAGAGCTGCCTGCTGCTACTCTTGTTTAATTAGTAGCTGTCAGAGGCCAGCTTAGGTAAAGACAGAATATAGATGAACCTTAGACTATCTGTTTAAACGGTGGGTGAGATGTAGAGAGAAAAGAAAACAGTGTGTGGAAAAATGCACCGAGGAATATAGAAAGAAAGCGCAGCATTATAATATTTACCCTGCTGTGAGAAGCGGGATAGCAGCCTTGAGATGTCTCACATTGTTTGTAATCAGTAAGACACCCGCTCTGTATCCGCTTTCCTGGTGTGCCTTTGTGTGTGTGAGCCTTTTACATAGCAGTATGTGTGTGTCTGCGAGGGTCACACTGTTTTATCCCTGATGTATTTGTCTGGTGAACAGGTTGTGCGACATTAGGGGCTGCCTAGTATGCCGTTAATAGGGTTTGTTATAGAAGATGTTGTACAATGCCGGTCAAATGCACAGAATTATGACAAAGTTTCATTTTTCTCATATTTTACAGCAGATCTTGTGATAATCTCAGCATGTTTTATCATTGGTTTATTGTATTGCCAAAGGCTCAAGTAAGAGTTAATTTCAAGTTTGTCATTTTTCAATATGTCTAAGTCTGCATCATATATTGTCCCAGCCCTTGGCCTTTATTATAATAACCTCATAGTGATGATACATAATCAACAATCTGATCGGAGCATATTTATTGGCTGATTGATATTAATGGGACCTGGCTAGCTATAAATATGGGTCACACCTGCTTTTATTTATGTGGCTGAAGCATGGACGTCGTTGTTGCTGCTGTGACTGCTTTTCCATCAAACAGATTTTCTTTTTAAGAAATCAGTAGCATATATCCTGCGTCTGTTTTGATTTGTGTTTTATTTGAAATTGTATTCATCAGTGGCCCTCTGGTCATTTGATTGGCTACTGCACCAAATCAATGTGTCAATATTACTTTAGTTAGCAGCCACACAGTTAACCAGCTTAGCCAGAGGTTAGCCAGAAAGTAACACCTAGGTTTGAATGAATCAGGGCTAACGTTAACAAAATATTATAGTAGCTTCTGCCTTTTGTGCAGAGGCTAGTTAGTCTAGCTCGCTAGCTTTTACTTTCCGAGTGGAATACAAACTTGACAACACAGTGGGTCCCAATGTTGAATGTTATAAAGGTATAACAGTAGTACACCACAGAAGTTGACAATACATCTCCTAGCTTACACTGGAATCAGATGTCATCTGAAATTCTCACCAAGAGGCCTGAAGCTTAGATGCTGTCTCCACAAATATGTCAAGAAATAGTAAATTTTTGAAAAAATATGTTGCAATGTTATTATATTTTATATTTTCTCACACAGGAAGTGAGGAGAATTCAAATTTTAGTTCAGCTGCAGGTGGTTTTTAAGCTCTCTTCTCATCCTTTTCATATTTGCTTAGGATGAGATTTCACAGTTTATGGCCACAGCACTGGGCGGAATATTGCCTGTTCCGTCACCTGCTCGCTAAATCCTCACCTCGGTGGTGAGAGATAAAAATGTGGCATCAATTTTGCTGCACCAAACTAAATAGTTCGAAACACTGTCCCACAGCTGACTGAAAATTCAAATTCCCTTCTTTCACTGTTTTACAAAGAGAAATTTAAAACCATAATCGTTCAGAGGATGGCATCACAAAGAAGTGGGAGTAGCTTACTTTTTTTCACACCACATTTCTTCTTTATCTTTTTTTTTTTTTTTTTTTTTTTTTTTAATGTTAGCCTCAACTGAGAAG
This sequence comes from Argyrosomus regius, assembly GCA_946959425.1. Lineage (NCBI taxonomy): Eukaryota > Metazoa > Chordata > Actinopteri > Sciaenidae > Argyrosomus > Argyrosomus regius. The sequence goes on along the minus strand of OX336889.1, from coordinate 20,780,093 downwards.
TACCACTTACAGAATCTCATCAACTTTAACCTCGGTGCAAGTACATATCCAAGGATGGCTTGGATGTTGATAATGAGCTGTCATAGTCACTTTCTGTCTGTCAGTACACCATCAGTTTATCATTTTCATTTTGACTTTGTTTAAAATGGAATGTGTTTTTGTTAGAAAAAGTTAAGCATACTCACTAGTTTCAATTATGTCTTTTTTTGTGTGTGAATTATTTTAATGTTTGTAAAGTTGCAGACAGTCCTGTCAGAGCAGCCTGACAATTCAACAGTACAATGTAATGAGTATTAAGAGCCATGATTTAGTAAGAGCCAAACCCAGAGAGCTGAGGAATAATTTTCAAAATTGTTGCCTCATCTTGTAAATATCTTTTTGAACGATTTTACTCTCAATCTAGGCAGCTAAAGATGCTTCATCCAGTCCAAACAAGACAAGAAAGTCATTATCTGTGAGACAGTGTATGGTCAGATCTGATGTCCAATATATGAGACGTGAGGCTGCAGCTGTTTAAATGAGTCAGTGCTAAGTCCTGTGGTTTGGTTTGTCCTGAATGCTGTTTAATAAGAGGTTAGTAAGGCTGCACCTAGCAATAATGGTTGCACTACGTCAGCCAAAGGGCTAAATCTAAGAAGGTTTAAGCCATTTAAATACAGAGGAAAGGCTATCCTTTAAAGTGTGAATGGTGTTAAGCTCCTCACCAATCTGATAAGTGCGCTGTGCCCAAAGTAGCTTTGCATAAACCAATCTTGTAGCAGCAGGCGGGCATGATGTAAAATGCTTCAGTATCTTATCTAAAGCAAGAACAAAAGAAAAAAAGTGCCAGACACTGAAAAAACAAACAAAGTATTGATCAGTAAGTTAGTACCACATTATAGAGACCATTTTAGAGACACCCTGTCATCACTGGAGACATGCAACAAAGAATTCTGCTTTGCTAAGAACCCAATCAATAAAATCCTTTTCACAGTGTTCCTTATTGGCAACAGGCAGAGATAAATTAGTATTTTTGAGATCTCCCTGGGATCCAACCAACAGAATAGTTTTTAGCAATGTTGTAGCTGAGGTAAGAAGTCACAAAGGAAAGGTTAAGTCTCCAAAATGCCATATATCTCCAGTGTGTGTTTACAGCTTAAACGCATTGCTGTATGTCCAAGACAAACAGGGATTCAGTTTTTTTCATGTACATATGGAGTTATGTGTCAATGGAAATGCATGTTTTATGTCCAACAAGGGCAAAAAACTATAGCTCTTTGCTTGAGATTCAGTGTATCCCATCCACAGCTCTGTAGAAGCTTTGATTAGTGTAATCTTTTAATTTCATAATCGTGCAATCATGAGTCAATAGCACTTACATAAAGGTGATAAAAAAGAACTAATAATAAAATTAAAGAAGGCTGTGAAAATCGCACCTACATCAGATTAATAAACCTTGAAAACTGGTATTTATTCTGCCAGCAATGACTGAAGCCAAACATACTGTGCAAGCATGCCAGGAGAGAATACCCCTTTATCAAAAATCCCTGATGGTATGGTATATGAAAGAAGAAAGACAAAGACTGAACATTTTCCTCTGGCTAAGATTAGCACACACAGCACGTAGCCTACAGAGATACAAACACTGAGTTTTCTCACAGACGAATTATGACAGGAAATGTTAACTCGAATCTATTTGCCCAAGGTAACATCTCAAGGTTAAGTGAAACCATGCATGATGTCTTCATTCTTTCAAAGAAGACCTGCTTCCTAAGACCACCTGAGCTTTATTTGTTTCTCCGGGGGCACCAACCTACATTTCCATCTAGCCTTCCAATAAAACCAACAGCTTAAACCTGCCGGAATGGGGCGCCGCTCTGCCTTGAGGCGCCACACTTGATTCAAGGCACAGTGTCAGCTGCAGAGCCCTGTTGACGCCACTACCGGTTGGAGGTCATTGTGAACACGCAGGTGTTTTCTCACATGGTATCACCTTGACACAGGCACCCCTGATACCACTGGGCCGTAATGTAATTGCAACATTGTCTGGTGTTAGGAAGAAGGAGGTGAAGCAGAGGATGGGCTGTCAGGATGAACGCACTAGAGGCAATATGTCCGCACTCTATTACTGTTAATTGAAGTGGGGAAAAATAGAGGGATGGAGAAGACAAGGAGGGAAGATAGAGAGCGATAGGACCAGAGGGAGAGAGGGAGGGAACCTGCCATAATAGTAACCTTATCTCCACATGAACTTTTGCTGGTATGTGAGAGGTTAATTCAATGTCATGCCAGGGTCCATTCCACTGTTTCATTTAAGGGCATAGAGGAACGATGGTATCTCTCTCCATTTGTGAAGAAAGGCAATTTGTTTAAGCATTTATAGCTAATTGTAGATGCATAAAAGCCAAAAGAAAGCTTACGCATTTCAACTTGAAAATCAAGTGCCATCCACGGTAATCCTCTGTTTTCAGAAGTTTCACAATAACAAGCTCCAAAAATTAATAGAAATTCTTTTCACAGGGGATTGCCAAGCTGTCTATAGATTATGAAGCATTAATCCAAATTACATTCACAGGATGGGCATTAATTTCCTAAACACAAGCAACATGAGCTGAGATGCTGAGCATCTCCAGCTCTGAAATACAGAGGAAGGGAAGAAAGCTTCATTTGTGCTCCTCTGAATAGACTTCTGATTTGATTTCTGCAACTGCTGCTGCTGCTGCAAACACACAACTGCTATGTCAAAGCTGTGCACCTATATAATGTAGTGTTTACTTATCTATGACACTCGGAGAGAGGTTGAATGAGCAGGACCAGTGTGTCCAAAGATCAAGAGACTAGTATGATGTCTGAAAATCTGAAATAACCCAAGTCTGAGCTGTCACAAAGTTTCCATCCAAGGCCACAAGTCTGACAGATTCTGTAAATGTTTCATCTGAGTGCTTGTATTCGCTCCGTAGTTACTTTGAGTGACATTCCGCTGAGAAAATCAATTCCACTCAACACCTAACATATGTTTAGACCTGCTACAGGCTAAGCAAAGATATAGAATACTTCCACAGTATGTATACGGGTGCTCTATAAACCTGCTGTACTGCGGGTGAAATGTCATATTATTCCTGCATAACAGAAGTGGATAATTTAATGAAAGACCAGCATGATTGTGTCCATTCATTGGCATCCAGTGGATTTTACTACTTTTCTAACAAGTGTCGCCAGTCCCACAAATATCACCAGAGGATGAGTCACCAATGGCATAGGGCAGTACAGTCTTTTTTTTCCCCCAGACACATTGAAATTTAAACAGGTGAGCACTGTGATTTGGGCTAACATGCTGTTTGTGGAAGGCAGAAAAAGAAAGCAATGGGAAAGTATCTTTCTGCGGGCTCCATTGTAGCATTGTATGTGTGTACAGTAGATATGTTCCATTGGCTAAAGTTTAATCAACCGAACCAGTCAAGCCCTACCTGAATCATCCAAGAATCACGTCTCGCCAATCTCGTGCTGGGTGTCAGAACTCTGCCAGAGTGGCAGAGCCTTCCCAGCAAGAGTTGTTTGTCTTTAATGCTGTACATCCACAGTGGCTGATGGATGGCAGAGAAAGGACAGAAACCCTCGCTCCATTCATCAAAATCAGACAACCTCTTGGGGCCTGGTGACATAGGTGACAAATGAGGACTGAAGTCCCTGCTGGTGGGTGAGAAGGGGAAGGAGCTTTGGAGTAAGTCCCAGCTTGGCCAAAAAGGACAGAGACCACTTATATTTGATCCATATGTGTTCCCCTGGCCGCTTATTATGCCCCAAGTTCATAAAATGCCTCTGAACTTTTTGTCTGGGCGATGAATTGCATGACAAACTGCTCTTTGCACTTTAAGCTGGATTCAATAAGGCCTCAAATTGGTACTTAAAAGTGTGCTGTGAGACTGAGACAGATGCGGCTGAAGGAGGCTGTGGAGACTCATGTCGACGTAAATCACATTTTGCATTTGGAACTGCATGGAGGCAGGCAGCAGGGAGAAGTGATTCTATTTGAAGCCCCGTATCAAGTGGAGGCTTCAGTGCGTATTGTTAGAAGTCTGTTGAAATGGGAGGAGAGAGTGCTGGTCGGAGGGGAGAAAAGACACATTAACTGGAACGTCTTGGCGAAGAAACAGGAATAATGCGCGACCCTTTCAAAGCCCTGTGAAAAATGGCCTTTCTAAACATCCTAATTCACTCATTATATATGCGTACACTGAACAGAAACAGATTTGAACTGTAGTGGAGCCACTTTAAAACTTTCACTCAAAAATAATAATTTACTGTATCATTTTTATTTATATCCCCAGAAGACCGCTTACTGTATTGAGTTAGCTGCTAAGCCTTGTAAAACAGTCCATTCTTAACATTTATGTAACAGCTTCAAGGAGGCCATAAATGTAGAAAAAAAAAGGTGATCATTCAGAGGACTTTATGACTTTTTTCACCACCAGCTCTGCCCAGAAATCAGAATGCTGCGTATATTGTGAAACATTTACAGGTCAGTCGTGGTGTGACACACTGTGGGACCAGGACACTGCCCAAACTGTACTTGTTAGTGGTTGACACAGGCAGGATGAGTCCATGAAGACTGAATTCTCTGATGTTCAATTCAGTTGTCTTTTATGTGGAGGCAAGCTTAGAGAGAGACACTATATCATGTTCACTGAAAGCTACATAGTCTGAATCTTGTTGGTTCTATGTACTGGGAGATAGAACAGAACATCAACATAATATCTTATTCAAGGGCACCTTGTCTGTGATTGATGAGGGGCCAGAGTCAGGTTATTTGTCTTCCTTACTGCCATTATTTCAGCTACCGTTCGAATTCTCATCAGTCGTGCTTTAGTTACATATTCTATTCTTTATGTCTTATACAATAAAATATTTACACTAAAGGTTTCTATTTCTGAAGCAAATTTAATATGCTGTTGATCTCTGTTGCTTGGCAGTCCTCCCTTTAGCTTTTGAATGCATCTTCTTGATGCCCCTTGACAGCTAATTGCTTGTCTTACCCGTAAATTCCACCGGGCATGGCTGCGAAGCACTCTGGCTGCACCGTGGCCGCCTGAGCTGATTGCACCCGTTCTAGACAATGCTTGTGATTTCACCAGAAGTGTCCCAGAAGCTATCCGCTGTGCTCCAGGGAGAATACGCGACTGGTCTATTTTTGATGGATGAAGCAACCAGCCACGTTAAGCAGCACAGAGTAGATTGAGCTGGCCTGAAGTCAGACACAGAAATGGCATAGAGAATCCGTTCAGGTTTCAAAATAAAACACCCTATCCCGATCTTAAAAACAAAAGGAAACAATTTAACTATGCAGCCACTTATCCATGTTAGAACTAAGAAAAATGACAATGACATGTTTAACACAATGACAAAACATTGTGTTAAAATTAATATTTTTGTGATTTAGCGACCCCAGTTTGAGAGGCCGCTGAGTCTGGTTACATTATCCACTTACCCTGCCCTGGTTCTGGCACAACATCAGCTTCACTCCCCATCAGCATTAGCCAACACCCTGGGCCAGAAAACCTCCTCTTCCAAGTAGTGTAAAACGCCTGGGTACAAACACTGACACTCCCTTGGTGCTCTGATCTCACAGTCTGGGCAGCCCGGCTAACAAACTGAGCTTACAACTTAGCTAACAGCAGCTATAGTTTGCAGCAGTTTACTTTACTGTCCATCGGGAAACTCCTTCACTCACAGAGAGTTGATACAGAGCAGCTAGAGGACATCAGAGGAAAAGAAGAAAACATTTTCTCCATAAAATATGATCCAGTTTCACCGAAATCGGTGAAATAGTTGATGGAAGTAGCTAAGTAAACAATGCACCACATGTCTAAATCGAACAGTTGTCCACATGTGTGTGAGTTAATGTCAATGTCAAGGCTGTTGCGGTCTAGGCTTACTCGTTCCTTTGTAAAGTATCCGTCAACTTAAATGATGCGTTTATGTCATCCATGGTGTTAAATGGTGCACTTGGTAGGTTGCTAAGTGCTGAGATAATTGTCCTCCACATGATGAAAATACCTTCGGTACATGCAAAGGGCATATGTCTACATGCATGTACAGTACATTTGAGCGTCCTAGTTTGGGTGTTTGAAAATATAGTCACCCCACTTAAAGCTACATTAATCAATTTGTAGCATCAGTTGGTTACTAGTGGGTAGAGAAATGTCAAAACAACACCACTATATCGCTGGTTTACAAGTTGTTATGGCTAATGTTTTAGAAAACATGGCCTACTTTCATATTCAATAACCTTTTTGTAGTTTTTTTCCTGGTTATCTGATTCCAATATTCACTTTATCCGTCTCTACCAATTCCTGGGGAAAAAAAGCCTTGTTAATTAGCTTGCTCAGACACTGAACTATATTCAGCTTGTGGCTTGTCACGCTGTCAGACAGGCAGGGTAATTAATGTATAGAAGACAGGTGTTAGGAGAAGTGCTGAGACTCAGCAACACAATGACTTTAAAACCTAAACAATGTGATATAAGAGGCTAAAAAGCTCCATGAAGCTGCCAGCTTGTAATTCCCAGTTATTTTGGCACTATGAGAGAGAAACTGTGCATGCACACACCCACACACATATACAAGGACGTACAGCTAGTGTACACATACATACACACTTTGTGTTGGCTTAATTATGAACTGACTTTGACTCTGACTTTCATTTTGCAGCTTAAACCATTCATGCCCCAAATGCAAAAGAATGAACGTCTTAAACTTCCCAGGATAATTCTTATCATCAGTGAGTCTGTGATGTTTCTCACTGTAGTTTAGAGGACCTTTTTTTCCTTAATTTGTTTCATGAAGAGCGATTTTCAAATCTTGTTTGGTTTGATGTTTGCACATGTTATTGATTTTTGCTGAATGCTCAGGGTGGTAAATAATTACAGCTGATACATTTGAATTAATGCAAGTTTATCCTTGTTTACCAAAGCAGGGCTGTTTAATTGCACTTTCTGCTTGGTGTTGCATATGGAAATTTATTGGATTTGAGAAATTTGTTTTGTTTAATTGAATTTATTTCTTGGCTTTTGTTTAAAAAAGATTATTACAAAACTGCAATATCATTAACAATACACTGCAACACATTTACATTAGGCAGTCTCTCTGACCATATCAATGCACTTTAGTTTCTCAGTAAACTGAAAACCAACAGCGATCATGATTCCTCTTAAGGGCAGAATTCTACTTTGTAATGTAATGTTTTTAGGGACTGTACTGTACACTTTTTGGATTGTTTATACAAATGCATGCAGAACAAAGAGGAAACTGATCATTCTTCTTACTTAGATTCAAAGTTACATGTTTTTAAAGGATGAAATAACCCTAGAGGCATCATGGTGGAACATCTTTATCTCTTAAAGTGTGTTCAAACTGAATATTTAGCACATTCTGGACATTTATTCGCTTAATAATCTACTGGAGTGCGCTATTAACAGCAACAACCAATGGATGAGACTGTAAGATATTAGCTGTGGTTAACTGAGGAACATGCTCTGGTGCTCTGGACCATGGAGTGTTCCTGTGTGCTATGACACAGATTCAAAGGGATTTAAAAAATGCCTATAATTCCAGTAGTTTTGCTCGTGATCTCGCAGAGTCTCTCATTTTTACTCCTGTTGTGTCTTTACAAAAACGTTACATAGCTTTGGTCTGAAGACACTTTACAGAGACAGGTTTGAAATCAAAACTAATATAGCCTACACTCCCTTGCAATCCCAGTTTGCCCGTTGTTTTCAAAATGATCAAGGCAAAATATTCAGAGTAAAACATTTTCCCAAACCATTGAAAAAGTATATGTATGACAGAACAGTACATCTATTGCAAGAACATATACGTGTTCGTGTATGTTCCAAGGACGAGCGTGTGTATGCAACCGAGGAGGCAGTACCATATTATTTTTGGAATAGTGCAGTCTTTACCTGCTGATAAATGTTTCTGCTAAATCTAAATATTCCTGCTAAATCTTGTGATAAAGTGGGCTGCAGGCACCAAAATGTCGGAAATGCAGTTCGTACACTGCAGTTTCCCCTTTGAGACCAGATAAAAGACTAAGCTTCAGACCTCCATGAACTCCAATTCAATGTCAGTCATTCACACTGAAGCCAGTTTTCCTGTGGTAACACTGTGGAGAATTCTAGGTCTCACACCCACCAGTGCAGCACATCCTATCAGTCACTTCATAAAGCCGCTTTTTTTTTTTTTTTTCTTTTCATGCCTTGAGCAAGTGTTACACATGGTTGAGTGTCCACGGGGAGCCTCAGTGAACATGAAGTCCCGGTGTGACAGGTTACTTCCTGAATAGAGGATACACTTCAACGATTAACTACTGAAAACACACCTGTATACCTACATTATCACAGTAGACATATAAATACTGTATATACTGTATGTACTGTATGCACACATACCATGGCAAAAAAACAGCCATTCACACCCATTTGGATGAAGGTAATGAAAAGATGTGCACATTAGATAATTGGATTCTGCAAGATAATCAAAGTTTGAATCTCTCCTGTCATTAATCTGTTCAGTGAAATATGCAGATCAGAGGATTTATCTTTTCCAACATCGGCAAGTAGATTCTATACCTCTGAAATACATCCAACAAGCTATGTTATTTTTATCCCAGTCAGCAGTTAGGCCACACCTCTACCTCCGATGTTTGCAATCTCATCTACTATTCATTAGAGCGGCTGTCGCACAAAATACTTGCAATTAGAACGCGGATCTTCTTAATGGCAGGAAAAGCCATCCTGCAAGTGAGACAGAGGCAGTTTCTTCCCGTGGACTGAGCTGACATATTGCAGCTCTGCAGCAATTAAGTGGAAGGAACAAAGAAGCCGATACAGAGTCATTTTCCCATGCAGGCTCTCTGGGAAACTGGCAAAAGGGAAGGCATCTTTAGGCCAAAATGAAAAATGATGGTCTGTCTCCTAAGTTTGATCACTTCAAGCCTGGCTGTAATGGCTTGCAGTCCAGAGATCTCCCATCGTAAAAAAAACCTTTATGTTAATGCCAAGAGCAAAGGTCTAGACTGGCAGTCCCAGGAGTGTATCAAATCAATTAAGAGATCTCTCAACAATCACCACAGGGTGCATCTTTCAGGATTTGTTTAAAGATTACATAGAGTAGAAGCCTCATTATGAAATGTTAAAATCCATTTGAGAGGTTTGCAAAAGACTTTTTAAAAGACTTTCAGCAAATAGAGCCACAGGGGAGCATAAAAAGTGCTGGACTGCACATTTTGGAGTGAAATAGGCACTGTAGCTCCCAGTTCTATCGAATCAGCTATCAGATAAATTAACTCATACTGTGCCTCCACTTCTATCAGTATGGATTCAACCCCTCTGCAGAGTATGAGGTTTCCCTGCTCCTCAGTAAATGGATAGAATATGTTCCCTTCGCCAAGTGACCATACTACCGTAACAAATCAAGATGAAATGCCACAGTAACTCTCTTCAGCTCACGACACCCTCTGCAGTCACCAGCGATGGGACGGTGGTGTTGTGACTACGGAGGAAGCATCATGTAAAAGAATTGCAGGGGTCAAAATCCCCTGATCGAATGTGAAGTAGTGCCTGAAAGAGCACTGAGTGAACCAGACAGTGCTCTGTCAGGCCCCCTGACGGCAGATGGGGGAGGATGCCTCGTCATTTGTCTCTGTTCTGATCGGACCTGTCAGTAGAGATTCATCTTGTGAGAAATACGCTATGTGCTCATGCAGTTTCTGTCACAAGTACTTCTTCTGTCCCAAAAGTTTGAGTCAATTATAATAAGATAGATAGATAGATAGATAGATAGATAGATAGATAGATAGATAGATAGATAGATAGATAGATAGATAGATAGATAGATAGATAGATAGATAGATAGATAGATGGAAGCTGAGCCTTACATACTGTAAAGCCAATTGTTATATTTAAACCTGGTGTAGGAGTCATCATGCTGCTCACACCACTGCTTCAGACGATGCCGTGAGGGAACTCTTAACCACGTCTTTATCCAAACGTGACAGGCTGTCCAAGCTATGCAGCAGCACTGATCCAACAAGGACATCCATGTTCTTCTTAATGCCTCCCCTCTCACTAAGATTACTTAAGCCCTCAGTTTTATGGGTTGCAGAGCCTTTCAATTTCCCCAAGCCCCTGTAATTATCCAGACTAGGAGTATGAACCATGTGATTGTGTTCTACGACAGAAGGTATATTACCTTTTTAGGGTGTCAAGGCGAGTACCTCGGGGAGCAACATATAATTGCAGCTTGCGCAGGATTCAATTGTTAGAGGGATTTTCTTATTGTTTGCTTGACTGCACTGGTGGTCACAGTCGTGTTCAGACTGTCAGTGTGCAACGGTGGAATGAAACATGTAGGTAATATGATACATGATTAGAGGTCGACTCTAATGCAGGGGAATTCGCTGTAGCATGGTAACACACTTCACTGTACCATCAGTAGCCAACATACTGTATTAAGGCAGTTAAGATGTTTGGCACAGTGTCACAGTCATTGCATGAAAACCTCTCTGAAAGGTTTTTAGACACACTGTTGGCTCTGTGGATGGTAGTGTAGGTCTGTTGGTTGGTTGGTCCACCATTTTGGTCTAGATTGATGTTTTTCAAAAACGTTTAGTTGGATTCTCATAAAATTTTGTGCAGACATTCATGGTCACCAGAGGATGAATCCTATCAAGTTAGAGATTGCCTGACTTTCTTTCTAGCGCCACTATGACTCTAACAATACCCTGGTACAGAGTATACCTGCTAAAGATTGTAGGAATTTAAGGATTGGTATCATGGCCCATGTGTGCATATTTTACATATGTAATTTTCCGTGTTTCTGCAAGGTTAAACAGTGTGTGCGTTTCACTACCAAGCAAGAGACTCTGAAATCTAGGCTGGAACATACAAAGACAGTCTGTAATCGAATAATTTATCTCCACTCTCTGTTTCTAATTAGCAATGAGCAGCACCTTCTCATGTTTAGCCAGCACTGATCATGACTTACACCTGTTAAAGTAACAAACGTCATTGCATACAGGTACATATCAGCTGTCTCTAATTAATGTTAATGTTGTGAGTAACTTGATGGCTAAGCCAAAAGATTTAAAGAAATTCATATCATGTCTACTTTAAACTTATGAACTTAGTTTTGAAAGGCCTCCAATATTTGCATCAAGTAGCTAGGGCATAAGAGTGGTGAATTTATAATGGCTGCCTTTCTCTTTAAATGCATAATTAACAACATAGATCTTTCCAGGCGGTAAATGACTTACAATCCATATGATGCTCACAAAAGCTCTGAGGTCAGCAGAGGTGTGAACAGTAATCACAGAGTATGGTCTTGTGAAAGGACAAACCAGGTGAGGTAGCGATAAATATTTCAAGCAGCATAGACTTGTTGTCTTTTTCACAGTGACTGCCACAGTCGTGATCATAGCAGCTCATAAACATTCATCACAGGAAGGCGACTAAACTGCAAGCCTCGAGCATGTCATCACCTCCAAAGTTTCCCTCCAAAGTACTTGCCGGAGTAATGCCTCGAAGCGAACATGAAAGGCAAAGCTGCCAAGTGCAAACAACAGCAGTCACCTACTTACAAGCCAAGAGTAAAACTGACCCCCCCTTGACTATCTCTTTGGGAGCAATTGAACCTTTGCAGAAGCTGTAAATGACTCTGGTAGGTTGAGCGGCAGCTGTGAAGATGAAAGGTATCTAGTGAAAGGTTGTGGTTGCTCCACTTTGGAAATGAGTATGCTGTGAGTGTAATGGTACTCAAATCAGCACCAGCCTGTCATATCGGCCACTCCAAGGGTAAAACACTATAGGGATTCAGTGGTGTACACCGCAGCTATGGGCCAAAAGCTTTCAAGTTCAGTGAGGTGGTCTGAATATTTTCATTCATTAAAAGCAGTAGATGTTTCTCCTAAAAATGTAAATAAATGCATAAAGAAACAGGAGGAGCTCCTGTTAGTATTTAAAACAATATTTCAGTGTAGTGCTGCATTCCAGTAGGACACAACCAGGAGCTATTATCTATTTATACCCCAGAGACCAAGTGAGATTCTAGCTGTTTCACCCTGCAGCACCTTCAGGCTGCCGATGTTATTCCTGTTCAGCTCTGAATCTCTGGCTCAGGCGGGAAATTCTTCACAGGGATCAGTGTATTCCAGAAATGGTGTGGGTGGTAGTGGTGGTGTGTGTTTGTGTGTGTGTGGCAGGGGGAAGAGAGGTAATATTATAGGGGGATTGCCAGGAAAGCCACAACCTTCCCCTGTCCTCTGTCTCTGTCAGAAGTTCTCCCTAAGGGGGATCAGCAGGTAGCATCCAGGGGCGGCTGTTCAAAAGTATTTGCCAAACTCCTGGAGGTTGAGGGTTGCTCTTAACTCGTACTGCAATGCAAAAAAAGTCCATCTGAACAAATAATTTAATCTTCAACCCGATAGTATAGGGGAGTAGGGCAGTAGGGTGAGAAAATGCTGACTTTAAAACATATTTTACTGCAGTTATAGCTGCTTGAATCAGAGATCAAGTAAGGACGTTAAAATTACTTGACACTGTGTTTCATTTATTGAAAGAAACATATCTTTAAATGTTCGTTTTAGCCGCTAACTGTTAGCATGGTCACATTTTAGGTCTGCATTTTTTAAAAGAACACAGTTGGTATATTATAGGCTGACACCATCCTCAATATTTTACATGTTGAATAATTTTAGGTCAGGGAGAACTATTTAAATAAAATGACCATATTTCAGCACCACAATCTTTTCCTGGCATTGTGGAAAAGGCTTTGAAACAGCATTGAGGTCATTGTAGATTTAATGAAGACGTACAAAAATATAGTACATCAAATATGACAAATCCTGATAATGAAAACATTTTAGAGACTTCATTTTATTTTCTGAAGGTGGGGTTAGTGTTTGGGCAATTGGACAACTGTCCCCAGTAAATCTTAAATCCTGGCTACGGCCCTGACAAAGTTGCCCAAGTTTTGCAGTGTGGCAGTGGACATTGCCTGCTGTCACTGTGGCCATAGCTGGGTAGGTTTAATAGCTCTGGCTCTGAGCCAGAACATGAAGGAGTTTTGGCGCGGTCAGAGCCACATGAATCGATGCAGCTACAATTGAACCGTTCGCAGGGCTGAAACCCTGCAACAAGGCTTGATATTGTCAAAGAAATGGCAGTCAGTGGAGCAATTAATTGACATTTAGTGCATTTATGTGTATTATCAGTGGAACAATCGCGGTTTGGACTGTTGGATGGCGAGTCTGTTGGAAACTACAATAGACTTTGTTGAAATTTTGGCACGTTTTCACTTCTTCTTTTTTTTCGTTTTTATGTCCAATCTTTTACATGTGAAAACAAAAACATAACAAAGGAAAAGAGAATGGAAGGATAACAGCAAGGAGTGAGGCCACAATACAAGTAGGGCACACAGTATCTTGGCCAATTTTATGTAGGGCATCTCAAACTGTCAATTCTGAATGTGTGTATTGAGTGCGTTTCCCCATTTATTCAACAGAGTCAATGAAATTGGACAACAGCGACTGGTCTTTTCATATTTAGTTGCCACCAGGTTCTTAACAGAGTCACCAGGTCTCTCATAATATAAAAGGTCCGACAGCGGTAAGGATCAAGACAAGAGTGTAAAGTAAATAAATTGTTCTTTTGACTTAACCTGTGCCAAGCTTTTCTAACGCGCCATCAGTCCCAGCTGCTGTGCGTCGCCATGGCAACCGATGGTCAGGCTGAGCTCAGCAGAGTACAGTTTTGGTCTTGAGAAAACCATCAACAGGAGGACAAACAAAGACTGCTCTCCAAATCTGTGATGAGAAAACGCAGCACGGTATTGACACCAGCCTGTGCATTGTCACATGCAAATGATCTCGCTTGTGTGAAGTCTGTGCTCCATCCATCATCCACAGCTCGCGCTATTTCATTGTGTCAGCGCACACAGTGCGCAATTAAATTGTATACTTCACAGAATGCATGAGGGCGTCTGGAGATTATTGCTGTAAAATCTTTCGAATAAATCACCTTGCAGATAATTACATCACGTCATCGCTATTAAGCCTCTGACATTTCCTTTATTCTTTAATGTGAGTATAATGAAAGGCTAACATTAAATTCAACGTGCTCCTACCCAGCTGATAATCGACTAAATGGGTAATTATGATTTAACTGGATGGCTGTGAGTTCTGGGGGCTCGAGGGTGACCTGCACGCTTGATAATTGTTCTTGTAAAAGGACATCCTGTGCTCTGTGGCTTGGCCTTCATTGAGCTGTCAGGAGCTGTGGGGGATGTAGCACTGTCAGCCTGCCTGCCCACCTCCACCATCCATGGGATCGATCATGCTGCCGCCGCCATTGCCACCGCCACTGCCTCCTAGAGAAACCCAACCACCACAGCTCCTACAATTACTGCTGATGGGCCACATCTTTCTATCAGTATAGGCTTCAGAGCCATACAGCAGCTTTCAGAGCCAGGGATGGAAAGACAGAAAGGATGGAGTGGCGAGCTCGCAGTGGAAAAGAGAGAGGCGGACAGAGAAAGAAAGAGTAAGAATGTGGTGACAAGCGTTCAGCAGCTGGTGAAACCTTCCATGTTGAACTTTGCCAAGACGGATGCTGAACTTAGACCCGCGTGTGCATTATTAATATTGACCACTTACACGAGAATAAAGAAGCATTTACTCACCAACTGACATGCCTGAATTAATCATAGAGCCATACTCAAAGGCACGATGAATTCTCTTTCATGACAAACCTGGCAATTTTCACTGACATGACAGATGTCTTCAGAATAAAAAAAGGCCACCAGGTCCGTCATTATCTCCGTCATTATCAGACGCACCATCAAAGATTCAGCAGAGGACAGGCTTTGTTTTTTTTCTCGGCAGGACAGTTTCCACCGACATAAATGTGGATGGCGCTGATAATACATACCTTAAAAAGAATAATATTGCTATCGCACACAGAGTAAATGCATTGTATGAGAGGAGATCATCAGTTTCTGAAGTGGGGGCCAGCAAAGGTCTCACCATCCAGTAGTTTCTATAGTGAATTTGAGAAAAATAAGTATGTGCTTCCCTCCTCCTGCCCAGTTGTCTTTTTTGCCTAGGGCCAGTGAGTCTGGATGTCTATTGTACTATAGATTATTGTAGGTTCATATTCTTTAACAGTGTGTGTGTGTATGAGAGAGAGAAAGTGTATGTGTGTGTGTGTGTGTTTTATACTGATGCCCTTCACATGGCTCCCAGTGGGTCCATCAGGTGGAAGCAGAATTAGAAAGGATTGTCCCCGGAGGGCTCTTGCAGCTTTTCCTCCATACTCTGAGTTAGATTATAAAATACATCAAAAAGCATGCAGCAGTCGGTACATATAGAAACATGAATCACAATCAAAATCCCATCAAGAAAGTAGTGTCTATAGTTGATTTTATTTTGTTAGCTAGAGTTCTTCCTGCAACACGATGACGCATTTGTGTGTATATACAGTATGTGTGAAAGTAAGTGCATCTCTATTCTCATGGCTTACATTAGCAGGTTTGAAGTCAGTCAATACCAACACTACCCCATCTGGCCTCTCTCTCTCGCTGCTCCCTCTATCCGTCTTTATGTTTTGTCCTCCATCCGTCACTGTCAGATGCACAGACTGGCGTGGTCGCAGCGGTCAGCCCACAGCCCACCGCACAATATGAACTCGTCAGAAAATGTGCTCCCACGTACATACACTTGTGTGTTTGTGTCGAAGTGACTGGTCATGGAGCTGAACATGACAAAACAGTGTCTGGGATTTGTGCTGTGACTCCATTGAGTCCTGAAGGAGTTTCTGAGTGCATTGCAGATTATTATCATTTTTATTTATTGTATTATTAACACAATCTCCAGCAGCTAGAGCAAATATAATATATTTTATTGTAAATATTGTATCTGGGCTTTAAAAAAAAAAAAGAGTAAGTCATGTGTGTTTTTACTGTAAAAGAATGAGTCCTTTTTATGGCTTCAATTTTTTTTGTGCATTGAAACAGCACTGTATGAGGAAGCCATTCAAAGCTGCAACAAGATGTAATGTCTGTGAACAAATAAAAACATTCAGTGTCCAATTCCTTCCTTTCTACGCCTGATTGGGTTTGTAGCTCTGGATATTTGTTTTGAATCACCATTATCATTGATGGGTAAGGAATGTGCCTAACAATAATGTCAGCCAATCAAAGTTGTAGCTTACAAATAATGTTGTTATTATATAAATGAGCACAAAACAGCGTGTTTCATTGTACAGCAGGGAGGTGTGGAGGTTTCGGAGTATCTTAATATGTATGAAACATTTAAAGGACTTTAATACCGTCAGTCTATCTTGAAAACTATCACTATCCTTTGCTATCACACCTCCTATCAGCAGCCAATTTATATTCAGTGTAGTAACCATAGCTACGCATGCCACAAAAGACACGTTCTGGGTTAGTGCCTGGTTTTATCTCTGAGCTTTTAACCCCCGATGAGCAGAGGCACAGCTTGAGATCCTCAGCCTCCTTTGGTAGCTTCACACTCTAAGCTGACGATTATTGCCATGTGAGCTTTTTCCATCAATGTCCCTCAGCACTGCGGTGACCTGCTGGGCAACTTAGTGTCCTTTGAAACATTTCTAAAATCACACTTTTTAATAGTTTCCTTGACTTAAAGTCTGGATATATATGCTGTATTCTATTTAGCTGTTGTTTGAATTATTTCATGCAATTTAATGTTCTGTTTTATGTTCATTTTCCCCTGCAATTTTATTCATACTATATCTTTAGTCTCTTTATTGCTACTATTTTAGAGATGTAATCAGGGTACAAGCCGAACTGCACTTGCGACTTGAGCCTGCTAATAATAATCAGCTGTCAGTCGGATCACAACATGAAGTAGCATCAGTGGTACAATGATATATTGTCTTCCGCCATGCAGGAGGTGCACGTTTGGACAGATCTTTAATCTCCATCATGTCACAGCAGAATACAACATTGCGGGATGGGGGAGGAGGGCGTGTATGTGTGTCAGCGCGTGATGGTAAAAAATTAACACGTATGCCTACAAGTCACAAGTCCACTCAAAAGTATTAGAAAATGTAGTATGTGAAGTTCAGAATGAGGTTCATACACACTGCAACATTTGAGATATACTGTATTTCAAGACTGCTTGAATATGATTTGCATACATTTAACATGCATTAAGTTATTAGGACATAAAGTGATGTTTAATCATCACTTAAGATATCATATTAAATGCTTATAAATTTTAATATGGCAGCAGTGTAATTACAGTATGTGTGCTTGGTAAAACACAGAAGCTACTTTAGATATATCTCAACTCTGAGAATGATCAAATTTGACTCTTAACTGGAGCATTTTAATTTGTTCACATTTAGCGCACTTAGGCATGTTTAATGAATTAATTGAACATATCTCTACCTCCATTTATGATGCATTACATTGTTTCAAAATATATATTTCACTCTACCTAAATATGTTGACAGTGTAAACACTGTAAGGGTTTAACCTTTCAGCGTTTCAATGCTGGACAAATTGCTGCCAAGTATTTGGACAATGCTTGCATGGGAATCTAAATCTACGAGGACTGCATCTTGTTTTGTTTTGTTTTTTTTCTAAGCTCTGCGTCATCCTCTTTTGTTGTTGTAATTTGGCACCAGAGAGCATGTTTTAAATCCTTGGGCTCAAGTGGAGTATGTGCAAGTCAGCTGGATCTACAGAAGGGGCATTCCCCATGGTTTTGAGATAATTACTTTCTTTCTTTATGACAACCCTATTGAATTTAGATTAGGCCAATAACAAACCTGCGATACTGCGTGCCCTCTGCATTGCATCTTGTCAATAGGCTGTTAATGTGCCCGACCCCTTGTCTCATTTTTCTTCGCGTGGCATCAGCTGGTTCCCCTCTACAACCACAGCGGCTGCCCACAGGCGACTACAACCAACACTGTGGCAGATGAGGCCGACAGAGGAAGTCTCATCAATAATGGAGAGTGGTAGCTGGGGGAGTCGTGCAGAGGAATTGTGGTGGAGTGAGTGAGAAGTGCAGCTGGTGTGTTTGTCTCATTTCTTACAAATGGACATTTTGAAATGGCTTCCCCCATAGGGCATGCATAGGAGAGGAAGGAAGCTATTAATAGCCAATGGGCTGAATAAGTTGTCAAATTGATGTTTAGATATCTTATATTTTATTTATGGACATTGTCCTTTGTTGTTCTGTCATCCTTTCCCCCAGAGAGTTGGACACATAAACCAATAAATAAAATATTTTTAAAAATATACTTTTTTGAAATTCAGGGCATGCAGGTGGTTGTCATACTGTATGATGAAAATGTTGAACACCCAAAGCTGAAGTCATGGGTGTAGTCCTAAAAGGCGCACCCTATGAAGGCACAAACAAAAATCTCATCAATTTCCTGTCTGTCAAGCAGTGTGTAACTGTACCTCATCAGAGGAATAAACACACATAATTATTATCTCCTCTGACAGCTGTCCAGATGCAAACAGAAATCCCGTCACCGAGGCACTGAGAATGACCCGGTGGCTGTTATAGTATGGCAGCGTCTCCTCCCAGCTGCCATCCTGCTCGCTCCCTTTCTTCAATGCCCCTCATTGTATTATGAAGAGGAGGCCCATTCTTACTCACATCTCTCGTGCTCTTGTTTCTCCAGGGGCCAGCCCTGAGGACGTGAAACTGTTGGGAGAGTTTGGATGTCACCGGCGACACGGTTTCCCCCTGCGTTGGACCACCTTCAGCTGCACACATCTCTACTCTCCAGGCGGCGCCAATTAAAGCAGGCTTGAGACGAAGAGTTGTGGCATTATCGGACGACGCGAGGAGGAAAGGAATACACTGGAGGAGGGGCCTGTGCTTGCTGCAGACGGGCAGAGGACTGCTTGTGAGTATCCTATTGTTCTCATTGTTGTGGGGGAACACATTTCCATACAACTGACCGGGGTGATGCTAACCATCCCCCGCCATGATGTTCAAAAGTTCATAACCAGAAAATATTCCATCCAAGAATAAATGCAAGGTATTGTTTTCATTGTTAGGAGTTATCTAGAGATGTTTTTTTTCAAATACAAGAGGATTGTGACTGTCTGATGCTCAGACAGCCAGGTTGACCCTGACATTCTTACTTTGTTCTTTCTTTTCATTGTCTCTTTTTATGCCACAGGAACTAACACACAGCTGCCTTATTTTTTTCTCTTCACGGCAGCTAAATTTAAAACTTTCTGAGCATCAAAAGCAGGTGGATGCAGGTGATAGCTGCCTCCACCCACTATCTTTCTTACTGTCTGTCTCACTGTATCATGGCTATCTTCCTGCTTTCTGTCTCACTTCCTGTCCAGTAGATGTTCACCAGGAAATCCAGTAGAGGAATTAGGTGGCCGACAGAAGCAAAATGATCTGACAGATCCACTTACCTCTGCTGTCAAAGATCCCCGTGGCCTCTGATATTATTAGAGGTTGATATATATATATATAGGTATAGTGCACTGGGTGCATGGGGGAGAAGGTTGGGAGGTAAGGAAGGCAGGTAGGGGGGGTTGTGTGTGTGTGTGTGAGAGCTCAGGAGCCAATGCTGCCGTTGACAAATCCGAGGAAATAATCTTAAGGTGTGGAGGCAGCAAATGATGAGATAGTAAGGTGGGGGAGGGAAAGAGAGCGAGAGAGGTTTGGCTGTTAAATTGCTTGTAGGCTCTGTTGTCTCCTCACAACCAAAGAAAATATCAAGATTTCTTACTGGCAAGCTAAGGGTAAGATGAATCTAAACCTCATACTCTCATATTGCCTTTTGCCCGGTGCAAACAAACACAGCTGAAATAAGACAGGTTAGCACACAGATCTATAGGACTTACATAAACCACAGTGCCCTGGGATCACACCACCGGTCGATAACAGTGCTTCACACTGCACCAAATATTAAACTTTCATGCTTGATATTTATGTATATTCTAAAAAGAGATATTCACCATTACATCATCTGTTCTCTGCATAACTGAGATATAAATATATTTTTGTTAAAAGACATGAATTTCTAGAGACATTCATGGTCCCCAGAGGATGAATCCTAATGGTTGTAGTGACTTCATCATCATCAGGTCACAATGGTGGTGAATACCTGCAGAACTAATAGCATTCCATCATCCTCACATGCACTTTGTGTTTAGCGTTCATTAGCAAATGTTAGCATTTCATGCGGACACATTTAGCCAGCAATGTAGTGAGCCCTGTGGACTAATCTACAACGAGCACACAGAAAGGCTGCTGAAGAAAGCAATTCTCAGTTTAAACTTTTAGAGTGGCTCATTGTCACCATTGTACACTTGTTTTTTTTGTTCTTCTGGTTTTTATAAATACAGTAGCCTACGTTGGCTATCTAATTACCTGTGCGTCGCTCAGACCAAAATGCACAGTAATCAGACAGGCTGGACAAATGAACAGCAATGCCTTGCAGGGAAACGCAATCCAATACAACAGTTCTGCAATAAATCCTGTGGGGTTTTTTAAGCCTTTAAGTGTAGTTAAATTTTATTAAAGCCTTTTTTTGAGAGAGACATTGATCCAACTCTGGTCGCGTTTGAGGATGCAGTTTATAATGTCGTTTTATTAGACCCCCTTATATTGCATCTATATTGCATTATATTAAATGTTCTTGCATGTAATATTCCAACACAGGCAGCTTCACTTTAGGCGCTTGCCAGGCAAACAGTTTCCTCATGTGAGGAAAAGGCACGATTCCATAGCGTCTTCGCAATCATAGTGTTATTTACTGTCTCTCCACCAAGCTTAGAGCAAATATCATATGCTATGTAATCATTTAGATAGCGCTCACAACCTCCTTAATTGGTGTGAGCTGAATTAACACTGACTAATCAACATAGCAGCCTCTCATCATAGATTTATAGACGGCTATGATTGCTGCCAGGGTGAAATTAACTCTTTCAGTCTGCAGGGAAAAAAGATTCCTGGCACTCCCCCTCACACACACACACACAGACACACAGACACACACAGACATACACTGATACGTATATGCAGATGAGACTTGTCTGTTCCTTCTGGCTGTCTCTGTAGAGCTGTCACACATGCTGCGTCTTGGAGCACCAGGAGACCGGGGGTTGACTTGAATTAAACTGAGAGGATGTCCTTTCCAGATCTGCAGAGGGCCACAGAGACACATCCGCCCCCAGAGAGAGCCAGTCAAAAAGACAGAGAAGAGGAGAGAGAGAGACAGATGAATGGAGGAAGAGAGGAAAATGAAGGGAGGTTGGAGATGGGGTGGAAAGGAGGAGGAGGTTAATAAAAAAAAAGTGGCAGGGAGAAATTGTCTGTGTGAAAGAAAGAGGTGGAAGATGAGGAGGAGACAGGAAAGAGGAGGGAAGAAAATATTGCGTGTTGGGGATGTGCGCATGACAGAAAAAGAGATAGGATGAGAGAGAAAACTCAGAGAAGCGGACGCACCAACAGTATAGTTTCCCTCTGTTCTGGCCAACTCTGGCTAAAAATCATACAAATGATGCATTCAAAATGATATTGTTTGTAAAAAATGCAACTTAAATATCTACTTTATGTGGTCAGATGAGCAAGAAAAAGTCTATAGTGTCACATAAGAAGGCCCCAAAATGTTCAGAATTAAATAAAACATACAAATGAATACTGAATAAATACAGGAGTGATCATGAAATTGTGAAACAATCCAACAGATTTAAAAATGTATTTAATGTTGTAAAAAGTTACTTCCCCAGGCTGCAACAAGGCAGAGCCCTGTTTCATGTTTCTACATATGATAATGTGACATAAGTGCTCTGCCCTGTTGTTCTGACTGGGTTGACTGACAGATAGACACTTAACATAACAAAATCAACAGAAAAATAACTGGCAAATACTTTGATGATCGATGAATTGTCATTTATTTATAGTTGTTTTCTTTTTTTTTTCTATGATGTTTCATAAATTATGAAAATACTTATTAGTTGCAGCCTTAGGCCCAGTGTATAGGATTTAGTTGGTGATTGCAACCCCTGTGGCTTCTCCATCTCCTTCCTCGCATGCGGGAGAAAAAGAAAAAAAGAAAAAGAAATGCCTTACTTAGAGCCAGTGTTCAGTTTGTCCGTTCTGGGCTACTGTAGAAAGATGGCAGTTTAACACGGTGGACTCCGTGGAAGAGGACCTGGAGGGTCTGTAGATATAAAAGGTTATACAATAATGAAAACATTATGTATAATAAATTACATTTTTGTCATACTGTGTAAATAGAGCCCCATAAATCTTACATAAATACAAATTACTGGCAATAGGCACTGTTATTGTGAAAATAAGTACAGTGACATATGAGTTTTACATTTTTATTTATTTTAATATTCTCAATTTTATATTTTGTTTGAATTTCTTAATGTGTTTTTGTTTGTTATTTTGAACACTTTGGGTCTCCGTAGATTATAGATGTGTGTGCTCTGATAATGCTTGAGATTATAATTCATGTGTTTTAAGAGATTCCATACAAATCTAAACACGTGGCACAATTTCAGTGCCTGCTCATTCTGTTATGGGCTTTGTCTAGCATTTTGAAAGTATCAGGACTCTATAGTCAGCAATAATATGTAATACAGCACCAGCTGCATATAGAAGAGAGACAATTGTGACGTTGTAATCTATGTTAGATCCAAAAAACAACAACACTGCGTGTGCTTTATGTGTTAATCTGCCTTAGTCTTTATCACAGCTGCAGCATTCGGACTAATCTCCTAAACAGTGGTACACTATAGCAGTGTCTAAAGAGCTAAGCATATACAGAGCAGTGCAGTCTATGTTTAGAATAGATTACTGTAATGCATATCCTGACCTAAGGATGCAGAGCAGATTTAGAATAGGCCATCATTTTCTATATCTCACCTCCAGGCATTGTTATTAACAGTAAGTGCATTTCCCATTCGGTTCTAGCGTCCTGTGTCTCCACCTTGCCCTGGATGATAAACACGCTAGAGACCAAAGTTTTTGTAGAACAAGAAATTGGAACATAAATTATTAAGCGAGAATGCGCCTACCCAAAAAAAGCATCCATTGTATTTTCTCCTTATGCCTGCAAACTAGGCAATCCTGCCTGGATTTCAGCTCACTGATGGTGTGAGCTTGTTACTCTTAATACAGGGAAGACATTCCTCATCATTGTCGCTCCCCCAAATCTACTGTGAGCTTTTCACAGCATTTCTTTTGCCCTTTGTTGCACAAGCTCTTTGTTCCGTAATGACACAAACTTGCTATGCGGAGATTCCACGGGCGACGTTTTCTCATTTCAATTTCAGGACATTAGCTGCTGAATCATTCACAAATTAATGATGAAATTCAAAGCATGACACACAATCACTGTACGTGGTTACTTACACGCAGGGGGAAATGAGCAGTTCAAAGATAATAGCACACATTTGGTGGTTTTAGGAAGTGCCTAAATGCATCAATATTTGCTGAGTTTTCCCACCTACACTACAATTATATTTGTCACCTTGACAGTTTTCCGTAGCATTAATTCTTACAAGACAAGCAAGCGTACAAATGCCTGACCTAAAAATTTGTAGTGAAAAAGTAGCTGTCATGAAAATGCTTTTGTGAATAGTTTATCTTATATCCCACCAGTCATTTCTTAATGGTTTGGAAACCAAGACAGACCCTTGAACTAATTAAACCGCCCACTAACGAAGAAAGTTAGTGGGTCCATGACTTATTTTAAAGCATGCAAAACAGGAAATGTGCACAAAAATGTTAGTCAGCTGATTTAAATATTTCAAACCAAAAAGTACTGAAAGTACATGTACCAGCAGGTTGCAACAGCTCTGAACCGAAAACTAGAGGATGTACGCAAGGACACAGATTTCTCAGACATGGATAATGCCGTATGGAAGGTTAGAAGGAGTAAAAAGTGTTGTGTCATGATGCAACTGTTTGCAATTTCATTGTTATCATGAGAAATGTCTCTTAATGTTTCCCTATTGAACATTGAATTATTCAGTGCACAGCAACCTGGTTTTGGAGTATAAACCATTCACGGAGGAGTTGTATGGCACAGTTACCGTAACAAACACAGAACAGAGTGCCAAATCATGGCGAAAAACAAGTATTTTTTTTAGCATGCTAAAGGCCAAATTGAGCACAGTAGAAAGTTCAGCATTTGAACAACTCTATTCTACCTAAACCAACATGACCCAAATAAGTGGTTCAGTCTTCCAGACATTTTGGGATTTATCCACGAGCCAGTTGACTACACCGCTGCATGGTACCTGCACACAGTCAGCTCCTGCAAGATTAGATAACTAGGACTGCTCTGAGACTCAGCAAGGTCCTGGGGAATTGTGAAAGTTGGTGTCGAGTTGTCTGATGAAACCGCGTACAGACAACATGCAGCAAGAGAGTATGTGTGTGCACATACATAACACAAGCACAAATATATATACACATTCACATGTCCGCACACACAAACCGGGAGATCCTCAAGGCTTTTGAAGAACTTAAATCACCCTGAAGCCCATCAGACCACATCAGCGTGTGTATGTGTGTGTCATTAGAAGGCCCTAGGCCAGCCCAACTAGCTCCAGTTAACAGCACAACAGCCTTAACCAAAGCACAACCATCCAGAATTTCTCTCCGTTGGGAAGCAAAGAGGGATTTGCCAACCTAGTTTTGCCCTGCAGCTATGCAGCCCCAACAAACCCCAGAGGCAATCTTATTACTCAAAATTCTGGCCCAACATATGGCCAACATATAATGTTGAGTGTTTGGGAGAAGAAAGAAGAAGCTGTTTTTTGTTTTTTTTTATTCCATAGGAACTGCATGGTCCTAAATGGCCACCCACTTTTATTGAGAAACCCATTTTTGTGGATAATCAAGAACAAAAGTGGAAAATCAGACCTCCAACATAAATGGCAAAATGTAATACTATTTCTTCTGTGAAATCCAAAGCAACCCATGCAGTATGAGTACTTTCCTATGGCTCTACTGCTTACAGTAGTTAGGGTGAGGGAAAGATTTCCTTGGGTTAAACAACAAAAATCCTGGGATCAGTTTCATAAAAAGATTGTAGAAAGGACTATTGTGTTAGTTCATGTAGTTCAAGTTATACTTATTTAAGACTTTATTTAGGCCTTAAAAGTTAGCCGCCCTCAGTTAGCATCTCAGCATGGCTACAGGTGCAACTTTATATTGTTATTTCCACAGTAAAATGTCTTCTGTAAAGTAAAAGGTGAGTGAGCATATCATCTACCAGGTGTAGCGCCTCTGGGCCAATCAGTAACACCTTGTTTTGGTCTTTAATGGTGTTGCCCCTCCTGCTGGGACCAATCACTGTAATTTAGAACATTTTCCTGAGCCCTGCTACTGAGCTCAAATTCATGTTTCAGTGTGTGCACTGAAGTGTACACACAAGAAGCAAACAAAGAAATCAACAGATGCAGTTGTTCTCTGATTTTAACAGAGATCATGATCAACACAGAGAGGTTGATAATGATCAGTGATATTTGAATGTTCGAATGACACACACACACACACACAGAGTCAAAGACAGACTCAGAGAAGGAAGCAGTATGAAGCTGCTCATGTAGGATTACCACCTGAATACTTGTTGTTTGAGTGTGCGAGTCCTCAGTTCTGCCTCGACTTGCATCAGTCTAAACTGAACTAAGAGGCTAATCAAAATCCTCACCAATGCTCAACCAGACATTATTCCATAATGCACACACAGAAAGAAAAGGTCATTTCTCTTCCCACTGGCAACTCTAAATGCTCAAGACAAATTGAGCATGAGCAAGTGGAGGAAAGAAGGTATACTCAAATCATATTAAATGTCTATTCTGCAAATTTTCGATAGGATGATGATGCTTTTTGTTGAAATGCCTGTCATGATGAAGTTGGCTTTGTTCCTGGAGTGATTTATCATACGTCTTGTTTTTTGTCTTTGCAAGCAAATTTATGATAGGAAGTGCTGTCATGAAAGCCGACAGCACCTGAAAGTAAACATGAGAGGTTAGTATTTGTGTGTTGAGTAAAGAAACGGACAAAATGATTACCAATGAAATCCGTAAATAAGACTATTCCGAAACATACTGGAAATATAACCAAATACTGTCAAATACACACTGGATTGTTCGATGAAGTGGAAAATCTCCCAAACACTGCCAAGACAATGATGAGGCACATAATTCGAGTAAACATTTGACATTATTCCTGCTAGATGAATGGTTGTGTTAAGTCGATGACCTTTCCTCTTGCCTCATGTTTATATTCCATCCATCTAACTAGAAATCCTTGTGCGCTGTTAAAGGTCAAAGGGCCAGAGGGGTCAGTGAAACTTCAGGGTAACACTAATCAAACTCATGATGACGTGTCACCTCCGAGCCATCATAAAACCAACCAAGCCCTGGTGCAGTGCAAGTTGCTACCTATTATATTATATGTAGAATATAATATATGAAATTATAATAAATCATATATAAATTATGCAAATACAGTATTTCCAAATCCAACAAAACATTCATAAAATTTAACATAGAAAGCAAATGGTTAGCCTGAAACTATTTAGGGCAATTTGTATAGGCTATTTAATATGTTATGTATTAAAATTAAATTAAAACACATATTTAATGCTGCAAGAAAACATTGGTAGCTTGTTAACAAGGACAGCTAGCCTTTATAACAAAGTGATGAATAAATGATGCTTTTATTCTTCTCATGTTAGCTAGCAAGTAAATAGCAAGAAATCAAACTTGGCTTATTAAAAAACTAAAATTAATAATAGATTTTTTCCTTATAGCCAGTTTTCCAGGTTGCAATGACTATGAATTTTCTCTTCTTTCACCATTTCATGCCAGTCCTAAGTGTTCTTTTAGCAGCCATTTGTGTAACTCGGTTCAACAGAGTAAGCTGCGAATGAAGATTTATTGCCGCATTAACCAGCAGAGTCACGCTGACACAACGTTACCCCCAATGCATCTGTGTTACCACGGCGACACAGCAAGTGTGGAAGTACAAGGAGCAAGCAACATTTATTTTCATTTTCGGTTCTTCACATATGTTTGTGTCATTTAAATCAGATTTCATGCAGTGTTATGCTCTACCTAAATATTTGTATATTATCATGTTGTTAATAAAAAAAACACAGAAAGTAACTGATGTTACTGTGTGTTTCCCCCTAGCGGTTGTGGCCCGAAACAACCGCATAGACTGCTTGTGCCAGAGGCCAGCCCCGATTTCAGTACAATGGAAGTGATAAATGTTTTGTGAAAGAACAAGGCTGCACTCACGGCTACAAATATGATAATTCTAATAATCTGCAGGCAGATTGAGATGTTATTTTATTGTAATATGCATACATTGGCATCTAATGTCAAGTAATCAAAGACAGTGGCCGTAAAAACCATATTATTGTGCTCTGACATGGGAAGCTGTTTGGAGGATTCACTGTGCAGTGATGTGGGTCTTTAATCAGGAGGGAAAAAGTGCTTTGATATGTGCAATCAGTAGCAAGAAGGCGCAGGTTAAAAACAGGGATTGAATGCAGCTCTGATAACACCTGATAGGAGCTCAGTCCCATCCATAACTTCCCCACTAACTTTGTTATTATCCAACCCTCCCTTTCTGTGGACTTTACAGCTGGATGGCCTAATTGGAGCCATTTCCACATATAATGTGGCAGCCCCGAGGGGTCTCATTATAGATACTGAGTCGACCCACCTCAGCTATTCTTCCACCACCCCCTCATCAGGGTCCTGTGGTTCAGTCCAGTGACAGATACAGTAGGGTTTCCTTTAGCCTACAGGCTATTGATCACCCTTAGGAGGGAGGAAAGTCATGCTGGCTTTGGTGTGACTGTATTTGTGTGTGTGTGTGTGTGTGTGTGTGTGTGTGTCACTATGGGCACTGCAGCAATGACTCATGCGTCAAAACTAAACTAAAGGGAACTTATGGACAAGCTATATGGAGACCCGGTTCAAATACTGTGACAATTGCTTGCTAAAAGTTGGTCATTTAAGCAATTGGAACAGTTTGGCATTTTATTATATTATTATTTCCTTTTTAGTTTGATGAAAGGACTCATACCACTTTCATGTCTGTCTGGCAAATATAAGGCAGTGGCCAATTAGCTTAGCTTAGCAAAGCTCATCTGGCTCTTTGCAAAGGACACAAAATCTGTCAGCATCTCAAAAGCTCACTAATTAACACTTCACAAGTGTATTTTTAAATTAGTACAAAAAGCAAAGTGTTAATCAGCACATAGTACAAGTGTAAAAAAATGACACTTGGCTAGTTTACAGAAGCTACGTGCAGAAATATCTTTTGGCCAATAACGACAATGACTTCCTGGAGCTGCTGCTGGCTGTCTGGCAACCTCATAACAAGACAAGACAAAAGTGCAGGAAGAAGTAACTGTGCCAGGAAACAGTCTATCACATAAACCCTGTAAACCCACAACTTGTCCTTTCTACACAGATTAAACAAACACGATATAATTAGTGAGATTTAGAGGTGCTGTTAGGTGGACATTGGTACAGAGCCAGGCTAGATGTTTCCCCTTTTCATCTTTGTGCTAAAATAAGCTAGTCAGCTGCTGGCAGAAGCTTCATATTTACCATGCAGAAAGGGGAATTCATCTTCATGCACAAGCAAACCAACATCTTTCACAATACGTTCCATCAGCAGCATTCTGAGCATGTTAGCATTGTAAGTGTGAGCATGTTAGCATCCATTAGCTCAAGTAGGCCTGTTATAGCCTCACTCTACTCTTGTTAGATAAGAACATGTTTGGTTTGCTAATGCAGGTGTTTGAAATTACATTTGGGATCTGGTTTTGGTGTATTTGTCCTGTCCCTCATTATTATTATCACTGTGACACAGTCACCTTTACGTCTTCACGGCTACCTGCCCTGCACGGCATCCATGAAGCTGAAAATCGCCCGTGGATTTTGGTGACAGAGTCGCCAGTAAAGACTTGCCGTCAGTCACCACCGTGCTCTTTATCTCAGCAAAGTCATTGCTCTGTTGAGTCAGTGACACCTCTGTAATGTAATGCATCAGCAGACACACAGTCGCTGTGTCAACACTGTTCTGTTGGTGTCATCTTTCTGTGCCCCCGGGTGCTCTTTTGTATGCGACTGTGCATAGCAGCATACAAGCAAAGTAGAAGGACAAATAATAATAGTAAGTGATAAGTAATGATTTGAAAGGCCAGCAAAAAGAAGATTATGAAGGCTCGGGTTGAAATGTCAAAGGTGCCTTGTTTTTACATTGGGCTGCAAGAGCTGTGCTGACTTGCTACTTCATTAGGTCTGCACTCAACATCATCACTTTTTTGACATTTTACCAGAGATCTTTAAATGTCAGTGCTTTTATTCAAGAAATACCATTTGTGTGGCACATGTTAAGACTGTTGCTAAGAAATTTAGAAGAATATAAGTGGAATGCAGTTGCATTAGTAAGATCGGGTCTTTTTCTTTTGGTACACTGGCAGGCATACATAAAGTAACCCGTAAGCAAACATCATTTTTTTGTTGCCATTGCATTTTATTGACAGTGTTTGAAATACAACACATAATGTGCCAACACGTGAGTGCTAATACATCATCTGTGACACATAAGGTAATGGGCTTTTAGGATATCATTGTGTTCATAAAATACCCTGCATAAAGAATTATCAAATGGAATGATTCACCTGCGCAGTAAGCATAGGGAATGATAATAATAATAATGATGCATCCACTAATTTTCAAAGCTATTAAATGAGCCTCCACCACAAATTATCTGTCTCCTAGGGACTGTGTTTTACTGGCAGGTTCAAAGCTAATGACAGCATGTCATACAGAGACATCACATATACCAACACTCTGACTAATTATGTAATTAAGAAAACACCAGAGATGGACATGAGTAAACTGGCAGCTGTGTTGAGTTCATAATTGTTATGTGCCAAGTCCATCTGTCTCTTCATCAGACATATCCTTGTAACCTCTACTTATACTGGGGAAGGTTTTGCTGAGCTCGCTGTACTCCAGCACATCCCTGATGCAAATTCAGACATGCAGCAAACGCTACAACTGCTACACACGCTTGACACCTCAGAGTCACCCAGTTTTCTCATGTTGGTCACGGAGTTCCGCTCCATTTTCCCCACTGGCTTGTCTCTCCTACCTGAGGCTACTCGTGTCCCCACATGTCATTTTTCAAAGCACCTTTCAAACCTTCAGCCTTCTTTCTTCTTTCTGTTGCAGATTAGGGCACGCATTATATATTTCTCATTAATAAAAATACAGTTCATCTTCTTGTGATTCAAATTAGATTCCTTCAGATTCTCGATGATTTTGATCCATTGTTAAAACAAGCGGCAGGTTATTTAACAAGACCCTCCTTAAAGAAAGTCATCTCTTCCGTTTTTCCTCTCTATTTAGACCAATTATTTCCCAGCCCAAACAAAACTCTCAGCTACGCTGTCACTGCATTGGATCAAATCCCCTAGGTTTAATTAGCGATCATCAGATCCATAATTATATATATTTTCCCTCCACAAGGGCATATAATTGGGGGACTTCAACACTGGGGAATCTTTCATCAGAGAACTCCATGGTCTAACCCTCATTAAAGGATACAGAGCTCAGCAGAGAAAGCGTGTTGAAGTCTGGACGAGAGAAGGTGCAATAGAGAGTCAAACAGCTAAACTCCCACTCAGGAAGCAGGCTTTAATTAGCTAATGAATCTGGAAGCTCCCTCTGTCAACCTTTGACCTTGTGCTGAGGAATAATAAGCCTGTTCACAGTGTGAGACATGTCACATGCGGTTGAAATCAATGCCCTGTGCACCAAGAATGATTTTAATGAGATAAACGCTGCGCTGTCCCTTTTGTTAGGAACTGTTGAAGTCCACATTCATGAATCTTTCCTGGAGACTCTTCGGATGCATTGATTTAGTGTCATTTCCAAGAAAAGCCTCTGCTTTATGATTGATATTGCTTGCCATGTGGATGGCACACAAATAATTCAACATCTAATAAACATCTAAACCAAGCATATATTAGTTTTCTTGTTGCTACGGGTCGAATTGGTCAAAAAAAACAGCTCTGGTGACCGGTCAGTTCATGTAATGTAAAGTCATTATTAGCATACAAGTTCACCCTCCAAATTAAATTTGGGTCAGTGTTTATTCCTATTCATTGATTCCAAGTACAGTGAGTTTAATGGAATAAGTTTGACATTTGGTGAGAGTTATATCTCTATGGCAAATATAATACTATTAGCACAATGACAGCTACCCTGGCTCTGTCCAAAGGGAACAAAATCTGCACCTCTGAAGCTAATTAACACATTATACACATGTTTGTTCATACAAGCTCCAAAATGACAACTTGCTTTTTTTACGGGGAGTTCTGTGACTATTTGCTGGCTAGGATCGGTTGCCAGGCAACAAGCCAAGACATAGTCAGGCACATAACCCAAATGCCACTTTTTTCAGATTAAATAAACAAGATACTGTATATAACATGTTGTAATTAGTGAGCTATAGAGGTGATGGTAGATAGGCTAGCTATTTCTTGTCTTTGTGCTAAGCTAAGCTAAGCAGCTGCAGCTCCATATTTACCTGACAAATAATAGAGTGGTTTCATTATATATTATATAACTCCAACAGTAACTCCAGAAAAGAGTGTTTCCCAAAATGTCAAGACTCGTTCAACTTGCAAAAGTGCTGAGACAGTCCTTTAATTTGATGGAGTTAATGCTTACTTACCTCTACTTGATACCTCTACTACTTATAAGCTATACACATTAGTTTAGCATGCTAATGACTGCCATCTTTGACTTATTTATAATGAGGTACAGTGTCTAGCATTCACTATGAGGATAAAATATGAGACAGTGCTGTTATTAATCCCAACTCTCCCTGTGGTCTTACCAAGATGACATCTCCTTTGAATTCATTCTGATCAGAGCTGAGCTGTCCTGACCCAACATGGCAGGTCCAGGTCTCTGTGGAAGTCTCCGCAATCCTGGCGGGGCTCCTTCAGTCTGCTCAGCCAGCTGTGAGAGGCTGCATCGTGCTCCCTGGTCCAGCATTGGAAATGTGCCCTGGGTGAGCCAAACTATAAATTAGTCAGGATAAGTTAAGGGGAGACTGCGCTAGGCTATCCCCCACAGTTATCAGCAGAGAAGAACCTGCCTGAAGGTTGGTGCTCTTAAATCTTTTATCATTGCTGAGGCAGCCTGATCCAGGCATGGACTCGGGCCATCAATCAAGGACCAGTGCTCACAGCTAATGGGTTATTCAAGTTTTCCTGAAAATGAAACAGCCATTCTCATGTAAATCAAGCATGCTGCCACACTAATTTTTGCATCAAGCATTATTTACAGCGACTAATCTAACTGGTCCGTACTCTGCAAATAGTGAAAATGTGTCAGATCACACTTTAGATACTCTTTGACTATGAATGAATACATTAATTATTACAATTGTTAATTCAACTAGTAAGTTTTATAGTACCAGTTAGCATGATTTAAAGCAAACCTAAGAATATCTGATCATAAATAACATAGCTGTCTTTCCTCACACAGCCAGTCACAGTATTCATACTGTGGCTGCTTTCCCTGCATAGCTATTATTAGCTTGACTCAGTGCAGGCAGTTGTTTCATGAGGAGAGGATCAAATTTTGAAGAGGCTCGCTTCATGGCAGGTGTGAATTGGATTGATGGGACAAGTAACACTAAACCAGGGTGAAGGCGACCTTTCATTGAACCCATAAGTAGAATATGAATGGCAGCATAGCGAACATGAGCAAAGCACATAAAAGATCTTCCCATTAATTTAAACAGAGGAAATGATTCCTCCTACACAATTCACATGAAGATCCTTAATAGTTTTTTATGCAGTTTTTAATTCCAAGGACTTTAAACACTCTCGTTCACATTTCGAAAAAGCAAAGTAATTGCCAACTGCGCTCAAGATTTCAAATTAACATTGTACAGTGTGTCATCAGTTCCCCCTCCACCCACAAATGAGTTTAATTAGTTTGTGAGAAAAAGACTCAGATTCAAAGATTCAAACTGCCTCAGTGCACCCCGGTCTTTAAAATACAAGATTGTTCACAACTACACCAATGGGGAACCCTCTAATTGTTTTTTAGTCCATTATATTTGATTGTTTCTCTGCCTGAGTGGAAAGACAAACTAATAAAGTGAGCCTATGAATAAAATTTAGTTATGATATATACACATTTATACACTAATAAACACACACACACTCCAAAAATATGGAGTATGGAGGAAAGGAAAATCTTTAAACAACTTTGAAGATTTGATTGATATCCAAATGTCAAAAACTTTGCTCAGTTCTAAAGGTTTTCTGTTTAATCATGTTGAATATGCACAGATGTAAGGAGTGTATAGTCTACCACCTTGCATCGTTCCTACTGCCAATGAAGTGTGCAACATTTTAAGTTGTCACTTTTAAGTTATCACAATTTTACCAGTGTCACCAAGCCAAATGCATGTACGTTAATCAAACTTGGTGATGATGTTTGATGATTCTGCGACTTGGAATCCAAAACCACGACTATGAGAGCAGTGAAACATCAGAGAAAGCCTATACAGATCACCTGCCCCTGGCTTACTGTACTTCAAAAGCAATTAAGCCTGTTTGAATCAATGCCCACAGATTTGAAATTCATTTATAATGACACCCATAGGCAAAACTGTTTTGGGGGTTGTGACAGTAACATCAATAATGATCTATTGCAGCAGCATGTCTTCTAAGGTTCCCCAGTTGTCCCTGAAAACTGTTCTGGGCTTTACCAAGTCAGTCTGAGACCAATGAATTAAAAAATGAAAGCGAATGATTGGACATACCAGGACACACTATCTCCAGAGAGTCTCTCTTCCCAGCCGACTGCAGAGTACATCAAAATATTGCTACAAAGCAAGCAAGGAAAAGATGATGTTATTATTGGTCCTCGGGAAATAGGAGATGGTCAGGGCTAAGGGAGCTGCAGAAGTCAGAAGAAGACTCGATTACAAAGTTGGAAACTTGCCCCCGCTTCGTCTGTGAAGACTCAGCTTTAGAAATCTGAGGGAGTGAGGGAAGAGAGAGAAGGAAGGAGAGCCTGTCAGTGCTGATCTGATGATTCTGATATACTTGCCAATGTGAGGAACTGATTAATAAATAATTAAAGTTTACTGTTGGGTGTCTATTAAAGTATGTTTAATAAAGTAATGTATTCTAGCTTTTTGCTTTCAATCACATCTTGTGGTCTTTGTCAGTAGATTAGGTTTGATCATGTTGCCAAGGTAACTTCAGTAATAACGTGTGATAACAGTAAAGTTGAGGCTCATGTGAACTTCCATACTTGACAACTGAGCTATATATGACAGAAACAGAAACTCCATCTGCCAAGGAAGATTATGAGATCTGGTTGAAAGCTAGTAAGTCAATCTTGATATTAGAAATGAAAGTATTTTGGCTACAACATAATCCATAATACATCACAAAAGTCAATTTAGTTAAACAGTCTTTCTTAATTAGCATTACCAACATAATAAAAAAAAAACATGGCACAGGCTGTGCTAAACAAAAAACATAGCACATGCTACTTCACGGTATATGATACTGAATAAATGTGTTTAACTGTCACACAATAGAACCCCATTTATTTCATTTGTTGCCTGATGAATTCTCAGAAGGTTTATTGTTAAGGATTAAAAGATACTCTTCAAAAGAAATGAAAGCTTTATTCAAAGGAAAGTTTAATGAGGCACTCTGTGTCCTCATGTAATAGCTTGGAAGTGCTAACCATGATGAGTTTTTATTCAGTCAGTGAAAAAGCTGTTTTTTGTTTGAGATTTGTGTGCTGCATGAAGACTGTCTTGCATTCCCTTAGTTGCAAGGCTTTGAGTTAAGATGATTTATGGATCTAAGAAAATAAAACCATTTAAGCCCTCTGCTGTAACAATATGGGAATTGCTGCTATATATGCTATAATAATAAAATCATAATAATGAAATGAGGTCTTACAGCCAGTGGGGACATTACAGAAATACTGTTGTCCAGATCTCCTATGCTTTTTCACTCTCACAGACCCGCGAGAGAAACGGACTGCTTCACCCCCCCCTGCCTCACCTTTTGGAAATAATGGTGTTAGTTCAACAATCAGTACAACAATTTTCACACATGGCATTGTTGCTGTGATTCTTTATTAATCAGCGGCAGGTGTTCTCGTCACAGCTGGTTAACTCGTGCTGATGTGAAAGGCTGTCAGGCCTCATTGTCTGCCATTGGCTGCTGCAATCTGTGGTGTGTATTCTTACATCACACAGTTCAGGTGCCACAGACACAAACAGGCCACCTGGGTGCTTGTGTGGTGCAGAGGCCTCGCTAACAGTTTCTCTTTACATAGTTATTGGTGTTATCTATTTGTATTTGTATTTAGAGTGTGTTGAGCAGAGATGGAGGAAAGAGATACACACTAATCCGTCTACATACAGATTACTGTGAAACTGATTTGAGAAATATAAGATGCAGTATTGTGCTCTACAGCCAGTGCTGATTAAATGCAAGGCCATGCTAGCAGCCTGTGAAGCACAACAGTACTTGAACTTAACAACATTAGCATGCTAGCATACTTACAGAGACAATGCTAACATGCTGATGTTTACCACGTTCACCATCTTAGTTTACTGTGTTAGCATGCTAGCATTTACTAATTAGCGCTAAACAGAGAGTAAGGCTGATGGATATTTTATAGATTTGGTTATGAACCAAAGTATTGGGCCAACTAACCATCTGAGGTCTGAGCAATGGCTATCAATTGCTTATGCAATTGTGGTTGATTACTCAGACCCCAGAGGGTTAAAGATTTGACCTGAAAGTTATTACAATTCGTCCAACAGTTGTTGAGACATTTCTCAAAACCACATCAGCCTGGTGTTAGATGAAAAGTCAAGATTCAACTTCCATATACCATAAATGTCTGCGCTAAATTCAATTGTAGTCTGTCCAATAGTTGTTGAGATATTTCAGTCTGGACCAAATGGGTGAACCAACCCGACCAACCAAAACATAAATAAGCTTATTTCAATATGAATCATCATTTTAAAAAGAACTTATTCTTGCATGGCCCAGCTAATCTCAATGTGTAAACAACTCTGTGCCATAAAAAAGAAATCTAAACTTTTAATGAATCCATTCATATCACGAAACAAGCATTTTTAGCTCTGTACATAACCGCTCCTTTCAGCTGGCACCGCTTGCCATGCTGTTTTGTTTTTTCCAAACATTTTCTTTCAAAAATTTTAGCATTGAACTCAGGGCCTGTCGGAGAGTCTCAGATTTTGGCAGGTTGTTGTACTATACTGTGTTTCCTTCTGTTTAACTCCATCACAATGTGTGGATGGGGGGGGGGGGGGACAACACTGTCATTGCGAGTTTGCATGCATGACAGTACCTGGCAGCAGTTGTAATGCTATTTCTATGGCTGCTGTTTAGTTTAGTTTTGTTTGTTTTTGTCCCTACAGTACTTGCTTGTCGCTGTCATACTGTAAAAAGCAAATCCTGCAGTAGCTGCACTAACCCGTGAGGACTCTCATTCATCTTTTATTCCATTTTTCCACACAACTGATGTCAACCCTCAGATGATCCTTCACTTTGAGGAATTGGACAATGAGTCAGGGCAATCTGAAAATAGATTGTGCTGAAATTTTGTGCACATCAAACATAAACACCCCCTATTGCATTACTGGATCACAGGCTTTTTATCCAACAGTGTGCCTCAGTAAAATGATTCTGTGAGTCCTGCTGTTCATTTGCCAAAACCTACATATTTGCAGTTTATAAGATCCTCTATTGCAAAGCCCCTAAAAATACAGTCTTCAGCCATCCAGTTTTGGAGCTGATGCAGCATGCAGACATCACTGGCTGAGTGAAGCATAAGCCTCAGCAGCGTTCCCTCAGATGTATTTGAATAAGACATGATGCCAGTTTATTTCTGTAACATCCCCCACCCCAGACTGTTGGCAAGCAATGGAGTTGTGACTAACCCTCTTCCAGTTTCCACATTAGGCGTAAAAAAAAAAAAAAAAAAAAAGGAGAATACTGGGTCTCTGTCTGCGCAGTTGAGATTGGAGTCAATGAGGTAAAATTACTTGCAGTATATGCAGTATTAACCATTTCACACATGAGCAGAAACGGCAGCATTGTAAAGCATAGCAGTGGTATATCACCGGCCCCCTGGGGGAGGGATTCCTCTAGCGAATCCGAATGGGGTGCATCCAAATTAGAGTTCATTACTTCACACTGACACACTTTTCTTCAGCTGCATTCTCAGCCCAGGCCCTTTGATGTTAAATAATGAATAGACGGCACACAGCCACATTGCTCATGAAGGTGTACATAGCCAAGAATCTCTGTAAGGCATTTGACTCTTAAACCCTGTCCAAACTGCTATGTTTAAACCTGGCTGACTGTCCTTCAACGTCTCCATGGAATGAATGAAAGAGAACCGCTCTCATCCCTAAACACTTCTCATATTTAATGAAATGTCCTTATTTCACAGGTCTGGACTCAGTGTTGCCTGTCTGCGTGAGTAGACACGGCAGAGGAAGAGGAAAAGGAAATGGTTGGCTGAGGTGTCATGGAGGATGTCGTCACTACGTAGCTCGTCCAGTATGCAGTGTGGTCGTCCCAGCTACACGTCACCAGTGGTGCCATGATCCAGTTATAACTGTGGGTGAGCATCCAAAGCCTTCTTTCATTCATATGTTTATATTAATCACGTGAAAGCAATGCTATTAAAGGGGCGCTCCACTGATTTCACACATCCAGGTCAGGTTACTTGTCACATAGAGGACTACTGACGTTTTGTGGCTCTGGAAGAGTTTTTTTTTTAGGTCTGAGAAAATAAGCTGGATGATGTCATTGTGATGTCATCTTGGGTTTTGGATTAGAGACAGCAAATTTCTACATTAGAAACTGAAGTTGGAGTCCATTGTTTTGGGACTGAAGACAGAATATCTCAGCCTCTGCTGCTTTGATTTTGACCACTCTAATTTTAATTTGTCTCTTGCGAGTAATTCAACTTTATGGTACTGGAGTATCATTGCAAAGTCTATTAAAGTCCGTCTGTATTTACATAGTGAAACCTTTTGTTGAAATTGGCTTTTTGGATTCAAAATAAATACTTGGTGTAAATACTTTGGTCGGTTTTCTTCGGAAAATTTCGGAGTTTTCTCCCACTAGAATGAGGTATACATTTTCACCCACCATTAAAAAATCTAACAGATACAGGTTCTCAATACTAAGGACATATTCACAAGGTCAATAAACACATTTCACATAAAATGTAAGCACTCACAATGATGTCTGATGGATAGATGATAGGCATTAGTGGGGGGTTGTTCTCTGTAAGTGCCTTCCACATTGCATGGTGATTTTTTTTCTTGGGTACGTAAAGTATTTGTAAACATATGTAAAATAATTGTATTTCACGTTATGATGAAAAGGTCTAAGAGTCCTATTTTTCTTTTACACAGTCAAAAGATTTTCTTTCAAAAAGTGCATACATACTTCCTTTATGTAGCGCTAGATTGTGTATCTGTCTGTTACCCATGTCTCCCTTGAAAAGCATGGCTCAAAGGCAGGCACTTACTGTGTTTATCAGTGTAATTCCCATAACATTCATTCCAAGGACATGGGATGGGGGTAATGTCATTGAAATGTTCATATTTCTATAAACATTCAGAGCAACACAAAAAATTTCCCACAGAGGACTGTAAATCACCTCTCCACTGATGTAGAAAAAATACAGCTTTGCAGGACCAATTTCTTTATCAGCTGGAGGCATGTTTATTGTGTAGCATTTGTGTCGGAACTGTTCACACTTAAGCCGTCTTCACCTGATGTCTTGGACATTAATCGTGTATTTATTTACAGAACTCAATAAACACAATTGGCATGTACAATTATGTTAAGCCTCAATATACTTCCACCTTCCCCAGCAGTGGGAGCAGGATCACTGTAGGGAACGTGATGACTTGTTTCCTCATGTGTAAAGCTGAAATGAATACAGCAAACACCTGTGCTCACATTATGTCTGCTTTTCTCCTTTGTTTAATTGAGCAGATCAGTTAATAACTGCATTTTTCCTGTTAGGGTTCGGCATAAAGCCAGAAGCCTATTAAGGAGGAGGAGAGACAGACCCAGGGAGGGATGGGGAAGCCTGTCACCCTTAAATTCAATGTAAATGAGCAAGGCGGTAATGAAGTGCAGTACAGAGAATGGAAACAATATTAAGAAAGTCTGAAATATAATGATGCAATCCAAAACAAACAAACTACACCAAATTCTCCCTTTGAGTAGAATCAATGTATGTGTCTGAATAATGTTTGTTTGTCCTTTTCACAACAACTTCTGGCAGATTGTTGCATAAAAATGCAGTCGGTGTCTCCTTCATGAAACATTCAATTTATGCATAAGAGGAACTCCTAAATTTCTTATTCACCAATACATTTTCTTACAATTGACCGTTAGCTAACCCCGTTACCTGAACAGCAACCATCCAAACATAGCTTAGCAACTGTAATTAAACATGGCAGGCCAGCAATACGAGAAGAAAGAGGTTTCTTTATTCCCATGTCTCGGATTATCACAGGGTGGGGCATTGTTTCAGCAAAAGCCAAAGTATGGCAATGTGACATGACATCAAGGACCTGTTTTAGTAGACATATAGCTGTCTCACACTTTCACGATGCCTAATGTTTACATGTAATGTGCAGTTTTTTTCTATTTTGGCACATATTTCAGCAGCACGCTGTCTGTCACATACCACATGGGCCACAATGCAGAAGTATATGGGAAAGATCTGGGTGATTCTATGCTTG
This sequence comes from Argyrosomus regius, assembly GCA_946959425.1. Lineage (NCBI taxonomy): Eukaryota > Metazoa > Chordata > Actinopteri > Sciaenidae > Argyrosomus > Argyrosomus regius. The sequence continues at coordinate 20,740,157 of OX336889.1, read as the reverse complement.
GAAATCAAACTTTTTGGTTTCAAGCAGCTTTCACAAGAAAGAATGGACCACCGCCTCCAGTGCTGTATCTGGTTCAACTTAATATATCCATGGTTTAAACTTAACAGAAAATAAATAAACGCATTGAATTGCATGCTAATTTCCATTAGGTAACCAAGGGGTGTTCCAAACACTGCAAAACAAAAGACGCATTTGGTACTAGGTGATATTTATTCCTGTATTAAAATACTAAGGCCAAACCATACAGGCTAATTTCAGCCTTCAGTAACATGTCTGAATTAATTTGTTACTAGAAAATACATCTAAAATTACAAAGTCCAAGTTACCTCTGAAAAAGGTCTCTACTTTCTAGCACCCACAGTTACACAGTTCACGGATCCAACAGCACACAATGAAATTGGCAGTCAGTGCTAAGCCTCTGACAATCCAATGATCAATTTCAAGGCAATACAAGAAATTTCCAAGGTATGGCAGCAGAGGCACAAACTGGGGATACCTATTGTTTGAAATCACAAACTGTACACTTGGTGGCAGTAATGTGCCATTCATTTTTAATTAGTTTGACCTAAAAAAAACACAATGCACTGACATTTAAATCTTTTTAATTAAAGTGTACATTAGCTAGAAAGACTTAATATACCATTTTTTAATCGAATTGTGAGAAATCATAAACAAATGATATTTAAAGAAGGTTAAATTCATTTGTAGATGTCATTGTAATTAATTCCCAGTTAATGGCTTTCATGCTGTAATTATATTTTCAAAGAGATACAAAGCTGAACCAAGTGATCTGGACTCTGCACATTTGCCAGTCAACCCGCAGCCTGGTGACATCGTTTCCTGCCATTTGGCCGGTGAATAGTTGCAGAACTGGGCATGAAGTCACTGCCCCGTCCTCAGTGATGGCACAGATGAGCTCATAAGTTTGGCAGAGGGCACAGGCTCCTGCTCCATGGCCTCCCCCAGTGGCTTTGACCTTCCTTTCATTTGGCTGTGACATACACAGTTACATAAATACATATTGTTTTCTACAACGTTTATTCTTTTAACTTATATCTTATGCATTGGTTGCTCCATCATTCCACTCTTAATGTCTTTTTGTGAGGCTGTAATGCTGCTGTGTCTGCTGCAGAATAACAGCTCTGAGTAGAAAATTGCACACTTTCTGTGCCAATGAAGTTCTTTTTCACTTTCTTCAATGACACTCATGAATATGGGTGTCCTCTAGCCTAATATGGTGTTTCAGAGGCTGCTAATGATAATTACTGTCCTGTGAATGTGCCTCCCCATTCCAGAGTAATTGAGATTTGCTTGAATGTGGTGGAGGTTATTTGTCTAAATGTATGTTCTGTGCAAATATGAAGACAAATTTGTGTATTTCATGGATATTTTTCGAGGTCCTCAAAGTGAATCCATCTTTTTTTTCCTCCAGGTAATGCCGAGCCACATAACCAATCCTGGAGATGCCGAAGAGAAGAGATATTCTTGCCATCGTGTTGATCGTGTTACCCTGGACTCTGCTCATCACTGTTTGGCACCAAAGCGCTATAGCTCCACTCCTCGCCATCCGCAAGGGTACGCCGTGCACTGCACTCCACTGGCAATATCAAACCTGAAGTGGGTCCTTGAACCTAACACTACACTTCAGGCGTAGACAACAAGCCATTTAGAGGCACTCAGTAACCATGACCATCGGATTCATCAGAGCTCAATAACATTTGTGGTAAACCTCATCAATATGGATTGTTTATGTGCATGATGAAGACATAGACGTCATCATCACATATACACTCTCTCATACATCTGGGGTTATTTTTATATCATATATTCAGTCTGTGAGATGAACAGAATGAATTGTTCAGTTTCTAATCTGCATTCTCATTTTTATTATGTTGATAATAACCTGCCCAGTGAGGTGTGTTAAGAAACAAGCCTTGGACCATCAATCAATATTTTCTTCTCAGTGTTTGTCTCACAGACAGCATGTAGTATACAGCAGTGTATCAATCATTCAAAATGTTTAAAACAGTTCCCCAGTTTCACTCAGTGGAAATGAGTTTAAACAGCAATTTGAAGTAATAACTATCTGCTCGTTTTGCGTCATGGAATATCTTACGTCCATGTGTAATCTCTCGTTTGCACACCAGTCTTGAGTCATTAATACACATTCACATGAGCCTCACAATCATCCACCATGAGACCACAAACCAATAGTGCAAAATGTCAAGTATGCGAGAGTGAGTAAACAAACCCAAATTACAGCAACAGCAAATCAATAGAGCTCTTTTTCCAATTCTCATAATGTCGAGAGTGCACAAACAAGGGTTAACAAACAGACCAGGTTTACACAAATGACCCGAGGCTGTCTGGAGTCAACAGAAGTTACAAATTATATTAAAGCATTTGTTTTTGCAGTTGATCTACACACCTAAAATCGTGTCTGATTAGCTGACTATTGGCAAGAAAGTTCCACTAATAAATATGTTTTCCTCGCTGAATTCTTACTTATGTAAGAGGTGCCAACAATTAAGTTCATACAGTAATTTGAATATCTTATGGGATGCAGCAAAGACACAATGAAGTATAAAGAATTGTTTTTTTGCCGGCGCTATCTAACCCAGCTTTACACACAGGCTTTCCCTTTTGTGTGCTCTTAAAAGAGAAGCTAGAGGTTTTTCTGGCAGCGTGCTGCTGGCAGCCTCTGTTGAACATCTGGCCATCAGCAGATTGTGTTAATCTATGTGCTGCAGAAAAATCCTCCGTATGTTGGAGGTGCGAATGGAGCTCGGGCAGAACTGTGACAAAGATTGTCATTAGCTGTGGCACAATGAAAAGAAATTAACAACCTTAATGATTCTATAATCATATTCTATCCATCATGACCAAACTATTGGGGCCATAATACCATAGGCTACATTTACTACAGGAGTCAGTATGTGTCAACTGGCTTATTCACCACTGTTTACGTGCAAGTCTGGAGTCAAGTGGTCACATTTTTCTCACTTTATACATTCAGAATTATAATTACCTTTGTACAGAAGACATGAACAAGAAAAAAAGCTATTGCTTTAGTGCTGCAGCTGCTGGGAGCTTTGATTATTTATTCCGTTTAGTGACTGTGAAATGCCCAACATGCCCACAGAAGTTGATTAACCAGACAATGAATCTCACCTGAACATTTGTAGTTGCTGCGCTGAGCCTAAAATTAAAATAAAATTGCCATAGGTCATGAAGCATGGTGACTTTATGCATGAACAAGGTTTTGCCAGAAAGGAAATCGTTTATCTCAGTTTGGTATATTTCACCAATGCCAGCTGAAATACTGAAAAATGAGCAGTTTTCTACTTTTTAATTTGTTTGGTGTTACCTGGATTTCCACACGCTGTGGGCAAAAAAAAGTGTAGTTACCACCAATGCAAACGTGTATGTTTAAGTAGGGCAGAATAACCACATATTATCCGAGATATAAGAGCCAAAATATCTTGTAATAATTGTGTTCAGTCCATCCTCACATCCAAAAGTCCAATAAGTTGCCACTTGACTACAGCACCACTTAAACTAAAAAAAGCAAGACCCAGCTCATAGTAACATACACAGCAATTTTTCTATAATGTATTTCAATGTGAATACTAAGACTTTCCGATTTCAACATAATAACTCATACCTGTTTATTGCAGGAAACTAACACAGTGGTACTAATCTAGGGAGATGGAGAGGCGCAGGCAGAGCATGAGGGAGTCTGTGGTGGAGTCTGTACATGAAAAGAGGGCATGTCTACTAGATCCACATACCCGCATTTTCTTTCTTTATAAAGAAAAGCCCAAAGGCAGCACTGAGGGAATAGAAAGGCTCATCTCCCCTCCTCCCTTTCCTTGCGCTGTCTCTCTGTCCATCAGCTGTGTTATCCTCTCACGGTGCCTGCTTTCACTTTTTGCAGCCTGTCACCACCTAGTAAAAGAGATCTTTATCATTCCAGAGAGGCTTGCAGTCCGCCACCACCGGCTCTCAGGTACACTTTACCCCCATTGGGTTTAAGTCACCTGAGGCAAATATACAAAGGGCAGCCCAAGGTTGCACTAATGCCTTACATGTCTTCTTATCCCCATATCTGCAGATGATGGTGTCGAGGGCAAGAGGGAAGCAGGTGGCCAGGCGCAGGACTCCAAGGAATACTGTGCCTCAGATAAGGACATTGTAGAGGTGGTGAGGACAGAGTATGTGTACACACGGCCTCCACCCTGGTCCGATGTGCTGCCTACTATCCACATCATCACCCCAACATATAGTCGACCGGTGCAGAAGGCGGAGCTGACGCGGCTTGCAAACACCTTCTTGCATGTTCCCAACCTGCACTGGATCCTGGTGGAGGACTCGCAAAGGAGAACGCCTCTTGTCACAAGGCTCCTCCGAGAAACAGGGCTTAACTACACCCACCTAAATGTAGAGACACCCAGGAACTATAAGTTGCGGGGTGACACTCGGGATCCCAGAATCCCCAGGGGAACCATGCAAAGGAATCTGGCCCTGCGGTGGCTGAGGGAGACCTTCAACGCCAACAGCAGCCAAGCTGGAATCGTCTACTTTGCTGATGACGACAACACATACAGCCTGGAGCTGTTTGAGGAGGTCAGTGCTGGTATATTTCATGTTTTTTAGCTGAGTGACCTTATATTAATATATAATTTCCAACTTTAATTATAAACCTTATCATCTAATGTCTACACATAACCAAAACTATTGGCAATCTTATTTGCAATCGTCAAAACCCAAACTTTCTGTTTGGTCCTCAAACAGAAAGTCTGTACTAACCCAAGATGTTGCCATCTCTGCGCCCCTATCGACAATTCTCAAGCTCCATCCACCTTTGAAATGCTGCACCGCTGATGTCCACTTGAGTTTGAGAAAAACAAACCATGTCCAGGGCTCGCTGCAGGTAATTCAAGGGCCCCTGGAGATTGAACCATTCTCAGCAAAAACACACAGACCAGCCGGTTATGCCTGCTTAGAAGGCTCGAAAGCTCAGCAGCCATTCGGCTAACAGAGGAGTGACTGATCAGGACAGCCAAAAATCAGTGAACCCTCAGGAATACATTACAGTCATTTTGTGCAAAGATCCAGTAAAATAAAATTGACTGCAGAAAAGGCTCTAGGAAAGGTTGTGATGAACAAAATATTATACATTGTATATATTGTGTCTTTTTTAAAAAAGGAAAAATATTTCTCTTATATAAAAAATATATATATTCTGTACTGTATATGTATATTACCATTGGAGTTGTACTAGATCAGAAAAAAATACATGTCTACACGTACAATTGTTAATTTCTACATTTAAATTGCATGCTTTCTTCTAGAACCATCCCTGTTACTTTAGTTCAATATATTAAGGGAAACCTACAATAAATTATCCGGCACTTCCAAGAGCCATATACTGCAGGCATCTGTGGTATATTACATAAGGGAACTACATAACATACCACCAAGGTTGAACTAAAATTTTCCCAGTTACTTGAAGCATTTTTTAGCACTTAACAAGCACAGTTGGGATCTGGAGCTAGTGAGGAGAAGTTTGGCCATGTAATCAGTACATCTCAGGCCTTCCATCCTGACATCAGTTGAATTACCTGAGCGGACACGGTCTAGGTCCTCTGAGTATTAGCCTCAAGTCTTGTTAGTAGTGCAGACGGGGTCCGTAGTAAATGGAGCGGCGGGTATTGACGGGGCCTGTCATTACCTTTCTCTGGGAATCAGCCGAAGTGCTCCGTCTCCCTCAGAAACCCTCCATCACCTCCAACAGGCCTATTTATGGGCCAGAGTAACGGCCCTGAGGGGGGAAGAGAGAGAGAGAGGCGGTGGGGGAGAGACGGAGACAGAAAAAGAATGAGAGAAAAAGAGAAAGTGACAGCCAGATAGACAGAAAGCACAGAGATGACTGCAACTACAGTATAGTTTGCTGACACCTTAGTAAAAATTCAGTAGTTTGCTGACACCTTAGTAAATATTCAGTGTCTCAATGGCTTGAAAACAGATAGGCGTTTAAGTGACTCCTCCAGTGTGGAGACAAAGTTGTCATGTGCACTGCTCCATGTGTTAAAAATAGGCTTATCACTTTCTCCTGGTTAACTTAAAGTGAGCTACAGTTTGAGAAATTACAAAACATTTTCAAATGTCTTTATAAACTGAAAAAAAAAAGACAACTAGTACGAGTTATAGTTATAGTTATGTGCTGATGAGCTGGAAAATAGTCAAAACCTCTCTAAAATAAGGTCAGACCAGAGATATTTTCACTTGGAGCAGATTTGCGCATGTATTTGTAAGATATTATTGTCTTCATAGAAGATATGACAGTGTGAAGGAAATCATGTCACATTACAGGTCATGGCATGCTGTATACTGTAGGTTGACAGGAGTTTACTGTCATTTAAGTTACATAAACTAACATGTTTGTGATGTCACTGGCATATAGTGTAAAATCAGTGGCAGTTCCACAGAAAATGAATGCTGCTAATTTGCTGTGGCAAAAGGTTGAGGCAGCCTGACACAGAGACTGCACACAATAGTTTGCAGTGGCACGACATCCTGACTGGTATTGTTGTAATTAAACTTTCGTCACATCTGCTGCCAGAGAATTCTGTGCCATAGATTATTACAATCAGTCAGTTTCAGGGGCTCTGGCACATACAGTTCTTTATTAAATGCAAACTTTTTAGGCCATGTCTTAATGAAAACAACAACAACAAAATCATGAAAAATGTATTTCTCAGAGTTTAAGAGTATGCCACCTTGTTAAAGTTAGTTTAACTCACTTGTGCAAAGTTATTTACTAGCATGTGATATTTTTAACCAAAACATTTCAACAACTTCTATCCAAGAGAATAGAGAAGCCACATCCAAATGTCACAACACAATCAACATTATATATTTACACTCAAGAAATTATCATTTGCAATGATGATCATGATTTAAGATGGAAATTTAATCAGGATCCCCAAACCTAAATATCTCCAGGACTTTTATATTGTTTGGACAATAATCCACAGACTCCTCCACTGGCAACAAAAGATGAGACTTTGATTTGTTTCATCTTCTCTGCAGCCTTAAGGACTGACTAATGGACCTGGTTGTGTGCTTTATTTTCTCTGTTAGTGATTTCTTTTCTTTGCATCGCTTCTCTGACTATTCTGAAACGTGGCCACTTTGTCTCTGAAGGCCTCCCTCTGAGTGCAGCAAGAAATAGAGCTTAAATACACACAAAGGCATTCGAGTACAAACTGTAGCAATGATGAACAAAAAAAACCCCTCAAATGCAGCATATTTGCAGAACGTTTTGCTTAAAAGCCAACAGAGGAGAGATCTGTACTGTTTTGCTCTGGCTGATATTCCCAACTGAGACAGCAGGTGGAACACTCATTTTCACATTTTCAGGTTAGATGAGAAGGTGACATCGCCTGCAGAGCACCTGATTTAAGCTTCCTTTTAATTTAAGTTTGTACGTATATATGTGACAGAAGCAGGTAAGTGACTTTGGACAAAATGGGAAGCTCCTCAGCATCTAACAGCAGTTTTTGTGACAGATATCGGTGTTGATAGAGGAAATAATATATAAAAAACAGAGCATTGCTGACAAAGCATGTGTAGGACGTATAACAACCAAAAAAAGAAAATATTTGAAAAATTATATCAGCAAAACCACATGGACACATGCGTATGAGCGCTCCATCTCTCTCCCGCCATTAACACCCAGAGCTCATTAAGACTGAACACCCTAGCCAAAATGTTATCTGGGTGCTTGGCACAGTGGTTCAACCCTAAAGCTCAAATCCACAGATTCCCATAAGCCCCCAGCTTGCCTCATGCTGTTTACACTCTGCTACCCTCTGATCCCCTGAACTGACCACACAGCAGCCCATCAGATCACACGGCAATCTACCACAGCACAGCAGCTCGTATGCAAACACACGCATGCTTGAACAGATACACATGTGCAAACAAGCTTGCATATAAATATAGACTTTTTTTTTTTTTTTTTTTAACATGCATGCTCTGATTTGCATGAAAGCACTCTTAATGTATCTTATACTACAAACACACATACTGTACTGCACTGAGAGGCACCGGCATCATTATTTCTGCTCCACTGAGTTTGATTAAATGACTGCTTTTTCTAAACCTTCCCCCTTCCTCTTCGTAAAATCGTACCTTTTATGGACTGCAGCAGCAGCAGCAGCAGCTCCGGCCCGAATGGCAACGACTCACCAAGATGCAGACAAAGAAAAGGGCGGCAAGATCGTTTGATGGTGTAAGATTAAAGGACAAAACAAAGTAGAGGATGGTGGAACTCTACCTGAAAGAATCTCCTCAGCCAACTAGCAACTAGAGCCACTTGCTCTAATTGGCTCCTTTAAAGCCTCTTGGCTCTGTCCTCTTTTACTCTCTTTAAAGATGGTTGTCTAATTATCTCATCATTGTAGTGTGGCTGCTGAACAATGTGCGTGATCTGCTTTCATCTAACAGTATGTCAGCTGCACATAGCACAATGGCTTGGTCAATAATCATCGTCTTTCAGCATGAGTAATAGCGGCGCCTCTAAAAACCCTCCTGTCCGTGCTCTGCTGTAACGCTGGCAGCTGATGCTCAAATACTCTGTCTCATTGTCATGTCTGCTTTTTCAGATGACTAATTCGCTCTCTTCCCTCCTCCATTTCTTCTCTTTACTCTCGTCTCGTTAGATGAGATCGACACGGAAGGTTTCTGTGTGGCCTGTGGCCTTTGTGGGAGGCTTACGGTACGAGTCCCCCAAGGTCAACGCAGCTGGAAAGGTCTATGGCTGGAAGACGGTGTTCGACCCCCATCGGCCCTTTGCCATCGACATGGCTGGCTTTGCCATCAACCTGAGGCTCATCCTCTTCAAGCCACAGGCGTATTTTAAGCTTCGTGGGGTGAAGGGAGGCTACCAGGAGAGTAGTTTGCTCCGGGAACTTGTTACACTCAACGACCTGGAGCCTAAAGCAGCCAATTGCACTAAGGTAATTTTCTTTTTATAATATCTGGTGCTTGACTTGAGCAGTTGGTATTTAAGGGATTTGCAAAATTGTTTGTGACCGTGGTAAAAACTGGGTTTGAAGGAATCACCTTGACTTATGTAAATCTAACAATACATCAACGTAAAAATACTCAAAATTTCACCAGCAAAATGTACCTAAAGTATCAAAAGTAAGTACTTGTGCATTATAATGGACATGGTAACTGATGGATTGACATTGTTAGATTGTCAGTGTGTAATCAGTCCTCCTGTATGTTCCTATAATATAGTAGAGAAACTGAGAAATCTGTGTATTTCTGGGCAAAAAAAATCCATGAAAACATGCTGATTGTGCTCAGATGGTCAGAATGTAAATGTGTTGCTGAAAAGTTGGATATCATTGATTATATTTCTGCACTGCCCACGTGCACTCTTGCGCACACATCTGAGTAAGAGGCTCGGGGGTCAGTGCAGCAGCAGCAGCAGCAGCAGCAACATTCTTCTCCATGCCAACTCCACCATTCCTTCTTACAGCTCTTGGTCTGGGTCACATCACTAAGCCCCTCTCTGGGCGAAGAGGAGTCAGCCAGAGGCCTTTAGCTAGCCAGTATCCACACCACAATCAGCCCTACACAAACACGCGCACACACAAAGAGAAAGAGAGAGAGGGAGAGGAGGAAAGGAAGGGAGAGAGAGAGAGAGAGAGAGAGAGAGAGAGAGAGAGACACTTTCAGCCAGCTTTTTCTCCTGTTCTCCCCCAGCCATTCAGAAGGGCAAATGAAAAGAGGGGATTCAGGGAACGGCTGAGAGAGCGGAATTGGACTTAGGGGGGAGGTAGGGGCGTCACACTGATTACAGATGAGCGAGGGGACAGACAGAAGGGTGGGAGAGACAGAGGAAGGAGGGGGGAAAAAAAAGGAAAATCGTGCGTGGGCATCTCCCTGCCATATAATCTACCACTTCAGATGCGAGCGTGACTATTAACCTCCCCCTACACCTGAGCAAAGTGGGAGTGGGCTCCTGGCACATCTCAAACACGCCCTATGCATAATTCATGGCTGCTGCCATGGCAAGATGAAAGGAGGGATGGTTCCAGCACAGAGGAGAGAGGGAAAATGAGCTTGACACTTATTTTCACCCTCCTGTTCGCCTTTCCATCCTTTTTCCTGGATGTTTGTCCGGGTTGTGCGGCCAAATGAACCCAGTCTGAAGGCTCAGTAGTACAACAGCATAGTCCAACTGTCGAAACATTTTCATATGAAGGCAGCCATTATCTTTTACACAAGGCCAAGCTGAGAGGGCCTTGGCATATTTGTAAGATAATGCGCCCATGCGGTGCCTCTTCAGACCCTTCTAATGCAGGGTTTACACTCAAGTAGCTCTTTATGTATAGATAGGTCATGACGGAGGAATAACCAGACTGTTTTGAAGAACATGAGGCAGAGTGGGAGCTGAAAGGGAAGAGTACACTGAATGAGTGCATCAAGGGAGCAGCATGTTCCTAATGTTGCTGTTGTTTGTGTTTTTCTCACTAGATACTTGTTTGGCACACGAGAACGGAGAAACCTGTCCTTGTAAATGAGGGGAAAAAAGGATTCACAGACCCCAACGTGGAGATTTGACTATTTCCCCCTCAGAGCACGGTAAATAAATAATATTTTATAAAATATTCAATGCCTGCCATTAGAGACCTTTCTCCCAACTACAAAGACTGCAAAAAGAGCAGGTGTACTTCATATTTCCTAATACGTTGTACATTGATTTTTTTTTAATGTGATTTCTGTTAAGGCGCAATTACAGCAGGTGTTGTCCATTATTAAATGTCACCCATGAAATAAACAAATCCAATTAACTTCAATCAAAGCTTAACGCTCTTTCTCAGTATATCTTAATCCTGTCTATTGCAGGTGGTTGGACCTGCGGAGGACGAAGACGGCCAAGTCTCTTGATAAGTGCAACCAGCGCTCATGTCTTAATCATCAGAAGAAAAAAAAAAGGAAATGGGGGGCCTTTGAAAGGGGGATTTAATCCTCCTGACTGAATCTGACATTTTTAAAATACGAACAGTACAAAACAGTACAAATGTATCATATTAAAGCACAGATTAGTAAAACTGAGGTGCAGAGGAGAACGACTTAAAGAGTCGACGTGGACAGACTTGATCTGCACCTTCACGGCCCGCTGAAGACAACCTAACAACAAAGAGACAGCACAATATGAAATGCATACAGCCAGCGGATTCAACCAAACAAGCAGGTTAAAGAACATCACTTCACCTCAAAAAAAAAAAAAAAAAAAAAAAAAAAACAACAAAGGAAATAAAACACACATGTCTGGGTCTGCACATGGTACAAGAAGGATATTCCTCTTGGATTTAAGGACACGGGCCGCACCATCAGCCTGGATGAAAACACAACTTCAAGGACAAATAATGTCTCATGTGGATTTTGCTTTGAGTAAACAAACATAGAAAGGGAAGGAATGTTCTTTTTATAACTATGAAATGTTTGCTTTAATTTAATTTAATTGGTTTGGGTGTTTTACAGGCACTTGACTTGCTAGTTCAATTCTACTGACTCTCTTACCTACATTTACTCTTGGGTTATCATTGTTCATTTTATAGTGTCATTATAACTCATGCATTTAAGCCACCCCGTACACTTGAAGAAGAGACTGCGGTTTGAAACGTACCCCTTGTTGTGCTTGGGAAACATCAAAATCCTAACACTTCTTAGCACTTAAAAAAAAAAAAAATACACAAATGATGTTCCTTTGTGGTAACATGTGTAAATAGTAATTCAACATGAGAACAATCAGAGGATTAGTGACAAATTTTGACAAAAGCATTGTAATTACTGTATTTATAGGTTCTCCTCCCCCCCCCCCCCACCTGGTGAATTCCTCACAATGAAACACGACAAGGCACAGGTTCACTCTAAGGTTTAAACACATGGAAGAGTAATAGCACATTACCAGCTTCATTTGGTAATAGAAACTTTCACAACGCGTAGACAAGACTTTCAAATCAGCTACACGGTAGACTCACGAATGCTAACCTGATTACCGTGTAAGCTTTCACATCAAGTGTCGCTTCTGACATTGCAGGGGTGGGGGGACGGTGTGTCATTTTTAGTGAGTTAACATTTCCTCTTGTCTATGCACGCTCATGTGGACACGAGCAGCCAGTTAGCAAAGGTCAGCTATCACAAGTAAGTACAAAAAAAACAAACAAAAAAAAAAACAGCATCAAAGCCCGAGAATTTCTCTACACTTGTCAGTCCCTCTCCTCTCCAAAAAGAAACACTTTACTGTGACGTGAGGGAGACAGAATTAAACACACATTTAGATGCTCAGGCTACATCTGCCGACTTTTAAATACAACACACCTTCAAACAGCTGCTGTAAATTATGAATAACAGATTAAAAAAAATTATTGATGCATGGCCCCAATTTTTCTGTTTTTCTTTAGAAACAACTTCCACTAATCGAATGAGATGATACATGCTACTCTGAATTGACAGCAGGCTAAAGAAAAGCACAACAGCAACAAAACTAAAATTATTTTTGCTAATGATTGGGTAGCAATGTTGACACGCCGTCTTTCAGTATCGTGGACTGATCTCATAGTTTCTTTTTTGTATTCGTATCCATCTGTCGAACATTAAGTGGATCACAGGAGGGAGTCACAGCACCTCTAACGATAGGCATCAGTAGCTATAGCGCTGTACGGCTGAACACTGTAACAAAGTTATTCTACACCTCATATAATAGAATCTCTCCTCGACTTGATAAATCATCCGTCTAGTGCAATACACAGTGGTGGTTCTTATCTAACGTTGCCCGGCAGAAGTAGCTGGAGATAATTCAAACACCGAGCCTCTGTACTGTTGCCAGATTATCTCCGTGCACCCCACAACCCAAAATACACTGCTGCAGTATGAAAACTTACAAAGACGTTACAGCCTCTCGGGCTCATCAGCCGAAGAAAGCGTGTTATTACATATTTCACTTGGAATATGATAAGATACACATTCAGACAATGGCTGTATTGTATCTCTCATCAAACCGGCTGTTTTCATTGACTGCATGATATTACACTGCACAGGGATCGGCCATGGAGATCACAGACTATCTTTGGATTTGTTCTATTCTTCAACTTTGCCTCCCATTATTTATTAAAAATCAAATTTAATATATTTATTTATGTATTTATTTCAGGTGTGGATGTGCAATTGAATCACAGCAGTGTTTGCCCTTAAATCTGTATTTTCCAACTGCTCTCTAAAGAAAGAAAGAAAAAAAGCATGCGCACATACAGTATACTGCACACATGGATTATGATATAGATCAGTAAGAGTTTAGTGCTACCAACAGGCAGGCACACACAATCCTCGTTATAGCATTGCTGTTTAGCGAGTGGTCATTATCAGCTTTTAATCTAAATGACTAAATCCTCCTTAAATGTTAGCACTGAAACAAATGAAGAGTTGTAATCCATACTGTGCTAATTTGAACACGATCCTTTGAAAAGCAGCATAAATTGTTTTCATTTTGTGCTAACAAGTTTTCCTGTAATGTTGTATATCACTTGTGGTGTGTGTCCTGACGCAGCAGAACAATTCAAAGGGCTTCACCTCGAAAGCGATGTTGCTACGACTTTGTTCCGACATCTGATTTGAAAATTTGCAGACTCCTGACAGATGATGTATTAAGCAATATCTCAATACTCACAAAGAATTAGTCTACTAGAACCAACCCAACTATACATCGACTTTAGCAGTACAGGTTATTCAGTATTTAATGTCAAGTTAATGAGCGTTACCCTCCGAGGGCTTCTCTAAGGCACAATACACTTTACACACAAGTCCTACCTTTTCCCCCTCATCTCCACTGTCATCTTCCAGCCTCATGTGATTCACATTTTATGCATGTGACTCTTAAGGTTGTTTATTTGCCACAGCAATTCTGTCTCAGAGAAAGATGTTAGTTGAATCAAGAGAAATAAATAACTGAGAAGAATCTCACCCGTGCTGGAGTATTGTGTCTGTACGCTGTGTGTTGTGCTACGTGTGTGTTTCTATCCTGAGATATCTGACACTTTTTTTCCCTTTTTTTTTGGCCTGTGGGCATGCCTGAAGACGCGCAGTGCATTCCTCAAATGCATATTGATGATAGCTTCATGCCACAGTTATACACAGTGCAGATTTCACTACTATTGAGGAATATTTCACAATTCTACACAAGATTCCTTGATATTTTCTTCACCAGTCTTTTTTAACAACTTTTGTTGACCCAACTGGATTGGGTCACTACAGTAATTCATACAACCATTACTAAGTTCATGAGTCAAGTCCTTCATACATTTAACAACTAGCTAGTTTTGATTTAAGCCACATCAGGTTATACTTATAGGGAATATCTTAGCGAGTAAAGACTTCAGTAATGTCTAAATTACCTGTAAGCTAGCCAGATAGAGAAGAGATTAAGAAGCCAAATTATGTATGAAACCTACGTATGTACTAATATTTATGTAGGTTTTATTTGCATATGCATATATGCAGAAATGTGTTTGTAGTCATGCATATTATAATGAGTGGGAAACATCCGATTATGCTAACCTAACCAACGTCATTCAGTCAAACATTATCAGTTTAGAGTTGTGTAATTTATATTAAATGTCATTGAAAATCACTTATCAACATTATTAAGCAGCATTTCAGTCCTTCTTTCATGTTGTGTGACATACATTTGCAAGCTAACGTAATTATAGCAAAATACAGGAACGGCTCATTTCTATGAGGGCATTTCATTTAGTGATGCATAAAACTTAGCTTAGTTTGAGCTCACCTGGTGCGACTGGTTCCAGGCTCTTCAGCACCACAGGTAACCTGACTACCAATTAATTTTTAAATTACCTGTCCACATTAGCTTAATTCAATGCAATCTGGTTGAGACACACTGGTTAATCAGCAGAGCTTCACTGCAGCACCAATCGTTAAAGAAAATAATTGCGATGGTGGTATCCAGCCTGTGTAACACACAAGAGATGAGCTTTAAAAAACAAAACGATTTCCAAACACAGCTTGCGATCTTGACTTCATTGCAGGAGCTCACATACCATAAAGAAGGTGCATTTGAAAGGCCACCAGTGATCAAACAGGCTCTCAGTGTGTAGGATAAATAAAGCAGTACACAAGCTTCCTTAGCCTCGACTGTTACAGGTCAAAGCAGCTTTATTCACAGTTCTTTTTACACTGCCTGTAATTTATAAATTAAGCAGGACGAAATTCTTTACACTTTATTATAATAAATGTCATTCTCTGTCACAGTTTCTTGGTCACCAGTTATGTAGTATATGAGTCCAGGTTAATGATATTGTTATGGATGAAAAGGATTCAACAGAAAGTCATTAAATGAAAAGCAAGTCTTCTGACAGGAAATCCACATTCACCGACATGTGTGACTTTCGAGCGCTGCTGGTCGCGGCATGACGTCTGTGCCCGAGCAGACGAAGCTCACGGCGAAAGCCTCGGTCGTGTCCTCCCCCACCTAATCCCCTCTCACCTCCTGTCCTCACTGGACATCAACAGACATGCCGTAGTCGGGGCTGGTGGTGAACTGAATCTTACCATCTGCTTCCTGCTCTTCAAACACAATGACCTGGAAGGAAGCAAAAAAAAAACATACCAGCTTAGCCGAGGTTATGAAAGGACACTGAGAGTGGGCGCTGGAGTGCTAGCGTCAAGATATTCGCACTCACAGAGAATAAAAGTTGGGAAGGACAAGGAGAAACAGAGGTAGGCTAGTTCAACACCATCAAATCCACAGGGTGACGAATATCATTAGCTGTAACTGGTGACCTGTGATGTTACTTTTATTTTGTCATATAAATGGAGGAGAAGAACATATGACTGAGGGAACTAGACACCACTCAGGAAATGTGCACAGATGCACAGTTCTTTAAAATAGTTTTTTCAATACTGTAATTTCCAACTAGATCCAGACCTGATAAACATTCATACTGATATTTGAGAATACCTAATAATACCCTGGAATTTTAGGACATGTGTGATAATGAATGGAGTGTACATGAATTGTAAATGAATTGAGGTTAAGGACATTTTCATTAGTCATGTTACGAGTGCCACCTGTAGGCGAACTATTATCTAATTATGAAGAATTTGCTCAGAGTTCAAACATAACTACATGCAGAACTGACAGGGCTCATTTCTTAACGAGTTTTGTGGCCTCCGTACCTTTTCCCTTCATTTTGTAACGTGATAGCGAGTGGAGGGGGTTGCAATCAGCAACTACACCACTAGATGCCACTGAATCCTACACACTGATCCTCTAAGTCACAAACATACAGGACTCCAGACATGCTAAAGTGCATAACAAATGTTCCCGAACAGAGTCTTTATGAACAACGTTGGAGATCAGGCCACCAATGCCAAAGTATCTCCTGAATGGTAAGAAGACAGAAGTACTGTACCTGGTTGTCCCCCCTGTGAAGCCAGGGGCCTGGGACGTAGAGAGTTTGCTGAGGACCGATGGACCAGTAGCGTCCCAGATTCTTGCCGTTGATAAACACTACACCTTTGCCCCAGCCCTGCGAACACAATCAGTGACGGTTCACCATGACAACAGACAGGTTCAGCCAATTAGATGTAGATGAGTAAATGTTGATGACTACCAACGACACATGACCTTTCTTTATATCATTTGAATCTTTTGCTTAATACATCCTGGGCTGTTGGTAATGATAGCTCTTAGCCCCTCTACATCCAGCCACTTCACTTTGAGTCTCAGCACTGGAAAAATGTGGGAAAGTTACAAGCTAAAAAAGAGAGATATACAGTATGGCAGGATGGAAATGATCAGTCAAGAGGCACTTGACTACACACTACATCTACTGAAGTTGTCTGGCCAAAGCCTAGATAATATTAATGTACCAAAACAATATACAGTATACTATAGAGAGTTTGGACGTGTGTAAATTATCTATGAGGGTAATACATGTCTTATCCTGATCTTTTTAAACTCATTTCCATTGTGAATCTATGAGAGGTAGGACACGTGTTTTCAGTGTTTGTTCTCTACTCACAGGCAGTTTGATGAAGGTGTCTTTGGGTAAACTGTTGATATAGAGTCTGGCCTGGAAAAAACCTGGGAAAAAGGGCCGCTGACGCATTGACGTCCAGTGGCCTGAACTCTCGAGTCTGTAAAAGCAGAAAACATTGCACTTTTGCTCAAATGCTTACAGATTACCTTCTTCAAAATACTGCATATTTCATGGCACAAAAGCACAAATATCGGATTTGCAATTTATCTTTTTAGACACATTCTGCTGCAATGTTCTTTATCAATAAAATCCATCAGTCTTGACTTTTAGGTAGCTAGCCAGCAGTATACAGTGTGTCACGTCATTCATATTTATATGCCTACAGTAAATGTCAAGTCAGAGTTTGCACATGGATGCCAGCGGATATATTCAGAATCACTATCTTTGTTTTGAGTACACAGTAGGTTATATTTTGCCTCCAAGTAAATTCAAAAGGTTGCTATGATATGAAACCAAACTTCCTTGTATTAAGTTATACATTTTTAGTGTTCATCCGTACAGAGCTCCAGACCTTGACATTTTCAGGATGGTGCTGAGGTAGAGACATTTTTCAGTAAATTAGGAGAGGACTACAGCAACAGTGGATTCAAGATATAATCCACCAAGACCAAATATAAATCACTCAACAAACTAGACAGTCAGCTACTACAGCTACAAGTGTTTATTATCTGTGCAACAAATAATCGTAAGCGTAATCAATATATACAGAGAAATAACTAATATACACAAAGATTTTGTGATTGGAAAAGGCTGTGGAAGATGTTTGACTTCAACCTCGTGATGGTGACACTAATTTTGCATGTGATGAGCAACATACAAGAAGGAATTATAATCTTGTAATGTGGAATCATGATGAGAGAAATGCATTTGCACCTTGGGGTGCACTGGCTCCTGCAAAATGAGACCTCATAACGCTCGGCCATAACAGAGAAATGAACAGACGTAATGACTATTATGGGACTGAAACATTAAAAAGTCCCCCATGATGTTTAACCGTTTGTAAAAGACATTTTGCATTCAACAAATCTAAACCTGCCTTTAAGCAAATCAATTTTTTTTCATTGTGCAGTCTGTCCATGTTCTGTGCTTGTCAGTTGGTCTGTGAAAAAATGATCTGCCCACTTTAAGAAGGTAAAAGGTTCTTTATAATGTTGAGCCTCTTGAACACAATGCAGGTCTGCAGCTGTGTAACATGCCTGCCGTACTACTTCTAATTTAAGATGTTTAACATAAGGTGTTGAATTGGAAGATTGTGTTTTGATTTTTGAACACTGCCGTCATGTTCCCGCTGTAATTGTGTTAAGCAGCGAGATAATCAGCTGGATTGAATCAGGAGCAGGCAGGTGTAATGACAGAGAAACACAAACATGGAAGGAAACCACATTATAATTGAAAGACACAAACCTGTTCACAAAGCCCGGCTTCATACCCAGACTATGAATAATGAAGTCTCGGAGGACATGCTTGTTTAACTCGATATCTCCAACAAGACCTGAAAGGTAAGTCAAAGTTTTCCTTGTGGATCTTAAGACACTGTTAATTAGCTTCTTTCAAGGTCTCGAGTGGAAAAAAAAAGAAAAAAGACTGAACATCTACAAAGCCATCAGTTTGCCGAACAATTTGTACCTTTGCGCTGTTCATCCAGGGTTTTCCCATAATTCACTCTTCCACAGTTCTCCACCAGTAAACTTAGAGTTCTTTTTCCCTACAGTGGAAAAAAAACATAAATCATGTGAGACATTACTGACACACAGCAGTATTCTTCAATGGAAGGAATTCACACACAAAAAAAGCAAACACACAAAGGAAGCAAAAACTCCTTTCAGCTGGTCTGGTTTTAGTAATTGATCAAGGCCAATCTGATTCTACACTTTTCTGTGAGATTGAAGTTAACTATTCAAATTTGTTAAGATAAACAGTCGTTTGATGATTTACTGCTGGCTCGATACTGAGACCCTGCAGCCAGAAACATCTATCAGCATCCCCTGAAGCTTTCACATGCTGCGTGTTGTTAAATATTAATAACTTTATCCCTCTGAAATGAGCTAATAGCAGACTGTGTCTAAACTACAGTACAGACAGATGGACGCAAACACACACACACACACACACACAAACAGACACACAATGTACCTTCCCATCGGGGAGAGAAAGTTCTTGCGTCTTATAATCCAGAACTCCAATAAAATGTTTCTCCACATAAACCTAGGAAGAAAAAAAAAGAACTTTTTTGAAAAAATGATAAGCACAAATGTATCTGTCTTCACATTACACTCCTGTAACTGTTTGACTTTGATACCAGAGCAACCGGTCACAGCCTGAGCTTGTTAATTGTACTCCACTAGTACACTGAGCAGGGCTGTGATTTCTAACAGGCAGATAACAACTTTCTAAACCTACTCACAAAAAAAAGTGTTAAGTGTGTGACTGTGGACTGATTATGTCGACGTCTGTCTTCTTGTCTTTACCAGTGCTCTGTCTCTGATGTTGTTCTTTGAGTTGAGGGTTCCTCCGCTGGTGATGGTGGTCTCAAACAGTGTGTAGCCGTAAGACTGACCATTGTTATTGTTGACAGGGAGATTCTCCATGTTCACCGGCCTCACCGACTTAAAAGGCTGAAAAATTACAAATGGAGAGTATAAGACAGTCACAAGGTTTGTATGTAAGACGTTTCAGTGTGCTGTGGAAATGTATATTCTTCAAGACTCTTCAATGTTTGCTTTATTTAAAGCAAAAACACTCAAAACCACTCTCAATGCAGATGCGATCTTATGATTCCTGCCGCCGCTTGCAAGATGGCTTCACCCAAAGTGATGATTTATCAAACCTAATGAACCTTTCCTGTCTGGCACTCAGAGCAATTCTTTTATTCAGCAACAATCTTTTGCATACCCTTGGGAGGTGCATTTTGCACTCTTCACAAGACAATAAACACTCCCTGCTATGACACGATTAACCACCTACCTCCAAACACACAGATACAATATCAAACTTGCACATCCCACTCAGTCTCTCTGAAGTCACGGAAGAGAACACGCTCTTTTTAAAAACAAGGCCGTGTGGCTGGTCAGGAGCAAAGTAATTGTCGTCTCCGAGGGAAGCAAATTATGGCGACGGGGAGTGAATAATTAATGTTGTAAGCAAGTGCCAGACGTGCTACATCTGGTTGGAATATAAATGCCCCTGAAGACGGTGTAAATGGCTAAACTAGACTGGTGGACATGAAAGCAAACTGACGTGATGACACCCCCCAGACAGGTTTTTTCAACCAATTTTCTTTTTTTTTTTACCCTGTTTGGCAAATGGAGATTTTATATTTTATATTTCTACAGTCACCAAGCTTCACACAGTTTATTACTGCTAGTCCGTGAGCAGGTCACTCATGCAGTTAGGAGAGAATATCTTGCTCAAGGGCACCTCATCAGCAGTTGTTCATTAAGGGAGGAGTGTTACTTATTTACTTCCCTTCTCAGACTTTCTCAATGATCCAAGAAATCAAGTTGGTGATGGATGATGGTTGCAAGCTCATTTTATTCAACCAAAGAAAGATGATTCTGTAGGGTTTTTTGTATTAGAAGAACATATGCTACTGTATATCTTATGATCTGGACAGACCGAATGGCCTAAAGGATGTGCAGAGGGTATTTACTACTAGGTTACCACTCACATATGATAATGTTTTATCAGAGCAGACTATAGCAGACTAACAGGCTCAAAGCATTAGACATGCAGAGGTGGCACGATGAAGCTTTGTTTTGGGTAATCACATGGATGTAGGGCATGTTGTAGCATTGATACATCTTCCGTCTGGCAAAAAGACAAATCTGAAGTAAATAATCAATGCCAAGAGCAAGTGATTATCTGTGTTACTGAGACCTAATTGTGGAGTTAGTTCTATCATTAGCTAATGCTGACTGATTGTGAAATATTTAATTTGATTAGACAGATGTGATAAGGAGCGCATGTACTGTAAATACACCTGTCCTCAGGCGGGGACAGGCTCTTTGAGCAGCAGAACACATTTTTTAAGGATTAAACAGACCACAACAGGCTGCACATCAACATAATTAACAACATTTCTTTGAGTTTATTTGAGTGGCTTTTGTGTATTAATTATGTTGTTTTTTTCAAGTATTTCAATGTATTACTGTTCTCAGTCAACAACCTTGTTACTCTGTTTTGAGAAATGCTTCACACGGATGGTGTTTATTATTTGTGCGGCTCGAATTCAGGCACTGTGTGTCAGTGTAGCCTACCTTGTCAGTGAAATGCAGACTGTCCCACAGAGACATGTGCTGCTGGATGACAACAGGCTGGTACGCTCTCTTCTCCCGGAGAGAGGGCAGTTCAGGGAGAGGCTGAGCTGAGAAACAAGGAGGTAAAAAGGGGGTAGGTTGCAGTTTGTCTGTCTGTATATGAGTTCATTTCATATTCTTTATCCTTTATTTATCCAGGGGTCGCAAACAAGTGAAAGCAGAGATGAATCTATGTATTTTTAAGCGTATGTAAATTGAGTCAGTGAGGAGAGATAAAGATGGATATTTCTGATCTTTAAAGAAATCTCTGAGAACTTGCAAATTTATAATCCTTTGCATCTAGACATCTACATATCACATCAAAGATAAAGCCGGAAGACTGGCTGCTTTGTAAATTTAAGTTGTAAACCATGTTAAGTCTTAAAGCAAACTATAGCAACATTTTGGGTACAGCTAGTACTAAAAAGAAAAGTAGATTGACTTATTAACTTTGACCTGCTTAAGTTTGACCTAAAAAACAATTCACTGAAACGCACAAAAAAGCTATTGGACCATCATTTGGGCTATTTAAGCACTGCAAACTGTCCCATCTATCTGCATTCCCTTAAAGGAGTATTCATATACTAAAGCCGGTGAATCACTCACTGCCAATCATAAGGGTAGCCTGTCCCTTGGAGATTTGAAGAGGCCATTTACCCTCTACGAAGGTTTGTGCTCCCTCTTACAAACTGGTCTCTTTACAGTAATTAACAGCGGTTGCCCGCGCCCTCAAAACACTTTTAAAAGGTGTTAAAGCATGCAGAGACACCAGCAGTCCCTCTGGAAAAAGCTTGACAGCATTTCCTTATCACCAAGCGGTAACAGCTGGATCACTTACGGAGAGCTTCGAGGATAATGGCCTACACCTTTCCCCTAAATGGGTCTCTATAACACTTACAAGCCAGTGCCTTTGCTAGTGTATAAGGTGTCAAATCTAAGAACGACAATTCTATCAAACTATGTCACAAATCTTCCCACAACAATGCCTATACATATTATCCCAAATCCATATAATCCTGTGCAGAGACATTGTGGTGGTGTCTTGCTGTGTAGGAGAAAAAACAGCGAGGTTTCATATTTTTTTCAGAACATCTGACAGTAGATGAATACTTAAAATCCCTAAGTGCTTTAAGGTAAACTGTATTTTTGCAATTTCTGACAGCTTTGTAATAATAAGAAAACCCCCAAGCATATATATGTCACAGGTCTACTGTAAGAGCCATGTTGTTGTCAAAGATCATTGTGAAGACGTTTGACAGATCAGCCTGAATCCACGGCAAGCTGTGCAAAAACAACACCACGGGGAAAAGAGTAACTGACGCAATGTTCACTACTTGACAACCAAACAATACTAAAATATCAAGCTGATCTAATTAAAGAATTAGGTCGCGTGTTTGTGGTTGCTGAGTAGAACACAAAGCCTTCTCAGACTCTCATATTCAGGCCACTGCTCATTGTTCAGCAGACTACAAAACATAAAGATGAATCACGCACAGGCAGCCTTTCAAACTCTCTTCAATCACCACGACTCTGGGCAAATTATTAGTTTGTTGCGCTCAGTACCAGATTGCCAAAAGCTACATTTCCAGTCCTGGCCACAAAACACTTGAGACTTCTGCCCCCAACCACAAACCCTTGTATTACAAATGGAGAACAATGCATGAGCAATAAACACAATAAAAGGCCTAGTATGTAATTTTCACAATGGGTGGTAATTGAGGGTCTTCAGCTCGGGCAGAAATCTCACACACATGCACAAACACACACAAACCCATATCTAATCCAATGCTTGTAATCATATGCAAAGTTATCCTACTTTAGCCAACAGAGAGCAGGTTGTACAAGGAGAATTAACTTAAGTGGGGAGATGAAAGGGAAAGGAGAGAAAGGGAGACAGAAGATGTGGGGCCCGTCTCAGCAACAACACACAACACTCACTGTGGTAGAGGCTGAATAAATTCCTCAGAAGATGGTACTTGGTGGTGTAATCCCCAGCCTCGGATAATGGAGCATCGTAATCTGAAAGATAATGTGCTATCAGAACAGTAGGCTCGGGAGCCAGAGAGAGAGGCAGGGATGCCTCTTACCGTGGCAGATGCTCTCCCTGTGCTCCCCTATCAAATATCTTGAGACAGCAGTGGGCCGAGACACATTTTGGGTTATCTTGACAGAAAATGGAGCCGTTTGAGGCAAAAAAGGTAAAGGGGCTTCAGGGGAGTAAACACAGGTATGAAGACTGGTGAAGGTCAGAGGCGGCCTTTCCTGCTGCGGAGCAGTTTTCAGAATTCACCTCTTTTCTCAAGAACGAGGTCATTACAATGTTATGTACCCTAGAGGAGGATATAAAACCCATTGTACCATCTTTAATTTACATTTCACATGCATTTTATTAGGTAATGAATTCATTAGTGTGCACTGGATATTCAAATTTCAAAGCAGATGAAGGTCAATGGCTCAGGAGTAAAGATAGCGCCATCTACAGACATTTCAGATATCCCAATCATGAACACGCAACACATATGTCAGACTGTACTTAGTGATTGTATTTTGATTGTATCTGAAGATTATGTGCTCTCCTGAGTCATTGTTTCGGCCAACTTTGGTGCAGAATCGACGGGCTTTAAAAAAATTTGGATAAATTCAGCAGAACATTAAGTAACTGTGAATATGGGTCTAGCTATTAAAATGCAGTTCTGTGTTCAACCGTGACCAATCAACCCTGCGTATAATATTTATAATTCCCCTAACTCACAGGGAGTTTTGTTTATTCCAGTGTTACAAAACGCTGTTCAAAAGCAGATTCATTTCACACACACCGTAGCTTGTCACCATAGGTTTAGGTGCTGGCAATCCAACGGCAAACGCCCCGCTCATGAAGCCAAAATTCGTCCCCCCGTGGAACATGTAGAGGTTGATGGACATGTCCAGTTTCAGGATCTCCGTGACCACAGGTATAATGTCTGTCGAGGACAGCGGAAAAAAAATCTCATTTAATACATAAAGTCTATAATTTAGCTGAATCTTTTTTGATATAACCCAGAAATAAATCAAAGAATGTCAAAACGCAAAGCTAAACATTAAGAACCATACGTAACAAAAGGAGAAAAAAATCCATTGACTTAAGCTTCAAGAGCCACTGTTTCAATAATCCTATTGCCCTCAATTCCCCTTCAATTGAAACACGGGAAGACCTCTGCCACACATCCTAATACATGTTACTATAATTCATTACAGGGCAATAGTCACACCCATAAAAAATTGCCTACCTCCCTGCACAAATTAGCTACCTATATTTTGCAGCGAACATATCAGAGCAAGTAATTAAGTATTCAAATTGGACTTTAATAGTCAAATTGGACTGACTCTAATGATTTAAATCAAGGGCATGCGTCTAAGTGAATAACAATTGCGCAGGGCGAGTGATAGAGCCGGACTTGGTTGGTTTCATGGCGGTGGTGCCACAAGCTGTGACCAACTGCTGGGTGTGCTGCAGTCTGTAGAGCACTGATCTGTCAAGGACATAAATCCCCTCTGAATATTCCAGCGTTCATTTCATAACTGTGGCACTTTCTGCATGGTGAGGGTCTTTTTCTCCCCATTCTAACTGGGGAGAAGGTATATAAGGAAGCCTTTTTCATTTTCAGAACATTTTTGTTTGGATGTGGATGGCTGCTGGGATTGACGGAGAGTAAAAGGAACGCTTGAGGCTCTGCACTGTCTGAAATAAGACGTTTCTGACAGTACTCAAGATAGTGATGGCAGGGTGTGTGATTTCCATTCATCTTTACAATTGTGAAATAGGTGCTATCATTTATGTCACGACTGTACATTACACTAAAAATATCACCGTCTTGGTTATAGCAGGTGGACCATGTTATATGGCTGGTATGTGGAATGAACTGTACTGTTTATGTACCAGCACTACTCATACATTTAGGACTCAATACCAACAGCCAGGACAACCTCAATAGTTTATGGAATATGTGTCTGTGAAACACACTCAAACCACTAGTGGATTCATTGATTCTTCAATAAACAGAGAAGTAGCTCAAATGTGAAGATTTTTATATCATTCCAAATTAAATGTGTTTACATTATGGACTGCTGGTCGAACAAAACAAGCAATTTGGACAAAACCCACACCATCTATGAGATGTGAACGACTGTTTCACCATTCAAAATATATTCAAGAATTTAATTGGCAATACATTGTTGGCATTATTTACAGGATCAAGAAAATACTACTCTTGTTTAACATGACTGCTCCTAAATTACAGTTTAATCAGATTAAATTAACATATAACATAATGTACAATAATAATACAATGATATAATGTATACAGTATATAACACTATGAAATGGACCAATGGCTACTGTGCTACTGATTGACAGTTGCTGGAAAAAAGGAGCCAAGAAATGTAGCAATGCACCAACAAACACAAGAAAAAAGGACTGCTAGCAATTAGTCATGAATGTATGTATTTCACTTTCTCCAAATGTATTCTAAAAATGTACACCCAACACATTTGTTAGGACACAGTGCATTTTGGAGAGAAACAGTGTACTTTTATGTCTGAAGTCTCACATATTTTGTCATGTCTTATGTTCAGGTACAGGCAGTTAAATACTGTAGCAAATATGCAGCCTGTGCCTGGAGGGCAATGTAGCATATAACTAATAGTAAAGTACACAGTTATGCAGTATAACTGTATGTTCCCATCAACTGAAGCATCATTTAATGTAGCCAAGGGCAAGACTATCCTGGTGTGTATCTGTAGCTACAACAAGTGGATACAGGGGAAGTGCAAGAGCATGAGATGAATGTGATTCCTACAACGTCTAACACCTCCACCTGCGCTCAGTACAGTCAGTCTGAATCAGTGGAGCACATCTTTGAACAATCCTGTACAAGGAAGTGTTTGAAAATCTAGCCTCTGAACATCAAATATATGGCCCAGAGACAAAGTTAAGAACAGACTGTGGTTTGTGATACTTGGCTCACAATCTACCATGCGTGAACAGTATATGAAACTGACAAAGCCACAGAACAAGGAAGAAATGACCATATGCTAAGCTGTACATCCCAGCTGCACTGAATGGGCTCCGTGCCTTTTGTGAAGAAACCATAGTGTTAGACAGACTGTCTCACACTCAGTCTGGAGAATTTATCTAACACAACCACCATAGCAGTAAGTTTGTCCTTACCCTGTCTTTCCTCTGGCAAAGAGACTGTTTTATTCTCAGCTAAAAAGGTTTGTCTTAAGCCTTTTTTACCCTAAGGCAATGAGACTCTGTCTTACCCGTAAGACAGTCTGTTGTACCTTCAGAGAATCTGTACTGGCTCACAGAACAAAACCTGTCTTACTCTAGTCTCAAATTAGCCAGTATTATCGACCTACTGAACAGAAAGAAACTTTTTCACCCTCAACAAAGAATCCATCAGCAGAAAACCTGTCTTACCCTCATGTGAACGTCTTTTTTTTAATTATTATTAGGGAACCTACTGTATAGCATTCTCTACAGAGATCCTGTCTACCCATCTTAACATCTGTCTTACCCTCAGCTGCATACACATGATGTAGTTCCCCCCAAAGATCGAACCAGCCAGACCAGTACTCCATCACCATCTTTGGCTTGTGAGGCTGGTGGAAGAAAAAAAATGGCTTGGTGTTATAACAGTCCTGTACAGCAACACACACAAGGTTTTTTAAGTACCTACAATAGTGCACTAGCACAAACTATGAATAAGTTGTCTTAAAGATTAAAGATATTTTAAGGTCTCCAACTCCTCCTTTCATGGTAGTTAAGGAGCCCTATATTTTCACTTGGATATTGCTGGACAGTCTACTTATTGGAAAAGAGCATGGATTGCTAATGATGTGGCTGTTTGATGTGAAGATCATAAAACTAGTAATGACTAACTCCAAAATCTACAAACATGGATTCAGTAATAATGAACCACGAAGGCAGTGGCACACAAATGAGACTCACTTGAATTTTATCCAGATACTTGATGTCATTCGAGTTCAGTTTCTGGAAATTGATGGTTTCTAGCGCTTCAGACAAAAACGGGTAGAACAATATTGTTAAAATATGTAACAAAGATGCAGAACAACAGTTCAAACTAACACCAAACATGCTTTGCATGCTTTACTGCAAACATGCTTCATTAGTGTGCAATCACCTGAAAAAAAGAATGACTGTGTTTTCGTTGTCTTAGAACGAGCCTACAGAGAAAGCGGGTCCTCTTCTACAGGGTCCACCATGTTGAACTGCCATGTTGCTATACTACCCCACACAAAAAAATGGTGGTTGTAGTTAGGGTATTTGGGTTTTTCACAAGTTTCATGGCTGATGCAACGGGTATTCTGTAGGTTGCAATCTGCAACATCACCACTAGGTACCACTAAATTCTACACACTGGATCTTTAAACAACTCTTAAAAGTTAGAATGTCATTATATTATATATTATTAAGTAAAATTCTCCCTGCTGTGTATTTAACATGCAAACCAGGGTTGAGAAATATGCAAAATGTTTCAAAATTATTTCAGAGATGCATTAAAACTTTTTGTGAATTTCTAGAGGGAAGTATTATTACAACAATTCCCTTAAAGATCCTGTCCTGTAATTATGATGCTGAAGATGACAATTCATTGGTTTATAGTGATAATTATTGAAGTCATAATCAAAAGTGAAGAGCAACCTTATTATTGCTTTAAAACAGTGGTTACTAATGCATGTGCTTTAAAATAGCAGGTGTGTTATATAAAAGAAAACTAACAAGACTTATTTTCCAGAATCACACAGCCTCCAGCACTGTACATACAAGATGAACTTTCTGGCACAACACAGAATCCATTGTGTATAGAATCTGGTTCTGAATTGCAGCTGCCTGACACTGGGCTCAGACCTCTTGTCGCACACACCAACCACCGTACTGTATGTGTGTGTGTGTGTGTGTGTGTGTGTGTGTGTGTGTGTGTGTTGTTTGGATGTGTGTGTATGCACAGTCTTGTTTGTCTGTCAGCCTATCTGACAATACCTCCTTTCACTCCTCCAAGCTTTAGTCCTTCCTTGTTGTCTGAGGTCAGCAGCAGCTCAGTGACACCCCTTGACAGCAGCGCCTGTAAAGAAGGGGGAATATGGGGGGCTAATAAAACAAAACAATATTCCTTCCTGAATATTATTGTTGATTCTGAGAGAGTGGAAAGGAGAGTGAGCGAGTGAAGAACGGCAGAGTGAACAAAGTAAATAAGTGCACTCTCGTCTCGTCTGTGAGCTAACAATTATTAATGAAATTAATTTAAAATGTTGTTTCTTACCTCCTTGATGAAATGCATGTACTCTTTATCTTTGGCGTAGGAGCCGTATTCATTCTCCACTTGAACTGCGATAACTGGGCCTCCCTTGGAGTACTGCACATTAATTAGCCAATGAATAGAGGACACTTATTAGGGCCTAAGATCAATTTTTTAAAAATGCTGTGAAATGAAAATCAGAGCTCGTTCAATAATGCATGCAGGACACAAGTTGAACAGTTTAGGTGTGTATAGCACACTGTATTGCCAATTGTTAATGGTCAACAGCAGCTAGTTATTGCAGTTTTTTAGGGAGGTGGTAATAAAAAATTTTGCAATGGAAAGTACCTGATGCGGAACAACTTTCTTCATGAGCTGATTAAAGAAGGAATTGACTGCATCTGTGAATCCTGGGTAGGTTGTTCGGAGTTTCATCTTTGGATCCCGGAGTAGCCAACTAAATAAAGAAATCACAACAAGACCTTGAAAATGTCCACAAAAGTAGCACATAATACAAGTTCTTCAAAGTGCTGTGCTGTGAACTCCGTTGAGGTTTTTTAGCTATCGAAGATAATCGCACCAACCTAACCATGACTATCATAAAATGTGGTGCAGAGGAAGTTGTGCTTCACTGCGTGCCCCTAGTCACACTCTGTTTTGATGATTATCAAATAAATATTACCTCAACCTCACATCCCCTGAAGGCAAAACTACTCCAAAAATACCTACTTCCAGTCTGCGGTCCCTCCAACACTCACCACATTATCTGTCCAAATCTATTTTGATTACAGAACTAAATGAATTCATCCTTTCGGGGAGATATGCCTGTCAGATTTAATTATTGTTCTCTCTAATACCTCACTTAAAATCTGCTAAATCATCACTGGCTTTAATCTGAGTAGCATTAGTTGTTAACTTATATGATGCATGATGTCCTCTAACCATAATATGTCATGTCACTGTGTATAAACCCAACACTGTAAAGTGGACAAATTCTTAGCAACACATCTGGTGAAACTAGCCAAGTAGATGACAGAGACAGCACACCTGAGAGAGATTATTCGCATAACTAAAGTATAAGTTATTTATTTCCAAGAGTTGATGGTGGATTTAGCC
This sequence comes from Argyrosomus regius, assembly GCA_946959425.1. Lineage (NCBI taxonomy): Eukaryota > Metazoa > Chordata > Actinopteri > Sciaenidae > Argyrosomus > Argyrosomus regius. The sequence continues at coordinate 20,710,301 of OX336889.1, read as the reverse complement.
TGTAGCAAAGATACTGCTAACAAAACAGTTTACCAAAGCATTTCAATTTTACTGTAGCTGTAAGGCAAATACAAAATATCTGCAAAGGTAACATGTCATTGTGGATTTTTACCTGGGGAGACCCCCCAAATCCCACTCAGCACAGATGTACGGCCCTGGACGCAGAATCACCCAGAGGCCCAGGCTGGCTGCAAGGCGGAGGTAGGCTCTAAGAGAAGGATGCAAAAGGTGTTGTCAAAAGAGTCAATTCATTACCAATACAGTTCAAATGTTTACTGCAGCAGACATAAAGTGGGGGCAGACAATCATTTTCAATTCAAAATAACTTGCAAATGATATGTCATGTATTCTAAGATATTTCCCTCTAGTTGAGATCAGATTTGTTTTCTTTTCTAGCACCACACATCTATGCCATTGTAATCAATAAATTAAGAATCATTGATACTGACTGGCTGAGCGCACAGCTAATTAATTCATTTCTTAAGGGTAAACGTACACCTTCTCAGCAGCATTAAATTATACAAGACTGTGGAAAGCTAGCCCCTTCTGCAATCCAACAGTGCCATCTGCAGGAGTTCATCTGCTCTCCAACACAGTCTCAGAATGACTTCTGCTTCACCGTTCCTTACTCTAAGTCCAGCTGATCCTCGAAGTTGAACACCCCTCGCTCAGGCTCGTGCAGGTTCCACGGCACGTACCTGAAAAAATAATTAAAACAGATTCTTTTTGTGTGTGCTTTTAGCATTTTAAAGGTGATGAATTTCAGTTGTTTTTAATCCGTCATTATGTCCTTCTGTTTTCTTAAAGCTATGAATCACAAATTTAGTCTGCTCTTCTTTTTTTTTTTACTATTTTGTTTGCTCTATGTATAATCTTCTCCAGTAAAACAACAATCTGACACTGTTCATTCAAGTGCCTTAAGGTACAATTTATCCAACCAGCTGTGAGTTGCACAGGGAGCCTACGTTGTGAGAGTATTCAGGCCACAGGCCTTCATCTTCAGCAGCCGGTCCTCCCAGTAGGCTCTGGGGACACGGAAGTAATGGATTGAGCCTCCCAGGATGCGAAAGGGTTTTCTCTCCAGAGTGAACTGAGACGAGTTGGCCCTCAGACCTTCCACGTGGCTCATTCTTCTCACTTCAGGGCGATTCCTAAGGGGGGGAAAATACAGTTAAAAACTGAAAAAAGAACTTATTTAACTAGTGCAACAGGATCAAAGGCTATGCAGACATGTTTCTACAGTGTGTAGCAAGCTTATTTGCACCCAGTTGCACCACCTATTCAGAAATCCTGGTGGTGAAAGGTAGCTCCTTTGGTAGGTGTTACCTTCATTTGAATGTAATCATAAGAGAAGATGCAAAGCCTGAAGCTAAGGCTATGTATTAACGGTCATCCTGTAGGTTTCAGTTACAGCTGACTTAACTTATTAATTTAGTACAACAATAACATGTCATTATGATCAGCAGTAAAGATTTGGATTGAGACTTACATTTGACACACACCTAACTTGTTACATGTGGCGTATGTTCAATGTACCCAGGTGACCAGGTGAGCCAGGTGAAGGTTCATGGACAACTTGTTGAGTCCACATAACCAAGCAAATGTACTTAAGTAGTATACGGCAGGAGCCATGGAGAAGCTTCATAGCAACACGCTGTTTACATGTTAAGTTTTGGTGGGCGAGCTTTCTTTTATCCTCATGCATGACTCGTATTAACGACTATTTGGCATGTCTTCCTTCAAGGTTAGCTGTTGAAGAGTTTGTCTTACCTTGTAAACTGATAAGCAAGTACCGCTCCGACAGCGAGACATAGCACCAGAATATATCTTTGCTTTAGGGACAGACGAAGACCAACTCTTTCCATTTGCAACAACACGACGTTACCCTGTACGTTACTTCAGTTTATGCAAAGCCTGTTGTACGAGTTGTGTCACTTATTGCTAAACCAGTTACGCAAATTTAGTTGAGCTACCCCATATTCCCACATAAAGCTAGGATATTAGCGTTGCTTCCGGGATTAATAACTTTTAAAAAATTAAAAATGAGTGCCCTCTTATAGCTAAATTAGCCAGTATTTATATCAGAAGACGCTAGCGTTAGTTAGTCCAAAAGTAACATTGCACACAAACACGCCTGTCACTATGGAGGGACCGTCACACAATTACGCTACTGACACAAACGCAGAAACTTGTCAGACTGTCCCTAACTTTTTATTCTTTTTCTTTTTAAAATAAAAATGATTAGTTGCTTCAAACAAGAGCATAATGACTACAGACGTCTTCTCCTTAGATTGTTCTCACGAATATAAGATATATATGTTTTTTGTTTTTTTATTGCATTTCCCAAGTTGAAGGCGAATATTGTTTTTACGCCCGTACTTATGTCAGCTAAATGACTAAATGTGAATGTAACATGCGCCATCAGTTCTCAGGATGCTTTTTAATGGGATGCAAAGTTAAATTTAGTCTTGTACGACCCCTTCTCACCTTTTTAATCAGTCCATTTGTTTTCCTTACACATCTTTAGAAACCTTCCCTCCTCCCATCCATGTTTTGTCTTTTTATGTCTTCTTTTGACCCACCATCCCAAAATCCTTGCTGTACATGCAATTTAATTCCCTTTTTAACAATATATTTAATTTAATATTTAATAAAAGCCTGTCTATTGGAATTGCAATTCTCACAGCCTTGTTTTCCTGCATTACCTGAATGATGTTACATCCATAAAAACTGACAAGTGTAGGCTCCTTCAATTCCTAACCTGACAATTTGTAGAATATCGTACAAAATATCCTGTCAACCTCTCGAGAAACCCTGTTTCAGACTCTGTAAAGATGCACAAGAATGTCACAATTTTCATGACATATACTGAATATTTTCTAAATTTACTGTCCCACGACTCAAAGATATAATGTTGACAGCACTGAATCTCCCCAAAGCATAGACTGAGGGTCTACTCGGCTTACTATATTTGCAAACAGCAATATTTCCCCCTCAGAAAAAATGTCATAAAAAATTACAATTTACATACATACAACATAATCTGTGAAGGTGTTTGACTCTCTCTCTGTTCTCCATTGACAACATTGTATACAATTTAAATAAACATAGCAAACATACTTTTTATCTTATCAGTAATCACAACAATGTTGATGAGCTTTGGGAGGCAGGGGAATATTTAACACACCAACTATCCCAACTAAGGCAGAGTGTATGAATAATATGACAACCACACCTTCATTCTATAGCAAACTAACTCATGACCACAGTTGCACATGTCCGGTAAACTATAACATTACTGTGTACATTGTAATGCCTCCCATCTCTGACTCAGTGCGGCGGAGAGAGAGGGGGAGAGACAGAGCACTATTATATTTTTGTTCTGAAACAACAATAGTTTCCCTTATCCACAGTGTTTGAGGCCTCCCAGCACTACCCTCCCTTCAAATGCACGCTGGCAAGCTCAGCATTAAGGTGCAGCTTTGGCAATGTTTTTTATGTAATTGGGATTTTCTGTAATTCTGCATTTGGGACATTTTCCTGGTAAGTTTTTACTTTTATTGTGCTCATATATCATTTGTTTTGCGTAGTTCGTGACCATCCTACAATATATACAATATATCACAGATGTAATATTTTAAGTAGTCCACTGTTTAGCATTTTATTACAGTAACACATGTTAAAATGTTTCAAATACTTTTACGTCTATTTTATTAAGCACACATATGACCTGCTTCAGATTATATTTTCTTTATGTACATTTTATTTATAACTGTTTTTTCCTAGAAAACATCAACCTGAAGTAAAAAGAATGAGCCGTGTGGAGGGTCTGAGGGCCAACTCGTCTCAGTTCACCCTGGAGGGAGAGCCCTTCCGCATCCTGGGAGGCTCCATCCATTATTTCCGTGTCCCCAGAGCCTACTGGGAGGACCGGTTACTGAAGATGAAGGCCTGTGGCCTGAATACTCTCACAACGTAGGCTCCCACTGCAACTTGACTATGACTCACATCACAGGATTTTCACTGTTCTTTTGCTGGAGAAGGTCAAACACAGATCAGATTGAATCAACTGTTTGTATAAATACTTTGTGACAAGTTCAAATGAAATAGCAACAAACTAAATACCACAACAAGTCACTGTGCCACACTATTGTGTGAAAGCTACAAAGAATTGGTCCTCTTTTTGTTTGTCTGCTTTTTCAGATATGTCCCTTGGAATCTGCACGAGCCTGAGAGAGGAACATTCAACTTTCAGGATCAGTTGGACCTCAAGTGCGGCTTTCATATTCTATTTCTTCCGCTTTGTAGTTTGGTAAATAGACAAAAAAATGACATGCAGAATAGTGATTTTTCTTTGCATTTTGCAGAGCCTATCTTAGTTTAGCAGCAGAGATGGGTCTGTGGGTGATCCTGCGTCCTGGTCCTTACATCTGCGCTGAATGGGACTTGGGCGGGTTGCCTAGGTAACACCATCTGCCCATTGCTTTAAAATATTACCATATAATACCATATAAGCATGCCACCAGTGTTGTCCTTGTGTTTCTTTCAGCTGGTTGTTACAAGATAAAGGCATGCAGCTGAGGACAACTTATCCTGGATTTGTAGATGCGATCAACCTTTACTTTGACAAGCTTATCACAGTTATTAAACCACTGATGGTAAATTTAACTAAAGTCTGTTTTCATATTTCATGTCAAACATTTCCTGATAGAATAACTGGAGATTTTTTTTTCTTGTTTGTTCTTTCAGTTTGAAGAGGGAGGCCCAATCATTGCTGTACAAGTTGAGAACGAGTATGGCTCATACGCCAAAGATGAGAATTACATGCCATATATAAAGAATGTGGGTTTATTAATGTGTTTCAATGTATTTTTTATAGGAATCTGCACAATACATTGTAATGTAGTTTACTCAATATATTATCCTTTACCTGCAGTGTCTCGAGTCCAGAGGGATCAAGGAGCTCCTGCTGACTTCAGACAACTGGGAGGGCTTGAGATATGGAGGGATGGAGGGAGGTAATGATGATAACTAACCCTTGAGTCAAAAGGGGGAAAACAACTGGCTGAAACATTAATTTAGTGTGTTTTTCTTGTTCATTTCAGTTCTAAAAACAATAAACCTTCAGAGACTGTCTTTCGGAGCTATCCAATGCTTAGCTGACATGCAGGTAGGTGATCATATTGGGTATAAGGAAGGCCATCCTTATAAGCCCATAAGGAAAATGTCATTTTTTTTCCTTTCCTATTAAGTTCTTGCTATGGCTCTTAAATTATAGTAGACAGTAAGATATGAATATAATAGAGGCCATGTGTTCTGTGTAGCCCCAGAAACCTCTAATGGTGATGGAGTATTGGTCTGGGTGGTTTGATGTCTGGGGAGAACATCACCATGTGTTCCACGCTGAGGGTAAGGAAACACTTTTCAACCATCATTTTTCCGATGAACATTTCTGCTGAGCACATACTCATTTTCAGCATCACTCTGCATTCTCTTCATCCATTACGTACTTACAGGCTTCACAATGTCCATTGAGTCTCTTTGCTAGTGATTTTAGATAGACTTATGAAGGTAATTCAGAATGTCCGGTTCAGGTATCGTTCAAGGACGTTTCAATCGACAGAGAGGAGCATTACTGCTCTACTTAATGACTCTTTCATTGCTGTGTATTGCTCACTTTGTGTATTATGTGGTCATTTATTATCATATGATTTACAGACATGCTGGCTGTTGTGTCAGAGATCCTGGAGAGGGGTGTTTCCATTAATCTGTACATGTTTCATGGGGGGACCAGCTTTGGCTTCATGAATGGAGCCATGGACTTTGGCACCTATAAACCTCAGGTCACCAGTTATGGTTAGTTCAAAGACCAAAGAACAAAGGATGTTTCAGATTCAGATCTCTGATTATTATATTATAATACGATTCCCCTTAACAAACGCATTGCTTACTGTTTTTGCAAATGTTTTAATTGCAGATTATGATGCTCCGCTATCTGAAGCTGGAGATTACACCCCAAAATATCAACTCTTGAGGACTTTATTCAGCCAGTACCACTGTAATGTCTTTTTACACATCCACTTGCATTTCAAACTTTATGAGAAACTATGTAGACCTCACAATTAATTTGATGACTTTCATTACTTGTAATTGAGTATCATAAGTAGCATTAATGAAATGTTTTTACCAACTTGTGTTCCAGCTGAACCTCTTCCTGAAGTGCCCTCTCTTCAGGAGAGGAGAGCATACGACCCTGTTGTCATCCAGCAGCACCTGTCACTGTGGGACAGCCTGCACTTCACCGACAAGGTAAGCTGCAGATGGCAAGCACCTCTCCGGTGTGACAGTTATATAATCTACAGAATTGAAAATGTTGTATTCAAACGTCTGCTACCACACCGTCGGATAAATATACAGAAGGGTCCCTGTTGGGATAAGGGCAAAATGTAAGATGTGGTGAAGCTCAAACAGACAGAACATTTCTGTTATCAGCTTCAGTGTCTCACTTGTGTAGAAATCCAGCAACATGCTGTTCATGCTGAAGACAGATGTCTCACACCTAGCAGTTCGAGTTTGGTCAGACAAGGTGTCAACACTCCTGCTTTTTTTAGAAGTATCTGTCATATGCTGTTTGGTGTTATTCAACATGTGTTGCAGTGTCATGCATGCATATATTGTATTATTTCATCCAGTGATAATGAAACTTCCCCCAGCAGTGATGGCATCTTACCCTGCCTGTCAAACAACATACATACAGATGCCATTTCACTGTCTTCAGAAGTCTGATGTTTAACGTGTTCTGCCAGATTCTTGTATCCTATATGTTGCAATGTTTGACTATTCATCCAGCCATACAGGTCAGAGATGCCAGTGAACATGGAAAATCTCCCTGTCAACAATAACAATGGTCAGTCATACGGTTACACACTGTATGAAACCACCATCACCAGTGGAGGAATCCTCAACTCAAAGAACAATGTCAGAGACAGAGCACTGGTAAGGGGATACGGACTGACCCACTGACAGACACACATACTATACATGCATAATATAGTTTGAGAATATTTTTTTTCTGAACAGCATGGTTATAAATAATCCTGTCACTGTGATTTTTAATGTTCTCTAGGTTTTTGTGGACAGACAATGTGCTGGTAGTTTGGATAACAAGATTCATGAGCTGACACTTCCTGACGGAAAGGTACTGACAGTCTGCTGTAAGATGAACATGCCATCCTTTCAAATTATAATCAAATTTAGGGTTACGGTTAATCACTAAAGTACAGGGGCCCATATGCCTCCCACACAGAAATAATTCACTGAAGAGCCTTGAACTTGAACTGTCTTGGGAGTGAAGGAATGTTTGAGATAATATTGTTGGCTTTAACTACACAGTAGTCAAATTACTGTATGTTTAGCTGAGATGGTGTCAAAGTCCAAGTGAGTGATTCAGTCCAGTATCAACTTGCAAAGCAAAAAATAAAACCGAATAAAATTAAAATGGAAATGTTTCCTTCCATTAAGGATAGGAGGGTAGTACAATATCCACTTAATGCCAGCCTTTTTTTTCATACTTGAAAAACAATTTTAAAAAATGTATCTGCAGGATTCTGATTAATTGACACATTCAACATTTTGAATGTTTTCAGGCAATACCACACTGACTAAAGCCAATGTAACTACACTGTTTTAACTATATTCTAAAATATATCATTTTCTCTGATGGGCATCTTTTTTTTAAGGTTTAGGAGATTCCAGTTTAACTGTGCTGAAACAGGAATCATTGTGATCACTTTTCTTTACTGAACAACTTTCCAAATAACACTTGTGTTTTGTGCATGTAAGGGAGAGAGGACGTTGAGCTTACTTGTGGAGAACTGTGGAAGAGTGAATTACGGGAAAGCTCTGGATGAACAACGCAAAGGTACTAAGTGTATTATGCTGTGTCATACACGTGCATTGCTAATGTATGTTTCAGTTCTGAACTGTTTATAGTGGACCAGATTTACAGGTCTGAGTTAAACCATGTTCAAGCCTGTCTAAACTTTTTTATGTTTGGTGGTGGACAACGCCCATGCATTCCCCACACAGAAAAGCATGTGTCTATTGTCTGATCTCATGCATATATTTACCTCATACTGTATTACAGGTATTGTGGGAGATATTCTGTTCAATCACATCCCCCTGAGAGGATTTACCATCTTCTGTTTAGATATGAAGCCAGGGTTTATGAAAAGGTTGGTTAACTGAATTTTTTCATATTAAATGACCAGTTTGTCCCCTTCAAGGACAGTTCTAGTCTGGTTTCTGGTTGTAAATTAAAGGACACATTCAAAATACTAATTTAAAATGTGCGAATAAATCACCCTTCACAGGCTACTTCTAAATGACAATGAAATGATGAATCCTTCCTTGCCTCATAACGTCTAGATTGATTTTAGTTTCACATGATTATGGTGAGTGTTTCAAATGTTTGATCTTGTTTCAGATTAATGAGTTCAGGTCAGTGGAAGTCTGACCTCAAGTCGCCCTCAATTCCAGGATTTTTCCAGACCAGACTGCATGTGGATGGTCCTCCCAGAGACACCTTCATCAGGCTCCCTGTGAGTAGGACAGCCAGCCATCTTTGAAACTGCATCTATTAGAGCTAGAATATTTTCTAATACTGATCCAGTATTTCTAATATTTTAAATTGATATTTATTTGTATTATTCTTTGTGTTTATGTGTATTGGGTATTGATCTAATTGAGGGATTAAAACATTCTGAATATGTTTGACACATTCTGATGCCTTCAAATTTGCTGCTCTCCATCAATGTTATACTGTAGTTAATTTGTTTTTCAGTTACAGTTTGGAAACAAACTATCCACATTGCCATTTTACTGAACATACCAATGCATCTCTCTACAGGATTGGGGTAAAGGAGTCGTGTTTGTCAATGGGCAAAACCTTGGACGTCATTGGTGCATCGGACCCCAGCATTTCCTTTATCTCCCAGGAGCTTGGCTCAGAAGTGGAGAGAATCAGGTATACCCATAGATCCTAATAAGATGTATTGCACTTTAGTTGGAGTAAGGTTCTAGATCATATGTGACAGACTGTATGTGTACAATATGTTTACAGTGTATTTTATGTTCTCTTTCAGATCATTGTTTTCGAGGAACAAAAAGCGGATAACAAAATACAGTTTGCTGCAAACCCCGATCATGGAAAGACAATTGATGTTTACAAACTCCCCTTTTGCACACTGCTGTGAAAATAATGTACAGCAACAACAACAGACTTTTACGTACACACATAAGGGAACTGTGTATTGATACTGTCAATGATTTAAAGCTATTAATTTACTAACCATGACAGTTTAAATTGCTATTGTACAGCAATATGTGTGTTCAAATATGTAATGAAATGTTACATCTATATTGAATCTGTTGTCTTAAAACAATGCAAACCTGTCTGAATTGTCTTGTTTTCTCGTTTCTTCAGCACGACCTTTGCTCCGATTAGACATAACGTTGTTTGGACCTTTGACAGCTTGACCCGCCCTCACTAGGTTATCATTGGACCAAAGGCCTGTCCTTTATATGAGCGACGCTCTCTTATTCACAAAAGACACCTAACCTAACCTCACTACTCGCAGCCATATCATTTTCATCAACAACAAATCGTAGAAACAGGAAAGGAAGTCGTCTTTTCCTTCACAATAAAAGAAAATATTTGTTAAACTTGCTAGCGGAGAACATTGTAAACCACATTTGGGACATATAATATTGACATAACAGTCACATTTCTTTGCTTGCATGAATACATGAATATCGTTACAGTGAAGACTAACCACAAAGCCAACCTGTCAATACGTGTGCTTTGTTCCAGTGAGTTTATTTTGAAAATATTAGCCGGAAGTTTTTCTTGCAGTTCGAGCTAGCTTGACTTGTAAATATAGCCCCCTGTCGGCACAGCAAATGCGGAAAGAGCAGTCTGTCAGTTGCTAAGAGTCGACTACATGCCCTTCACAGCCTTTCGTCATTAACTTTATATTAGCTAATGTCACAGTGAATGTACTGCTAAAATTGCAACTTGAGAAAAATGAGAGTATAGCAGCTGCAGGAGCAGCTACACAGTATCTTAGCCTAGCCGAGCTGAGCTGAGGAGCAGTTCAGGGTAGGTTTGGATATTAAGTTTAGCTAAAGTTGAGTTTTTATAAGTAAAGGTTTACCTCTGCGTCCTAACATGGAGTCTTTCGGAGCCATTGGCACCGTTCTTGGATGCTGTGCGGGCATTGCGGTGGCTGGGCTTGTGTTTGCAGCCTACAAACTTGGCATATTCTACCAGTTGTTTCACAAGGTAGGTTGTCACAATTCAACATGGTAATTATATCCTCCATGCTTTTTTAAAAAAAATTTCTTCCTCCACGTGAATTTGATGTTAAAGCAGCATTGCACAGATCAGACAGACTAATACACCTGCAGTACCAATGCACACTTTAAGGGAATCCTGCACTCTGTAAGCCGGACTCCATTCCTGTAAACTTTGACCAGCCTTGTGGTTTTCTGACACAAAGGCTATCACATCACTAAGGCTGTTAGTGGGACTGCACAAAGGCCAGAGACACACCGCCACACTGCAAGCCAGAACAATATGTGGTTATTGTGAAATATGAAACACTGCTGGAGTGAAGAGATAGTGTGACAGGTGACTTTTAGAGGTGCCATCACCTCACACTGACAGATGTTTATCTAACGTTATCTATTTTTTTCTAGATAACAACACTGTTAAATCTAAATATTACTCTTACTTACTCAACTTTCATTCTGTCCCCTGACTCACTTCAGGCCGAGACAAAGAGCCCGCGTCATGGTGGCGAGAGTGTGGCAGAGGTGCTCCGTGCCCACGGGGTCAAGTATGTGTTCACCCTCGTCGGTGGACACATCTCACCCATCCTGGTGGCTTGCGAGAAGCTGGGCATCCGCATTGTGGACACCAGACACGAGGCCACCGCCGTCTTCGCTGCTGATGCTGTGGCAAGACTCTCAGGTGCAGATTGACAAGAACAGATTAGCCAAAATGTATGAGCCTCTGTCTTATCTGAGTTCATGTTTACAGAAGTTATGGAGAGTAAATATATTGCTGTGTGCTCATTTCTTGCTAAGGTGTGTCTTGGTGTAGGGCTTGGTGTAACTAACAGCATTAATAGTGGCTGGATTTCATTAGTCCTGCATAGTAATCAGTTTAGACCCTTGTCATTGTCTTGTTCACTTTCATTGAGTCAGTCGTGAGTGTGTTTTTTTTAGGAATGGTTGCCATCTTGATTGTCTCCCCACCAGGCACCGTTGGTGTAGCAGCAGTGACTGCTGGCCCAGGCCTCACTAACACAGTGACAGCAGTGAAGAATGCTCAGATGGCTGAATCTCCATTGCTGCTCATAGGAGGAGCCGCTGGTACACTACTTCAGGTGGATTCTATTCATATACTGAAGCAAATACGATGGGAATGTGCAGGTGGAATAAAATAGCAGAAGAGTCTAATAGAGCAGTGGGCTCTGCTGCTGTCAGACACAGGGTATGGTGGGCCTTTAAATGTGTCTTACCTCTCCATTAACTGTCTTCGTGGTACAGGGCAGAGGAGCGCTGCAAGACATCGACCAGATGTCTCTCTTCAAGCCTCTGTGTAAGTTCTGTGCCTCCATCAGGACAATCAGGGAGATTGTGCCTACGGTCAGGAAAGCCATGGCCATCGCCCAGTCGGGAACTCCTGGTCCTGTTTTCATAGAGTTCCCCATTGACACGCTTTATCCCTATCATCTCGTGTCCAAAGAATTTGGAGTGAAGAATCCTCCCAAAGGCCTGATGGGAAAAGTTGTCTCATGGTATGTACACACTGCACATTAGTATTTAGTGTATTTAAGATACTGGTTGACATCAGAGAAATTGCACTTACATGAGCGCACTGTATGTACGACTAAAATCAGCAACGTTACAAGTGAATTGATGTGAGTATTGTTACATTGTAGACATAAATGTATAGCCTGCGTGGTGTCCTGGGGGCCCACAAGTTTGGAACACAGAGTCCTGTCAGCTGTCAAAATGCACTAATATATATAAAATGATTTAATGTGATGTTCTGATTTCTTGGAAGGTACCTCAATAACCATCTCATGAACCTGTTTGCTGGTGCATGGGAAACCAGAGATGTGTCTCCGCTTCCTGTTGACATCCCACAAGCTACAGACGATCAGGTAAGAGCACTCTTAGTATTAGAGGTTTGATGTTACTTGTATCTTCTTGCTGATGGAACAGCAACAGCCGTTTCATTGTTTTGCTGTTTTTTGTTTGTTTTTACTTTGAATGCAAATCAGGTACAAAAGTGCATAGAGCTGGTGAGTCGAGCCAAGAAACCTGTTATTCTGCTAGGTAGCCAAGCAACACTCCCCCCAACACCAGTCGATGATATCAGGTAAAGGACAATGTGCTATTCCCCCTACTCCTATTTTCTATCCTCTGTCTTACTTACTTAGATTCCACATTAGTTTTCCTGTCAGTATTCAAATAGCAATGAAGTGCTGTTTTGTAATTTCACGTTGTAATGTTCAGTCAGTCAAAAATCTTTTCCTGCTTCATAGGAAGGCATTGGAGGACCTCGGCATCCCCTGCTTCCTTGGGGGCATGTCCCGTGGCATGCTGGGTAAAGACAGTCCCATTCACATCAGACAGAACAGGCGTGATGCTCTGAAGGAGGCAGACTTGGTGCTCTTAGCAGGTCAGACACACAGTCTTACAGTTTTAATCCTATATATTAACATAGCAAAAACATCATTTAACAGAAGATAAATGAATGTAACAATGTTTAATGTTTTGATGACAACTATTTCTCTCTAAAGGAAGTAAACCAGTTCTGGAAGTTGTTTTTCTATTTCTTTAAGAAGTTGAGCTGTATTTTCAAAGTGGCCAGTATAGCCACAGACTACCCCGAACTCCTAGAGAAATATTAACGGTGTGTGTTGTGTTTGCAGGCACTGTGTGTGACTTCAGGCTGAGCTACGGCAGAGTTCTTAACAGACGCAGTAAGATCATCGCTGTCAACAGAGATAAGACACAGCTGCTGAAAAACTCAGATATGTTCTGGAAACCAACTATAGCAATTCAGGGTATGTTTATATATAACTGTCATCATGATGCATAATCATGATTAATGTAACAATGTGTCATTTTAGATCTCTGTTGATTAGTAAAGAATAAGTCCAGTTTCCACACTGAACACCATATATCATCAAAATACAGTATGTATGGCATTGTTTCAGCATTGTGACTTTAAACATACACTTTAACTACTAATTTGTACCCTAGGGTCAGATAAATACATTAATAAAAAGGTTCTAAAATGTGAATGTTTGTTTCAGGTGACGCTGGTTCATTCTTAGTGCGACTTTCCAAAGGCCTGAAGGGCCATCGTTGTCCAGAGGAATGGCCTCAGAGCCTCAAAACAGGAGACGTGACCAAAGAAAATACAAACAGGTGATAATCCATGGTCCCTGTTCTGTGTTTGCATCAGCATGTATTGTAAAACCGTCAGTAACACCTAGCTAAAATTTCCTCTAACCCTAACCCTCGGTTCTTGATGATTAAACAAACTGTGTTAAGAAAATCTTGTCCATGTTAGTGCAATGTAATGTTATATAAAAAATAACTCAAATATAACTACAAAATGATTTCTCCATCACATAAACTGATAACTGATATAATTTTTTTTTTATTCCAGGGCTAAAGCTGATGAGAAGACCGAACGCCACTTAAATCCCTTGAAAGTCCTCCACCGTGTGGATGAGCTGATGTCAGAGGACAGCATCATCGTTGCCGATGGGGGTGATTTTGTTGGAAGTGCTGCTTACATAATGAGACCAAGAGGACCTATGCGGTGGTTAGATCCAGGTTAGATCTCTTTGACCACACAACTGTTTTTTATTAGAACAACTGTTGTTCAGTGGATATTTGGCTATTTAAATGTTAGATGAGAGTGCCTGTAATTTCAGCAATATGACATATCATTTCAAATCTGTTGATTTGTTGCTTTTTTGTTACACATAAATAAGTTTAAGCTGTGCATTTTAAATGTGCAAGATATTTAATTTTATTTAAGATTCTTTGAAGTAATCAGGACATGCTAACTTTACTGTTGCTTGATCTATAGGTGCCTTTGGGACTCTGGGAGTTGGAGGAGGATTTGCCCTTGGGGCAAAACTGTGCCGGCCTGAATCTGAGGTCTAGTATTGATTCAAGCCTTGCTGAAAGTGCTTCATTTGTTCTGTGTTGGCCCTTTATGAATGAAATGTTACTTTGTGTACTTTTCAGGTGTGGGTAGTGTACGGTGATGGATCCTTAGGATACAGTGTGGCAGAGTTTGACACATTCACTAGACATAAGGTAAAGTCACTCTTCACAACATTTACATTACATGTATGTGAGCAGCAATATTATCCATAATAAATGTAATTGCACACTAGAGTAAATATTGCAAATATAAAGGATGTGATGAGTGATACTGGTGTAAGCTGTCCCACCTTAACATAAATACAGTTGGCACACGCCCATACAGTCCCTGAGAAGAGACCTAATCAGCCAAAATATGTAAAACGTGTGTGGGGCATACTGTGTCAGTCAATGTTGTCTACTTCCTGTAATGGAAAAGCAGCAATGCTTATACCTTATTAAATGTATTATATATTAAGTCTGTAATTGACCACAGCAACTTTAGGAAACATTAAATTTTAATTAGACTTCACAGAAGTATGGCAGCTGTAATGCTAAATTTGTTTTTACAAATGATTAAAACCCTGTTATAGGGTTATAAATTCAATAAATGCATTCACTTTGCTTGCATATTTTTTGTTTTCTTCTTTTTATCCCCACTAGACACCGGTTATAGCTGTGGTGGGAAATGATGCATGCTGGAGTCAGATATCCAGAGAGCAGGTCCCCATACTCGGCAGCAACGTGGCGTGTGGCCTTGCATTTACAGGTACATTTTCCACATAGGATGTTGTGGTTGTATCTCACACTGTGAACAAAATGAATTTATATTTATGCGTGTTGGCTGGGCAGTTACTAACATGCCAAATGATATTTTCTTCTCCTTTTTGCAGATTATCATATAGTGGCAGATGGATATGGTGGTAAGGGATACCTCATAGGGCGCGACGATGAGGACAGGCTAAGCGACATCATCAGACAGGCTCAAAAGGAGACCCAGGAGGGCAAGGCTATACTGCTCAATGTTCTGATAGGGAAGACCAACTTTCGAGAGGGCTCTATCTCTGTATAGAGCAGTCCTGATCTCTCAGTGCAATCCTCTTCCTTTACCCCTTGGCTCTTCTTAGACTTTACTATCAGGCTCTATGAAGGGTTTCACAGAATTAAAAGATACTGTGCAGAGCCCACTCCCAACCAGACCTATGCTAATCCTTTGTGCCCTTAAAGCCATATTTTGCTTTGTTGACGAGAAATGACTTCACAGTGTGCTGATCTCTTAAGGGTTTATGAACCGTCAGTTGCAATATCGCTTGCTTCATAATCGTCAAGAATCCTACCAGTAACACATCTGCAGACACCACATCTACAGGACTCAATGTTATTATTATTATTAGGATTCACGGCCACTTAATTTGTCACCATATATTTATTTTAGTTATTTACTGTTAAGTTCTATTTTAGTAAAATACAACAACTTCAGATCTGCCAGCCTTGATACTAAAGCTTCTGTTGTGCGTCATGCGACCTTCAGGTTCATGTTTTGCTATTTCACCTAATGCTGCATTTTAAGAAGGGAAAGAGTGAAAAGCTTTGTTTAGGGATTTTACCTCTTCAGGAGCTTCGGGTTCGATTTTTGACCCTCAAAAAGCCCATTAAAATGTTTATTTCTTGCAAATAAACCAGAGAATGAAAACCATGTGTGGGACAGAGAATTGGTTTAAGTTAATGATGTGACCAGTATGCCTTTTCTCCTGTTATAAAATAAACATGGAGCCTTTTTATGAGGATACATGATATCTTAACAGCTGTAATATTCTTCATCGGTGGATGATTTGGGATGAAAATGTGTTAAATGAAAAATATTTTTTTGAATGTCGAAGACTGACAAATGATATGCCTTTTAATGTCTGACTGTGTCTTCGAATACATGTATGTATAAGTTGAAAATATGTCTGCTGATTTAGTTAATACTAACTTGTATGCATTAATGTGGGCTATCATTGAAAATATGCCTATATGGATTGCACTAAAATTATAACTTATTTACTCACCAGGTGTGGATCTTCTCACTCCATTATATATGATGTTTTATTTGGTACCTTGCGGGAGATGTCTCAAACTTTTGATCATGAAGTGTTAATTTGGATAGATTCTCAAATAAATTAAAGAAAAGAAACTGAGTAAAGAGTGGGCTTTTGAATGGTCTAAACATACACTGTAATGTAGACATTTAGTTTTACAGAACAACTACAGTATATAATCTATTGATAATCTAATCATAACTGTAATTACTTTGTACATACCCACTTCTACAGATACAGTATTTATAGTTTGACACAAGAGCATTATTTATTATTATTTGTATATAATTGTAACATGCAACTTTGTTTACATCAGACAAAACACTGAAGGATTTAAAATAATTTGTCCCAAATACTTCAAAAGTGCATTTTCCATTAGAAACAGGAGGTGGCAGGCTAGTAGCAGTTTTACTGAATCACTCTATGCTGACGTGTTCCTGTTTAGCATAAGTTATGGACTAAAATCATATGTATTAAGAGAAAAGAAGGCAGCAGGGAAAACCTCTGCCTTTGAGTGAATGGATACATGACAACTAAAACAGTGTATTGATTCATCAGGTGAAGTCAAAATGTGACATTATTTTGAATTATGGAAGTATTGTTTTGAAATGAAGAAGTAAAATGAGGCCTTGTTGACAGTTCTGGGTTTATTCATTTATTGGTAGGCCTACGTATATTAATCATGAGGCCTAGACAGGTTGGTTGATTTCCGAATGATATAACATATTTTTTGATCATACAGATTCCTGAAAGAAGTTACATTAGAAAGTGATTAGAAAGGCCCACTGTCTCCAAAAGGCTACGATCGGCGTAATGATTTAATAGCTGCAGGCATTGCATATACAACAAGCAACACTTGTGTAAACAGTTTACAGTATAGCGTACAGTGGGTGGCTCTCTGCTCTGTAGCCTATTTCCTGCGTTTGACGTCACGCAGTCTTGGTCAGAAACAAGGGTCTAGCTTTTGCTGCTTTCAAGTGCTCTTTGTAAATCTCCAATTTCTAGTTTTGAAATTGGAAATAAATGCTTTGTTGTTTTCGAGTACAAATAAAATGGCCTTGATATATATTTTGTGAAAAATATGTACATTAGTATGTGCGTATAAATAATACAGAATAACACGGTATTTATAAGCAATATCATGTTTACCATCAGAATGTCCTCAAACAAGCATGAAAATTCTGACTTTAATATATACTTTCTAGCTATTATCTTTTTTTCAGTTTTACTGATGGGTGAATCTTTTTAAATATGTTTCTTTTTTATTTCATGCTGCAATTTCTCCACGCCCGGACAATAAAGGCTAATCTCCCATTTGAATTATATCTTTTTTTTTTTTTTTAATGGATCATCTAGCCTTGTCTGTTTCAGACACTATTAACATCATCATACTGTTGGGTAAATATCATATCCATTGTGCCAAATGGAGGAACTCCATCCTTCCCTGGTTTTATTAATGATTTTAAGCTTGTTTTTTTTTCATCGCTTAAAAAGATAAATATGCCAAGAAATTAAGCCTGGACTTTGCCCGTCTTCTGATGTTCTAAATTATAACTTTATTTTATTATTTCGCTGCTCCGTTTTATGTTGAATTAAGATGCCTGATAAAATGTATCTTTTTTGTTTTGTTTTTGTTTCATAAATCCCCTAATGCTATGTTTTTGCACTTTTGTACTGCACTAAATTTTCATTTGTATTATTATTATTATTATTATTATCCTCTTTGAGAGTCTGTATTTTCAATTGCTCAAAAAAAAAAAAAAAAAAAAGCTAATCTCAGTTATTCGTACAGCACTTGAAGGCACCAGACCGGGCGCACATCACCACAGGCGGTGACTTCAACAGCTCCGCAAAACTTAAACATAGACGACGGCCAATGTGCTGAAGAGTAGCCGGCACAGTCTTTCTGTTGTATAACGATACTCGGGGGGAAATTACGCTACATTATTTTTTTTTTAGCGAAAAGAAGAGACTGGTTAACAACAGATATATATACACCACTTTAATTAATCTACACTCAGAATGACAAGTAAAACACAGGTACTTTAGTGCTTTTAACAACAACAACCGGAGATAGCTAACTTAGCCTAAAGCAATAGTCAAACTAACATTAGCTCAACGCTAATTCTCAGTTAACGTTGGTTGGGATTTGTTTGTCCGTTATTCTTCAGTGGTACAGCACCAGCTGAAAGCCTCCCAACTTTTAAGTTATCATCAGGTTAGCACCAACACCATTAAATAGCTCAAAGCTCTGATTTCCGAGCTGTTTAACGTGGCTCAAGTTTAATACAGAAACGTCTTTAGCTGACTTCGAATCAAAAGGATTACTACTTGAAGAGAAACAAACACTGGACATTAACTTACCCATATCTATATCAAGGTGAGTAAGGGTTACGTTTGTTAACGTTAGCTTCTGGAGTGACGCTTTATGTATCGTGAGAAATGTTTCTTGTAGTCTCAGACATTAATGTTTGTGTTCAAACGTGGACTGGGTTCAAATACTAACGCTAATTCAGTGCCTTTATGTGGCTTACTGTTAACTTAATGTTAAAGTTAGGCAGAGGCATTAGGAAAACAGCAGCCATCGTACACATCAACAACTAGCCGGCATCACGTTGTCTGCTACAGTTTCCCGACAATAGCCTCACTGTAGGCTGTTTTGTTGGAAATGACTAAACGCATATCTCATCAGACAAGGTGTGTTGCCAGGTGGAAATGTATAAATGATTTTCCCTGTTTGCGAAATGATGATAGAGGCAGTGTTAAGCATGACAACTGCAATCACTCACACTCTGACCTGCATTGATGTGTAACATGATTCAAATATGATAAGGTCAATAAATATGATAAATGGCAGTCTTTATGCACGCGGCAGCCTTTTGTGTCCACAATTGTAATGTGTTGCTCATTGTTAGCTTTTAAGTAGTCATCAGTGTTAGCATGTGGTTGATCATGTTTCTCTTCCAGGAGCTGAATGGCCTCCGTTGTTGCAGTGAAAACTGAGAAGCGACCTGCAGCTGATTCTCAGGATGCAGACTCCAATGCAAAAAAGCCCAGGTGAGCTCAAGTGCTGCTTTTTGGAGACAGCTGCACACTCTGCCCATGACTCATGCATCATTTTTGTCAAGAGGGCTAATTGAAATCTTTGTTTTCTTAAGTTCCTTATTTCTGCCAGTCCTAAATAAAGGTAGGTTTTAGTTTCACGCTGCATGTTAGTGTGCTTGAAAACGGTCTGTTTAACCTTCATGCTGTCGGACGGATTTGGGAAACATGTTTTGGAACATGACGCAATCTCTGCCTGCCCCAAAGGAAACTGCTGCCCAGCCTGAAGACCAAACGAGCCCCGGAGCTTGTCCTGGTGATTGGCACGGGGGTAAGCTCTGCAGTGGCCCCTCAGGTCCCTGCGCTACGCTCCTGGAAGGGCCTTATCCAGGCCTTGCTTGATGCAGCCAATGACTTTGATCTACTAGAGGAGGAGGAGAGTCGGCGTTTCCAGAAGCACATGCAGGAAGATAAGAATTTGGTGCATGTGGCCCATGACCTCATTCAGAAACTTTCCCCGGTAAGCCTGAGCCCTTTTCCTTTCTACACCACCATGTCACACATGTACAAACACATGGCAGACAGACTGCCAGCTCACTGTCCTTTCCTGAGCCAGGGATATTTTGTTTCAACTTTGATGGATTGAGATAAGGCATCTTAACCTTATCTCATTAAAAGACCCGTAGCTTATGACACAAGGATTGCTTATGGGGCCTTTTCTTAGAAATGATTTTTGGTCAATACAGACAGACTTTTTAATCAGTTGATGTGGAGTCAACAACACGAAAGAATCAGGCTGTGTTTTCTGTTTTTGTCACACTAGTTGCTTTCTTCAGGGCTCCCTGGAAAAAAAAAACACACCCAGATGAAGGCAGGCTAACTGAACCACATCAGTGTTCTGTTCTTTTTAACTCTTCCTATCCCTCCTTAATCAAAGCTTACAGCTTTCAAACATGCATTGTACCTCAAGCTGAAAGCTTATACGGGTTAGCTTTTCACCGGTGAGTACTAGGAAGTAATGCACAAAGCTACAATTGGGAAGAAGTAGTGGCAACTTTTTAAATGTCCCTGTGATAACTTTGTTCTTGTCATTGATGTCAGTAAAACATTTGCATCAAAATTCAAATGATAACTGTACACATTTAAATATAAAGATAAAATGATCGTGCTTGTACAGTTAAAATGGTTCACGTTCTGAAATGTGGGACCTTGTGAATTTAACTGATGACAGCAATCAGTTTAACATTGGCTAAAAAATTTGGAGAACCAATCAAGCTCACTAAAACTACCAAAGAAATTCCCGCCACCCCATCATGATCCTTCAGACTACCGAGGCAACAGATTTTAATTGTACCTTTTAAAAAATTCAGATGAAAACATATTTTGCGTGAGAAAACGCTCTAAACAGTGTCGGGGTAACACATTGCAAAAGGCTCAAGTGGGAGGTCGGGCATCATAGATGCAGTAACAGCATGTAGAGCCAGAATATTTTTCACATAGTCTCGGTGCATTAAGGCTTCATTTTGATTGTGGGAACAGTGGAACATTAAAATTAAAATTTTTTTATTGAATTCTTTCGCACCGCACCACTTCCACCAGTGCGCTTTTGTTTATTTAAAAAGGTCTGGGCTATTTAATTGTTCTATACTGTCACACTATTGTTAATACAAAGTGGTAACAGCTGCATGTGAATGCATGAATGGGTCTGTGCTCCAGAGAAAAGCCCTCACTATATAATATCACCACCACTGGTTTAGTAATGAAATGGCAAGTAACCTAAAAGTAGTGTATTCAGTAACGTGTTACTCTTCACAGAGAGTAATGTATTAAAGTAACTTTTAGACTACTTTTAGGTGAAAGAAATAGTATTATGTAATGTATAACATCTTGAATGTAATTTGACAAACACTGGCTCTAAACCAGCTGCACTGTTACAAATTAATTGTGGAAAAAAAGCATCTTAAAAAATGCCCAAACTTTTTTGGATTTCAATTTCCGATGTCAGTATTTATATATATTTCTTCAATATTTCCATATAACTCAGTTCTCTTCCTTTTGGACTGGTTTGGTCTGGAGCAGGGCTGGCAGATGGGAGCCTTAATACCGTTTGCCTCCTGTGTTAGTCATGTCTCATCGCACCTTTGACATTGATAAAACACGCTTTGTTTCAGCCCTCAGCCTGTTGTCACAAAGGGAACAAACAGCGCTTTTATGGCTTTATCCATTGCGTTTATTTCAATCCACCGGCAGACACCGGCCCGCTGCTGTTGGCTACAGACACAGCAGGCTCTAGCATGCTGAGGAAAAAAAAACAAGCATAGAATAATGTGAACCAGCAGACCCCCCCCCCCCAGCCCAGATTTTCCATTCAAACTGAGTTAAAGCACCACCCAAACGGCGTACAGTAAGTTCCAGTAGAGGACATGACATGAACGTATCTGGAAATATTTTCAGTGTTGCTGTTAAAGGCATGTGTAAGCACTACACCCGAGTTCATGTCCTCTGATCCAAGAAATGGAATTTGTGTGAATCATATTGTTGCATGTGATGATGTCAGCGAGCGGCCTTCAGTACAGTTAATTCCACTAACAGTGGGCTGTGAGAGTTTAACCCACATTGCATGGAATTTCATAGCAGCCTGATTATGGTGGTCTGCAGGCACACAGCGTCAGGTAACGAGGGTAATCTGAAGTTAAAACTCAACGAGACCGTTTTTGTTGTTAATCCTCTCACACCTTTGACCTCGGAGGGGAAAAAAACAAGGCTAATTACAACTTTGCTGATTAATTGCTCAGTTCAGGCAAGAAATGTAAACAAGTTTTTTAACTAGGTCAGTGGAGGAAACGTGGTTATCTTCGTCATTTTGGTGACAATCTAAGATTTATGAAGGATAAAGGCCTCTATGTACCTTGCTGCAAAAGGAAACTTTTGGTTTATTTTCCCCAACTCAGCTTCTGTTGTGACACTAACCAGAAAAAGATGACTGTATCATTGTATTACAGGAATCTTCCTATAGCAACAGGCCTTTCTGTTTTCTTTTAACTGTATGCATGTCCACAGTAGCTCTACTGTGTCCAGATCTAGCATAAACTTTTAATAAATGTCTTAATGAAAACTGAATAGTTTAGGCTGAATATTTAGAGAGCAGAGTTGTTTGCTTGCTCTTCATTTGGTCATTACATAAGTCCTGAGACAATCCAAGGACACCGTAATCAGGATGGGTGCTGTAGACACTAGATGTGGATAATGAGCTTCTTCCTGTTAAAAGGACTCCCGCTGTTTAGCCCATTAGAGCAGTAATCTCTGAAAGTCAGCGGAGCATTTCCCTGTGCTGGGATCACCTTGGTCACTGCATCTCTGTACTACTCTTTGCTATTCTTAGCTTCCACGGCTCTTTTTTTTTTTTCTCCCCCTCTCTCTCTCTTTCTTACCAGGCTCTGCCAGGTAAGGATGAGATTTAAACCATGTAGGAACACATCCCATAATCTCTCGCCAGACCCAGGTCGTATGGGAGTTACCACTTGAAAAGCTGTGGACAGGATCAAAGAGGGTGTTGGAATGTTTGATACAGAACAAAGTTGCTCTCGAGCAGACATTTTGAAAACTGGTGCTCACTTGACACACAACTAAAGTCTCACTTGAGAAAGTCTGTAAGTCTGTGAAGAGCAGTGCCAAGGGGGAGTCTCATGAAAAGCATTAAAAAAATAAAAGCATGTTGAAACTGCGCTAAATTTCACTATGACTGCAACTGTATAAGTGCGTGTTCAGACAGGGACAGGCAAACCGGCAACCGGTGGTGGGGAAGTGCGGTGGTGGGGGTTGCTGTGGGCGTGTCTATACCTGCCGAATGTAACCGCTGTGAAACAATCAGGAAATAACGTTTTATTTCTCTGATTAATAACAGCTTCATCGAGGCCGTCGCTCGCTCTCTGTGTTGTTACTCTATGTCTCTCTATCAAAGCTCTCTCTCTCTCTCTCTCTCTCTCTCTCTCTCTCTCTCTCTCTCTCTCTCTCTCTCTCTCTCTCTCTCTCTCTCTCTCTCTCATCATCGGACACAAATCAAATTAAACTTCTTCGTGTCATTATATTTTGCGGCGTAAATTGCGAGTTGGACTCAGATTTAGAAGCTGGTACATGAAATAAACAAAGTGAGAACACACACACAGGTAGATTATCAGAGTTTAGTCCGTGAATCCACCTGGATAGTCTCTGCTTCAGAGACATTTCAGGCTGTCTGTGGAGGTTTGACCGATCTGAGTGTCTGATTGGCGGCCGGAGCGTGACGTGGGGCTCCGTTTTTCCAAAAGTTGAATCTGGTTCAACTTCTCTTGCCGGTCGCCGGCGACATTTTTTGCGGCGACGCCTGCGTTGTGGTCTGCCGGTGCGGAAACGCACGACCCCCATTGAAAATGAATTGAAAAACGCCGCCAGCGTCCGTTTTGCCTGTCCCTGTCTGAACGCCCACTAAGTATATGTGAGTATATAGACATATCGCTAATGCGTCTCGAAGTAGGAGCACTGATAAGGCTAACCATGCATACTCTAGTATTATATCAACAAAATGAAACACACAAGTTGTACTGACTTTTCTGCTTGTAAGGTGAATTACTTTAAGATACTTGATGCACACCTCGTCAGTCACATGGTATGGTAAGTAAAACTGTGTACTCAGTAGGAGTTCAATCCCATTAAAAGGCTGCTCGTTGTGGCTTTGTGAAAGTACTTGACATCACAGTTGCGATAATTTGACACTGGCATTTGAATTTTTATACTTCTAATAAAGCTGATAAAGTCACTTTGCCCCATGTTCGAACAAGTGAAACCATTTCCAGTTAATGTGACAGAGTCAGGAGTTACATTTCCAGTGGGGCCACTCAAAAGAAAAAAAGAAACTCAAGAGTACAGTAAAGTTTTGATTGAATGAGGAACATGCAACATTATACCTCACAATGACTCTTTATTCTTTTATTATTTCCCCCAGAAGCTTTTCTATGAATAAGTCTTCAGTATGTACACACAGCCTTTTTAGTTTGGATAATTCCTATCTTTGTTTAAACAGATTTTATTTGACTACAATTTGTCCGTTCTCATGATTCAAATCAGTTCAAATCAAAGCAGATTTAGGGGCAGTCAGCACTTTTTTTTTAATGCTGTGTTCATCAAGGTTTGCGGTAGAAAAGCTGTCTTACATTGCAGCAAGACTTCATAACCACGTGTAGCAGTGAAGTTGCAGATTGCAAATCAAATGAATTACTCTCCCACGCCTCACCCTCTCCTTCCAAGCATGTAAGAAAAACTCCAAATAAATTTACATTCACTAGAACTTCCACTTCTTTCAACATCCTGTCTTCTTATTTTCCCCGACAGAGAACAGGCAACGTGCGGTCCACATTCTTCAAGGACTGTCTATACGAGGTGTTTGACGATTTGGAGTGCAAGATGGAGCATGCAGGGAAACATCTACTGCGCTCAGTGCTGCAGTTAATGGAGAGTGGCGCACTGGTCCTTACTACTAACTTCGACAACCTGTTGGAGATCTATGCAGCTCACCAGGGCACCAAGCTGGAGTCTTTGGACCTGACAGATGAGAAGAAGGTAAACATTGCTTGGTTTACGTTATGCTTTTTCGGCCACAACACAGCCAGTCAGCTTTTTTCAGATGAGTGCAAAGGTCACTGAAGCATGCACTAAAGTATGTTTTTTTAGGCCAGGCTGAGATTGTAGGTTTAAAATGTAGAGCTTTAAAATTAGGAGAAATTTTCACAGGTGAATTGGTCTGAATAGTCTCTTGTCCTCTTTGGCATTTGGCAAAGTCACTCATTGCAGTTACACTTATGATACTACCTTTCTGAAAATTTCCCTTTAGACCGGTTTTGTAGGAAAATAGATAATGCTTTCACCTGAAAGAGCCTTTTGTCTCTTGACAGGTGGAGGTTAAAGTTCTAGCCATTACTCAGCTGCTGTCGAATTTTATAGATTGAACAATATTTGCTTTTGGCTTAAGACCTCACTGAAGGGGAAGCATGCGTTTTCCCAGTGAAACAGGTTTTTCTCTTCTGAACAGTTTCTCTCAATCTCAAGTGTTCAGTCATGTCATTTATGTCCCAGTTGGTTTAAAGTTAGTTTAATTATTTGTTAAATTGGAGACAAATTTGCAAGAATTGGTCAGAGTTTTCTGAGAGACCCGTCGCTTTGCCTCTCAGTCCTGGTATTTATGCCTCGACTCCATCAGGGCTAATATCCTCTCACTGCTGTTCAGTGATTTTACTCCCTGCCCAGCCAGAACAGGATTGAGTGCAATGGACTGTTAAGTGTGTGCTTGTGTGTATATGTGTGTGTGTGTGTCTAGGTGTTGGAGTGGGCTCAGGAGAAACGGAGGTTAAGTGTTCTGCATATCCACGGTGTTTACACCAACCCCAGTGGTATTGTACTGCACCCTGCTGGCTACCAGAATGTACTGAGGAACACTGAGGTTATGGTGAGTCAGTAATGGTTATCTTTCTGATAAATGACTTTATTCTGTATTAAATGCCTCAAGTATAACTGATATGGCATGTTATAGTATTATGCTATGATACAGTACAGGTTGTAGTACCAAATTGCCTCTGTCTGTGCACTTAGATGCAATTGAAATTGTAGCTTTTGTGTAAGTCTAATAATATACATAACTGTTTGTTTCCACAGCGTGAGATCCAGAAGCTGTACGAGACCAAATCATTCGTGTTCCTCGGCTGTGGGCGCACAGTAGACGACACAACCTTCCAGGCTCTGTTCTTGGAGGCGGTCAAACACAAGTCGGACCTGGAACACTTCATGCTTGTGCGGCGGGAAGACGTCGGCGAGTTCAAGAAGCTACGTGACAACATGCTGGACAAGGGCATCAAGGTCATCTCATATGGAGACGAGTATGCCGACCTTCCCGAGTACTTCGAGAGGTTGGCCAATGAAATCTGCAACCGTGATGTGTCTACTAACGGCTGGGGTAAGGTCACTGTTCGTTTGTGTGTCTGTTTGTAGAGGAGTTGTAAATAGTATGTAGTAATAGTAGGAAATGTGTGATTTTTCATCTTCAGAATGCGACTTGTCTGTATTTGATAACGGTCTTTTGCTTTTTATCTTTTACAGGGTCTCCCTCACAAAACGGGGAGGAACAGCAGAACGGCTTTAACACACAGAAAAGCCTCCTTCAAGGTTAGGACTGAATGCTTCTCTTTGACTTCAGACAGTGGCCACTTTCAAGAGACATTTGCAGAATAACACAGTACAGCACTGTCCAGGACTCTTTGTTTTCTTGCTGCATGCTGGTAGATAGAAAACTCAAGTCTGTTCTTGATTTTCATTATGAAAAGACCTGCTGGTAGTCCTTTACACAAAGACGCAACTGACTTTGCAGTATTGCATGCTTGGAAGTCAGCGGCAACATTTCAGTTGATGCTCGTTTTTTCTCAACTGTTCACTTAAGTCCCTTCCTTCTCTTTTTGCCCCAGACTATCATTCTTGACAGGCACAGTCGGGATCAGTATCAGTCATTTTCCTCCACAGCTCCATCAAGAGATCAGTCTACTTTGAGTAGAACTGAAGTCTGATTTCAATCAATGGATTTAGGAATCCAGGAACACTATGGGCCATGGGAGACCTAAGAGCAGTTGTCAGTATTTTCCAGGTGTACATTACTTTCCTTTATTGGTTCTTGTTTAAAAGGGAAATGAGAAGTTTCAATGGCAATAACCAACCTCACAGTCCCACTGTACTGTATTGAAATGTTGCTAAACATCTGGGGACCTACAGAAGAAAAGAATGTTTTGCAGATGATTGAATGGTATGTTCTTACTTCATCTTGACGAAAACCATCGATCTGAATCCACTGGCAGAAGTTCACTGTGCCGCATTGTTTCATTGTTTGAATTTGGACTTGGATCAGCTCTGCCTACCTACCCTGTAAGAGAAGTTCTAGGTTCAAGCTGTAATGCACATCACATGCTCTTAACTGAAAACCGTCTTGTGTTGATATGTAAGGATTGTATCTGTCATGCTCAACCCTGAAACCAGGAAAACATGATTTGCACACTACTGGGTTGGGAATGGGTGGAAATAATTCTTTCGGTCATAGATGGTCACTTGGCTTGCAAACGCATTGTTATGATTATGTCCTCAAAAGAGTTATGTTTTCATTGCAGAGGCTCCAAGCCAGTAGCAACCACTTTGCCACTCCTGTGCTGAAAATGTTCTTTGTAAGCCTTTTTTGTATTTTTAATACTTGCATGTGTTTTCTGACATAGTATTTATAAGTACTATTTTCAAAATAAATCTTTTGGTATCCTATGTTTCATGTTTGCACATCAAATAACGACCACACTGAAAATGAAAAGTCCACTTTACAGGCTGTCATAGCATAGAGCAGCTTTATTTAGAAATGTTTACATTCTCATAAATTAGCTCAAATCTTCTGTATAACTCTGTATTCTTCTCTTAAAGGGGGCTAGAGATATTTAAGACTTCTTTCTTCTTACAAATGAAGAGTAAATCACGGGGAAAACATAAATAGAAGGGCCAAAGAATTGAAAGTGACCACACAGAAGGTGCAGTCTGATCTACGGGGGGGGAAAAAAAAAGAAAAAAAATGAAATTACAAAATATCTTTCCACTTTTCATCAACTACAAACTTAGGAATCAAAGTCTCCATTTCTGAATGCAAATGTGTTAACTGTTAGGTAGGTGAGGAGCTCTGAGAGAAGACGTTCATAGAACAATCCATCCACAAATGGTGTACCGCAGTTGTTAGTGTTCAGGAGATGTTTATCTACTGCCTCATTTTTACAAAGAATCAGTCATCAATGAGTCTTTACAACTAAATGCTTGTTTCCCAGGAGAGTACATCATCTACTGACTTCATCAATGCTGATATTCATGCCCACTTTATGAATGAGAAAGATTCAGACTGCTCCTCAAGAGTGAGTTTCTGAGCTGAACTGCCACGTTACTCATGATAGATAACCACCCATGTAGTGAAAGTGTTAACTAAAAAAAAAAACAGGAGACAGATAGGCACTATGGTCACTAAGCTTTCCTCAGGCACAGGCAGCTGCTCAAATGTCACATCCAGCAAGCCTTCACGACCTGACCTCATTTACATGAAGAAGGGAAAACTGACTGACAAAATGCCAGGTAGGGGATTTTTTTTTTTTTACTTTACTGTGGAAACCAGTAAACTGATGACATTTACAGCCTAAGTCCATTTAGTCAGCTAAAATGTCATTTGGATGCGACTTCATTGTTTGAAAATTCAGGCTGATCTGAGGTACTTTTCAACGTAGGCCCAAAAGTTTGGAAATGATGCAAAGGGAGACCCCTCTGGCGTTGTTGCAAAATGTTCTTTCAAAGTGCACACTTGTCCTTTACTGGGAGAATAAAGTCATGTGCATTACATGAGTTCTTCATTTGATGCAAAGTAGAGAGGACACGACAAGAGGATGAGATACGCAGGTTAGCAGGGCTGGAACGTCTCACGGCAGCGTGGCAAAAAGGTATTGTTGGCTTCGTTGCAACGATGAATAAACAGCAGAACATGCAGCCACTTAAGCCTTCATCAGGGCACTGACCACAGCGCGGGCATTGAGGCTGCGCAGGTCGTTGTAGGTTTGCCCGGTGCCCACAAACACAATAGGCTGGCCTGTGATGTAAGTCATGGAGATGGCAGCACCGACCTGTGGGGGAGGAAGAATGACGCATGAGTGCTATCACCTTTCCGGCATGGGAATGATCGATCCATAAGCCATAAATCAACCACAGACAAATCATTAACCACAATTAAATAACTTTAGAGATCACATCACATGATGAAAGCCAGATAGGAACATACAGAAAAACATTAACATACCTTATCATCGATGGTGTCAAACTTGGTGAGAACAATTCCATCGATGAGGCGAGGCTTGTCAGACATGGAGTGGTCTGCCAGAGCCTGATTGAACTTTACCTGAGAAAGTGAGGAAAGGACCGTTGAGTCATTCATGGGCAAAGTGGTGACAACCACGTTAATATGTAGAGCAGCATCTTTCCGTCTCACTCGTTACAAAGAGTAGAAAAGGAGAAAACGCGTATAAAAATCATGATATTCCTGGAAAAATACTGACATCTGCTGGAGAGTTTATAGATCACAGAAAACAACTTGATCCTACAGCATTTTCTTATTTATTACTGAAAGGGTGAACTCTGGCCAATGATTATGTATAATGTAATGACGCAAAAGTTTCACAGAATCCTGTGAGGGAAAGGACAAGGAGAGTTCCTGGAAAACATGCATTTTCATGATAGTGAACAGTGACGTTGACTTTCTCCTCTTCCTCTCTCTTACCAGCTGGTCAACTGCCTCATTTCCCACCAGAGCTTCCCCAACAAACAGCACTAGGTCAGGCATGTTGACCGCAATCAGTTTGGCCAGGGCTGTCATTAAGGGGGCGTTGTCCTGCATACGCCCAGCAGTGTCCACCAGCACCACGTCAAAGGCCTGGTTGCGGGCTGGTGGGAAGAGACACAGAAGGTATACATGTGACTTTACCATATGGGTGATATTAA
Source organism: Argyrosomus regius (assembly GCA_946959425.1). Classification (NCBI taxonomy): domain Eukaryota; kingdom Metazoa; phylum Chordata; class Actinopteri; family Sciaenidae; genus Argyrosomus; species Argyrosomus regius. The sequence goes on along the minus strand of OX336889.1, from coordinate 20,680,362 downwards.
TCATTAAGTACATGCAAGAATCAAGAAGGAACCACCGCTTTACACCTGCCTGGTAAGCTAAGTTTATATTCATTACAAATCCAATCAGTTATGTATTACTCAACATACCATAGGCAATGGCTTCCATGGCAATTCCAGCAGCATCCTTCCCGTAGCCCTTCTCATAGAGCTGGACTACCGGCCGTCCTCCGTGCTTCTCTGGAGGATGCAGAGAGTTCAGGCGGCGCTGATGAGTACGGAGCTGCTCCACTGCCCCGGCACGAAATGTGTCACAGGCTGCGATCAGCACAGTGAAACCATTCTCTATGAGCCAGAAAGAGATCTGGACCGAGACAAAGACAAGTTTGTCTGTTTATTTTGCAACCTGAAACAAGGGCTGGGCAAATATTCAATATCGTTCACTTGACAATATTTCAGCATCGTAACTATTATTGTGGCCCGCTCCTAAGGTCAACCCAGATATGACAACTAGATCATCAGAAATGTTGGAAATTAAATTGAATTAAATGTTTTTGTATGTTTTGGTTGGATATTTCAGATGGTTGGGCTGGGTAATAGAAAGGTCAAGTGCACTGGTTCCATCCAAGCATAGCTAATATTGGATTAATCATTAAACAAAGAAGTTTAAAAGATGTGTTTACTATTTTAATATTATTTGATGGATACTCAGTTTCCTCTATGTAGATATTTTAAACAGAGGGAACCTCCGTGTGAATTCCCCTGTTATATAGTCTGACCACAAAGTTTCGCAAGGCCTAACCCACACAGTAAATCCCCAAAACTGTGGCTGCCAGTGTGGGTAAACAATCAGCAAACCGCATGAACATGGGGGGAATTTAGGGTACATGTCATAACTTTTTAACAGTGGCAACTCACCTTGGCCAGGTTGGTGGACTTTCCAACTCCATTGACTCCACAAAAGGTGATGACGAAAGGCCTACGCTGGCTCTGCGCCTCCATGACGTCTCTCAGAATATCCACCCTTCTCTTGGGCTGCAGGATCTGCACCAGTGAGTCCTGCAGGGCCTGCTTTACAGTTGAGGCCACAGCTACAAACACACACACAAAACACACATTTTGTTAGGCTTATTCTACAGGCCTTTTTTTTTTTTATCTCATATAATTACAATGACATCATTATAGTTATTATAATCTGCTTTTGGACTAGGGTGAGAGCACCACAAAGGATCATCAAGGTCCTTCAAGGTGAAAATCGTGAGCTGATATTGAGAATATTAATGGCAAACTGTACGCAGATTCATGATGATGATGATGAAGTTGCACTGAACGGCAATGAAACATGTACAGTATATTACATTCACATGGTGTTGCAACACTTTCTCTCCTTTACCTTTAATATGTGTGTGATGCCTCAAAGTGCTTATGCAAAATTGTGGTTTAATTGCTTGCTTCCTGTGCATAATTAACTTACAGGAAGATCATATTTTAATTGATTTACTGCAGTAATCATACAGACAATGTTAGGTGAAATGCATTACTGTAATCAAATTACTTGTCCCAGCATGTAGACTGGCACTCTCAGAGAAAGCCAAGTGACAGTAGAGAATTAAATTGTTGTACCAAATGGACAATAATTTAAGAAAGTGGGTGAGGATCTATATTCTATTGTGGGTATATTAAATAGGTCTAAATGTTTACGTACTTGTGAAAGTGCCCATGACTTTGCCCTCCAGTTTTTTGGCTACAGAGTCACAGAGCTGGGAGGCAATTTCGGCTGCTACATTCTTTGCTGTAGGATCAGAAAGGAGAAGCATGAAATAACAGACGATGCGCTTTGAAATGTTGCAGAAAATCAAGAGGAGGAGAGACGTGTCATATCATACCGATGAGGTGGTCCCTCATCTTATCCAGTACTGACTCCATGTCCTCACGGGTCAGGCTCTTAGACCCCACCAGGCCCTTCAGCATCCCAAACATGCCCCCAAAACCGCCACCTTTTTTGGAGCTGAAATCAACAAACAAAGGTGAGCAACTGTTCATGGAGCACAGTGCAGAAATACATGATAAGATACTCTCTAAAATGAAACACTCTCTTACCTTGTCTTGCTTGTTGCATTGACAAGCACTCTCTCTTCTTCCTCCTCCATCTCCTCTTCCTCACTGGACTCATAGTCCACAGACAGCAGGTCACCCTTCATGGAGCTTAGCTGCATTTTCTGAAAGACATCCAGGACATTGAGAAGTCGTTAACAGACCCTTCATTTTAACATTTTTAATGTGACAGATGTTTCTTTAACTAGAAGCCTCTTAGGGTTGGAATCGAGGGGAACGGGTATATACCGGATCATGCTGTGCTTCCTGGTTCTGGTCACCACCATTTTGGGAACCATCTCCATTCCTTCCGCTGTAGTCCAGGTTCTTGGTGCTGCTGCCGCCCATGTCCCAAACACGCATTTGTTTCTCCCTAGGCTTTTGAGGCTTTGGGGACTTGCTGTGAGTAGACAGAATATCAGAATTAAGCAATTGTCAAGCTTTAAATTGGGAGACTGACAAAATCTCTTAGCTATTCTAAAAATTAAGAATGATCCATTGAGGGAATGGTAAATGGACTGTACTTATATAGCGCCACTCAAAGCACTTTAACACATTCACACACATTCATACACTGATGGCGTTAGCTGCCATGCAAGGTGCCAATTGCTGATCAGTTTTGGGAGCTAAGCGTTCACACACATTCACCGATGATGCAGCCTTTGGGAGCAATTTGGGGTTCAGTATCTTGCCGATATGCAGACTGGAGTTTACTGGAGTAAATCCAAATGTACCTGTATGTGTATGAATAGCACTCATTCCAACTATATCTTGTTTGACAGCCATGCGTGTATTTTTTCTTACCTGGGTTTTCCAGTAGCTACCACCATGCGCTTGCGTACAAATTCCTCTCTCTTCTTTTGCATGATCTCGTCATGAGTCAAGCCCTGGTTACCATTCTCAACCGTCTTTTGCCCAGGTGATGGGGTCTTGCTTTGATCCACTTTGACAGGCTCAGCTGCAGGAGCTGGAAATTATAGGAATATCAAATCAAGTCGTGATTCAAATTATGGTTCACTAGCAATTTACAATAAGCTAATTTATAACAGCACTTACCCTCCTTTTTGGTATTTTTATTCTTCTTGCCACCCTGTTCCTTGACTTTTTCCCCTCCCTTCGTTTCAATCATTGACTTCACAGTTTTTTGGGATTTCTCAGACTCCTTAAAAGTCCGCATTGGGGCGGGGCTCCGAGCTCTGCTGGTGTCCTCCGCCTCTCTGGTGGTACACAATTGATATATACGTCTCAGCACAAATGACTAAAAAGGACTAAAAAAAATGTGATTGACGGAGCATATTTACTGTTGAAATACACCTTTTGATCCCCACAGCTTCATTGGTGTGATGTTTGTGATATACAACAACCAGTTGCTCTGAATTTCTTCATTATAAGAAATCACATCCACGAGTGTCTTTACCTAAGAAGCATCTGGAAGTCATCCTCGAATTCAAAGTTGTTGTTGAGAAGCTTCAAAGCCCCCTTTTGCTCCAGCTCATTCTTATAACGATCCCTAAAACAGAGCTGAACGTCATCTATGAACTTATCCACGTACGTCAGCGTCAGGATCTTTTGAAAACCCACCTGGACAGAGACAAGGGACAAGAAAATAATGCTCTTCAGACACGTTTATTAGTCACAGACATGCACTGTTCACCTCAGACGTGTTTGATTGGAATTTATGTAAAGTGCAGTTGAGAAACTTACCACAAAAATCAACTCAAACTCATTGTCGAGCTTGTATTTAAGACTCAGGGACTCGTGAGTAAATGAATTGTTCCCACTTCGCTCCTGTAACGTCACAAACAACATTGACATAAACACACATGTTGTTGTTGCTGCTGCTACAGCTAGTTAGCCTTCTGTGTCTTCGTAACAGTGTAAATGAAGTCACTATAACACAGACTACATCGAAATTCAGCTTACAGTGTGTAACAAGGTGATTTTTAAAGACTATTTACACCTTCAGAAGTCGCTTGTTTAGTACACCGGCGTTACGCAATGAGCTAACGTTTGCTACCTAGCGTTAGCATTAGCGGTCAGAGACACACACAGAGGATTGTCGTGTGACTATGACCTGTCATAACGACCAACCTGAAGGATCACGGAGCGAATCAAAGCGTTGACAGGCCCAGTGAAAGACTCAGTGACCCCGGCTCCCTGAAAACACCACAACACTATCCCCCCTTTGCTGAAGATGGAGAAGAAATCCAGCATCTTGTCACCACGTACCTAGATTTAAAAACAACACACACGGTTAAAAACAAACAGATCAAACAGAAGCCCTGCGATACATGACCGTCCCCGCGAAGCTTTAAAGTGCCAGTGCCTTCTCTTCAAACTATTTTATCTTACCAAATAATACTTCAATAGATAATAAATCCCCCACGAGTAAAAATCCACCACCAGTGTGAAACTGTTTGCGACACGTCAGATGCAGAGCCAGGAAGTGACACTCTCTTCCGGTAATTTCCCCGCCCCCCTCGCGCTCTGATTTTCGCGCATGCGTCGTTTCGTAACCCAGTTAGGACCCTTTGGACCAGCTATGGAAATATTTCTGTGCCACCTGAGTTTGAATATGAATTTCTAATACTGATTTTTTTTCAGCATCAAAATCAGACTTTGAATTTTAAAAACCATCAAATTTATAGCACTGAGTGTTTTTTTTTTTTTTTTTTTTGCCTTCAGTGTCAAATTCAGTGTAAAAAAAATTAGAAATTGAATTTTTTGAGATGTTGAATTTTTTTACATGTCGAATTTTGAAAAACTGAATATTTTGAGACATTATTTTTCTGTTTACACTGAATTTATTTTAACATTGAAAAAAAAATCAGAGGCAAAAAAAACAAAAACACTTTGATGCTGAAAAAATTCAGTATTAGAAATTCATATTCAAACTCAGATGGCACAGAAATACTTCCAAACACATCAGTAGTTATGGATTACAATGGTTCATTCATGTTCCTTCCTGTTATTACTTCTTTATAATGGAGCATTACCATTCAGATCAAAAGTGGTTATTATAGCCTGTGAAATGTTCTTTTTGTTGAACATCAGCAGGAATCTTTTTTTTTTTTTTTTTTTTGTCCATACACATGCTTTAGACAAAGGGTTAACTACTTGCTCAGTCAAGTATAAAATTTGAGAAACTTTGCATGAAGTTTGACTGCACATGTTGAGGTGTCACTTTCAACAGTTAGCAAACTTCCTCTTTTTCCCTGTGATGTCAGTGACACTCGACAAAGTTTCATACTGTTGCTGCCATTGGATTGTATCGCAGGGTTGCAACCGTTACTTGTTCAGTTACTATTTTTGGGAGTTGAATGTATGGGGAGGCAAAAAGCCTTTATTTACAGGAAGGATTTTGGCAAGGCATTGAACAAAAATGATGATATTAACAACATGCACGGTAAGTAAACGTCATTTAATTTGTAATGCAAACCTCATCTGTATCTGGTTGAATAGTATTTTTGTGTTTTAACTCATGTATAATTCCACTCATTATCTCTTGAATTGTCAGAAAATCATTACACTTTTGTGGAATACGTGTCAATTGTTCACAAGATTGATGACCATGTTGTACATATTAAAATTCATGCTTCCATAGTTTTATGACGTATAGATTACTTAGAAATCAAAATGTATAATCAAGTCAGAAATATGTTTGTCTTTCTTGTTTAAGGTTGGTTCCAGAAACTCTTCAAGTCAACGCAACGTGAACAAGAGGTGACAAAATCTCTCAATGTATCATCTACAACTTCATCTGCATCAGCACCCTGTTCTCCATCATCACCGGGGACAACCCCTTCTAAACTGCTACAGTCACAATCTGTTCTGAACTCTCTGTCGCGATGGACCCGAAAGTATGACGTGTTTGTGTGCCATAGCTCTGTGGACAGTGACATTGAAGAGGCTGGACGCTTGGTCTCTTTCCTGGAGGCTTCACCCCATGGCCTTAGGTGCTTTCTACGGCAGAGGGACGACACTCCAGGAGGTGCAATTCCCACAGAGTTATGTGAGGCTGTGCAGAACAGCCACTTATGGGCTTTGCTTATCACTCCGAACTTTCTACAGGATGAGTGGTGCATGTATATGATGCACCAGGCTCTGGCAGAGGCACCTATGTCCAATCGGATTATTCCCCTGCTTCAGAACCTGTCCCGCTCTCAGTATCCTCAGGAACTGAAGTTCTACTTCTACATTGACCTGAGCTTTAATTCTGGCCGAGGTTATAGTCGCGTCAGTAGGACTGTGCTGAAATGTGAGTTATGGAAAAAATTATGTAAGCATAACTTCAGCCTGGTTTTACCTGCAGGTTTTAAAATGTTATGTAATGTTATCCATCAAATCTGTTTTTAAACTGCTTCTTTTTTGTCTCTTGTATACTTCCAATTAGTATTGTGGCTATGTTCAATAATCTCCTCTTGTTTTCTTCTCCAGACCTGGAAGATCTGGCTAAAAGTGAGAAGACACGTAATTGCAACATGGACAGCTCCGGCAAAGGATTAAGTGAAGAAGACAGCACGGAAAAGACAAGCTGATGTCAAAGTATGACCCTACTGAGACGTCAGTTCTGCTGGAAGTGATAAAGAAGAGAGATGCGAGCTTCAGTGACGCCTGCTGTGATCATCATCAACAGTGATTAAAGACTTTGATGAAGCCACTCTTCCCACACTGCTGCTATTGACTGAACTCCACTCCATTCCACTCTACTGCAGCCGCACAGTAAATTATTAATAATCTGGTTCTTAGCTGTCAACCTTGCTGCCTCATCTCATCCCTGGTTGGTTAGTCCTGTTCAATATCCATCTTCTGACTTGTTAAGTGTCAGATCTCCTGACAAATAGCTTTTCTGATGATTTCATAATTTAAAATCATTTAGATTTAGAGACTTGGTCCAGGCCAATGTGTTGCAAACAATGAAAAACCTTCAGGTCGTGGCAGAGTACTGGCTCTGATTCACACAGATCATTTCAAATGTTCCCAATACTCTTTTCATTTGGATAACTTGTTTTTTACTTAGCTTAACTGTTTTTTTTACTAACTGATTTTATTCTTTTTAATTTTTTTTAGCCTTTTTTCTCTGATCTTAAGCATGGCTTCCACAGAGTCTGTATTTTGGTGATTTTCATATATGCTGCACCTCTGGTTCCTCTTTTACTACAGTTTTTATAGACATTGTGAAATCTTTTAAAATTTCTCAGTCAGCTGAGAGTGTCTTAGACCAGTTTATGAAGCTATGATTTTTAAGGCCCTCCTTCCCCGTGTGCTCACACAGTCTCCATTTATGTTTCTTCTCATGTCCTCAATAACAACTCTGTTGACAGCTTTGTTGGCTGTCCCCAAATTTTCTCCAGCTAAATGAAAACAAATCTGAAATCTGTCTTTTCAGTCTCACCAAGTCAATCCTAACATCTTGGCTACCAGTAAATGTCAAACCTGCAGCCAGAAAGTGTATTATTTGACAATGACCTTTCAATAACAACAGTTAACAATGATTATTATTAAATTGTGTTTTTATCAGTTGAGGAGTATTTAAAAATTACTTTCTCTTTTCTCTCTCTGCCTGATCTTGAGAAGGTCATTCATGCTTTTTTATCATCTCAGTTAGAGTTAGTATATTGCATGCATGCATTTGCAATGCATTTGCTCAGCTTTCTTAAAATAGGTTTTTATTAAATTAAATTAGTTTTTATTAATTTAATCTTATATCATTTGGGGTACTTTATTATAATTATTATTTTAATTGTCTAATTTTAAGTGCAGAGCTAAATGTTTTAATCCTTGTCCACTTTGAAACTTTGTTCTGAAAAGTGCTGCATAAATAATTTTATTTCATCACATCATGTTGGTATTTAAACGAAAGTTAAGCAACAGTGTTGTTACTTAACCTCCTTTTTTTAGAGCAACACTGGGTGTGTGGTGAGAATGTTCATTCACTGAACAGGAAAGATTTGGGGAAACACGTGGGCTTATTTCCTATATCAGTTCAAGTGTGTGCTGGCCTACTTAAACAGCAGTTTGCATTAACTCCCTTTAATGAGCACATATTGTGGGAATTTGTGTTCTTAGTCTCAGCTTGTTACACATAATTCAACTTTTCAATGAAGAGCACTAAACCACCATAAATGCATGCACTCTTCCTGTTAACAGAGTAAAAACTGACAGTATGTTGTGATAGGATAAAAATATTGTGATACACTTGATGTCCACCACTAGGTGGTGTATTTTCTTGTTTTATTTATTTAGAGTATTAGTGTCGAGATGGCTGTCATGAAGGTGTGATCTCTCTGGTATCACTACTTTGTGAAATAGAAAGCGAGAGTTAAAGTGTTTAAGTCCACCACAAACTGCTGAAAGTGGCATTACCTTTATTCCAAACAAGACTACGTAATAGTAGGAAGTGTAACTCCTGTTGAGAAAATACTAAACTTTTCACTCTTTTCTACTTTTTGTGCACTATTTCTTTAAATTAGACCAATGGCTCTGGTCTGCTAGTATTAACATTCTAAGTCACTATATTTCTGACTGAGTGGTTTTGTTCAGCTAGTTGGAACAAAGTCTGAACATGTTGAAGAGTTGGAAGGAACTCTTTCTCCTCCATCCAAAGAAAAACTTGCAGCTCCCTGTTAGGTATGATTAAATGTCCTTGGCAGCACCTTCTCGTCTTAATCAAGCATATTGGCAGAGCTTCATTTCAGATAGCTGGCATCTGGAACACTCAATGTAGAATATCAAGTATTCATTGAATCAACTGAAGCATAACATTTGTGATCCTATATTATTAGTAGTATTTTTGATGAAAGCAAGACTATATTGCACCATCTGCCTCCAAGAAGTGCTACGTGGTCTCTTTTTCTGATTTTTATTAATGGTGTATCATCCTCCCACTTCCCCATCCACCTAAACAACAGCAGACATTTAGGACCACGATAAAAGACCCTTGATAATCGCCTCTTTTGTGGCCACGCCAACATTGTAACATAAAAATTTAGACTAATCTCTGAAAGGCACAGATGTTCTACAAGGCTTTTGTTACCATAACAAATCCTCTACCAGATGACACACACAGACACACACATGCTCTGTGTTGACTTAGTAGACTTAAGTAGAGCAGTTTCACATGTAATAAATATAAATCATATTAAATGAAAAGTAACTTTCATACAATTAATAGTGAACACTTACTGTATGTATCATTATTATACAGATTCAGCAAACAAATAGGACATTTTAGTATAGGGTCGTCTTACTAGAAAAACTTGTACCTGGAGTCTATGTGGGTTGTCTCTAGTCATTCTGGTTGTAGCTTCATATTGACTATATTCCATGTTCTTTCTGATGTTTTCAGTATTTTCTTACTAAAGATGCAAATGGTTCTGTAGACTACAAACTGTAATACCACGTTCCACTGTTATTTTTTTGGCAAATTTTCAGTACCAGTTCAATGTAGCCGATTTAGCCATTGGATGAAATCTAACCTGGAAGTCTTCTGAAGTTTGATTAAAATGCTCATTCTTGGTCTAAAAGTAGGCTTATGCATTAAGTGTTGTTTTAAATGTTTCTTTTTTTATTAAGACAAGTCTAAAATGTAAAATCTGACTCGCTCACATGGACTTTAAATCTCCGGACTAAGACGACATCTAAAAATAGCTGACAAAATTAACACCAGTTCAGTGTTGGAAAGCCCCTGAACAGGCATGCTAACTGTCAGCGCGCTGGCACTTAAAGCATGAAGCAAGAAATGAAAGAGAGGAGACAGTTCAGGCCACAGGATGGCAAGCTGGTGTGCTTTGGACCACCAACAGTATGGAAAAGCACTCAGCTGCTAGTCACCATGGTGGTCCCTACTGGGTGTGGTGGTACCGACCTGGACGTTTTCTATCTGTGGTGAGTAAATTCAGCTTGCCGTGCTACAGTGAAGCACCAGCTGGGTTAATTAAAGGAGAGCAGGAGATCCAAACATTTTATTGGGTTTCTAGTGGATATAGGCCAGAGAAGGCTGCAAGTCAAATGCAAAAGCACAACGATTTTACACACAAAATGTGAAAAGAGTTTTAAACAGTGTGCATTGTTTTGCATCTGCTTTCCCAGAAAACAATTAGGCTTCACAAAAGGAATTATAAATAAATAAATTAGATGCTGCCATGCTTTTCCTTTTGTGGGACAATAAAGATTTGATCTAAACTGAAAAGGATTGCATTTAAAATACAAGACAAGGATCTCCAAGAATTCTCAAGAACAGATATTTTTGTTGTGAAATGTGAAAATGAAAATTATACTAAGGGCATCAACTATGTCATGATAAAAACCCTCTTGCATGTCTCCACGAGACACTGTTTTCTATTTTCTGCATTTGGTGGAGACAGACTGAACAGAAGACACGTTAGTGAGACATGAATTACAGACACCATAACTTGATAATGAAATGCTGCAGTGGAATTAGTACTCTAGTAAAAGAGTGATGCACCCTTCAGGCTCCCACAGATTATTTACAGTACCCTGACATTGTCCTTGGTCCACAGCCAGCAAACACTTTTTCAACGTGTAATCTTTAGTTTTACGTTTGCAAGAAACTATTTTGTTGCCAGCAGATGCATTAGAGGAGATATTTACACTAGAATGGTTCTTCACATCTTATAAAAGATTTGTGTTCTAAAATAATAATAATAAAAAAAGGATAAACCAAGAAATACCTGAAAAGAAATATACACAGTGTTAGATCCCGAGTTACCCCTGTTACCACTTTTTAAGTCTTTCAAATAAAAATATACATGGACTAATAAAAAGAGTCCATTATGCTAAGTATAATGGATTTCTCTGATAAATGTATCCTGTAGTTGATCTTGTCCCTGAGTTCACTCTCCTATCTACTTTACAAACGGAGATTTACTAAATCACAGCCAACAGCAACAAGCCTCTCCAGATGTTGTTCCCTCTGGGAGAAATATGCAGTCAGATTGAGGTGGGATGGGGCAAATCATCATCATTAGCAGCAAGATCACTGACACGGAAAAGTTCATTAACTTTCTGCACAACCATGAGTTGCAGCCCACAGGCAGCCCAGATTTATACAGCTACGGTATTTGGATGTGTCTGGATCTGCCTGGATCAAAGTTCATTGGGATGAGCTCACATTACATTACTGCTGGGTTCTACCGTTTCCCCGTGTGCACCAAAACAAAAAGACTTTTTTTTTCACATTTTTGCTAAATGTGCACACTAACACGAACAAGAAAACACAGTTCAACCAGCCTGATAAAGGGTCTGCAAATATTCAGAAAACACTGTGCTACATGAGATTTCTCCCTTCCTAACAGACATATCACTGTCAAGACACAGATGTGGCCTTATATAGACAAAACAAAACTGTAGGAGTTGAGGATAAAGCTTGAAAACAATGGACAACAGATTTCCAGTGTGTAAGTAAAGACTGCTCAACTGGCTGCAGAAATCTGAATGATAGTCATCTTAGTCGACTGAAAGAAAATAAAAGTTTCATTTGATTATAATTTCTTACACAAAACGATGGAAGCTGATGTTAATCTGGTGGTGGTGGGAACTAAGTGTAATGTACCATTTGGCGCACCTTTACCCCTTTTATCCATTATTTATCTGACACCTTTAGTTAAATATATCAGCTTTGCAGTTTCAGATTTTGAATACAAAATATAATCACCAAATATTTTTTTTTAGTTAAATGAATCTACCCTGCAATATATATAGTAGTCTTTAACAGCTGCAACATTTAAGTGATGTTGACACATTAAAGGCCCCCAAACATCAGCAGTAAAACTGCTGCGTGCAGGCTGTGCCATTGTCTTCCTATGTGAAAATCATTAAATACAACTATGCTGGGCACAAAGTTCAGATTATTTCAGATTTGACTTCAGGGGCCACTGACCAAATCTTTTTTACAATACGTAATATTACTAGACTTTTTTATTCACAATACATAGTATTGTAAATAAAAAAAGTCTAGTAAGTTTAGTGTGGAGTTATGCATAAAAAGAGGATATTGTCACAAACAGGTAGGCAAATTATGACTTAAGCACCACTACACACAAACCAATTGGACACTCAATTTCAAATCTAAGGTGACTCAAACCACACAATAAAGCACACATGCAAAATGGCTGCACTACCACTCAGTCCCTCCCTTTAACGTGACAGAAAACTCCCCCCAAAATAGAAAAATGGCCTATTCAAGCGATAAGTTAAGAGCAAACTGAAATCAAATAAATCTGGGGAACAGTGGGTGGCTCTTATTCTTGTTGGAAAACTTTCTAAACTGGAACACAATCCCTTCTCCCAGTTGGGACCATGCAGGTGACTGGTGTCTGTTTCTTGGCTTATGTATTTAAATAATAATTCCGAGATTTAGTCCCTCACAATGACATGAGGACTCAAATGAAACTCCAAACAAAGGCTGACCTCAGCTACTGTCCCAGTAGTGTCTCAGTGCAGGAAGAAATGTCCAGGTAAGCTTCCCTCACTTTTTTATAGACTCTTGTCCCTTTGGCTGCTTTTAGTGCTAGACTTCCTGTTTCTCTCCCTTCCACATATCCATCCACACTTTGAAAAGTCAACGTTCCGGTGACAAAAACAATTACTTCATGTTTTATTGCCCGTACATTGCATACAGTGTATTAATTGGATTCAGTCTGTCTGCATAGGGATTGTGGCAGATTAAACAGGTTTGTATGGTGGCCTGCTGTCGCCCTATTAGAACGTCTTAAAGCGGGAGGTAATAGATTCTTTCTGTAACGGGCGTGCCAGGCAGTCTTACTGGGTCTCTGCCTGCGCTGTAGCTTCAGGTAGCAAATTGGAAGGTGTGGTTGATGGTTGAAAATTTTCAGAATTTTGAGGCAGCACATTGATCTTTATCAAACTGCCCATTTCATTTCAATCTCCAGACATATCAACGTCATTATCCTCTCCTTGGGGAAAACTGTATTGGTTTAAGTGAAGGAGTCTCAGGAGTATCAACAGCAGCGGTCGAAGGAAGCTGCTCCCTTCCTTTATCCTTAAGACAGTGCACAATGTCATAGATTACATGGTCCTAGGCATCTTGGATTTTTACTTCAGCGGCTGCCAATGTTAGCTGCTCCTTGGTATGATAAAATGAAGTCTTCAGTCTTTTCTGACGCCCAACTACCCACTCATGGGTGAAGCCTGGGGCAAAGTCATTGTCAGTGGTGCCCAGTAAAAAAACAACAGGTGGCTTTTTCAGACAGGACAGAGTGTGGGTCCGGACCCGGACCGTGGTCCACCTATTAGTGACCTGTGCTCTAGAGGCTGTAAGGCCACTATATTACCAGGAAAAGTTCTGACTTTAGGTTGATTGGCTTTAGCTACAAGGCAGCAATTACAGTTGTGGCAATATTTTTCAATATCTTGCCACATGTTGGGCCAAAAACATCTCTCTCTCACCAGGTGTCCGTTCGACCCCTTGGTGACCATGATCATTGTGGAGATGTTTGAGCACTTCACCCTTTCATTCAGGGAGGAGGAGCTGAAAAACTTGGTGTTCTGATACGGCGATATAAAACTCCATCTTTTATACAAATCTTGTCCCATTGTTGGACAAGTTTGTGGACATCGTGGGCCCTCTTGTTAATTCTTGTTTTGATGGAGGTCTTGCACACTGCCAATAAAACTTAAATACACTAATCACTTGATGAGCTTCCTGGAGTGCTTGCAAATCTGCTTTTTCCTGCACTGGTAAGGCCTGAATTGCCAGACCACTGACAAGGTCCTGTGGGGGAATCTGTGGCCCATACATTTGTTCCTGGATCATATTTGGTACTTGGATGCCAGGGGTCACTGAAAAAATAGAGTCATGTATAGGCTGTCGAGACAATGCATCTGTATTTCTATTTGCAGCACCAGGACGATATCTGACCTCAAAGTCAAATGGAGCCAGCTCTGAAACCCAGCGCTGGGGACTGGGGCACTGATTAGTCATTCCTTCAAGGACTGGAAGGTGTGGTGCAACCCTGAATTGATGTATGTATTGCAAGAAAACGCACAAGCCCTTTGCCCACTCCCTTTTCTGTCCTCTTTTGCTCACCTGATGGCAATACCATGGAGCATAGTAAATGACATATTAGGGTTTTGACTGATGCTGTGTTTCAGCTCCCTAGGCAGCATGTCATCATGTACATGTTCTATAAACTGATCACGCAAAATCTGATCAGAGGATGCCACCAGGTGTTTTGCAAATAACTACATTAATAAGTGACTTTAAAACATAGAATTGGTCTCTGAGAGATCCACCTTCCCTCTGACTGCGCTGGAAAAACTGAAGCTGTGCAGCAACATACGACTGGGAGCAACTAAAATTTTCAGCCAGTATGGAAAATATCTTTTCGGCATTGTCTTGATCTGTCAAATTATGAAAATCAAGCTCCTCTTGCTCTGCTGAAATCAACAGAAAATTTATCAGAAGAATTTGGGACACTTTCGCTCCACACAACAAATTGAGTTTGTACTGAAGAAGCAGTAGGGAGTAGGACAGTCCACACAAACCAATTTCACACTCAATTTGCCTACTCACAGCAAGCTAAGGTGACTCAAGGTGGCTCAATAAAGCACACAGGCAAAAAGGCTGCACTACCCCTCAGTCCAACAAAGGTTGACTATGGCTACTGTCCTAGGTGTGTCTCAATGCAGGAAGCAAAGCCCAAGCAAGCTTCCTTCCCCTTTTTAAATCCTTTTGCATACAGATCACCATTTGCCTGCTCTTAGTACTAGACTTCCCGTTTCTCTCCCTTCCACATGTAGAAATTAGTTTTTTTCTTTTTTCTGTGCTTTGCCTCTGCAAGCACTCTGCGCCCCACCTCATGGTGAATGAAGCGCAAAGAACACAGCTTTATACATCAATGATTATAATCCAATAATAATAATAATAATAATAGGCCTGTATTATTCAGAAATTGGCTTTTCTGCCAAATGAGTCACCTCCTTTTACTTTCAATACGCTTACTTTAGCTTTATTTTGATGCTTTCAGGTACTTTTACTTCAGTAAAATTTTGAATGCATGACTTTCACTTCTGACAGATTGGAGCAATCTACTTCTTCCACCTCTGCTTGTGCCTGTGTTTCACTCTGTTATCTGTTGCATTCAGAGCTTAAAAAAAATCACAGCCAACAGCAAAGTCTTTCCAGATGTTGTTCCCCCTGGGATAAAAGTCCAGTTTGAGGCGGATTGAGGAGGCATGGGGGAAATAATCACAATAAGCCTGGAGACCACATGGAAGATTTCGATAACCTGTGCACTTCACGTTCAACACGAGCGCCATCAGGTTTCGGCTTGTACATTTTTGCAGCAATGGTATTTGGATTTCTTCTCTCCGGCGGCCCATTGCGCGTTCCCTTCCCTCATGCGCATGCGTGTATGCGTTTGTGAGGACAGGGAACGCGCTGTAACAGAGAGAAAGGGTTCCAGTAAACCGCTATGTGTGCCTGAGGACTTCATGCCCGTCAGACCAACAATAAAACCACTCTGCGGTTCTTGTTTCCGTTACATTGTTGAGAGGGACGAGCTCCGATGCTCACATCACCTCCCTGCTTCTCACCCGTGTGTGTGCGCGCTGTAGGCAGACGCAGATATCTCGTTTTCCCACGCAGTGACTACCACCAAAAGCAGCGTGAACTTGCAACATCATTGTACAGTACAACAGGCTCGCTCCATGGATTAAACCTCATCTGTCGGGCAGCACCAACACTGCTGGTAAGTAAAAATCAAATTGCGAGCTAACATGGAGCAGCGGCAGCAGCCTATGTGAGTTTTGTAGGGAGGAATAAAACAACAGTGATGTGTTCTAACTGATCTCATTGGATCACAAGATATAAGATTTAATTTGGCTGGCACGAGTCTTGATTTGTACATTTAAGTCAGTGTGGTTGCTTTGATTTTCCGTTGTGTTTGGTTGGATGGATAGATCCTGTAGACTGTGGATTAGGATGGAAAAGACTTGGCTGCATTATGACCATGAAGGATAATGACATATATTCTTGAATTTATTTCACCACAGACAGTTATTATATTCCCTGTGATCAGTGGCATTGGATATGCCCTGAAGTGGAATTTTTGATAGAGTCTGACACTAAACCACAATTTCTTAGGAACTCTTAATAAACAGGCAATATTCACACTTTGTTCTGATACTTTAGACACAAAGGAGCTGCACTGGCATTCATGCATTAATAACCTAGTAGCTGTGTTGTTTTTGAAGCATCATTCCTGTGTGCTTATTGCTGCAAAGTCAGGTTTTAAGTTTTGCACACATTTGCTCCAAACTGAAATGCTCACTTGGTTTCACATCTGTTTCTTTGCAAAACATTTTTATTCTCTTATTTTTCTTTTCTTTATTTGCAACCACTGATGCTATATTTAATGGGGCTTTGTAATTTTTTATTTTTTTTATTTTTCACAACTTGAAACGTGTGTGACAGACCATGCCCTCTGCAGCTGTGAAGCCCTTCTCCTTGAGTCAGTCAGTTGGCTGAAGTTTGGCTGAATAACCACCGAAACTATAAGCTGTGTTCATATTTGCACTCTAAATATACATTTTTAAACAAATTCAATCAAACTCCCTCTGGCGGAATTAAAGGAAAGAACCACATTTCTAATTTACCTTAGCAACAAGAAAAATATATGTGAATAATTAAGAATGCATTATAAACACTGGTCATTTAGCCTTATATAAGTTATGTAACAATCTCCTGGCGACCTGAGACAAAAACAAACTTCTGCAGCAGATTATCACACACAAAAAGTCATATTACTGCTGAATCACATTCAGCCTGTTCCTGCTCTCTTATGTGACCCTTGTTGCTGTTGGGCCCTGTGCCACCAACCTTCACAGCTGGGTCAGGACAGCGTATGTCCACCATTACACACAATCTACCAAAGTTACAGAGTGGAAAGAAAATCTCGGTCAAACTTTTTTGTGGGTGGCAGGACATTTGGTCACTTATTTTACGCATATGACACAGAAATGTACCCATACTGCCAAAACTGGTTAGAGAAATCTGAACTGCAGTTGTTTCAAAAGATTTATTCTACATGTGGGTCAATGCAAGATGTTATATGGCTTACTAATCCATTGGGACAAATGTAGAGATATCAAAATATGATTGCAGTGAAACAGTAAAATATTGTCAGGCAGAAATATTGACGGTGTACTGATGCCTGACACTGAAACCAAATTGAAAGCACTCATTATGACTGAAACTGAATCAGCACTGATTCTTCCATGATCTAAAAAAAATACCTAGGATTGAAGTTTAGTAGATTTTGTTATATTGTTATATTATACAATTAGTTTAAAGAATCATTTTACATAAGGTTTACTAACAAAATGAGTAACTCTGCTGTGGAATAGGTCTAAAAGTCTACAGATTTAATAACATAGCATGACATTAATAAACCCAGAAAACTTGAGGGGAATCAGTTGGTTATAATAGTAATAATAATAACTAATAATTATCTTCAAACTCAACATGCAGCCTCTCACTTCTGTCTCTTTGAAGAGCCTCTTGCTCGTCCTGCATTCACACCTGGAGCTGACAGTAGAGAGTTTGGAGTGGTGTAGATCACCTTGAAAGTCAAACCACAGCAGATTAGAAAAATAGAAAGTGGTTTGCTGGAGTAACCACGGTAATCTGTCCAATATGCAATTATCTTAGATTGCAGTTTGGATTGAATTGACAAAATAATAACTTCTACTCTATACAGTATACCATTACAAAATAATAAAAAAGAAAAGTAAAAAACTTTCAGACAGGTGCTTTTTCTTGAGAATCTCCTGAGTAACGTATGGTAACGTTTGTTAGGTTTGCTACTAACTGAGTGAACAAATATGTTGTCAGCAAATTGTTCAGCATAAAAAATGGCTAAACTCATAACTTTAATTTAAACAGAAGCCTGGTGTTTGCTGGCACAAATGGGAATGAAAATGAGAACATATTTCAACATTAGCCATGCTTATTTGAATTTTCGTCTGCTTACATTTATTTCTTTATTTTTTACTTAGCAGATGACCATTTTATCTAGGGGTGGACTTGACTTTCCTGCCTACATTTCCCTCCAAAAACAACGTTTAGATATTTTTCTTATGACATACAAATTATTTCGTTTTCTTGGTCATCTAAAACCAAACAAGTTCCATGAATCACATTACTTCATTTAAAAGAAATGTGCCTCACAACCCCCTAAAATGGTTGTTTCAAAGTCCTCATTTAATTCTAAATATTTTGGTGGTTGGGGCGCATTGACACAATATTGATTAAATGTTAATATATCAGTGTTGAAATTATAACCCAAATGCACTGTTAATTCAACAGCATTGTCAACATATAAACTGTGGCTGCTGTAAAAATATGATGTAAAGTACCCTGAACTTTGTTTTCTGTGCACACAAACGTTCTGAGAACATCCTTAAGATAATTTATCCACCTGGCAGCTGGCATATCAAGACGTTGACTAAACAGCATGATCACTGCATAGGTGTACCTTGGACTAAACACAATAAAGGGATACTAAAATGTGTGGTTTTATCACACAACACAATTTCACAAAGGTTCATTCTGAGGGAGTGTGCAACTTGCATCCTGACTGTAGGAATGTCCACCAGAACTGTTGCCCATGAATTCAATGTTCATTTCACTGCCACTAGCTGTATCAATTGTTGCTTCCAATTTGCTGGCAATTTCAAAGTGGTTTGCTTATGTGAAATGGGCAACGTGGCAATGGGGTTATAGTATGGGCAGTCATAAGCCAAGATAGAAGAAATAAACACAGGTGCGTTTTACTGATACCACGATATCAGATACTAAAGGTTATGTGATGAGATACTGGGCCATTGTCCCACCATCCTTATGTTGCAGTATAATAATGCAGCCTTTTACAGTGGACTTTTTATTGTCACTAGTACAAGACACACCTGAATCATAAATATGCTTTTATGACATTAAGGGTATATGGCGTGTACTAAACAAGGTTAACCGGAATCAATATAGAAATTCCAGTTAATTCCAGTAAATATTTTGCTAGCATGGGACCATATTTGGCTGAAAAAAATCAGTGACCCGGAGACCCTCAGGGGTCGGTATTAGGACCAAAATGATTCATTCTCTATATAAACGATATATGCAAAAATTTTGAAATTTGTTTTATTTGCAGATGATACTAATATATTTGGTTCTGGGGAGGATTTACAACAGCTTTTGGAAGAAATCACATCGGAAATGAGAAAATTAAAAAAGTGGCTTGATTCATTCATCATTAAATGTGGACAAAACAAAGATTATGTTTATTATGTTTGGTAATTATAAAATAAACACTACAGTTCATGTGATGTTAGATGATGTACAGATCGAAAGAGTTTGTGAAATAACATTTTTAGGTGTGATTTTAGACCACAAATCTGCTGGAAACCTCATAAAATATACACAAGCAAAACTGTCAAGGAGCATTGCAGTCATAGGAAAAACAAGATACATTACAAATCACAAAGCACTATATATCATGTATTGTTCACTTGTGCTGCCATATATCAGTTATTGTGTGGAGGTATGGGGTAATACGTACAAAAGCAACCTACAGCCGTTATGTGTACTGCAAAAAAGAGCCATAAGGATTGTAAATAATGTAGGTTTTCGCGAACACACCAACACATTATTTGTAAAGTCTAATATCTTGAAGTTGGTGGATCTTGTAGAATATAATGTATAAAGCAAAAAATGATTTACTTCCAGGTAACATACAAAAAATGTTTTGTGAAAGGGAATGTGGTAACAATTTAAGGGGAGAGCTTAAATTAAAAAATCGTTGTTTTCGTACAACCATGAAGGATATGTGCATTTCAATATGTGGGCTTAAACTGTGGAATAATTTGGACATTGAACTTAAACAGAGTACTAATATTCTTCAATTCAAGAAGATATACAAAAACAATATTTTCCTGAGGTATAAGAATGAGGAAGGACGGTGACGTGTATAGACATTTATATACAGAAGATATATATAAAGACAGTCTATAAATTATAACATATCAGTAATAGTACTAATAATAATATAATAAGCAGAGGAGAAGGGGTAGGAATATATAAGTGTAGACTTCTTCCTAGTCCCTTTTGAACATGTATGATTTAATTTGCACTGGTTAAGAGAAATTAACAATTGAGTTGCTGCGTGTACAGGTTTGACCTGTTTTCCTTTTCTTTTCTTTTTTTTTCTCTTTATTTTTCTCATTGTATATTTTTTTCCTTTCTTTATTTTTCTTTATTGTTTTTTGTTTGCTTTTTACATGTTCGAAATAAAAATTCTCAAAAAAAAAAAAAAATAAAAAAATGATGCTGCATTTTAAGCTGCGGCTAAATCAGCATCTTAAACACCTGGTGGATTGCTTATCTCGGCAAAAGAGAAATGCTCATTAACATGAATTTTTCACAAAATATGCCCGCATATGAAAATTTGTAGATCTTTTATTTCAACTTGTGAACTAATATTTTTGTTCAGAACTTTCAATCTCAACCAACCGTATAGCAACTTTTCTGACCACAACTCCACGTTGAATTAACAGCGGTCTGGGCAGTAGATAGGTAGATGTGAATTTGTTTCTTTTAAAAATAGCAGCAGCTACATAAAACAGATTTTCCTTTTTGCGCAGATGTTGCATTTAATGGGGCTTAAAGATGTTTTTTTGCACATGGCAACTTGCAGCAAATCCGCTGAAACACCATGATATGCCCTCTGCAATAATGACTCACTCCTGCTTGAATCAATAAGCCTGGTTTGAAAAGTCAAAAGTTGATTATGCATCTTCCCTCAAAACATTAATCTCAGGAAAATGTAATCATACTCTAGTGCACTGGTCACTTCCACGAGTCCTTGAGGGAGGAGGGGGGTGGGTTCATAGATGTATCAAATTACATCTCATTGATATTAAGTTTATTCACAATTTGCCCAATAACAGCACAGAATATGTAAAGTTGGATGAAAAACCTCTGAAGGTCTGTGGTAATTGTGAAATTGTAAATTTGAAACTATACACACACTCATTTAACATATCAAGTTAAATGACAAAGGTCTGTTACTAGACCCGTGTCTATTCGGAGGATTTTTTCACTTTAGTAATATGACAAATAAATCAGTGGATTTTTTTTACTTGAAGGACACAGAAGAGGTATTCGAGGGGATGTCAATAGGATTCACAGATCTTTCTTTTTCTTTTTTTTTTTGCTTCAAGGCCCCAAAATGGGCAACTCCAGCCTTGAATATAATGTCTAGGATGGGTATTCTAATCTATCCACTTATCCTCTGGTAAAACTCACCTTACATCATTAAATCATTAGCTAAATAGAAAAGACAGTGATGAGTGAGTGAAGGTATGGACTTGATTATAATATTGTTTTGTTCACTTTCACTTCTCAGACTTTGAACCCTTTGCTGCCCTACACCGCAGATGATACTAAAAAAATACTGCACACCATCTCAAGGTCAACAATAATAAATAAATGAGGCTTGCTGTGAAAAGTTCTGATCTCAACTCTCACTTTGAAGCAACAGCCTTGCTCAGCATTTTATGTCATATCTTGTGTTCGTATCACCTTATTTGCCATACAGTTAATAATGTGGCTTATTTAACACACTTTGCAACCATGATAAATGTGACATAGATGCGACACAATGTGCATTTGATTGTAGATGGGACGGACCGCAAAGACCAATGATATGTAATCTTGGTTCAATATGTTAGTGTGGGGACAGTCAGCCATGACCAAATGGAAATGGTCAGTTTCTGCCAATATACAACGGAGCAAACCTTCTCTTCCTAGAGCTAATTATGACCAGATTGATTTCCAAAGAAGTAGACTAGGACGAATGCAGTCACCAAAGAGTTTTCTTGCCTGGAAGTGTGTTGCCACACACACACACACACACACACACACACACACACACACACACACACACACACACACAGAAAACTACATAGCAGAGATTACAGATTATACTCTTAATTGTAATACCAAATAGTAAATTTAGTGTCAAATAACATCATATTATCTAATTTCTTCATATTATCTTTTTTCTTTTTCTTGTTTCTTTTCCACCATGTTTGCAAATATCTCAAAACATACAGCATGACATGAATTTCCTTCCATTTCAACATCAAGACACAGGATAGGTGGGGACCAACAAGAATCAGCAGAAGTGATACAAAAAGATTTCCCCATAGTGTTTAATTTTGCATATGTACTGAGTGGAAGAAAGCTAGATGTTTCAACCATTTATCCATTTGTTTTCACAATTTCAACCATATAATACCTTTAGCTGTCTATTTCAACTATTCACATTTACCCAATTATTTGAACTGTGTATTTTTTAGATAACTACTTTAACCAGTCATTAATGTACTTTTAGCTAACAGGCCATAGACTATATATAACGTGAACATGACTATATATTAAACATGGACAATGTCTCTGTGATACTCATAGGCTTCTGAAGAGCTCATTGTGGTGGCTCTTGCTGCCGCCATGGGAAAAGACATGGAGCTTGGTGCTGAGGCGGGCTGAATGAAGCCTGGGTGCCGAAACAAGCCACCTGTAATGGCATCCTGTTTAACAAATGGCATGGAGATCTGTTTGAGTACTGTAGTTTTTGGCACTTAGATGTGGACTTCACAGCCATGGAGGTGGTATCTTATCTGTTGTCATGTTGGTATGTTACAGTGTTGGTGTTGGATGTTTGCTAACTAGTTTTCTCATACTACACTCATACTTTGCACCCGGCTTGCAACTCTTGAAGTACCCCGAGCTGGGAATCACTGCATTTTCAGAAGAAAATCTTCAGAATAGCATGCAGAGGAACTTCTACTGTACATATAGAGTAGAAAAAGAGGAAGAAGTAAACCAATTTGATCCTTAAGCCAATTCCTTGTCTATATATGAAATTGTTTAGAGATGTAGATTAATGATAAAATCAGTATGGATTATTAAGTATAAATTGAAATACTGGAGACAAGACGCGTCTCAGGATCACCATGACTGCCATGAAACCCACTTCAGGAAATCATCTAATGTACTTCCCTGAAGATGCCGTTCCACATGCTGGTGATTTTTGAAGCAAAAAGGCTTGATTATAGCCTGCAATTTCTTTGAAAGGTTTTCTTCATAAAAGCTCTCAAAATGCTACAAATGGGAACCAGATTTAGCTCCTCTGACTGGATTAAATTCTGGGATTATGTGTTTTAGAGTTGATTTTCTGTTGTGAGCAGAACGCACAAGTGATTTTCTTTAGTGAGTACGTGGTAAAGGGAAATCACCTGGTAGGTGAAAGGGGTTTAGACAAGAAGGTCATTTAGAGTAATCATTTATGTCCATGCTGACCGCCTTGCGAGGATCTTTGCCTAATCCATTCATAGTAGACCCAATTAATCTCACAGTAAAAATGTTAGGCGTCGTTTCTGTTCAGCGATTATTAATGGTACCAGGACATGTCGTCATGATGATGCCTGTGTGTGTATATGAAGACACATTCTTGCAACTCAAAATAAATCCTTGATTAAACCTTAAGCCTTTTATATCTACAGATGCTGCAGGTCTTGTTCCACAGAGTCATTTAACCACCATGTTTCTACAGTAGCCCAGAATGGACAAACTAAAAACTGGCTCCACAAACTGGGTCGCAATCAGCAACTATACCACTAGATGCCACTAAATCCTACACACTGAATGTTAAATCAGTAACAACTTTAGCATATACTATTAGCCAATTGGCCAATTTGGGAGGAAGGAGCTTCATCTAATAAGTCAGTAACAGTGTTTTCCAATGGAGGGCTTTTGCTGGAATTACTTCCACTGTGCTGCCTGACTCATCTTTAATCACTACAGTGTGTGACTAAGCTCTTTAAGTGGTCTGTCTACATTTCTACAGACTTGCAGCAATGCTTTAAGAACATCTGTGGTGAAGGGCATTTCTGACAGGACTAAATCTAACTCTGCTCTTGTTCTGTTGGTCCCTCACATCTCTAGGGCTTTTTGCCAGTGTCAGTCAGCCGGCCAACGTGCCTCACGGCATAGCGCACCGCTTGACCCCCCTCTGCTCTCCCAGTCCCAGCCAGACCTCCCTCCACCCCTCCACCCCTCCCCCCCGACACACACACACACACACACACACACACACACACACACACACACACACACTGTATCACACACAGCAAGCTATTGTGCTGCTCTGCTCTTGTGTTGCCTGTGGTGTCTGTGAGGAGGTCCTGTGCCTTCTGTGCCGCCTGTGTTTCACGCTCCTGCGAGCTACAGTATGTCCAGCTGTTGTAACTCCCATATGTTCAGGGTGATAGGTAATATTTTATACCAGATGTTGATGCAAATAGAGGGACATATGGCAGGGTTTGTTTCATATTTGCCTGTCAAACTTTCACAGAACATGAACTGGCATCTTAAAATTGCATGTTTCGTCTCATTAACAGTCCAAACGATATTTGAGTTTTAGACATATACAAGCAAAGTGTAGTTACTCTATACAGTATATACAGGATATGTTTAGGAGTTCTTTTCCATTCAGCAATTTTATTTTAATTTTTCATAATCAAGTGCAAAGACAGGAAGAAAACAAAGAATAGCAGATATCAGTGCAGATATCCAGTTGATTTTTAATGTGAGATAATTTTTTGGTTTTACAACAGGGAGAAGCCCGGACTTATTACATCTGCACCACTGAGGATTTAATTGTTGGAAATGAAAGAGGGAAAAGGTAAGATGCTCTGTTGTACTTTTTTTTTTTTATATATATATATCTAATTGGTGGCTCCACAGTTCCCATGGAAACCTAGGCATCAGTTTGCAATATTTAGGCATATGTTGATCACTTCATAATTTTCTTTTCCAATGATGTGACAAAGTGTTTAGGCAGTGAAATGCCAGAAATAACTGTGAAACTATACTCTTACAGTTTTCCAAAGCCTAAAGTGACATTTTAGATTGCTTGTTTTGTCTGAACAACAGTCCAAAACTCAGAAATATTAAATTTCTAATGTTAGCCCGACAAAAACAGCTAATTCTCACATCTGAGAAACTGGGACAGACACATGTTTTAGCATTTTTGCTCAAGAATTTCTGTCAGTTGACTACAGTTGGATGTTGTGCTACCTCACCAAAGCACATCAGAGAAGAGGGAAAAAAACAAACATCTTGCTTGTTTCATGAAAGAAAAAGATGCATTTGAGGTTCTCTCCTCTCTGCATTCTTTGGTGTTTTCGTCATTTCCTTCCAACTTTCAACAAACACAGCCCAGCCTCATATCCGGCTTAGGATTAAAACACACCCCCTCCATGATAACTCCAAAAAGACTACACCCTAATTCAGGAGGCTGCAACACCATATCATATTTTATGCTAACAGGGAGGGGCCTGTGTCCATATTGCAAAGTAAAATCTGCAGAACGTCCCTGTGGTGGTGTTAATCGATCATGTGGTTCCTACCTCTTTGCTGTCTCCAAGTTTGGTAGTGCATGATTTACTACTAACATTACAGCAGTATTACATTACTGTTGTTGCAATGTAGCAAGTACATGTGCACACACGGACATCTTAAAATAGATATTCAGCTGTGCACTCCTGCAGTTTGCTATTGATTTTCAGTGCTGGTTGTGAAGCAGTGTCAGGCATGTTCAGCACGACCATTTGGTTGTAAGTCTCTCAAGCCTCATGAAGATTGTGGATAAGATGTGCATTGTGCATTAAATAGTGAGATGTGTGCGGCGTTAAACACCTTTTAATCTGATCGAAACCGTCATCTGAACTCACAGTTGAACCAAGCGCACAAAGCTGATGTGATGTGAAGCTGTGCAATTGAAAATGTCCTTCAGTTCTAGATCCTCTTAAACTGATCAGCCTTCATCACCCTTCATCTGCTGCCCTTCTCTCTATCTTAGCTTCTATATCTGTTTTTCTTTGATTATTTCTTCATCTTTCTTTTTCTTTTCTACTTCCTTGTAAACAAGGAAGTTTGGAAAGCATGGAAACCTCATCTAAGCCTATCAGTGCAGCTGTGTATTTGTGTGCGTGGGATTAACCACTGGGTATTTCCTCATTTTCAGAATGGTAAAAGGACTTTAAGGAGGTGCTAATAAATGTGGTCTTTCTCATTTGTGTATATGTTACCAGGATAACCTCATGCACTGTGTAGACATGAAAGGACCAAGGAGCACGTGAAGATGTCCCAGAAGGCAACTAAAAGTAAGGTCTTTTGTTGTTGGTGGGTGACCATCTGTTCATTTTTTTTTTTTTTTTTTTTTTTTTTTTTTATCTGACCACCGGTAAAGCACTAATCTGAACTGTGTGTTATATCACATGCAGTGATGAAAGGATTATGGACCAAAATGCACTTTGTTACAGATTAATGATGAGATCTATAGCATTATAACCAGTTATTCTTCATTGGGTTACCTGTGCTCAGTATCACTTTATTGTTTTTGCGCTAAATGTCTGTGGAATGTGACAATGATTGACTTTGAGGTGACATATCCAAACAATCTACAACCCTCGCTGTAGAATGACACGTCAGTATACTGAATCTCACAATGATGCCCATCTCTACTACAGTTTTAAAACATGTTGTCGCTATGCTTGTAGCCACAGAACATTTAGTCACTTAAGTCTTGTTTACTCCAGATGTTGCCTACTGTAAATTACCGTGGGAAAACAGAAAACTGTCTTGATGCTTTTCAATCTTTTGTCCTTTGATTAAAGACGGGCCCTTGCCTTTGTACCATAGACAAAGACCCTCAGCAATAATTTATTTTCAACAACAGAGCTACAGTGGCAGTTGTATTGAAGCTTGCTGTATTTTGTTGGAGGGCTTGAATTATGGTCTGTCTCTGAATGTCAGTTAGATTTCTTTGTATTTCTTGGTAACTTGTCTCTAGTAAGAATAGTCAAACATAGTTAAACATCATTACGATGACGAGCCTTAAAAAGACTGAGTCACATAACCAGCTGTTAAAGTTGTTAAAGTTGTTAATTGTTGTTATTTTTTGACTGACCCAAGTTAGCTGTGTCCACCTTATTCCAGTCTCTATGCTAAGCTACGCCAACCAGCTGCTGGCCTTAGCTTCATATTTGTTGTACACATACAGGAACGATCTTAATCTTCTCTTCTAACTCTTGAAAAATATAGTATTTCCCAAAGTGTGTGAAGTGTCCATTGTTATTTCTTTTTCCTGAAAATGATCATACTGTCAAAATTCAGAATAGCACTAATGTTCAGATTTACACACGCTCTATTGTCTAGTGTGCATGATAAGAATAGAGAAGATGAGGTTTTGAGGATAATTTAATGACGATATCAGTAGATTTCCTCTACGTACAACTCAACATGGGGTTTTCCCAAAATGCCTCCCTCCCATCAAATCAAGTTCACAGAAGAACCCTTATCAAATAGGTTAAATGTTTCACTCTGTCATCGAATTGAAACCACAGTGGGTGTTGTGCTTCCTGTTGATCTGTGTGGTTGGCTCTAAATAGCTAAATGTACTGGGAATTCATTAATATTCATTTCGTTTGGTACTGAAACTACACCTGTGATAAATGGTATGCCAGTGTCTGAAAGTAGCCTTTTTCCCACCAAAGCTTTTATTTCTCATTGATTAAAAGCACTTCATTAAGGTTTCAGGACATGAAGTGTGACTTCAAGTCTTCAAGTGTTGTATGTGAAATTTGACAATCCCGTTTTTTAATTATGTTTTTCTCTTTTGTCTTCTTTGACTCCAGCATGGTGCCTTAGGCTTTCCCCAGTTCTCCTCTTCTTCATCTCCTTCGTCACATACTACTATTCCTATGCCATACTTCAGAGGTAATCACACATACGCTAACGCAACCACTTCTTTCTTCTTTCCTTCTCAGTTGCTCTCGTACCAAGGTCGCATAATTACAGAAATGCCCATTTCTGGTAAAGAAGTAAGCATGAAGCCTGTGCAGTGCTGAGTCACTAAAAGTTAAACCCACATTCTAATCATCCGGCAGTCTGAGCTGCTGGTCAATTCAGGCCCTCACATATGCCCATTCTTGCACTTTTTGAGTGTTCTGGACCAAGTTACTGGCACACTGTGTTTTTTATGGATTCAGCAGTAGTTTTCATGCCAGTTGTGGTGATTGTCTGTCTTTCAGCTCCGGAGGCACCAGCAAGTCTCTGAACAGTAGCAAGTCGCTGTGTGGTGGCTGGCTAACCCAGAAGAAGTGGGAGAGCCTTAACTTTAAGTGAGTAATGGCATGTCTGTGTTTTTTTTTTTTTTTTTTTTTTTTTTTTTTTCACGGACTGGAGGGAGTGGACGGCTTATTAAGGGAGAAAGGTATGCCAACATTTTTATTGAACATAAGGTGCCAGGCTCCTTGGAACTGTTAGGACTGACTCTTTACCAGTCATGAAGGAAAAGCGTATTTTAGTGAGAAAGAACAGGACTTATTATAAAAAGCGATTTTCCATCTAAATCACGATTACAGTAAGTTTCTGTAACTCAAGTGGAATGTGTTGATGAAATGGCTGCAAGGGAAAGTTAATGTAAAACCCAATGTTGGCTTAGAATGAGCTCTTGATAAAGTTGCATTTTTCAAAGCCAGACAATAGTTTGTTTGTCCTCCTCAGGTTCTGTCTTATTAAGTAATCATTGTTCCAGAGGCCCGAGCCCCCTCTCATTTATTTTCTCTTGCTCTATTGTCAGTTTATTCAGCTGTATATTTACTGTTGGCCTTTTTGTGGGCTCTGCTCTGTTACAAAATAGTTATATAGTCTCCATCTGTGGTTTGTCCCAACCTCCACCATGGTCACTGTTTATTTCTTCAGCTCAGTAGACCTTCCACTGCCTGTCCTTTGACCTTTTAAACAGCCAAGATTCACGTTCTCTGCGTTTACCCCTGTAAAAGAACATGACTTGCATTCTGACATGTTTCTGGTCGGCTGGTCTTGGATTTTTTCACATCAGTCATTACGGTCACAGCGAGGCCTTCCAGGCAATCACAGTGACATTTCACTAATTAGACCTCCCCCAGAGATTTATCCTGATCTCCTGCGAGGAGCTAGCTGGCACATGAGGGTAATAAATGTCTGAGAGACTCACTGTCAAATACAGTAGGTCATAAACAGCTGGAGTCTGAAGCCGACGAACACAGAGCAGCAACATTTCACATATTACAACCTGCCACATTTGTCTCACTCCACATGCTCTGTGAATGTTATTGTTTTCTTTTTCCCTCTCCTCCGCAGAGAAATGCTAACAGAGGCTTTTAATGAGGGAAATTGCTATTGAATGACATCATGTAATTGGCTGGTTTCCTTATAATGAGTCTGGTTTACCTGCTTAATAGATACCAGAACATTTAGGAAAGTGCACATCAAGCTTTTCCATGTGCCAGTGTCTGAACACTGTACTGTCTGGCATCACAGCTGGTATTGTCCATTGTGTGGAAGTACTTTCCTTCATCCTGTCTCACGCCTCATTCATACCCTCCTCTCTCCCTCTCTCTCTCTCTCTCTCAGCCACAGACACTCCTGTAATATAATTCATCAATACAGTGAAGCCTTGTGCACTGCAGTATTATGTTGTAATTCCTGCTCTGACATTTTTCATGCAGCATTAGCAGACAGACGCAGCTCTTCCTGAAACTGGAGGATTTCTTCTGGCGGGAACATCTGTCAACGCTGGCATTACCTTATGGCCTTAAGGGCAGTGGTATGTTGGTTTTACATCATCCTCTGCTCTTACTGCTCAGTTTAATCAGCTCATGTCTCTTGGTATTACTGGTTGTTTTTCTGAAGGTGTATGTTTTATACTTTATTATTGTTTTCACGTGCACTGGAAATAACTCCTTTAATATGGCCATAGCTACTGATGAGATAAGTGATGCTTTATTGTTATAAAGGGAAAGTGCTTTAATGACAACGTTACAAATCTACATTCTGGACTGCACATCTTTTTTAGTAATCCGGAAATTACATTTTTAGATTTGCAACTTTAACTCTTGAATACAACTGAAATACTACACAGCAGTCTTATGTGTGAATTTTTTTCTATTTTTTGAAGTTTTCACAAGCCAACGCCTTCAACTGACTCTTTTCTCGCTTTCCCACCCAGAGCTGCTGTTACTGAAAGTTCTTGCTGTAACTGCAAATTATCAGGTGCCAGCCAACATTGACAAGTAAGTGCGCGCACACTTAAGTCACCTGGAACATGATAGTAAAGCTCAAAGTTTTATTCCTGTAAAAAAGTCCAGGATTGACTTTCTCTAAAAGAATAGAATATTAGAATATTAGAATATAATATATATTATATATATATATATATATATATAATATATATTAGAATATAATAGAATATTTCTCTAAACATTGTGGTTGGCGGAAGATGTGTTACAGCTGTATACACCCTTTAACACATTTTTACTGATTTCATCACAGTATGGGTACTTAAGAGGCGCTGTCACACTTAGCCACACGCTGTCGCTCTAGCGATACATACATTATCAGTTATGTCCAGAAAGGGTAGCGTTTTGGCTCTGACTGTACAAAATTTGAAAACACTCATCTCAGGACCTCTTATAGTGGTGGGTGAAGATGAGATGTCCCACATTTGAACTCTGTGTATGTGTGTGTGTGTGTGTGTGGTGTTTTCTCCACAGCCTTGAATGCAGAACCTGTGTAGTCATAGGCAATGGCTTTGCCATTAAAAACAGCTCCTTGGGAAACATCATCAACAAGTATGACGTGGTCATTCGGTAAGCATGAATTAGATCATTCATTCATTGAAAGTATTGTTATTAGTACATCATATTCAGTTATTGTCATCGGTGTTAACTGCTGGACATGCTGTACATAGAGAGGAGGGATGAATTAGGGTTTAACATAACAACAAATTCAACTTAATACAACAAATACAACATTTTCATATCTTACAAATGACCCATTAACAATACTAAATCATTTTAAACCCAGGACCCCTTGATAAACCACCTTCATGTGTCAGGATTGTTATTAAATTAGGAACAGACGGACGCTTACTAGAACTCCTTATAAAGGGCATGTGGTGAAAGCACGATATGAAGTCACTCGGCCGTAGGCTAATGATAGACAGTATCCGACTGTGTGACCGTCTGACCCTGACACAGAGCCGTCCTCTCAGCAATTAGCAAACCTTTAGGTCAAGTGAAGTTCTTTAAAGGAGAAAAGAAAGCGTTTAGTTTACTCAGGGACAAAGGCACACTGCAAATCTGACTTTACAGCCTTGGAATGAACACATGCATTCTGAGTTTTTATAAGCCTCTTTCAAACAGCCAGAATTTGGCCTGGCCACAATGCATTTTTCTACCCCCATCAACCCCCCCCCCCCCTTCACGTCTCTCCCTCTCTTCTCAGAAGCTAATCGTTCCCTGGCCAAGTAGAGTAAGGTTATTGACATTCAGAATTTAATGCATGCCTATGACTTTGACGTCATAAGCCCTTTTCTGTCATAGAAACGCCGTAAGACTCTGTTAAAGACTGCAGAGACTGAAGTTTCCAAAGTGCAGGCTAATCATTTAACCAAACACGGTCTCAGTCTGTGCTACTGTGTTAATTATTTGGTAATGGAATGAGTTACGATGTGGTTTTTAGAAGAGAGTTGTTTCTAGAATGAAGCGTATAGAGAAAATTTAAGCCCTGAACACTGTGTGAGTTAGTTTTCCTATTTTTTTTTAAGGCATGTCAGTCAGTAAGACAGTCACAGACAGTCAGTTATAGAAAGTGTCGGCACGTAATGTGGTGGGAAAAGAAGAACATCAGTACAAAAACATCCAGGTTCATGATTTAAAGTCACTGGAAACCCAAACTGTTATGGTTAGTCTTTCCACTGTTCCAAGAATCACCAACTCTGATTTGGTCAGTATGAATCCTCAATTCACAGAGTTAGATGTGAAGGGTTTCTGGTAAAATTACTGTTTTTGGAGGAGTCTGGTCTGGTGGCTTTAAAGAAAGTGTAGCTAACGGCTTCAGTTCCCCCTTAAAAAAGGCCTGTTTGACAGCAAAGTGGTGAAAAAATTCTAAACATAGTGTACACTTAAACTGACGTTTTTAGGTGACACCCGGCCTACGGTCTTAAAAAAAATCATCTACAACAAAATGAGCTGTTTTGAATTAGGTTTTCTAATAGTTATGAACATTTATTTTCACTCAGATTTTTGTGAATGCGTAATGAGACACTCATCTTTGATATGCATCTTTAATATTTAAAGCCACCTTTCGAGAAATTTTAATGATACACAACCAACATCAAACGGCCACCTGGACACCACAGCCGATACGCAAATATCTAATACCAGTTTTGACGTTAACACAAACATTGACTTCAGAAACAGTAGCTTTTATGAATCGCACACCTTGGTATCAGAATCAAGTCACAGTGAAACCAGCCAGCTGGTTAGCCGGTAGTTCCCTATGCTATTAGCTAAGAGCTAAAGTCCTAGCTACTGTAACTCTCCTGCAATCTGCCACTGGCATTGCTTTCATCTGTCTTTAATGAAGCAAATTCTGGGGTTTATTGTCCATATTTTAAGGCAAATCGACATCCACTACAGTAGTTGCTATTAGAAAGTGAAATCTTCATAACTATGACTATTTTAGTAGCATAATCATCAGTATCATCATAACTTTTCGGTTTCAGCCATATCCACCCTATTCTCTAAAGTAACCTTACAACTTTTATATGGAGTGTATCATACTGTTGAGAATGGCTCAGTTCCAAAACTGTTTTTTAGATTTTCTTCTGAAACACAACATGAAAGTTTCAGTTTCATTTGAATGTCTCTGTTTCTGTGTATACTTCTGGTGGGAATCAGGAACACAAGATTATATTTTATTTACATGGAAAGCTTGCTGATGATTATAATTTAAAAAACACCAATATTTTTGCATGAATGACAGCAAAAATGAAACCCTTAATAAAACAAACCTGAAAAGGCTTGTCCCTGAATGTAGTATTGTGTCTCTGCTTCAGGTTGAATGATGCTCCGGTGAGAGGCTATGAGGAAGATGTGGGGAACAAGACCACCATGAGGTTCTTCTATCCTGAGTCGGCCTCTTACAACCCTGGACTGCACAACGAGCCCGGCACGCTTATGGTCCTGGTGCCTTTCAAGCAGCAAGATCTACGGTGGTTCAAAGAGATCCTATATAATGAGAAGAGGGTACATGATATGTGTGAGAATTCACTCTCTCTCACACAAACACACACACACACACACACACACACACACACACATTTTCCATTTAACTCTGTCTTACTTTCTTTCTCTCCCCCTGTGCCTCACATAAACACACTCGCTTTTAGCTTCTTTTCCAGCCCTTACCAGCCATCCATATCAAGAGCAAATACTTAAAAGGTCTGACTTCAGTGATGCCAGTGCCCTTCAGAGTTAAATGCAGTTTCCATCACAGACATCATTCACTCTGTTGCTCCCGGCACCTCCGGCCTCTTACTGTGAATAGTTGCAGGGTCATTACCTGCTAATTTGCACATCGATTTAGTTGCCTGCAGACATGAGGGATTCATAGGTTCAATTGCATCTCTGTTTGTCTAAATGAACTCAGTGTGCCGAACAACACCAGCAATCTTTTACTCTCTTTCTTTCCTTTTGTCCTTTTCAAACGAAACACCCTATGTCTTATCTATCTCTGTGTTTATGTGCGTATTCCAGGTGAGGAAAGGCTTTTGGAAGCCCCCTCCCCAAATCTGGTTGGGTGACATTAGTAAAATCAGAGTGCTGGACCCACACTTCCTGCACCAGACTGCAGACAGACTGCTGCGGATCCCTCTGCATCCCAAAAGTAAACAGGTGAGAGATCACTTCTACTTCATTGTTTTGAGAATCACGAAGCTGCACGCTTAGAGATCACAATTTCTGAACCAGAAGTTATGGTTCAGGTCCACACCAAATTGTCCTTAATCAAACCAGAGAATTAGTTTCAAATTGTTGGTCTATAACTGTGGTGGCCTCGTGTTGCAGCTCATTAATTTTGACCATTTCTGACATCCTCAGCTGAATTTTCCCACCAAAACTCTTCTCTCTGTTTTGCTCCCTGCCTCTCTCACCTCCCTTTTTTCTCTTTTTAACCTGCTTCCCACATGAATGTTAACAAGGCTGGAAGGAGCGTCCACTGATTAGGCACAGCTCCTCCAGTGATATCTCTTTAAGTGCTGTGATAAACAGTTTACTGGAAGAGGCATTTCTCTTGAAATGTAGCTGGGTCAATAGCAATTTTGTGGATCCAATTACTGCAAAACATGATGAAGATTAGCTTCTGCTTGGCATTCTGGCATCTCATTACAAGATAAGCTTCTCATGTCTTCTAGGCTTGCATAGTGAATCCCTAGGAAATAATTGGTTTTTGAAGGAAAGCCAAAATATTGTATAAATTTCAACCAGATGCTCTGTTTTTTGGAGAAAAAAAAGAGCACCAGTTCCTAGTGTTCCTTCTCTGCAAAGCTGATTATTGCCTTTTTTGTCTGGGAAAAGTCTGGATTTTGTGACCATTACTATTTTCTTTTTCATGATTTCAAGTTTGAGTTGCTCTTCACTGAGCAAGTTTTGTTACTTTTGGCTTAAAAAATAAGCTAGGAACGACAAGATAACACAACTAACAAAAGCTGAATCATAGCCATGGACAAACTCACGAAAATATGACTCAAGAGCAGCGATTGTGCAATTAACATGACATGACTTTTTTTTTTTTTTTTTTTTTTGCATGTACCATTGATGTGTTTTTGTTTTTTTTGGCTGAGGCGATTGGATTTTGAAACATCCTATTACTCATGTAGAATGAAGCTTTTAGTGTCCCACTGCGTCTCATCTGCCATGTGGGGCTTGTTGTGTGTATTTGGTGGAGATTGTCTCTGAGCCAGGTTTTGTTTTGTTTTTGTTCTGCTTGTTCCCTCTCGTTTTTTGTCTCTAAAGAGTGAGGGGTGTTATCCTTTTTGGACTGTAGTGCAAACACAACTGGCTGGTGTGTGAGAATTGTGAGCAATGTGAAGGCGAGCAGCGGGTTTGCCCAACAGGAGCTCTGCACCATCTGCACAGACTGTATGGAGAAGGCCAGGGGGGAGATCCTGGTGGGCAGGAGCAGGAGATAGATAGAGGGAAGTAAGATAAGGAGAATTGGGGCCTACATGCACTTCATTCAGGGCTGCAAATATTTTCTATTTTCTTACACAAAGGTGATTTAACATGCTAGAAAAACACTAGAAAAGCTAGATTGCTCTCACCAACTTCATGTTAATCCGAGCCCTGACTGCAGCAGATCTCCTCTTTGTACACATGCTACCCTCCCTTAGCTAATGACTGATAGAGAAGGCCCCCCTTAACACACACACACACGCACACACACACACACACACACACACACACACACACACACACACACAAACACATAAACACCGGCACAAACTCAAACTCTCACACATGCAACCACTTTTCCTTTCTTTCTTTGCTCCTCAGGCACACACGCACACACACGTAACTCTTTTGTTCACACCCGTCTTCACAAACACAAGCTTGTGTTGAGCTCTTGCTGGTCTGGCTTGCAGTGGTGACAGTATGCAGCCCCCCTCGCCCCCCTCTCACCAAGGCTCCACGGGCCTGCGTCCAAACTATGCGCCGGGCCGCTGCAGAGCTCTGGTGTTCACCCGTATGCTGGCGACCACATGAGGCTAATACACACAGAATGTCAGCTGTGTCCCATTGTGGGGTTCTCATCAGTTTCTGAATTAAAGAAAGAAAGAAAAAAAAGCCAGTCATGCTCAGTGAAATAGGAAATTGATCTGGTGTAATGTTTTAGAGAGGAAAGAAGAGCACAGGGAAAAGGTAGTGTTTTAGTTTCTTATCTAGGCTATCATGGGCAGATCATCTGCTATATCACTGCAGCTGAGCGCTCATTTGTTTTAACCATGAGTTGCAGTTAAGCCTAGCAACATACACACCCAGATAAACACGCATTACCAAATACACATGTGCTCATGCTCATTTCCCATCATTCCCTCTTGCTGAAAAGCTGTACACGCTTCTTGCACGCTTTTAGATCATCAACTATACTCACACACCTCAACTCTAGTTACTCAAGGGAATCTGTGCTACATCACAAGATTAGTATAAAAAGCCAAAGTGCATTTGAAAAATGTTGATATAGTACAGTGTTTGTCAAACTTTTATACTGCACAGCACCTTGGAAAATATAAGGCTCTCCAAGTAGCAGCATTATGACAGACTTTAAAATATTGTAGCGTAGGCTGACCCTGATTCATCTGCAGACAGGAGGCAGGTTTATTCCTGATATATTATTATAATATTATTTATTGTTGACTGTTGTTGATTCTTGAATGGAAACTGGTTCAAGAACTAGAGCCAGTTCACTTTCTAATATTTCCTGGTCGGAGCCACGATTGCAGTGTTTTTGAATATTACAGGAAAATGCTAAACTTATTTTACTTTTCATCAATCTCATAGTTCTTTATTTACTCAAATGGTTGTAGTATTGTTATATTATAATATGTTTTAAACGAATTTATTTGATTTTTCACACATATTTTAGAGATTCCTTTACATAGAGGTTGTGTTTGAGAACCAGTGATATAGTGTGCCATAAAGCATTATGAATGCATTATAATTCATGAATGCCCCTGAATGCAGTTCATAGGCTTGCCAAAAAAACATTCCAAAACAGTACAGTCTCTTCTCAGCAAAGCTTAAATCAGAGGTTTAGATAAGAAGGTTGACACCACTCTCATATCTCATATCTGTCAAGCTACAGCCAACCGCTGGTTACCTTAGCCTAGCATACAGACTGGGGACATGGGGAAACAGCAAGGCCTTGCTCTGTCCAAAGGTAACAAAATCCAATAGGATGAACGCTCGGTCAAGAAACTGCAATCTGCATGGATCCGATTTTTGTTAACACCTTCTATGAGCTATAGTGTGTTATGAGAGCATTCATAGTGAATTATAATGCATTCATAATAGTTTGTGACTAAACTTATAAACACACATAATGCTTTCTAATTAATTATATAAACAGTCAAAAAATCAATGGTTTATGGAGTCAGTAAACCTTGGCTAGAGAAAATGTGGGAGTAGGCCACTGTAAACACTACATGCAACAGAAATTTCCTTGCAGACAGGGCGCTCACAGAGGAAACTTTATGATAATATGGAAAGCTGTAGAGGAGAGTGATATGAAAAGTCTGTTGGGAAAGTGTGCAGCATTTTGGAGAGAGATGGAAAGAGAAAGTTTCTTCTATCTTGCGGTCGTGTGGAAGCCATTCTTCTCCTTGCCTCTGTGAACATGGATAATCATTTACAGAGTCATATGGGAAATGGCAAACAACACAGGGAAATCTCTGTGCACAGTAAGAGCCCGCCAGGGACAAAACAACAAACACGTCTGAACTCATTAAATCTCACATTAGTTTTATTTCTAAAAACATGTCAGTGAGGTCAGATAATGTCACTTTATTTTTTTTTTTTCTGTTTTTAGCAAAGGTAGATCACAAGTGACAAGTAAGACAACTGCAGGAAAAAGTTGTAGTTTTGCACTATTTCAGGACAAAGATTTCTTTTGTGCAGAGCTACACATCACATTGCCATTTTCTTTTCAATAGAAAATAAGCATTTCAACATGGAGACAGACATGGAACATTGGAAACAGGCAGAGGGGGAAGACATGCAACAAAGTTCCCGAGCTGGAATGAAACCGGGGTAGTTACTGTGTATGCTAAGTCCACCAGAATACCCCTTAATTTTGTACCAGGAGGTATAAGGAGTTTATATATTATGTTATTATATAATTCTGTCCAATCTCATTGGAAGATTGTACATATGAAGTTGCAACCAGCTAATGTTCACATCATCAATAATAAATGTTCATCCCTCCCAGTGGACTCTGGCATGTTTATTGTTTTAACAACCCTGAATTCAACCCTTGACTGTGATACACCATATATCATCTCTGGTGCATTTAGTTGTTTTCTTTTGTAACATGGTGAATTGAATATAGTTCTCCTGTGTATATGAATGGGGAAAATCACTATCCAGATGTTCCGACCTCCACAAAGTGTTTCCTCTAAACATTGACCTGAACGGGGTGAATTAAAGGGATTTTCTGTTGATAATAGCCAAAAAGTTTTAATTCATTGTAATTAACAAAGGGGGTGAATACTAGGAAATGCATGCAGGCTTCAGTCCAGGAGGAAGCTACAATGAATCAGCTGAATGTATCGGAGTGACGGAGCATAAACTTTCAGGAGCAGGGCTGTGAATAAATGTGAAGTTTTAAGTTCCTTAAAACATATTTCATTTTCAGGTTTTAAGATTTATAAATGGTAGACAGATCTAGTGCTTTTATTCAAACAACACACTAGTAAAAGAAAAAAGAACAAAATTACGACCAAGAACACATCATCTGCCAGACAACATAAAGTAAGCCATTATGCACATATTGAACATTTGCAGTTGTATTTTCTTTGAGATAGGACCCTTGAGATAGGAGTCTTGTAAATTTATTGGCCGATTTAGACCTAGGAAAATCATCTTCTATCCATCTGTATTATTACAGTCATTTCATTGAGAAATTTCTGAAAGCAGGGAGGGTTGGCTGATCTTCTCATGTGGGTCCTGAAGTGTTCTCAGAGCATCGAAAGACTGCAAGTTGAGGGTAAGGTGTGCAAACTTCCCCGCTCTGTTGTGATCGGGACGTCACCGCCATGTCGCCGAACGTCACCAGAAAGACCAGAGTAGTCCCGAAGTAACCCGAGCAATAGAACAGCTTCAAAGGGCAGCAAAGTTACCTGTTGAGTGCTGCGCACATCATAATCAGTTATGATAATAATAATCATAACCACCATGTAATCACACTGTGTTCGTTGTGTGTGAGTACAAAGTTTGCATCGGTTGTTTATTATTATTTTGCTTTTCTAACGTGCATGACGTGGATTGGGACCGGCCGCCAGGTTGTGATGCGTGCCCCCGCCCACATAGTTTTTCCTTTATGAAACCACAAAAAAACACATCCTGTACCTTGTTCATTTGTGGAACGAATAAAAGAGGATAAAGAAACTCTCTGAAGCAGCTGCAGTTTTTCTAGCAGAGAACTAAGGTCAGACTGTGCACGCCAGCATCCAAAATATAGTTTACATAAGGCACACTGACCTTTGTAACATTTCAGATATCTTTGACCAGAAATCGTACAAGAGAGGACAGGGCAAAAATAGATATGTCAAGTTGCCCTCTGCTGCCTGAAATCTATCACATATTGGAGAAATTGTAGGATACATACGAGATACGAGTAGTGCAGTCTATCCATGACCTTGCATTGATTAAACAGTATTCTTTGAAGTGGTTAGTCAGTGTTAGTCTTATGTTTTCAAATTGCAAAAGGTTCTCCTTGACGTAGTGTCTAATTTGGAGGTGTCGAAAAGAGGTTGAGTGAGCGTGATCAAAATCATTCTCAACTGCTGAAATATAGGTCAGAGCACTATACATACATTTTACCTACTTACTTGGAGACATCAGGCACCCAGTAAACAATTTGTTTTGTTCAATAACTTTAGTAATGTTCTAAAATAAAGTTGTTAGCTGTCAATTTATTTGGGGA
Source organism: Argyrosomus regius (assembly GCA_946959425.1). Classification (NCBI taxonomy): domain Eukaryota; kingdom Metazoa; phylum Chordata; class Actinopteri; family Sciaenidae; genus Argyrosomus; species Argyrosomus regius. The sequence continues at coordinate 20,640,617 of OX336889.1, read as the reverse complement.
TCCTGGATTTCACCAGGGAGTCCCAGTTGCCAGTAGACCAGGGTGCAGGCATTTACTGCCCAGTAATAAGTGAATATAGATATACTACTGAATATAGGTAGCCCCAGACTTCTCACATTCGTGGGCTTTATATACTTGATGATTTAGCCAATTTTTTAAAGCAGCAGTGAGGAAACTTGGAAGCTTCTGAAATAGTTACCAGAACTGAGGAAGGGCAGCCATCTTACTTGCATAATACATCTTATCATGGATTAGGGCAGAACTTTCCAGTTCTTAGTGCTTAATTTTAGTTTATTTACTATGTTTGCACAGTTTGATGTGAGGTTTCTGGGTATCTTGAGGATTAAGTACTGCAGTGAATGGTCACGTACCATCTTAAATAGCAGTGAACTAAGAAAGTCTGGGTACATGTTTTTAGATAAATCCATGAAGTCACTCATAGTTGACTGTATGGCCAGAAAGCTTGTCAAATGATGGTCAGGGGGTCAACAGTTCAGAGACGGAGTAGCATATTGTCAGTGTACACGCTTAGGCAACTCACCATGTTCCCCATCTTAACACCTTGAATATCTGGGTGACTCCTTATTTCCCTATCAGTAGAGATTATGTTGAAAAGGAATGAAAAGAGTGGATCTCCCTGTCTCAAAACAACATTTTGACCAGTGTGAGAAAGGAGTCGCCTAATCCAAATCTAAGAAGTGTGAATGGTTTTTAGAGCCCGACCGATATGGGATTTAGACCGATACCGATACAAATATTTGGTGATTTAAAAATCCGATATTCCGATATATCGGCCGATATATATATTTAAAAAAGAAATTCCAGAAACGCGTAACAAAACATAAACAGATTTCCCTAACATTAGTTATATGTAGATATTGTTATTATTATTATTATTATTATTATTATTATTATTATTATCATCATCATTTGCATTATTATTAAACAAGACAAAGGTCACTCCTAATGTTGTTTTTGTGTGTGTAATAGTTAGTCCCTATTGAGCTACCTTATAATTAATGTCAACTTGCTTATCCCTTGACCTGCACTCTTTTAATTCTATCCATCAAGCTCCAACAAACAATTTTCAATCATCATTTGCTGCCTGCCTTCTAAAATCTACTACTTAGTGATGCACTAAATCCATTATGTGACTCATTAATGCTGCGCACACTTGCGTCATTGGATTTCACACGTGTAAAAGAAAAGCTAACTTTTATGCACAAGCTGTTTGATACTTTTTCTCTATGTCTAAATGTTCACTCCTCGCATGCCTAACTTACGTTTTACAATGTCTGTAACTACAGATATGCTAGTTATAAATAAAGTAATCATTGCTTTATTTAGGCAGAATAAGTTCGTTGTGGTTTCCAAGCTCATTAATGTTAGCGGTCTTCCACTGATAGTCATGGCATTAGCTAGCTTTGTGGTTAGCTAAAGTCTATGATAAGCCATAATTTAGCAATGGATAACGTCATATGCTGCTGCAAATGATTATAAAACATAGTTTTTCCAAATAACGGGCCGGGGAGAGATGATACGTCTCATTGCTATAACTGTCACGCTATTAAAGAAATACATCTTCAGTCACATTGTCAAGAGTTAAACCGACAGTCAGTCAACTATACTGTAACAACTAACGTACTAGCTAAATTCATTTCACTCTCAGCTTACATGTAACAGCAGCAAAACTGGACATGGTAGTCGTGATACGATACCGATAGTTTGGAAAATGTCGGCCGATAATATCGGCCCGCCGATAAATCGGTCGGGCTCTAATGGTTTTGGCTAAGTGCTTGCCAAGCGAATGGGGGATAACTTGGGTAACAAAATCTGTCGGCTTCCTCCTTTTCCTCTACCTCTCAAAATGCTTAAGAAATCTAAATCACTGACCTTGGCTTTGAGGCGAGTGTTGTCATCCCTTAGCCTGGTGAGTGCACTTTCCACTGCTTCTATGTGCGAGACATGGCTAGTTGCAACTTCTTCCATTGAGTTCATCCAGCCAGTGAGTTCACTTTGAGAAGCTAGCAGGGACTTGAAACTGCTCTCAAACTTGTCAAACAGATTGTTAGTATCTCACAGGATGCTGTCTGACATCTCCTTCAACATGCTTTTGGTGATGGCAGGTGCAGCATCATTGGAGTCCCTTGGCACATTGGCTAATGAAGGTGTTAGCTTGCATGTTGTTGTTCTGGGGTTTCAGTCAGAAGCTGTCCAAGTTCAGTAGTAGGAAATATTCCTTTTTCATTCTGACCAAAGTTGGTCATGTGTTCTTTTTGCTTGTTTTCCAGTAAACATAGTCATAATGTTGTGCCATCCAGTCATTTCTCTATGGCACTTAGCAAGGTTGTCAGATTTTTATAGATGAAGCAGAAAACTATTTTTCATCTGGCTACATAAACTGTATGTCCTACGGATAGAACCTAATAGCAGTCAAGTAGCAGCCAACATAGAAAAAAATAAATGATTCAGCAAACAAAACTCCCATAGAAGGTTTTTAAATGACCATAATAACATTTTTTACCTTTGGATAAGAACAGGGTGATAATAATACACTGGATTGCTTCTTGTTCTTGTTCTTGTTCTTGTACTTCTTTTTCTTTCTTCTGTTTTCTTTATTTTATGCACCATGCCTTTGGGCCAAATGCCCAAAAACATTTCAAAAACAGACTTTGAAAAAAGATAGTGAGCAAGCTGCTGGAAAACAAGTTTGCATAGTTGTACTTGTTAATGTGCAGTGTCTATGAAGAAACCAAAACCTTTAGGGTATAGGTAGTGCTGTGTTAGATAAACTACAACTGTGTCAGCAGTGACTGCAGTAAAACAGTAAAGTGCACACAAATATCTTGATCTAATGTTAGTTTTCTTATTTCTGAGCTGCAAGGCATTGTGTGCCTTCAGTACTTCAGTAACTATAGATTGGTGAGGATAGGAGGGGGTTAACAACTGAAAATAAAATATAAGGGTATCTATGTTCTCGATTAGAACATAATCATTTTGGTTGGTTTCGGTTGTAAATTTCAGAATGATGTTCCTTTAAAGTGCTGAGGTTATTAGAGGTTATTTTGCAAGAAGCTCACATGACATTACATGATTTGCGTTACGTAACATTTATTTTGGAGAATCTCAAAGCAGTTTACAAGAAGGGCATTGGAACTCTGTAAGAACAAGAGCTAGATGTCACCAAAATTGTTAGCGTGTTGTAAGTTTTAGGAAGTTGAAGTCACTGGATAATATTCTGCACATGGAAAAGATTTGGATTTTGTGTTGGTGATTATCAGTAAAGGGCAAGGGCAGCAGTTTCTGTTGACCTCTGTTACCATCTAGTGGTGAAATGAGAGGGTGTAGTTAAGTCATAGTATTCCTGTCCTGACTGCTCGACCCAGCTCCAGCCTACACTACACGACAGATGAATAATTTGCATTTTGCTTTTTAACATTTCTAGTTTTCAATATGTCAAAGTGGAATTTGCATATGTTTTTGTTTGTGAAAGCGAAATTTGGTCCAGCTTTGGTGTTACTTTCAGATCATTTCTTGTTGTATCAGCTGTCTGCCTGGGCATCTTTTTTGATGCTTCCACCACGAGTCGCTACTGTCAGAAATGTTCAAATCCTACAAATAAAAAATTGATGAAGTGACAGAATTATTCCAGTGTGCTGTCATTAAGTTTTGTTTGTTTCAGAAGTCAGTGCATCCTACCACAGGCATCCTCGCTGTGTTTGTTGCTCTCAACTACTGTGATGTGGTCCATATAGCCGGTTTTGGATACCCTAATTCAAAGAGCCAAAGGCAACCTATCCACTACTATGGATATGACACCATGAAATCTATGAAGGTGGGTAGCAGTTATCTATAATACTTCAAATGTAGTCTGTGTTTAAATATGAACGCTTGAAAAACATAAAATTCTCTAAATACCATTCATCTTTCTCTGTGTTGCAGAATTCCTACCATGACCTCAATCATGAAGCTGAAGCCTTAAAAAGACTGGAGGATTCGGGAGCCATTTTATACCTGCACCCACATTTATGATACACACACTTCCAGGCGATTTAATCCAAAAAGTGATTGAAAACCAAATCATATTTGAATTTGGATTTGGTCACCCAGTCCAAATCCTCAGTGTGCCTTCTGCAGTGGGATACAAGACATTTTTGCTAGTGCATTAAGCTCTGAAGAATGTTTATCTCCCTTGCACCTTATATTCTATCAAACTGAAAAGCTGCTTTTAAAACAGCTCTCTTTTGATTTGTCAAGTAGAAAGCATTTTGGTAACAGCACTTTGTATAATGTTTAAAGTTGCAATATGTAAGAATTTTAGTTTAAGTCATTAAAAAAATCATCAACAGAATGTGAAAATATTGGCGTTTTGATGTTGTCAAATATGTCTATGTATTGTATTGCAAAAATACCTACTGAAGTTAGCATGCTAACCACCTAGCCCCTGTCGCGTAATTCCGCTTTGTACCTCAAGAGGGGATAGTGAGTCACTGTAGTATCCAGTCCAACAACACAGAGGCGGTTTTCTTGCCAGGTTTATCTCTTGGCACCCCCATGGCTGACCCCACCATAACCTCAAGCCTCCAGAGGTAGGCGCTGACAGATGCCCGACCTCCCATCGTGTCTCCGTTGTCCCCGGAGTCACAGTCCTGGTCAGAACTGCTGTTAATCACCTCCACCTCTGTCGGTCTTGGAGGCTTTGTTCTGTCCTGATCCAGCCGTGTTCACTGGGAGGCTGCTGAGCTCGGTTCCAATGGCTTCGGTTCTGATGCCAATTTAAGCACCGCTGTTCCCTGCCAGCATTCCACGCTAAACAATTCTTACATATTGCACCTTTAAAAGTTTTTAATTTTTATAGGTTTTGAATCATGACTTTCAAAGTCAGTTTGCAAGACACTATTCATGTGGTGATCAAGTTGTGTAATTGTATGTGAGTATGTTTTTTGTTGGGAAAAGATTTCATGCACATCATTGAGCTGTAAAACTAACCAACCCGGAATTATTTCTTGCAGTACATTCAACATGGTTTGAGATTCATTTTCAGTTTAATCTTGCTTCTGAACTAAAAATCAGTTTTATGGTTAAGAGGTGTATTAGAATGGGGATGTTTTGATAACTTCACTTTCATTGTATTTTAGTTTAATTGAGAGGACAATGAATTAATTTACAAACCTGATTTTCAGTTAGCTGGATTAGTCACTTTAATTTTTTTTGTTTAATTCTTGGACTGGAAATACTACTTGTATTTTGATCATTTGACTTTTAATTTATTTAATCTTTTTTTTTTCTTCTTCTTCCTCCAGAAACTATACTGGTAAATGGTACCACTGGATATTTTTTATTGTACAGAATGAAATAAATTTTTAATTAAGAGGAAATCAAAACCGATTTCATTTGATTCTTATTTAACATCCATACAATTCACATTTCAAGTTCAACTGTGCACATGTAACTATGGAAATCACTGTACTTGCATTAGTTGGCTTGAGTGAACCTGAATTCACTGATGCTTGGTATAAATTTTAGTATCACTGTCACCACTAGATGGCAGAGAGCCTCTATTACATCTATATTTTACAGTAGGTACTCTACTGCACTGCACATGGTGCAGTCATGCAGCAGCCCATCTTGAAGTGCCTGGGGGTAATGGTAACAGCAAAACCAGCACTAACGCACGTTGTAGAGAACACATGTACAGTGGGAACATCTGGAAGACCAGAAAACTGCACAATGCTGACATTCACTAACATACATGTGCCGCTAGTGTTGCTAGTGATGGTTTCTACTCACTGTACACACAACCATCTATTAGTGTTGACGTGAATGGAGTTGTGCCCTTGGCATTTATGAACTAGGCTTACTCATATGGTGGTACAACATCGGCTGTGACGGGGTCCAGTTCGTCAACAGAGATCAGAATGACAGTAGACATTTGTTTTGCTTTCAATCATGTATAGTAAATACTGTAACACTACTACTCCTACAACAACCACTAATAATGATATAAACAGTAACAGCTCACTTCTTGAAGCACAATGCTAATATTCTGGTGTGTGTGTGTGTGTGTGTGTGTTCTTTTATTTAAGTAAAATCTCAAGTGACGCACGCTCGAGTGCAGTGTTTTGAATAGTGATGTAGACCTTCTCCTCAAGGTCAGACTGTGAGAAAACTACCTTTGTGCTGTAAGTAAGATGTACTGTGTGGATGTCTGCTACTATTCAAGCTGAACTCATTGCACTAATAGAACTACAGAGGTTTTGTTACTACGATGTACTCACTTTCTGCTCTTGAGCAGTGACACAGCTGTGTGTTCTGCTCTGACTAAATCTGTGTTTTGCCTGCATATCGCCAGCATATTGCTGACTCCTGTTTGCAACAGGGTAGCGACCACAATCATACGCCTACCCTCATATTCAGTTCACTAGAATTGTCAATTGTCAGTGCTAACTGATTTTCTTGCCACTGAAACCCAATCTGACAGAAAACAAAACATCCTTTTCAGCCCATTTAAAGCTCATCATTTCCGTTCTGAGAGCTTTTCATTGTGCGGAGAGGGTATTGTCTCATACTGTAAAACCATCCCTTCTCCTCCTCTCCTCTTGCATGTTTAAAAAAGGCGCACAAGCACAAGTTCTACATTGTTCCACACGTTACTACCGAGATGTACAGACACCCGAAGCATCTTACCCGTATTCTCCCTTCAAATATATATGACATTAGTCTGTTTATATGCATTTGTTTTCATAGCAACACAAGTGTTGAAGAAAGAGCCCCGTCACTTCACACTTGACGGACCGTGTTCATTTCCCTTACACAACAGGGAGTTACATAATTGAACAGCATTTGTGTGTATCTGCGGGCTGTTTATATGACAACTGAAAATCAGGTCAGACTTTTCAGGACAATCTATTGTACTGTAAGCACACCTTTGAACCCCTAAAACCAGAGTGTACTTCACTAACGTACATGTTATGTACAGTGTTGTTAACCATCTCATGGTGCAATGAGTGTATATATTTTTAGCATGAGTAGCTCCCTAGTGAATTAAACTCCTAACCCTGGCACTGATCACACTGTGGTGTACCACCAACTGACCCCTGAAGGCCCATTTATGCATTTTTGGTGTACCAAATAAGCACATGGATGCACTAAACAATAAGATTCATTTGAAATGCATAGCTTTGAACTTTCAGGAAGACCCCCAGCGCACTATGACCCTGAATGCATCGGTTGTAATTTTACAATGCAGCAATTTCACTGGGAAATATACAGTCTGTGATGATTGCTGTGCCAGTGTGTAAGTGAAGTTTCACGCAGGCAGAAGCTCTGACCGTGTGATCATTATTACAGTATATCTCATTACACCATCTGCTCTCTGCACAGTGCTCTCAGCCTGCCATCGCAACATCTTACTCTGAAGCGTCTTACTCTGATGCAGTTATTTTCTACTTTTATGAACCTCTGATAGATCACATGATGAAGTTGCAGATTCAGCATTTTATAAAATAAAATGCCTTAAAAGTTAAATCTCCTATGCAGGTGAGGTTTTCCCAAAGGGGATAAGGAGCTGGAACAATTTGAGGTGCCACAAGGCAAAGCCAAAGAGTCATTGCTGGTTTTGCCTTTCTACCTCGAGTCATTGAACGGATGATGTCAGGTACACAGCGATCTAGTGAAGACACCTGAGGCCTCCTTTTCTTTCTCAGCATTGTTAAAAAAAAAGTGAAGACACACAATGTGGCTCTTCGGTGTGTCTGTGTTTTGAGCCCAGTGGACAGTTTGTGTGGGAAGAGGCAGAAGAGGTACAGTATGTAGCCAGCTACCTAGAGAGAGGGCATCTGGCTTGGTGCACTGATAACTCCCCCACAGCCCAGAGAGCTGCCGTGAGTCAGGTGCTCAGGCAAACACTACCATGGGAACCGGGAGAATGAGATGGAAATAAGAAGAGTGTGTGAGAGAGAGAGGGAGAAAAAAAAATGATAAGCTGCTTTTCTCCAGTGTGAGTTTGTTTTGCTAGTTCTGCTTTTTCTTTCATAAAGCCCCTCGTCCTGACTCTCATGTGGGTACTGCCTCCATGTGATGTTGGATTTTCAGTCTGATTTCCATCCATTCCTCCCTACAAATGCTTTAGGCTGAAAAAATGCAGTGTGTAATGCGCCGTTCTCTTCTTTTACCGAAGAGGACAACTGATAAAAATAGCAACATAGTGAAAAAAAAAAAAAACAGAATAAAAAACCAACTAAAAACTGTCTAATTCACAACACTTTATGCTAAGTGGTTCCATGTATCTGTGGCACAGCCCAAAAGGTCAGCCAACTCAGCTGATTTAAAGGCTAACACGCCATCATTGTTTCCTCACCGGCAGCCAAAGGGACATTTTATGTTAGCTCAGTATTTGTTATTGCTGTGAACTAATTAAAAATGACACAGCATCGTGCTTTCGGTGTAAAACAGGCTGCCAGGCTGCTGAGATGTAAATTTGGGTTCGAATGACGTTTTATTATCTGTCATTTATTTTATGACGTTTATATTACTGCGGAGTAAACACTGGAGGAAACAGGACCTGTTTTGAGACCAAGCTTTGAAAAAGTCCCCTTAATAAGTATGAATGGACTTCATAAGATTATGCTTTAAATTTTGGCATAAGAAAGATGTACACCCATTTGCACCTGAGATACTTGTTAAAATAAAATTGCTCAAATAATAATCTCATACCTACAGCTCTTTCACAGACAACCTATAGTGCCCATTAAATATGGACCTACTTTTCTCAAGTGGCCTATAGCAAACCAGAAGTTGGCAGCTAGTACTTACTGGTACACAGTTTCAGAACAGACAATGATTTATTCTCAATGACTTAATAAGTGCACAGCATTTGTTACCACTGCAAACTCTTCATAGGAACCTGCGTCATATTTCTGCAGACCAAAATAAAGCTGTAAGCAGAGCCAACATGTGAGCATGGCTTGTCTCATGGTGAGGTAGTCTATGGATGTGGCGTCGAGGAGGATACACACACGTGTGTTGAAAGGCTGTCTGGTCTATCACGTGTTTTGTCTGCACTACTAATTGTCCATGAATATTGCACTATTTCTGATCATTATTGCTACGATATATATATATATGTATCAAGCATCTATTACTTGCATATAATATCCACGTAATATGCATGTAATAAAAGCTCTCTGGTATGCATTGATTTTCTTTTTTAGACACATGCATGAGGTGTTTCATTAGATCAGAGTCAAGTCTCACTTAAATCTGATTCAGGTCCAAGTGTTAAGTCTGTAGCTCTGCTAGAAACATGGCATGATGAATAATTTAAGCAACAAATACTATAATAAAAATGTAACAATCTGTGTGATGGAAATGACACAGACAGATGACATGTTCCCATTCATTGCAGAAAAGAGGTTGGAGGTCAGAGAATAGACTGGGAGCTGTTTTGTAACCACTGAAGAATCCAGACTGACCTCCAGATGCAGTACAGAATATAAATCACACTGTGTATGCTCGTGTTTGGATGTACCGATTTGTTCTGGCTCTGTGTGCAAGATCTCCCAGTTTGTATCGCTGAGCTATATAAGACGGTTATCCCGCTCTACACATGGAGTGTGACTTGACAATCCTGTCCTCCTTCTGTTGTGCCAAGGAGGGTGGAGTTTTATCCTGGCACCACTCTGTCTGTCAGTCTGTTGGTACATTTGTCTGCTTGTCCTCGAGGACTGGCTGTCTGGAGGCGACAGTGTGTACTGTTCGTCTATAACACACAACCCAGTATTTTATTTTATTTTGTGTCACTAGAGATAGCGAAGGACCCCGCACATGCTGCATGCAACTTCACGCTATAGTGGCAGGGTGGTGTTGATGTACAGGCAGGTGTGCGTGCATGTGCCTTCCAATGCTGAACAGGCTTGAAGACAAAGAACCAAAAATCTAACTCATGGCATGAACAGACTCCAGAACAAGAACTTTATTAAAATGCCTGAAAATCTTTAAAGCTAAAAAATTAAAGCTAAGTTCAAAAACATTGGTGGTATTATTTATTTAGTGAGTTTGACACTCACATATGGGTGCTTTCAGATTAATATTATAAGGTAGTGTGAAAAGTTAAAGATAAAGATAATATACTCAGTTTGTTTTAAATTAAAAGGTTAAAGTAAGTATAAATAAAGGTCTGCAATAAGGTTAAAAAGATCATTCATTCATGAGAAGAGATTCCTAAGAGCTCATTAAATCCTAAAATTGTTTTTAATCCTCTGGGGTCTGAGCAATCGCCCACATTTGCAAATGCAATTGATCGGGCCATTGATGGACCCCCAGAAGGTTCAAGACAGTATAGATTATCTGTTTAATGTTTAAAAAGTCATAATTTACCTCACAGTGTTTACTTTGTTCTTTATTATTTAAGAACTTGTATGATTGTGTTCATTAATCCACCAAGTGGTCTTGATCTTCTGGCCTGAGGTCAATTGCTCCAGTTTCCACCCACATACTGTAACAGAAGAAAATTGCAGTATTTTCCTCATTCAAGTAAACATTCACAGTGACGAAACACCACCCGCTCACCCTCTCTCTCTCTCTCTCTCTCTCTCTCTCTCTCTGTAGGTGTGTGTGTGTGTGTTTGAGTGGAGCCCACACTTGTTAACAGTCTGCAACAATCACTCCAGCAGAATAACTGTCTGCAAACCATTGCAGTAGAATCCTGACAAATGTCATCAGATTTTGACTGAAATGTTGCTAAACCTGGATTGGTGTGACATCAGGATTTTCCACACAGCAGAGCAAAAGGGAAATCTCACATAGAATAACTAAAACTGTTCAAGCTTTGACAGAAATTGGGAGCACTCAGTGCACATATTAAAAGGCTAATTGAGAAAACGTGTTTTTAGGGCCTTTAAATTTAACCACATGAAAAAACGAATTTCCTCCTATTCACATGAGAGTAACTCACTAATGGACAAAGTGTAAAGTGGATGAATTATTGTGAGTGGGTAATACTGTCACCCATGCAGATCAAAGCAAAAACAAACAGAATCAATGAATTAATAAATGTCTTGTAAGGAGTGCAGAAAATCTTTGACTTAGCCCTAAATATTACATTTTGTTAGGCCCATAGAGAGCATGGAATATGATTTCCACTGTCTGAATATGCCTTTTTATTTTTACAGTGCCTATTGTTTGTTGTCAGTTCTTAATAATGTGATCACATTGCAATACTGGAGCTAGGCAACCATATATTTAGAAAAAAATAATAGTGCTCCACTATGCAGGATGGAGACAGCCTTTGTACCTCCAGTAAACCAGACATAAGAGCACAGAGTCCAAGATATTCAGCTACTGTGTGAACTTTCAGTCGACATAGCAGGCATCCGATGTTCAGACCTTCCACCTCCACAATAGTCAATACAATCTTTAACATGGTAGCTAGTGGAGCACATTGTGAGTTGACTTAATGCAGGACAGACACCGCCTCTTCATTTTGGAAAAGAAGAGATGGAGAAAGATGAATATGATGTTCGATTTGCACTAATCGTTTGTCTAGTTTCACACAATACCACTGCTTGTTACAGCTCATCAGATCAGACAGCAGGATAACTATAACTATAATCTCACCGAGAGCAAGCACATTTTCAGAGACCTTATTCACCTCACTCCTTAATGTATTTTTCTGCTGCTGAGTTTTGTCATATACATTTACGTGTGACTATAAAGGACGCCAGCAGGGAGACAGCCCCTTATGTTTGTTCCTTTATTGTTCTTCAATAAAACTGTTTGCTGACACATGGGAGCACTTCACTCATCGGGTCGTGTTGACTGTAAATCCAGGCGAATGGTTGGAGAAGACTAATGATGGGATCAGCCATGCTGCGCCAGATCTTACTGTTATTATTATATACAGATAAATAAAAGTCTGCGTACATGCTAATATTGTAAACTTGAGGCAAACCCTGTGTCATCTCCTGCCTCAGCCTCTATCTTTCTCTCTGAAATAGACTCAGAGCTGCCATGTATAATTGTACAATCTTATGGGGAAATGTTTTTTTTTTTTTTTTTTGCTTGTGATGTGCATTTACATAACAATGTGTTGTCCCTTTTTCAATATCCAATCGACTTTTTTGGAGTAAGCTGAAGCCTTTCGTACCTGTCAACCACCTCTCGATGTGGTAATGCCCACCCACGTTATCAAGAGGTCAATTCTCTCTTTCTCCCTCTCTCCCTCCCCGTCTGCTTGTAACACAGAGGCTTCAGTAATGACCATACAAAACAATGTAAAAATACTGACAGAAGTGGATGGTTTCATAATGCCTCCAAACCATTTTTCCCTGTCTAAATGATATTCATAAGTGAATACTCTGAGCGGGGCAAAAGAGCTCTTTTACAAGATCCACTCGTCAGTGCTGTCACGGTAATGGGAGTGTCTATTTTGTATACAGGTTTTATGCTGTTTTGGTGATTGACAGTGCAAATGTCACAAGAGCACTTTTATTTTAAATGAACTTTTGCTCTTTCAGATGACACACTGGGCAAAATGACAGTAAAAGTGATTAAACAGCCTCAGAAAGCATAGACTTCAAATTTGTAATACCAAAAGCTGTATGCTTGACACCGTCGAGCAAAGTTCTGGAGACTGTTTGCTCTTTATTGCTGTAATAACAGCAACTGTCTCTGCAGTATGCATTCATTTTCCATAATCCTGTCTCAGTTTTGCCACATACGCATGGAGAACAAGGCTCTCACTGTACTGTAAGCTCGGTTTTTGCCATCTGGGGCTAACTTGAGAGCAATTCAAGCCTTCTTCTGCCCTGAGCCCTTAAATGACAGTGATAGATGATGCTGTCATTAGAGGCAGTGGAGCTCATCTACTGGCCCTATTTGCTGATTTTTGTGAACTTAGCCCTCTTTTTTAACCAATGCCGTAAAAGGCACAGGCAGTTGTAAAGAAATGGTTGCACCTCCTCTAAGTCAGTGCACCTCTGTAGTCTTTTATTTTATACTTATAGCCACAAGGTGGATCACATTCAGTATATTTCTCCTTTATGATTAGTCAGGGACCAGGTAGACTAGTCCGAGCCAAATATGATTAAATAAGAGTCGGCGTCCAGAGAGTAACATCAATACGCTCAGTCAAGTGAGGGCCACACATGGTAAGTAATTCATTCTCCTCTGACTGACGTATTCTGCTTCCCAGCAGATTATTCAAGGAGACGATGTCTGACATGCCTGAATTTATTCCACCCTGTTCAAGAGAGAGAAAAAGTGCTACCGTAAGCAGATGAGGGACAGGACCTTGATTAGCTCGGCCTATGCTAAAGCTGACTTGTGGCAATGAAAAGAACCTTGCTGAGAGATAGTTCGCTTCATGTTTTATGTGAAACTCCACATGAGAGAGAGAGAGAGAGAGAGAGAGAGCAGACTGGGAAATCTATATACCTCCTTATCGTAAGGCACCAAATTGAATAAAACTTTCAGGCAACATTGCTTTACATCTCAGGAGCTTCAAAAAGAAACCCTTTGGGCTTCACTAAGTTAATAAAGCCTAAAATGTAACGCAATGTGTTATGCCCTGTGTAACCATGACCACAAGCAAGGCAACAATAAATCATGTTGTGGGTGTCTACAAAACAGCTTTTGCTTATGGTGTGATTCTGGGTCATGATGCAAAGGTGACTTTCTCTTGTCAGGTGCCAGTGAATCCTGAGGACCTGTGTTTGCATTACTTCTCTACAGAATAGTTTGAAGTCATTGGTAGCTTGGTTATAAGAGATTAAAACAAGTCAAAAGTACAGTTAAAGTCTATCTGTCCTACTTGCATAAAATGAAATATTGTGTTGTGACCCCATTTTTATATTACCACAATATGATTTTTATTAAATGTCTGTATTGAAGGTCTTCTTCTTACTAGGATTTTGTAGTACTAGTAAGGTAGCACAAGGTATAAGATAGCACAATGTGTAGACAATACTGTTAAAAGAAATACTTTGAATAACAATGTGTGCTTGTAGATCCTCTTAGCTGGCCCTGTAAAGACAAACATGCATTCAGTTAGGTGACTTTTCCATAACATGCTCATTGTGGTACATTGAAACCATAATGATAGTGTCAGATGTGACTTGATCATGCAATATCATTCAGTGAAATGTTTAGGTCACTCACCTCTTTTGTGCTTATCATAGTTTCTATGATTCCTTTGTAATGTGTAACAAAGTTTGATCACATAGGCTAATTGCCAATAGAATAGTACAGATGTATTTCAAGGTATTTGTTGTTTGTTTGGGAAGTTTGAGGTGAGTGGGAAAATTCATCTGTACTGTGTAAGGGGTCAAGGTCATTGCCAGTGGAAGGCTATATATAAGAGATGTCACTGTCAGGACCACATTTTGCCCATGGTCTACAATATTTATGTGGAAAAGTATGTCTGTATGTGTTATCATTGTGGCTGAAATAAACACCTGGTTGGTCTGCACCTGTACCATGTGTTTCAAAGTTAAACTTACTATAGTTACTACATTATGAGTTTCTACATGCTTGATGATCTTGCTGTGCAGGAGGAATATTTCAATGTTTTCTGATACACGGGTTTCTTGCCTCACCACTTGATATCACATCAGTATTCTCAATGGTGATCATGGTGTGGACATCCTTTCACCTGAAGGAACAGTCTTGTCCAGATAAAGGCCAGGTTTTTGTTGGTGCCTTGACTTCACTCTGAGATATGGGCCACGCAAGCAGTGATACATGTCAGACAGAGGGAAATAACAAGAACAGCTGGGTCTCATCAGCATATCAGTAGTAGAGGGAACCAAGTGTCTGTATGAGCCGTCAGGTGAGTTGCAAACAGTGCAAAGATTGACACACACAAACACTTGCAGGTTCACCCACTCAAACAATATTTGATTAAAGCAGAACCCAAGACAGCACATCCCCAGAGATGACGAGGAAAAATGAGAAAGTGCATCCAAGTATGTACAGTAAAAATTATCATGGTAATTGGAGTTTAAATCTACATTTTTACTTTTCTCAAGAACTTCTAACCTGTGCAGGAAGTGTGCTGCTAAGCGGCAAAGGTAGGCGTTTTATCACTTTTCTGAATGTTAAGAGTTGCAAATAATATTTAATCTATGCAGAAGCCAGAGTACACTTTACGATAGGAGATAAGGAAAGGGAGAAAATGGAGTTTGAGAAGAGAGAAACCTGTCGCCAAGCGCTAGCTCTTGGTTGGGTCTCTGTAGATATTATAAAGAGTATGGCCTAGACCTGCTCTATATGAAAAGTGTCATGAGATAACTTTTGTTATGATTTGGTGCTATATAAATAAAATGAACTGAACTGAACTAAACTGGATGCCTTGCAGACAACAAAGGTGTTTTTTTATGACACCACATACACTTGTCATACATTTTCTAATGAATTTAGGTCTGATCTAATATGCATTTATTAAGAATTAAAGTTCTTGCCACATTATATCTGGTATACCTCGACCCTCAGCTCTACAGACAAAGTAAAACACCCCCCAACATAACACTAAACCAATCTTTGTTTTTGGTTAAACTGTTCAGCTGGTTTTGTGTATCTTCGTATCTATGTATTTTTTCTTCTTTAGTTCATTCAATATTTTAAATGGTTCTAAACTTTTACCTGGACTGTAAGCCATATAGTAGTTGTGTACCAGCTGTCAGTCATTTGTTAGAGCTGGTGTCTCAGTCTCTATTAGTTTAAAGCCCTTTTCACTGGAGCATCAGACTTGTCAATGTTATAGTCAGTAGTAGTCATCACCTGTGTTGGACAGAATTATACCTCTTTTACACCACAGACCTGTTCATTCAATCCATGTTTCCTAAAGCATGGCTCAAAGAAGTATGGACCAGGCACGTTCCTGCACAACACCTGGGTCAGATGTCAAGCGTCAATTCTTTTTCACCAACTTCCAACTACATGACACACACGGGACAGCAGATAAAAACAAGATTGGTTATGTTTACCTAAATAAATTCTGCTTTCAGGTTAAGTTCTTTCCTTGAAGAGCAACAAAACTGGGTTCATTTCCTTCCCTCAACTAAAAGGATTAAGAAAAAGGTTAGTCAAATCTAACTAAACATAGTCTCACAAATACTGTGTTGAGCTCAGATGACCATCACAACAAGAAAAATCTGAATTTGGGACACTCCATTGGGCTACTATCGTTTTCAGTTCGTTATCTTGGCCTGCAAGAAGCCCCAAAGTCAAAGTGTCATTGATCACTGTATTATTAAAGTGTGCAGTGACAGGGCTAGTGCAGTTTTGTATTCAGGACCAAGCTCCTGTAGTAGTATCCTGGGGGCTGTTTTCTCAATAAGATTCTGACTGCAAGTTGAGTGGTCTATGCAGAGCTGCAAATGTCACTTTAAACTCCCATTTCGCTTCTTCTAAACTATCAGTCTTAACTTGCTGTTCTCTTTCCTGCTAACACCTCTTCTCTCTATGAGTGTGTGAGTATGTGCGTGTGTGTACATGTGTGTAATGGTCTCAGAGGAGTGAGTTAACCCAGGGGTACAGAGGCTGGGAGGAGCAGCTGGAGATCCACTCTCCCTTGGTTCCTGTCCCAATTAATTAGCATGGACATACATGCATGTGCACACGCACACAAACACATTACACAAGTGTACGCACGCATGTACTTGTGTAAACACACACACACAAATATGTAAATATATATATATATAAAGCAAAATTGCACGTATGTAAAGCCAACCCTTTGTCAGGACTGGAAAAAGCTTGACATGCAGCTGTATTATTCAGACAGACAGTTTATATTTTCCTTTGAACACCAGATAACTGGTTTAATGCATTAGGAAAATTCATAATTCCAGTTGTTTGAGTGTCATGGAAAGCTTGTAGCTCTAAACCTATTTGATGCAGTCCTTCGTTGTGCTGCTGAAATTGTAGAGGCAGTACAGTCTGTCTTAATTTAAGAAAGATCTCCAAAATACAGTCTTTTTGATGCTCTGCTGCCCACAAGAGAGTCATCCATGCCTTTATCTCATTTATGCCTGCCTAAGCCAGAGATGTCTCAACTGGTACAAAATGCATCCTAGAGGCTTAACCGATTTAAGGAAACATTATATTTATCACTCTTATCTTGGCCTCCTTTCACCGGCTACTGATTAATTTTAGAATCATTTCTTAAAAAATTAATTAGCCTATAGGCAAAACTACGCCTGCCCCTGAGCTATATAACCCAGGCGTGTAATCCCTTTGGGGGATTGGGGGACAGATTACACCCTAAAGCTATAAGAAAGCAAATTTATCACCCACTTATGTATTTGGACCTATTGCTTACGTGATATATAAAATGAGACAGGAGTCACAGATACGGTTACATAAATACACACCAACAGAACACAACTTGTGAAATTCATCAAAAATGGTAAAGCTGTCAAATATCAAAAAACTGGTCATTCCGAGCTGTTTCTCTGTGTTCCTGTGTGTCTAATGTTAGTGTGTCAATGTGTGTCAGTGTCTATAATGCACCCCTCTAGGGCTACCTAGTTTCCCAATCACTGACCTACTGCGTGTGATTTATTTTTCCGGTTAATCTAAAGCTAAAGCTAAAATCCAACAACAGTTACATATTGTATATTGTATGTAAAAGTAGCACAAATAAGACATTAATGACTATCAAAGTATCGAAATCTGAGAACAACAGTAGACTGACACGGTTAGCAACTAGCTGGTAAACAAAGTGGGGCATTTAGCAGCTAAAGAGCTAGATATTTCCTGATAAATTGATTATTGGAGTTGCTATATCAACCTGAAGCAACATTGCACAGAAATTGGTATTTTTGCAATTTAGCACTCCTAGGTTCAGAACACAATACCTCTAAATATGGACAACTGTACACACACATTTGTTATGATCTTGTTACTTATGACTTTGCCTAAAGCCAAACATTAAGGCAAGTGCAACAACGCAAGACATAACAGCAAGCTAATCACTTACTTGTCCAACAGCAAGAAGCCCAGCATGGGCATTTGTCTTTCAGCCTTTGCATGAAGCTCTCCCCAACGACTAAAAGTCAGTCCCAGATTAAGTCTTGTCTAGCTGCTTCTTGCTCACTCACTTCCTCCTTTACCCTTTTTAGCTTCCTTTGCCAGCATCCTCTTGGGTCTCTTTGTCTCCGTCAAGCCTGCAGATGCTGCTGAGACTGGTTACATAGCCGCTTACTCGGCTCCTGTTCTGGCATGACATTAGATACTAGTCAATATTCACCCATGAAAATCTCCTCTTCCCAGTGTCCACACAAGGTGTTTTATTTAGAAAATTAACAGCATGCCATTTCTGTGTCTGACTTCCAGCCAGCTCGATCTGATTTGTGCTGCTTGACCTGGCTATTACAGGCTAACAAGCATTTTGCGTACTGTTTGATGTCAGTACATGGACTTTGTAATGCTCTGAAGTGCTATATTTGGTACTGTGCAACATATGTCATATGGTTAGCAGTGTGGTATGTACAGGAAGTGTTAAGGCCAGCTTGCAGGCTGGAGCTTGGAGCTTGTTACTGTCAATTTTCATTTGAACAACCATTCAAATGTGGGGGGAAAAAAAAGAAATATTCAGTATGTATCTGTTAAAAAACAAAATTCATGGCATATAAGCCCAACAGTCTGTGCCTTGCACGTCACACGAGCATTGGAAAAATACACCATCATGCTTATCTATTGCATGCCCTTTTACCCTAACAAATGATCATGACACCACCATCTGAGTAAAAATGTTAAAAGCATTTTAATTTGGAACTGTTGTGGTCTTCAGAACAATGGATGAAGCTTTCAAGTCTTTACTGCAACAGTACATTATATGTATATTTTTCATCTCCAACTCTCATATTAAATATAGATTAAATACAACTGACAACTGTCATGTTAGATTGTCAATTGAGTGAGCTAGCAGAGGCAAGGTTAATGAATGAAACCACATCAAATAGAAAGTTGTTTCTTATCCTGCCAGTGCAGTTCCCATTACCAATCTTTAAAAAAGATTTTTTCAACCATTTTCTGCCAGCACCACACTGTAGAACATCAAATTAAAATGAAACTACAGTACAGTATCATGGCCACAGACCCTAAAAGGTTGGAAAGTTGGAAAAGGATATTATAGAAAAAAATTGGCCCCTTTGCATCCGTAGCATGTAAGCAACAAGAAAGCTCAGTGCAAGAAGTCATTTGCATGGTGCAACCCATTTGTGTTGGTGACGTTAAATCTCTTTGCCCCAGCCAGGTATCTGACATTAGAGTGAATACTAACATTGCTTCTGAAATAACAATGCTGCAATCTGGCTACATGACACAGATTCTCTTTTTAAAAAATATAGCAAAACCTTCTCCACACCAGCTCTGCAGTTTATCTATATAAGAGCATGGGTAGTCATTAGTAATAGTAACCCAGTTCCAGAGCCTGGCTCATTACAGGAGCATTGCCTACAGTAATGACCATGTTGGTACATGCTATCTGCATAACATAAGCATACTTTCCTTTCCTTTCCCTATACTTTACTTTTTTCCCCACCACTGACTTCCCTTTGCTTTTTCTCCTGGCAGCTGCCTCAGGTGTCTGACAGTCTGTGTTACAGCGCTGTCCTTTTTCACAGCATTCTGGCAACCTTGTCAGACTCAGTACTGTAAAAAAAATACATATATATAGCAGATGTAGAGAGGATCAATGAGGTATTTTTCTAGACAGTTCTCCAGGAGGACAAAGCTTTGACCGGGAGAAATGGTTACTGCAGAAGGCAAACATGAATTTCAATTTTACACTAAATATCGCTGATGAGTAACCAAACAAGCTCACTTAAAGTTTTTGGATGAGAAAATCCATTATCTCAAGACAGCATGTTTGAACATCATATGCTTTTGCAGTAAATAACTGTGGAGGATATTATTAATTTAGTCTGGTGCATAATATTATTGTTATTGAATACATTTGCAGATACATTTAAAAAGTTTTATACTTCTTTCTGAGGACATGAAATGCATTTTCTTTTCACTGACTTCTCCACTCACCTGCTACCTGCAATTACTCTTCAGCTTTATACAGGCAGAGTGTACATTCAAAGGTAGCCAGCTGTAACTGGTGGGAAGAATTGGCATTGGTGCACAATTTCAGTCGTTCTATAATTCTATTTGGGCTCAATATAAGCTATCTATGTGCATGTGATTGACAGCTGTCAGGGAGAAAAAGAACTACAGGTAGAGGTTGACTATGGACGTAATAGGAAAGACTAAAATTAAGAGGTAAATGGAAATGGAGAAAATATTATGTTGACCATCAACGTACGAGGTGTGTGTGATTCGGAAGGAGTAGAGGGGTGGGATCGGGGTTATTAGAAAAGCTTCCTGCAGCGACGCAAGGCCAAAGGAGCCCCTTAACCTCGGCTCAGCTCACTATATCAAAACACTGGCTAATAAAAACTCAGCCGCAGGGGCCTATTACTTTCTGATAGCCCCACATCAAAGGGCTGCTGTCAGCTGTAGCTGGTTTATCCATTAATTAGAGTTGGAATGGGAAGAGCACTATTAGAAAAATAGAGATAGGCTGTCATTTTCTTTGCCCAATTGACTTTGTTAGAGGGATGCTGGTGTCAAAAGAATCACTGAATTTAAAATGTGAATGAGCTTGGAGCTCTTGGAGCTCTTGGGCTGCAGTCCAGATAATGATAGTGTCATGGGGGGTTAGCCTTTTCTTTTCTTCGGTTCAAATCAGCATGCACGAACAGAAGTAGGTTGCTTGGATGAGAACCAAGTAGTGAATTATCAGTTTAATAAAAGAAAGCAGCTGTTTAGTGTGGATATATCGGTTGTTGTCCATTTTCTGTTACCCTAGAAAGCAGCTATTCTCCATTATTAAAACATTTTGACAGCTGTCAGGCCGAGACGAGGAACGAATGAGACAGACAGTTACTCTGAAATAAAGAGAGAGTAGTGGAGTGTCAGTGCTGTGCTGTGCAGAGTGAACTACATAAGACTGGCTGTGACTCTCAGTAGACACTTTATATAGTCCCGCCTGAAAAGTCTCTCCCTATCCCTTTTCTGCTTGCTTCCCCATGTTTACAGCAAAGTTGTATTTACGGTCTCATGATTTATTTCTGTGCTGTATATCCATTTGAGAGTAAGAAGCAAAATCAACTGATATAGTACATAAATAACAATACACCCTCGTCTCAAGGGTTTGTTGGAAAGGGCTTAAAGCTAAAAAGTGAAACCTGGAGGCAGCGGATGATCTGTCCTTCTTGATACGATATCTGTCTTCAAGTGGTATCTAGTTTGAGGCTAAAGGAGCTAACTGGAGTGTATGTACTGTACCATAACAGGGGGTGAAGAAACAGATGTTAGATGCAGACAGTCTGCAGGAAAAAGGAACAAACAAAGCAGATGTGTTTCTCTTTTAGTCTTTAGTCTTGCCTGACACATTTATGTTTGCTGTATTGCTGATTCTTACTGTCTTATATCATTTTTGGTTTTTGCTATTAAAGGACCAGTGTGTAGGATTTAGTGTCATCTAGCAGTCTAGTGATGGATTGCAACCGTTTTTAACTCATTTCATCCTCTCCTTCCTAGTGTGAAGGAGAATCTATGGTGTCCGTGAAATGCATGAAAAACACAAAACACCCAATCAGCGTTTAGTTTTAGTTTCAACATGGTGGACTCTATGGCATCTGTAGATCTAAAAGGCTCAACCTAAGAATAACATAAAGATTTTTATTTTCAGGTGATTATACACTATTGAAAACATAGTTATGCATATTACATTTAAATTCTGCCACATCCTGTAAATAAAGCCCCTCAAATCTTACACACTGGACCTTCAAATCAGTTCAATTTGCAGACAAAAGCACATATTTAAACATACACAAGGTCAGGCTGATGACCCCAATTTATAATGTTTCATGTTTATTTACTCTAATGTTAATATGAAATTATACAAGTAGCATCTTTGAGAAAATTTGCAGTTTCAATATTAAGTACCCCCAGATGTAAATCTCTACAATTTTTATATTCAACACAACAAGCGTCTGACTAAATTGTTCAGGAAATTATATTTCTTGGGCCATGAAGCCTTCACAATGCAGATCACAGCACTGCTGTAAGTGGGCATGAATTTCAACCACTTAGAGCTGGCACACTGAGCAGAGCAGACTGCACTGATGGAGAGTATTACCTTTTCAGCTGGAAGGAGCCGAGACAGTTATGTGATGATTTGGTTTGTGCCAGCAGGATTATGTCTGGTCTGGTTTCTGATCAGCTCGAAACTGGATGTACTCTCTTACAGCATGAAACATAAAAAAAACAAAACAAAAAAAACCATATGAACAAGATGTTTAAAATTAGCTTAGGACTTGATTTTTGTAAAAGCTTCAGCTGTGCATTATGTCCTCCCACAACCTTGTCACGATATACCACAACCTTAGAGTTAAATAAAAACTGTTTATTTCCCATAAGTGTTATAATTTCTTTTTTAAGTCCAGTTGTACAGCGTTGAACGCTGTCGCCAAGGTCTTACTCATGCTCATCAAGTTCACATGACATGTCCCTGATGATTCTGTCATACCACAGATGGCTGACATCCCCTTCACCCATAACATCTACCCAGCGGGGATATGTGCGGATTAGGAATGACATTAACAAGAGCCATCAAGAGGCATTTGTCAGATGGAGCATTAGGGTTTTGCAAATTGCAAAATCATGTGACGCCATTGTTGCTTTGTCATCATTCTGAATGCCACCTTGTCGAGACATTGTCTTATATTAGAGATTAATTAAAAATTTTCTAGTTGAATGGCCACAAGATGGTCCCAGAAGCATGACACACAGGCGGTGACAGAGGAACATATGAGGCCTTTGCTCTTCGATGAATAAACGGAATGGTTGAATAAATCTTAGTGAAAAGTAGCTCTCCATTTCTAATTTAGGAGAGGTTGTCCCACCGGAGGTCTGTCCATGTAAGAGCTGAGAATACCCAGAATACAAGGAGCCATCCAATCCTAATTAAAGACCTTTTACAGCTGAGTCCTCACATAAATACATGCACAGACACACATACACAGGCTGCCATGCACAGACTGGCACAACCGCACACAGACAAACACAGACAAGGCCAGGGCTGACCGCCACGGTGGCACACATCTACATGGACTAAAAACATGAAAACACCACTTTTCTCTCTCAAATTTGACACTTTTTTTGGGTGCTGCTGTGAATGTAGCAAGATGTTTTCCAATCACGATTAGCGAGACGACATCAAAAACGTCACATGAACACTGCTTTTGTTCTTCTGTTACATTTTCTTTGCTTGTTTTTTAATGTGCTTTCGTAACTTTAAAGAATAGTTCAACACTTTGGGAAATATGTGCATTCTTGCTGTTACAACCAGTTATCTTAGCATAGCATAAAGATTTGTGGAGGGCTACCAAAGGGCAACAAAATCCACCTATTGGCCTAATTAACACCTTATATAATTTGTTTAATCCATACAAAAAATGTAAAAAAAATAATACACTGTAGCTGTTTCCCCTTGTTTTCAGTCTTTGGGCTAAGCTAAATTAAGCTAAGATAACTGGATGCTGGTTTTGCATTCATATTTACTGTACACACGCGGTATCAATCGTCTTATAATTCTTGCAAGACGACAAATTCCTAAATGGACATTCCTTTCAGTCCATTTGTAATAAAGCATTTTGATAAATATATTTCAGGTCTTTGTAGTTGATTGACTTCAGCCTGTGTTTTGTACATTGTGTGTTCACAGAGATGAATTCTTCTTTAACTCTTCAATACTTTAATTCAGATTGTGCCTTCCCTCATCAGCTGTAAAAGTGTCAATCAGGAAGGCAACATGTTAAAGTTTCCTAAGAGGCAGAAGATGATTTTACAGCCCATCGCAATTTCAGCAGTATGCTAATGAATGGCACTTCAGTGGACTAAAGGATTCATAAACATTATTCATCATCTCCTGAGAGCCACCATGAGATTGCTATCAGGAGATTTTTGCTTGATTAGGTGGTGTAGAGTGTGGACACAAGGGATATCAGGGATGAGGTTACATTATACAACAAATGTGAGAACTTGGACCCACATGACCTGATGGACGCACATATGACCCAATCTGCTGCTGAACCGCAAGGAAATGACTCTTGAGGATTTCTAAAGGACTTTTTAACATAAATTTTATCCATCTCATTTGATGTTTGGGATTACAAATTGCACTGCACCATCTTATGATAACATTGGAAAGTAATCAAAGTGTGAAACTCAAGAATCAATACCAGGGATATCACTGCCTGAGGCAAAAAGCAATCTCTGAAACCACAGAAATCCCACACTCTGATCTCTCATTGCACTCTGCTGGTAAGAAAGTGCATCAATAAAACGCACCATTAACTTTAGCGTGGAATAATGTGTAGCTTGCTAAAGTTGAGACACATAAAGAAAGATTGAATTGTTTGGTATACACAATTGTCATAAAAACCCATTTAGTAGAGCACAGCTTTTTCGTTCTCTTCATCAGTTATCGTTTTATCACATCAGCAAACTAATAAGCTGCCATGCAGTTAGGAAACAGTTAACAACAGCATGGGAACTTATGAAAAAACATCTTTGTTCGTGACCATCATTATTTCTCATGGCCTCAGGTGTCCCAAGTATTATTTTTTCTAACAAAGCTCTTGGATAAAGGAGGTTTGCTGCATAATGCTTGACACCTCTGCGCTCAACTTGAAGGCTATTCCTTTCACTCGCACAAGATCAACAACAAAGTGTGATGTGGACACCTTTTTGAAGAAGTGCTGGATGTAAATGCAAATCATATTGAAATATTTCCAGAGTTTTCAGACAGAAGGAAAGAACAAACATGTAAATTGTGATCAGCTTTGAACAGCTAGATTTACTCAATTAATGCGATTAGAACCAAAATCCACAAATGAAACAGTTTTCAGACTAATTGAATAGTAAGTAACATACAACATGTCTCGAATGCTATTTCAGATTTAGGTAACCTACAAAATGTAGAACTCTAGAACAATCAGACACATAGTCCATCACTTCATCTCACTTTGTCAACACAATGTGTCAGTCCTCAGACGTCCTTCAAGCAAAAATGTTTTGACAAGAAATAAAGATGTCAGCTTTTGTTCATAGAATTAATTCTGCATTTTTAAAATCCTTTTCTTTTTTCAGACTAATCCAGATAATTGATGTCAGAGGTTTAAAAGCGTACTACTGAAAATAACTTCCATTGATTTCAGGAATACTGTGAGCCCCTCTTAATTAGAAACAGTGAACAGATATTCCTTTCTTCCTTCAACTATCACCTCATCATTCCAAGTTTTCATGGATTAGTGATATTGGTGATTGGCCTTGCTCATCTCTTATCCTAGATAGCAACTCTGAAAAACTGCTCTGAAAATAAGGTTAATTATTTTTAGATGAAATATAAAAATCCTGCTGTGGCCACAGTGAGTGAGCAGTGAGACTTCACTTTTTTCTCACTGCGAGAGGATTACATGGAAGAGACATGATATGAGCAATCTCATCTGAATCATGGCATTAGCGTGAAAAGGTACGTAAGTGTATGTATGAGTCACCAGGGCAGTCAGCACAAGTCCTAAAAAGGGGACACATTTTCTTAGAGAGAACAGTTATGCAAGAGTTTTCTTTCACCGGGGGGCCCACTGAGCGTCAAGTTAAGATGCAATTCAACAACTCATAAACATGAGAACTCCTCTTCGCACCCATGTCCATGTGAACAAACCTTATGTAACGCAACTCCACAAGCATTTTAACAATAACATCACAATGGAGTGAAGAAAAAAAAAGAAGCTGAGAAAGAAAAAGGGGATTTGGGGTAAAGATTATGGACTTGGCAGTGTGTGTGGTGGAGGCTGTCAGATATGCCTTCCAGAAGCTAGGTGCTCATTAGCATACTTCATTCGTCTAAATATAGTCCTAATCCAGTGCCGAAGGGCAAACAAACAAATCACAGCGTGTGTGGGAAGCATACTGATTCTTCACCCTTGAAATATTTCATCATGACAACAACATGCACAATCTGTATAAAAATCATCAAACGCGCACCTCTGATGCATGACATACAGTTTATGGCCCTTTTGGAAACGTTTACTATGCTGCTTGTGACAGAGCACACTGCAAATGACTGCAGGCTGCAGTGATGCCAGGGGAATCTGTTAAAAGGTCACAGGCAAAACAACTAGCTTGGCTGGAGGGAGGACATGCAGTGACAAGGAAGCACGTGTTGAAGATGCATAAAGCTTCTAGGACTTCAAGAGTCTTTGAGACTCATTGGCTTAGTTAGCATAAAGGAACCCGAAAGACGTAGAGAGCGTTTCCCACAGCGGTGCACTCTGAGTTGCATACTGTGAATGCATAAGGAACAGCAGCGCATGTATGCGTAATGCTCTATATGCTTGAAGTGATTATAGTATGACTCATAAAGGATGGCTGCCTTATGCATGAAGAGTTATAGTACAAAGCAGCTCACAGATGCATGGAAATGCCAGCACCCAAAGGAGACAATAGAGCTGGTTGAAAACGCTTCAATTCAGTACAATTCAGCACAGGGTAGTTTAGTCACATCTATAAATATTTGATATTTCTCTCAAAAACCCAAACAGCCCACAGAAGTTGAAGTGAGGCAGCTAGAGTTCATACTGTACAAGCGATGTGATTTGGTGGTATGAGTAATAACTGAGCATGTCTTTTAAGAGGCGAGGATTTGGCTGGTGGTGCACTCACTCTGTCAGCTGGTGGAGTGCTGTATTTTGTAACACAGACTTTAAGCAAAAGCATTAATATGTGCTATTTTGGAGGCTGTGGAGAAAATTTTGATGAACTTTCCCCTATCATCAGAGACACGGGAGACAGCAATTTCACCTGTATGACAAAGCAAAGAATTGTTGATAGCTGTTTAGTAGATACACAGACAGATACTATATTCAAATTCTCTCCAAAGCAGTATCGTGATACATTTTAAATTGCCTATTGATTTTAATGATGTGGGTTGCAGGTTTTTGCAATTGGTTCCGTGCTCCTGTGCGTGCCGTGGTGATTATTCGCCCTGAAACAGGTTAGTCATCCACAGGTAGGTGAGAACCGGACAGCTCTCTTTCCTGTTCTAGTATTGTTTTTGTGCGTAGGAGGTAGAGGAGTCATGAGGGTTACCTACTCAATGAGAGAGAGGAATGGATAGAAAGAGAAAGAGAGGGTGCAAGGTAAATATAGAGAGTACAAACTTATCTCTGCATGAGGTAATTTGGTTCTCCACAGTTGCCGTTTACAGACACAATGGTAAACTACACAGCATGCAGTGAAATAAGAATTTGATTTACAGTGCTCTGTTAAATGCACATTAAACCACTTATACTGTATCTCATCTGATTTGATGATCTCTGCAAATAAACCCACAGTTTCTACAACTACATTATTTTACACTACCCTCACCGTGGAGAGTAATGAAAACATGAATAACAAACGCTATAATTTAATTTGTATTCGATTTGATTTCCTCAGAAAAAAAAGACTGCTTCATTTGTCTGGCTATTGATTGAAACACTCTTAGTTTCTGGTGTTACTCAATCAATAAGTGTCTAAAGGCATTATCTGCCCTTAATGTCTGCTCTCTTTTTTTTTCTCTTTGCATTCCACTCAACATACAGAAAAGGCATATTCTTTCCTGAATGGCAAACTATATAAACCTTACTGCCGGCACACATAGCAGGTCCTGCGGAGGCTTGAAATCCTGTTAGAACAAAGTGCTTCTTGGTAACAGAGCTCGCAGACAAAGCTAACCACTGCCTTCATTTAGAGCCATTGTGTGGAGCTATTGATTTATCTCTATCATTGATGTGGGATCTCTCACATCTCACAGACTTCTCTCGCTTTCTCCTACACATTCAAAGGCTCTCAAGTGGGCTTAAATCCACCATGAGTTCAAAAGCCAGTTTCTGTTACAGCCTCTTTTTTTTTTCCCCTTACACAAATAATGCACCAGTGCATTACTTAGATAAGAGACTGATATTTCACCTCAAAACTGCCTTTAAAGTGGGAAGTGGGAAGTAAAACAATAGTTTCAAGATGGTGCAGTTGTAACCAAAGGGTAACTTGTTTAAATCTACACCTCTCTACTGTACCTGCTCTCCACCGAGAGAGGAATAAAACTGTCCTTGTCCCAATTACCTTCTTCATGTTTGTTCATCTTACTACCTCCTGCTCTTCCTCAAAACCTAGACTCCTATTCTTTGTGTAATAAACCAAAAGAAACTCAAAGAAAACAATAAAAAGCAAACAAACCCCCACAATAATCTCATCTCTACCCCCCCAACATCCTAAGTTACATCCAATGTTTGCTGCATTGCTCTTCGCTCTGTCATGATGATGAGTCAGTAAGTTTTGAGTGGTTGTGGATTACAAACTCCTCTCTGCACCTCATGCACAAGCTCTAAATTCAGTCCATGTCTCACTGCAGCATTAATGTAGAAGTAATGGCTAACTATGATGCTAAAAGGTCAGTCTTAATTAATCCAACCCTTTATGCTCTGTTGGCTTGTAGTTTTAAACAAGGCCTGTGGTGACAGAATGGGCTCTCAGAGAATTCAAAATAATTACAGCTCCATAAGTTTCTGACATAAAGTGAAGCAAAATTAATTTCCCTTATTCCTTTTTACATGGCAGACTCTTAAAGTTTAGTTCTAATGAAATAAACTTTGCTGTCCTGCCAAGATTTAGACGAGAACATTGAAGTCCCCTATCTGTATGCTAAATATGAAGCTTAGCTTAGCATAAACACCGAAAACAGGTGGAAACAGCGAACCCTGATCCCCAGTGAAACCACAACTCGTTGATTTTACACTTTGTTTTGTGTATAATTTAAAAAGACAAGATAAAACATGTTAATTGGCGAGCTTTAGAAATGCTACAAATGCTAAGACATTCGATGGTGGTAGCTTTGTATTCACTCTGCAGACACGAGAGTGCTATAAATCTTACATAACTCTCAGCATGAAGGCTAATAAGAGTATTTCTCAAAATGTTGAACTGCTTTAATTTTGGCAATGATTACACAGTTTCCATCCTTGAATATTCTTGTGTTCTCAGTGTTGCCTGTCTGTGCTTCTCAGCAGGTGAAGCTGAGCCAGCTCCATTTGGAGCCACGGCCACTCTGCGGCCATAGAAATCCTCATCAAAGGCTGCCATCATCCAAATACATCAAAGGGCAGACCTCTGTCTCCTGGCTGGGAAAAGGCAAAGGTTTCTCTCTCTCTGTCTGTCTGCGCATCTGTCTGCCTGTTCCATTCAAAGTTCCAGAAAAATATTCTGTCATACAGAACCAGACAGAATTGCCTGGCAATAGTTTTCTCATAATTCTAGCCGACTATCTTGTGAGATTTTCTTCCCTACATTTACTGCTTCCAACTGTTTAACTTTAATTTTCACCTCGAACAAACAGCAGACTGAAATACGTCACCTCAGAGTTTCTTGTGATTGGTTCGCTCGCTCTTTGTGAAGATGTATTACATAAGATTTAGCAGCATGTTCACTGCTGGATTCTGGAGGCTTACATCTTTTGTTCAGGTTAACAGTGCAGGGGAAGATTCCAAGGAAACCCACCATGTCTTTTGGCATAGAGACACAGAGCTGCACATGAAGATACATGTGCAAAAGGGGATTGAGCCTCTGCAGCAGTACCTTACAAGTGCATGGGGAGAGTTAAATTACAAGCTTCAAAAAAGAGAAAAGAAACAAATTACTAAACCCTTCTTTTACCAGTGGGAGCTGTAAGGGAATGAAGACAGAGGAACCATTACATTACCATGTAAGAGGGTATTTGAATGCCTAATAAGATAAAATTGCAGCAGGGAGTCACAGCAGCTAAAGAGGGGACAATGGGGTTTGGGAGCTTGCCTTTTTGTCTTCCGGATGTTGCTCTGGATGGCGGAAAAAAAAAAAGACATCACCAGGCAATCCATGAAACAATGTGAAAAGTACAGTAAAACTGCTCAATTGTCTCTCTGCGTGTGGGAGTTTGATGGGGTCAGCTTGTTTGCAAAGAGCAAAATAAGGAGAGTCCAAGGATGGAGGAAGAAGATGGAAAGAGCTTACACTCGTGTGTGTGTGTGTTGTACCAGAGTAAAATTCCTCCCACTTGTTTTTTCTTTTTTTCCCTGCGACTCTAATTCTCTTTCTTATGCAGGATGTTTTATTCTGACTACCCAGTTGTTAATGGCCTATGTGCTTCCTTCTTCGTCATGAGCATGCATTATTTAAAGGAGAAGGAAAGAGTATTAGTTAGCAATGGAAAGAGGAAGAACAATAGCTAGTTACTCTGTTGGTGTGGTGCCATTCATCAGCTTTAGCGATTTTCTGCGTCTTTGTTCTTTTCCTTTCATAATTTCCTCGTTGTACAAAGGGTAACATCTAACTTGGCAAAAGCTTAAATGGACCATTTTCTGTTTTGTTGTGTGTTTGTGGGTGTTATTGTGTGTTCATGTGTGCTGTTGGCTTGAGGTTGGGATGACTGATTATGTCTCTCAACCTCTTCCCCTCTCACACACACGCCCATGCGCGCCCACATGCACCTGCCTTGGGTACCTATTTCAATGCACCATTCAACAGATGCATTATATTCATCATCGTACATTATTCAGATTTGAATCAGGGACTGTCATCTTGCTGACGATCCAGCTTCCAAATTTAATAGCTCGGACAAGAATAGCCTTGACAGCACATTGCTGTGATTCAGTGAATTTCTATGACACACTGGTCACCAAATGTAACACCATGTTTCATTTTCTGACTGCTTGTACTCTGTAGACGCTGGATAAATGTGATTACCCCAGTGACTTCTGCAGTGTTTTCTCTGTGGCTAGTTAATAGCTGTGGTGGCCTTAATCAGTCTGCCAGCTGTTTTGTGTCTTCCAGTGTGTGTGTGTGTGTGTGTGCATGTGCCTGTGTAATTGCAGTTTCCCAACACACGAAGCTGACTCAGGGATGCTGCTTAGGTGTCAAAGGACTCCAGCAGCCACAATCATTCTAAAAAACATTGGTTATTCGTCTTTAAAGAGTTGGACAACTAGTGTTAGAGTTCAGGGTTTACCACTGGGATGGTTTGGGTTACGAGTGAGATGTATCCAGACTTTGCTGCTGTACAATTTGAATTAATGAGTTTAAATTTAGAAAAAGTGGAAAAGGGTTGCGACAAAGTGCTTGATGTTATCAGCCATATTTGTTCCTGTAGCATGCATGAAGCAGTTTTTGCTTCAAGCTTCAGTACAAGACAAGATTATTCTGTGCTGATAATAAAGGTCGCTTAAGTTCTTCTTTTTATGATTCGATACAGATTTAATCCAGTTTTCAGGTAGCTTGTGTGTGTAAGACACAGTACCAAGAGCCATAGGTTAAATCCGTCACACTACAGCTGATACAGTGCAGCATCACACATGCTAAACGAAGGCCCTTTGCAATCCTCAATTTAAAAGTTGTGTGCAAAATAACTACACACACACACACACACACACACACACACACACTCATACACACACTCATACACTCGCTCATGCATGCACACATTATCTAACAGGAACATGTTGTTCTTTCGGCCATATTATGTTTATTCCCATGAGAACACACAGAAAACAGATGACATTCCAGCAATGAAAGATGATCTCTCTCTCTCTCTAATGACAAATGTATCGTTTAGCAAATGGAATACATAGTAGGATGCTAAAATGTCACAGAGAAAAGAAATACACTGATTGGACAAGCATCTGTAAACAAACAAAAAACAATTTAACATTAAATTTGGGGAATGGGAGATTTTGAAGTATCAGGAATCTCATTTTTCTTTCCACAAATGATATTTGAATATTAATACATTATCTGATAACATATTGTAGAAATCTCATAATTTGCATGCCTAGAAAATACCCTGTATTTCTTACTGTATTAAATTTATTCAGCAATGGGAGGCAGAGGGGTTGAATCATGCATGCAAGCTCTGACATGTGTCTTTTCAAGGAAAAGGAAAAAAATATATATACTCTAGGCTATGGCCCTCACCTGATAAATGTGGGCTCCCAAAACAGTCGTCACAAGGGCCATGTACTACTGTATATCAAGCAAAAGATCCAGGGGCAGTTTTTGTGGATCAGGGCCAAAGTGCAGAGTAAACCAAGTGTGCGTCGACAAAAACCGTAAGGTGGAGGAGCTAAAGGTCACATTCAGAGGAAATAATTACAAACAAGGGCAAATATTGCAGGTGATGTGCTGGCCAGATACTAAACTCATGAGATGAGACAGAAAACCTGCTCCTATCATCGGTAGACTCAACTTTTATGTAGCTGAAAAATACCAAGGTTGAATATCTTTTAAATATTTAAAACAAAAACAAAACAAACATAAAAGGATACATGGAGCACTTCATTTTGCTTGTGGAGCATTTGAAATATTCATATTGGTGTATAAAAAATCAAGAACATTTCAAATAGAAGTTGAGCATAAATATTTCATATAAATATTTGAATCTACATTTGAATGTCACTTTTAACTAGGACTGACATGCATCAGCCAGTAGCGGTGGCTAGGTGGGTGGTTAGGTCAGTGTGGAGTCACCTCATGGGAAATTGTGCTTTACGTACCAAGAAAGGGGCTTGGAATTAATGTTTTAGTTGCTTCAGCGGCAAGGGGAATTAAATCTTTAACCAGGCCGAGAAGTTTTCAAAATAGTCAGCCAGTAGGATATAGTATACAGCTTTTACCAGCGTTTGTCTAGTTCTCATTGTTAATTTTAAACCCTGAAAATGAGTATAAAATGAGGTACTAGCTGGTTTCTTTTGGGTCAAGGCTCCCAAGATGTTAGGGAGACAACCAGACACACACAGTGAGAGTATTTATGACAATACAACCGTGAGGAAGGTGTCAACAAAGAAACCAAAACTGTATAGTGGTTGCCAGTACACATTGCCTTTTACAGAATAATTTCCTACATCTTCTCTTGTCTATGCGAACTAGAAGCCTTATACATTTCCTCCTAGGTGAATTGGGTTTCTGACACAGAATAATAACAACACTGAAAGCAAAAGGAAAATAATAAGCCCCCACATTTTAAAAAAGTAATCAATAACAAGGTTCCATTACCACGCAGAAGCTGCTGTCAGACACATTAGCTGAGTTATGAGACCGATACTCTGATCAAATGAAGCTGAATCAACACAGTCTATAATGAGAATATTGGAGTATCCATAGGAAGCCCATGGTACTCTTGTCATGGCTACCAGTTTCCACTCAAGTTTACATTATAGAACTTGAGCTGTTATAGCAGTAAGTGGTCATTACGATTATAAAAAGTCAATCTGAGCCACCGACCGTAAAGTGTAGATATAGATACTGTACGTGTGTGTCTGTGTATGTGTACTTACGTGTCTACAAAACCAATCTATACTATAGATTGACACTCTAGAAGGAGTATTGCATGAGTCGGGGGCTGGAGATGGATGTCTTGTATCTCCAAGCATTGCAATGGAACAAGCTGGCCATTGACTAAATGAAGCATTATATTTTCCTGTCCTCCTGTCTAGTCTTTTAGCTCATGTGGCTGTCAGTCACATCAGTCAGGCAGTCCGTCAGCAAGGGGCTGCTCCTCCAAAGCAGCAGCTGAGCCATTGGTCTCTCCTCTGTCACCCCCTGAATCTCTCTCCTCCTTGTCCTCATCCTGGCTGAGTGGGTCCGGTTTGGACAGGCGGTTCAGGGGGTCAAAAGTATGCATTTTGGGCTCAGGGCTAA
Source organism: Argyrosomus regius (assembly GCA_946959425.1). Taxonomy (NCBI): domain Eukaryota; kingdom Metazoa; phylum Chordata; class Actinopteri; family Sciaenidae; genus Argyrosomus; species Argyrosomus regius. The sequence goes on along the minus strand of OX336889.1, from coordinate 20,606,792 downwards.
GGAGCGAAAGCTGAGGCAATAGTGGCCCCTCCCGAAGCTTAGCAGCTAGCTCCTTGGCGCTGCAGGTGGGCGTGTTGGTCTCGTAGACATCGTGGAAGTTGTTGTAGTCTACCTCGTAGAAGCCCTTCTCAAGGGAGAGAACCGGTGTGAAGCGGTAGCCCCAAAGCACCTCCGTGTCCAGGTAGGAACTCCGTGCCTGACATGTCATCCCTGTCACAGGTATGGATAGGCGTATGTGTCCACATGCACACAGAAACATGCACACAAAATCAAAATGTACCACACATAGACAAGTTATAAAAATAATTAAAAAAAAGCAAGTACGGACAACCAGAGCAGGTGAACAAACACACACACACAAATGGAGAGAGGTGTAAGGAGAAAGAGAGACAGCATTAGTAAATTATTCATGGTTATACAGGAACTGTACAGAGAAATGGAGCGAGACCTGCAACTATGTTTTGTCTAATTTAGAAAGTATGAACTGTTTCGCTGATAAAATACATGCTGTATTTACACACAACAGAAACGTGTCATTCTGAGGTGTATTTTTGCCAATAAGCAAGTCATAAAAAGATGTTTTATTTGGCAGCTGAGTCTTGCACTTGCTGTGGAAATGGAAAGAGAGAAAGACTACAATCACTGTATCAGAATTTTGAACATATTGAAAAATCTGTTGTATGTATCTATTTTTGGACACTTGTTGGTTTGTAAGTGCTACACATGTGACAATCGAATTACAGCATTAAAATTACAGGTGTGACGAAAAAAAACCTAATGATGGCTGTTCCATTAAGTCTTTATTATCCTAACCTGTGTTTTAGATAGTTCAACAAATAAATAGGAATAACAAAACACACAATTAATCACAAATGAGATAGCTCATTGTTGCTGCAAGGTATGAATCTTCAGTGGTAACAAGATGTGCTCTCATTAGCGATTAGCAAGCTAGAAGTAATCTCCTCTCTTGTGGATTCAACATTAGCATAATGCCTCCGAGGCAAATGTTTTTTTGTGACTTTGGGCTACACAAATAAAATTTGATTTGATTTGATTTGAAAACAAATATTTATATAATGCCTGCATTAATTGTGAAGAAAGTGAGTGAAGAAGATGGAGACGCTAGGTCTACATGTGGTACACAAAACTAGGCTAACTGACAAGTACTATGTAATGTCATCTAGAAGGCACGTGACAAATGATGCGTCTGATCTCACACTTGAAGCTTTCAGTTCACACAGCTGTATTATGTTTGGCAAAGTAGACTTCTTATAAATTAGCCACAAGCTAACCACAGCCGCAACCTTTTCCAGCCACCTCTCAAGCCTACAGAAGGTGAGTGTTTGATACTCAAAAGACAGATCACGGGGTGGAGTATCACTTTAAACTGTAAACATCTGACTCATCACATATGCCCCGCTCATGTTCTGTCTCTCTGCAAATGCATAACATCACTGATAACATCAAGCATGTGCTCTAAAATAGATGTAGATGGCAAATTGATATGGATATGAATGTCCTAGTTTCCACATTTAACTTGTTTTTTTTACTTCTGTGACAAGATCCTCAAAGACAATATATAAACTCTGAGTCCCAGAAGGATTTTCTATAGTGTCTATTAAGGGTGTTGGCATATTGTTTGATGTGTTGGTTTTAAATTATTAGTTTAGCTAATACTTTGCAGTCCAAACCAAATTAGCTGTGTTAAGATCTATTAGTTTCTTGTCCTATTAGCATTTAAAAGATACTGCAGCCCGTTTTGCCATTTTTCCTGAGGTTTTGTCACAATTCAAGAATCCAGTATAGTCAAGCAGGGTGACTCAGACTCTTCACAGACAGTACGACAGTATTTTGCTGATGCATTTGTTTGTTGATTGTTGTGATTATCACAGTTATTTCCTGAGAGATTAGATCAAAATGAACAGCCTGATCAAAAGACTGAATCATTTCACAAATATAAACAAATAATTGCCACCCCAGCTTCCTCGCACACACACGCACACTTTCCAGTTTTCACTACCAACAGTAGCACATATTGTATGAAAATGTGTCCATCTTTTCTTTGCTTTATTCTACAGGCTCCAGAACATTGATTTGTCTTTTTCTTCTCGCATATTTTGGAAAAATACCTGCTTTTATGCGTTATCTATTTGGTTGAAAAAGTCTGCTGCATGGTGCTGTGTTGCGTAGGAGACACGTGTGCTGAGATATGTGCTTCAAGGCCCGACAGTTGGCAGATGAGCGGCAGCCATTGTAATAAAATAGGTTACAGAATTCACATTATTCAACCACATGACGATTTTCAGGTTAAATTTTCTCCTCCACACTTGTCTACCACGCAGACACGGAGCAGCTCACACATTTTGTCCTGTATTTCTTTTCATTTTCATCATATTTGCTGACTCATGTTTAGCCGTGGTTCTCCACCAGATCCAACAATGACAAGGCAACAAACAAGGCTGTCTTGAAAGGGATGATGTGAATTGGCAGCTTCTTGCATTGCAAAAGCTGTGGCTGGGGATTTCCACAGCATGTAAACGCACACACAGCTTAGTGTCACCGAAGCATCCATAACACTCTTCAACTCAAATGTAGTAAACAAAATAAAGCATGCAAAAGCACCAGCATGATCTTCAAATATAAATGATGCACGAGTGAAGAAGCAGACACAAAGAAGTGGCTGCTCTGTAACCAACAGACCTTTCTCACAAAAGGCATGTTGACTTGCCAAACACAGGTGTATTTAATAACTTCAATAAGGGCTGCTTTCCATTTAGGTGTGTCAGTTTCAGGGTCGTGGCATTGTGCATGCTGGCTTACTGGTGCACCAAAATGGAAAATGTTATTAGTTACACGTTTGCTTTATTCCTGTTGATGTGTGAGAATGTCAGAACGTCATTGTGGGTGTAAGTACCGCGATCACATGCTGCTGCTTCTTGTGTAGCACCACGTAAGTGTTTATGACCTCCACTTCAGCATCTATGTATAGAGTCTCACTCTAGGTACCCCTGGGGGAAACCTATATGTCAAATATCATCTCTCTACCTATTTTGTATTCATGTAATATTCTGTTCCAGGTAGGTTGCCTGAATAAATTACTGTTATTAATGAGTCAGCCAGAACACAGGGTTCCCCCTATGTAATTAAATAGAACAGCTATGTTTTGTAGTGCGACAAGGTCTTGTTCATGTAGTCTTTGCTTTGGAGTTTTCCCTATCGCTTGTGGTGATGTTTATTTTTCTCCTCAAGTCTCTCTGCTGACTAAGCAAATAATTGGCACATAATCTATACAGTGGCAAATGAAACATGATTCATTCAGCTACCTAAAATATAGATGCTGAGGGCTTATTTTTATTTTTTATATTTATTTTATGAATTTATTTTTCTCTGGCAAATTAAATCTGGTTAGAAAGAATCCTCCTTCATACAGTCTGTTAAATATATTAAATATTAAAATATGGTAACCCGAATAAAACGTGCACACTTTGCAGGCTTAATTAGTAAATTATGAAACCTTACACAAACATATCAACAGCCATAACACATCAAAAGTTATTTTTGCCTGAGACGGTGCACATGAACACATGAAAAAATGATAATGGTTTATAATTCACACTATTTGTGTGTGAATAGTTCCTTATTAATAAGGAATAAATTAATATTTATTACTTCTCTACATGCATACTGGTAACTAACAAACTACCATTCACAACCAACCATTTTCTGGGAAGTGTAGACACTATTGTTTACGTGACAATAATACTACTGCAAGATATTTTCTGTATTCTGAGAAATGGCATAAAGCAGGCCTTATTTTAAACATAAATAATTTTGTGTAAAGGAAACAAAGCAGGCCTCAATAATGTAAACAAGCTTTGTTGTCGGCAACAGCGACACACATGACCGGTCCTGTGACACAGCAGAACAAGTCCCGCAAACGTTACAATAAACTGCAGCATAATCACATTTTGTTTAGAGCAAAAAAAATCTTAATTAACTTAAAAGGAGAAAATATACAAGTAGGGTACATACAACACATTGTATATCCCTCAGCTATTTGTAGACAGCTGTGATGAATGAGAATTCAGTTTAGCTGCTGCTGAAATGCCCACAGATGAACATTTTTTTCATTTAATTAATGTCTTACCACTTGTTGTCTTACAAATGTTTAAACACGGGTTGGTTACTAATGATACTCATGATTGCAGTAACTGAGCCACTGGGCACAAACTGTGCTTAAATTTAAAAATGAATAAAAGCTTTGGATTATTTGAAATTCTTGTACTTGATTTCTAAAATTGTATTTTATTTGTAAATTAAATCTGTCAGAAATCCGTCAAAATTATTTCTTGCTGTCCATGAAAGCACGTTCACGTCACCCAGCAGCAAAATAACTTAATAATGTTCCAATTACAAAGCTCTCTATATATAATCAAGTCCAGTCAGTCAAACAGTCATTACTTTCAGACTTATGTCTCAAACTCAGCTAATCTGGAAAATTTCAAGAATTATGATGGATTTTTGTGACTGCACTTGAACACATTCAAATGCTATGATGAAACTGGCTGTTATGATGATGGCCTCAGCGAAGGCAGACCAAGAGTTACCTTTGCTGCAGGGAATTAGTTCATTACAGTTACAGAAGTCACCAATTAATTGACATCTCAGATCAGTTCAAATACCAGACATATCTCAAAGTCGACATATGGTCAAACTGCTGCAAAGAAACCATGTGAGAGGTGAAGAGACCAACAAGAATAAGCAAATGGCTTGGGTATTGGATGACCTAGAATGCTGCCTCAGATGACCTAGCCTCCACAATCATCTGACCTGAACACAGTTGAGATAGTTTGGGATGAGTTGGACCTCAGAGTAAAGAGTGAATCTATCTATCTGTAATGCATCCATTAACTGAGAGAACGTAATTGAGTGCATCATCTCATTTTACTTTTTATCCCGAATGCTGTGGGCGTGCCCAAGGGACAGATGTTGTTAGTGATTATCAGAGCCTGACTCACAATCATGCTTAAAACCACAGGCTGGATGTCAACAGAGAAACCAAGCGATGACTAGCCATTAAAGAGAAAATGAAGCCATTCACCACCCACTTATCTGTCACTTCCACACTCTGACAGCATCCAGTTTGTGATGTGGTATATATTTTGTTCAATAGTGAATTTTTACTCTACAGTAGGTTATAATGCCTGTGCATTTCATGGACATCATCACATATTGATTTAAATCTTTCTCAATTTTGTTGCGTTTATTAAATCATTACTTGCTTTATATTCCATTCCATTAATGTTTTTTCTCCAACTGAAAAAAAACAGTGTGTGTGCTGGATTCATGCCCTGGCATTATTCCTGGAATTTTTAGAATAATATTATACAACAAGTAGTTCCGACCAAGCATTCTGATTGGTCAGCTAGACATTTAGAATGTGTTCAAATCAGCATGACAGCACAATCGAGTCATCACTAAAAATATAAGTCCGCAATTTCCACATTGGCACGTCTTGAACATGTAAATAAATAAAAATAATAAGAACACTGGAAGTCAGCTTTCAATAGTTATACATCTGAATTTGAAATTGAACCTTCCTTTAATGAATATTCTGTATTTCATGGTGCTGTCAGGCAGTCTTGTTAACGCAGGTGTGTACCTCCCTTGTGTGAGATCAAACAGTTTAGTGACCGCAGATGTTGTTTTTGAAGGACTAAAGGTCGACTAATACGGACTGAAGCTGAATATTTTATTAGATAAAAACATGTTGTTAATTCTGGAAATGATTACATTGATCTTTTTTCAATACATTTTGACTTTTACACAATGCTGTGGAGATATTGGAAATATTCACGGACTTAGTAGCTAAATCTGTCCATGGAAAAATTATTGGTTATATTTTACTTTTTTACTTTTACTTAAGTCGGTAATTGTTGTATAATTGCAATATTACATGAGAGGGTATGCTTTAACATCATTATTGGCTGATGCGGTCGTAAGCATCACTGAAAACCATTAGTTAATGATAAACCTGATCAGCTACCATCAGTAATCAATACATAACCAATAATCAAACCAATAGCTAACAGCAGTTAATGTCAGACAACCTTGTCATACTTTACCTAGTGTTTCTGTAGTGATGAAAACACATTTTAGCAGTTTGGATTAAACTAAAACTCCCTTTAAGAAATGTACATTTTGTTCCGTAAAAACGAGAAACACAAGGTAAAGGAAGTATCTGTATACAGAAATGTTGACAGTCTTCTTTATAATCCATAAAGATAAACTGATTTCTGTACAAACTTTACATTTTGGATTTTGTCACCTCAGCAACTCAAGAAATTACCAACGTTATTTTAGTGGGAGACCACCATAGGAATAAGGCAAACTGTTTCAGAAATTAAGATTTTTCAATAAAATGAGAGCTGGTTGGTGGATCAGATATATGCCAAATTAAACACGGACTAAAAACACTGTAAATTTGTAGTCTGTCGCGTGTGATAGTATTTTAGGTTCTTTTTAGCTGTTCCCAAAGTATCTGCCTGGTTTCCTGCTTCCTGTTTGGTGCTGAGGAGAGTGCGCCTACCTTCTGATAATGTTAAACATGTTTGATTTCATCAGAACATTGAGATGAGAAAAAGACATATTTCCACCAAAGCATCTGTTAACAGACCCAGTCCAGTTATGGGATTATTTGTGTTCGCAGAGCAAATTAATGATTTAATACACAAAAAAATCACAATCTGTTACCACTTATTACTGTTAACTAATGAATGGCGCTTGTTCTATACTGTTCTGTAAAAGCAGTCGTGAGGTTGAGGTTGTGATGTTGTACTGAATATCTGTACGTCTGTGATGTGGTTGTAGGCACGAGGCCGCAGGCCAAATGCTGAAGTTAATCAGAACTTCCTCTCGTGTGATATTCCTTTAATATACTTTTCTGTTGGATCAGAAAAAATGAATATATTTTGCATACCACAGCATTGGCCATCCATTATTTGATACATAACTACAGTGACAGCAGATTCATCACTTTTAAAATTGCCACTAAGGGTGATTATTCAGCTATGAATTTAAATGCTGGTGACCTTATAGCTCAAATAAAAAGACATGATTATATTTGACCAAAAGTACCTTTAACAAATTATTTGAGGGCCTGTCTTTTTTGTTAGTATCATTCTGAATTCACCATGTGTGATATGATATGTAGTTAAAGCTGAAAACAACTATGGAAAAAGGTTAAAAAAATACTGTAAATTGAGCTATCATTTAATTCCCTGGCTTCTGCTTTGTGACCTGTTTAACAAGTCTCATTAAGGTTAACAGGGTACAGTAGGGGGAGGGTTACTGGATGGTCAGAATGGACCTTTGCCTAGCGGTCAAGGACGGTGACGACATAACCCCTGCATGATGCCATGGTCTCTGCCGGTGAAGCGAGAGGTGATTTAATGCCTGAGTCAAGTATCCAACAGCGTGAGCAGGAAGCATGATGGCTACTGGTGCTTTGGAGGGAAAAAAAATCAAAAATGAAATAGAGCAGAAATGTTCAGATGCACGCAACGCCATGCCTGATTGCATTAGGAAGCTCTGTAGTTTGTACGAATTTTAAAAAGACCGTGCGCGACTAAATGCTCACATCAACCAATGTGTCTCAATTACCGATGCAAAGTACAATGATAACCAATAAAGTAAATTAGTAACATGTATAATGCATTGTATTTAAAATGAGTGGATTATAATTAGTGTTTCAACAATGGCCATTCAACAATGCTGCTTAGGCATACAAACAATACTCGATTTATCCAACACCCCTCAGAAAACACACTGGAACAGTCATCATGCTGTAAAGGTTTCTGTGTAAAGGGAATGATGCTCCATATTTTTTTGAAAAAAATCCCCTGTTTGACACACCATCATAACAACGTAATTGGCTGTTATCTATTTTGATTCATCAGTTGAGCCTGCTTTCCTATTAAAACAGTCTCATGCTGGGAAATATAAGCTTCCTGGAACTTTACAGAAACACCTGGTCGCATGTAACTGGCCTGGAGCACTTTTAAGGACTGCTTGGCCTTTACCCAAAACACAGACCAGCAGTGAGGGTAGCTACACTTCATTCATTTGGAAATAAACAATATCAAAGACATAACCTTGACGTAGCAACAATGGAAATGCAGGCTGCAGTAAGAACACAGAACATTTACAAGGTTGTAGCACGATCAGCTTTCAATCGTCCGCCTCATCTGAAGTAACAAATACTTGTGTGTGAAGAAATGATTTTTTGATTCCAGTTGAAGGATTAATGAAGGAAAGATTTGCCATCTTCCTCATAAAAACATTTGTTAGCTGTCATGGGATCATTGAAATAATAAAGTACTCATTAAAACCTGTACTAACTTTGAACTGAAATGCATTAATATTATTTATGTCTCACTTAGAGTTGATTATCTGTTAATCTTTCCATCCATTACAGTATTATCTTTTGCAATCTGCAGCACTTACAGGTACTCAATCCTGCTCCTCCTCTCATTTAAGCAATGTATCTCTCTATGTGAGACTCTTCTGTCTTTCCATCCACTTATCCATCTTCCCATCCCTCCCACTCAGCTCACTTCCCGCATTCCACATTTCATCAATCTCTGTCTCACTCTATCCATTTACCCATCATCCATATGTCAATCCCATTCCACTTTTTTCCCCTCTCTTTACCTTCCCTTGACCGGCCCCCCCACCCCCATACCTGTGGCCTCCACCATGCCCTCAAGGATAACCACGATCTCGAACTCCTCCTTCTCCATTTGAGCCAGAGTCATCTCCCAGAAGGGACTCTTCTCATTGATCTCATGAGAGATGATAAGCGGCGACACCAGAAACAGCCGGTCGTCTCCTGTGTCAAAGCCGATGTTGATGTCAGTCTGGTTGAGTGGGATGAATTCCCCCTCCTTGGTCTGCTGCGAGCGGATCAGCTTCGCTCTGATCGATGCCTCCACAATGTGAGAGTTCCTCAGATCGCCCACCCGAAACATCAGGCACATCTTGTTGTCTCGCACTGATATGACAGCATTGTGCGAGAACATGAGGGTCTCGGCGCGGTTCTTTGGCTGTGAGATCTTGACAAACATGCAGCCCACCATCATGGCATTAACAATGGAACCCAAGATGGCCTGCACCAAAAGAAGTATGATACCTTCAGGGCATTTTTCTGTGATTACACGATAACCGTACCCAATGGTGGTCTCTGTTTCAATAGAGAAGAGGAAGGCTGAGACAAAACTGTTGAGGTTCTCCACACAGGGGGTCCAGCCCTCTTCATCAGCATGCACCAGATCCCCACGGATGAGTGCTATCAGCCACCACAGAAAGCCAAAGAAAAGCCAGTTGACTACATAGACCAAAGTGAAAATGAAGAGGCTGAGACGCCAGCGTAGGTCCACCAGCGTAGTGAACAAGTCACTGAGGTAACGGTAGGTCTCTTGCACATTTCCATGATGAACGTTGCACTTGCCGTCCTTCTGCACATATCGTTGACGTGGCTTCTTTGCCGGGTCAGAAATCAAATGGGTTCGCTCTGTCGAGATCTGAGCCTCCCGCAAGTGTTTAGGAAGCTTCTTCACCTATGTGGAAGAGGAAAGATAAAGACAGAGAGGCAAAAGAAAGGGAGGAAGGAGAGTGAAAGAAAGCAAGTGAGCAAAGACAGAAAGAAAGAGGGAGAAAGAACAGTAGCAATTTAAGTTCTTCTCCATATGGGTGTATTTTACAGTATCCACACAGACTTCTTTTTATTAATATTTTCTCTAAAGTTGTATTGAGTTTGCACTGGAAGATGTAGGTGTTAACCTTTTTAATTTAATTTCTTTCAGCCTTTCTTTGAGCAAAACCACACTGTTCTGTGCTGCTGGCAGAGAGGTAAATGAAATTAAGAGCCGAATGAAGTCACTGCTCTGTGCTACTCCACAATGACATTGTGGGTGTCAGTGTATGTACACATATACAGGAGAAAGGAAAAGGGATAGTAAGGACACAACAAGAACACAAGGACGCCCGGGTCTTTGTCGATGTTGGCCCAGCTCCAGCGAGGCGATCTGGCCCCACAGCTGTGCCCTGCCTCCCTCCCTGTCCCCTGTGTTCCCTCCCCTCACACCCTCTGGGACATTGGCAGGCCTGGATAGGAACAGATCCTCCATCCTTCCCCAATAGAGCATTATGGCATCTTTAAACAGAGTGGCATATGCCTGGGCACACACATATCACTTATTGAGAGACTGGCTTTCATGCATATACTTGCTGGATTCTAAAATTCTATGTTTTAGAACATTTTATATTATGAAAAACAATGACAGCAACGTAGCCATGTATTCCTGCACGGGATCCAATTGCCAGTTGCTTGGCCCTTTTTTTGGAAAAACACACATACAGACAGAAAGACACTTAAAGGAGGACAGAGTTGCAAGGTACCTTTGAAACTGATCAAGGACACGTTGACAGCACACTGACACTTTCCAATCTGAGTTGATAATTGGAATGCCTTGTGTTGTGAGGCAAGAACACAGCCCGCATGTCCTCTGAATCTCTCGCTATTAATCGGACACCTGTGATCCATCTCTCTCTAGAGTCATGCTCACATCACCAGGTAAGTTACGTCCTATTGTGGTTACACTGACTGCTCTTTTTCTCTATCACAAAGCGGATCACTCTCACAGTTCAGCTGGGGAAGGACATCATCTCAGGCGCTATAATATCCTTGCAGTGGCTGGATAATAAAATCTGTTGGACGGGTTTATTCAGGTTTTTTTCCTTGAGATGTCAGGTGCTGTTTCACTGCTGCCCTGTGTACATGCACTTTTGGTCAGGCCTGCATGTACAGTATTGAGTTTTCAGATATTGATTTGAAGTGATCCCCCTTTAAGGAACGTTTTGACAAAGAAGAACTGAAAGACAACGCTTATTGACCGGCGTCGCAATTAGTGGCTTGATGACAATGCATTCACCAAATGTCAATGGGCTCCCTTATTACCAACTGTGCTCAGGGATATTGAATCAAATATAGATTCAGAACACGGTGAGTTCACCATTTCTTTAACGTGAAACTTTCCACTGATAACATCAGTTAATATACAAAGTTGTTTTGTTTTTTTTATATAAATTGCTGTTAATCACTACCTCACTGCTTTTAAATGGAACACAACCAAGTTAGGTCCCTTCATTTCCATGCTTCAGGTGGGGGTTAATTGAGTGATAGATGAAGCTGTCAAAGCAGTGCCGCCCAATCTTTGGCCTTCGTAGTCAATATGGTTGATGGTCGATAAACAAATTCATTAGTTCTCTTTGCATGGCAGGAGTAAGCGGTGGATGTTTTCTTTCATTGACCTCTCTGACTGTGCTTGGGTAGGCTGTATAAGTCCCAAATAAACAGTAGAATCAGGACTGATAACTAATGCAACTCTACCATCCGTTATTAAGAGTGAATGGGTTGTCTTTTCCTTGTCTCCCTATTTCCACTGCTTAGTGAGTTGAATTATATATTTATCTGAGCTAGAGAAAGTGTGTTTGGTTACACTTTGCAAGGCTGTATAATCTGTACTACTTATTTAATCTATAATGTGTGTTTCCAGCATATCTACTGTATATCCAACATCCTTCTTATTGTCATCATTCGCACCATTTCTTGAAAGAGTCCTGATCTGAGTTCTGACACACATATTGCTCTCCCTACTAATCATTCCCATCTCTATATCTTCTCCATCATTTTCTCACATTTCTCTCTCTCTCTCTCTCTCTCTCTCTCTCTCCATGTCTAACATTTTCTTTCCCAGATGTGGGATCACCATATAATGTTTGTTTGACCAGTAGCAGCTGTACAGTTTACCTGTGCAGGTGTGACTCCTATCTCCATGTTGTGGTCCATGAGGACTCGAGAATCTCCTGCCATCTTCAGCTGAAGCTCAACACCTATAAGACATAAGGAATATTGCAATAGTCCGTTAAATTAAAGCTTTAAAACATTTTGTTACATATTTTTCAAAAATATTATTGCCATTTTGTTGGTACTTTTTATTAGATTGCAGTAACATATTGAGCTTCAGTTTATTGATCACAAGCATTAAAATGAACCCTTATAACAGAGAATAAAGGTCACTGTCTATTGTTTTCCTCAGAGCATAGACAAGCTTTATCCATTAGGCTTTTCAACCTTTCAACCCTCAGCTACCTAAATTACACATTCTCATTGAGAAGTACATACATTATGTCGACACTAACAATGTTGTGTTGATGTATAACGCGACCCCCCAGGCACAATATTTTCTTCCTGTCATTTAAATTGCTTCAATTTGTCAATATGTCAATTTTTACCAACTGGTGTAATTAGAACCCACAGAAACCCATGAAAGCAGCTTGAACTGTGCAGCTTAAAAGGTCAGATCTTCAACAGAGTGAGATGTTTGCATTTGCATTGGTTGTTACTGTTATGGCATTTCACTTGTAAACTCAATAATTTATAGTATTGCGGTATTGAGTTTAATTTTTTAAATATTTTTGGACCACTTTAACTAGCTAACTAACTATATATGAATATCTAATATATAAAACCAATTTCCTGCTTAGTTATTCTGTTGTTTAGTAAATTATGTAAATCTCCACAATGCAAAACAGCAACAGTTTATGGTGGATAATTATATGCAAGACAATTAAATCTGAAGATTAATGGCAGCTGGGGCTGCAGTACAGCTCTCTCACACCCATAATGTGGAGGTCAGTCAGACCATTGCCAAATGTCATCAATCCAACTTCCACGGTCTTACTCTCAGTGAAACTGTTCAGCTCTTTCACCACACTAATGGTGGTGTCACAGGAGAATGTACCACATAAATCAGCCTGCCGGAATTACGTGTTTTATCAACATAATAAGACAACATTGTTAGCCACATTAGCAGCATGGATAGGGATGACAATATCATTCTGTGACTGTCCACAACTTTAATTCAAACTGGAATATTTTGATGCAGCTATCACGTGATATGCCCTGACATGACATGTATTGGCATTCATGGTCCCAGAGGATGTCTCCTACTGACTTTGGTGATCCCCTGACTTTTCATGTTGCACCATTATTAGGCTGACATTTATTAGAGAGTGAAATATAACTATCTGATGGACTGACATAGAATTTGCTACATAAATTCAAGGTCTAATGGCTTTTTCTCTTGCACTGCCAGTAAGCCAAAGTTTTCACTTATATGTACATAAATATGTAAACATCCAATCAGTAGTGTAGTGGTGCCTGGAGAAGTGGGTATACTCCTTATTTATGGAGCAAATCTTTTTTTTAAAGCGACCCGTCCAACAAAGAATGAACACCATTTGTTATAAACAGTGCCAGGTAAGACTAAAATTTCCAAATTGCTACCTCACTTCTGCTGCTTGACTTCAGAGATTAGGGATAATTATGAAATTAACCATAGAATCCGTAATGATTTGAACACTTTATTACTTTCTGCAGCCACTCATGACAATTGGACAACTATGTCATACCTTTGCCGCATGAAAAGAAGAAAAATCAGCTTGGTAAACACTACTGAATGATGTGCATAAGAGGGAATTTAGAAGTGGGTGTGCAGACTAAAAAAACAAGTGGGTATACCCACCATACTACACCAAAGAGACTTTCATAGTCCTTAAATGATTATCTGTAAAACCTTGGATTGATGTTTCGTCAAATGTCATCATTAGATCAAACTTTCTGTTGCCATCAGCCTCAGCTATATTGTGTTTTTAGTGCTAATTAGCAAATATTAGCAACTAAGATAGTTAACATGCTAAACATTAACATGTTAGCATTGTGTGGATGTTAGCATGCTTAGGTTAGCATTTACAGTCTCACAGAACTGTTAGCACAGTCTTGTTATGAGCATATTTGCCAAGTTCACTGACACTGATCTATTCAACTTGTTTTCCAAGCAATATACACACTTGCAATATAACATGTCCTTGTAGTAACTAAAGGATGACTGATGTTTTTATGATTTATGTTTATGTAGGCATTCACAGCACCATTTAAGGTTAGGGAACAATTGTGGTCAACAGACTTGAATCAAGAGACAGGGTGTGTGCTTATGTCGCCTAACCTAACCACACACGGAAAAGTAGCACTTCCAGGAATTATATTTCCCTCAAAATATGTTTGGCAAAACAAACCAGTTGTATACTCATTGTTTGGCGACAGAGCTGGTGTATCAGTAGATGCATTTGTAGATTCTGAAAATGCACTCATACTGAATTCAATACTAACACATAAATGCTAAAATATTGACAAGTTTCTGAAATTCAGTATGATCACAGCATCACAGCTCACAGCATTCTGCATATGGAGATAAATATAAAATGCCATTTTAAAAGCCAGGATCCATCTGGCAGTCCTTTCCCTCAAGTGTACAAGTACTATGATGAAAAATTAAAAATACCACTGCTATATGTCCCTAATATACTAGTATGTAGAAATATGATAAAGGGTGATAAATGTGCAGTGTCTTCACTGCTGGAAGGCCTAAGTAAAGGATTAGCTGTTAACATCACATGGGAGATGACCCAGTGTCCACTGTTGGCTAATTTGCATGTACAATGAAGCAGGCTCAGCTGCAGTCATTTTAACGGCATCATTTTCCAAAGAGCAGACTTGTCATTGCCAGCATCGCCAGTTGCTTCGACTGCATGTGCCCACATGCACACACAGATACAGACACACAGCTCTATACAGAAGCACACTTCTCCATCATGGCCACACCATCCTTCAGAAGTAGTAGACAAGTAAACAAATACTTACTGTACTATAAATCCAGTTGCCTCCTTTACTTTACAATTAATCTAATATAAAATAAGTGTATATAAGATTTTTGTTGTAGTTGCAATGGAGTGAGGCGATGCGCTGACAGTTTACACTGTTTGATGTGATTTTAAAGAGTATCTCTTCCCCGGATTTGTATGACGAAACAGGTATTTTTAAGCATCTGTTATTTGAGGTACAAAGTGACAGCAGAAGTAGAAAAGGAACACTTTCAATGTCTCCTGAATGATGTGGGATTTAATAACAGCCACTGCTATAGTTATAGAGGGGAATGGGGGTGTGAGTGTGTGCGTGCGGAGGGAAGCTCAGATAAAGCCCTAATTTTAGCAGCAATCTTACAACACCTTTGGAGCTCCACAAGAGGCAATTAACTTATAGAGCCCTGGGGTATTGTTTGAAAATCAACTATTTTTAATTTACTAAAAGAACAAGGGATACACACGGCCTCTGAGCCAACTAAGCAAAAGGACCTGGGTAAATTACTTTTGCCACTGGATCCTGACCTTAACAACATCTGACATTTCTTTGTCATCTGTCTTTGACGTTACTCTATTTGATCGCTGACAAGCGAGGAGAGGGTATGCAAAGGCAAGTGTGGAGAAGTGAGAGGACCACGTCACAAATCAGATCCACACAGGAATGTAGTGTTGACATTGATGGTCCAAAGCAAAGGGCAGAGTGACGTGACAGGCATCTGAGCAGGGAAAAAGACAGACAGACGGACAGCAGAGGCGCGGGACACACACACAAAGCTTCTGAAAAACCTTGCTGAATACATTAAAGGGGTTGCAAGGTCTCGCTTTCTGACTCATTTTAGGTTCTCTCATGAATTAAACATGGCTCCCTGGAGATTTGTGAACTCCAGACCTGTGTGTATTTTCAGCAAGACTGTGATTGCGGCGTCTGTTTCACAGCAGCAGACTCAACAAGCCCAAATGAGAGGTGTTCGAACATAGATACCAGCTGGGGTGTTTTATCTTGGCGCTTTAAGAGGGTAACAAGCATTTATCTTGTTACTGGGAGAGTGACAAGATGCTTTGGCTGAATTGTGTTTGTGTCCTGATAACAAGAGCACTCATCTGTTGTGCTTAAAACCAATGGGTACCAGTAAAACAGGAAACTTGCTTCCTAAGGGATATCTACAGGACATATATTTTCCTTATTTGCTGACACTGCACGCTGTAAACAATAATCTGCACAGAGCACAGCAAAATGTGCCTTTTTCCTTTCTAACCTGTGGCAAGTTCTATAATTTTCCCCTAGGGTCAGTATTGTACTGAGTAGCAATTGCTTCATGATTTAATTTTCTCCATTTTCAGAACTTCAGAAACCTGTGTTGTCAGCTCTGTGCGCAGTTTTGAAAGGCAAGAACTGGCTTGGAGCTGAGCCAAGAATGGGTTTTTATCAATACTAATCACTGCTTTAATAGAGCCCCTGCAACAGATTAATTATCTGAATTATAATTTTCACTTGATCAACATAACTGTAAAC
This sequence comes from Argyrosomus regius, assembly GCA_946959425.1. Lineage (NCBI taxonomy): Eukaryota > Metazoa > Chordata > Actinopteri > Sciaenidae > Argyrosomus > Argyrosomus regius. Next base: position 20,590,459 of record OX336889.1, on the reverse strand, counting down.
TGTTTCATTCTGTGAATTACTTTTTTATTTCCCATTATATGGAGGTAATCAATTTAGTTTTGCTAGCCGGTGGAGGAACGCTGTTTCCTGCTTGAAACTTGCCCAGACGTGCTTGTTTTGCAAATTCTGAGAATGCTGCTGTTGGGTACAAGCTTCGTATCTCCAAACTCTTAACTTTTCAGGAATAAAAAAAAAATCAGCAGTAGGCTATTTCTTATATATATATATCTATCTAACATATACTATATATGGATTTCAGTAACCCTTCTATAGACCAGGCTCTGACCTGACAATAGTGCTTATGCTGCTGAGTATGACAGGGTTACAAATGGCAGTAAAATGTTGCAAACTCAGCAGCATCCCTTAGTTTACGATACAAATTTGACTATAAGTAGGCACTCGCCCATACATTTTGAGGTCACAGCTTGCAATTTTCTGTCGGTTCATCAGATACAATGCTGACACAGGAGAGACAGATAAAAAATAGGCCAAAAAAAGAGAGAAGGAGGAAAAAGAAAAAAAACAGCAGAGGTGAGCTTTTAAGAGTATTGAAACAGCAAGTATATTTGCCAAATCACTGCATCAGATTGATATCTCCACTGGTAGAGTCATTCCAGCTTATCTGCTGTCTCCGTTCCTCGTCTGTGGAAGCACTAGAACTTTCTATTTTCTTGATTCCCTACCCTCCGTCACTCCTCCTCTTGAGTGAAAGCAAAGAGTCATGGTTACCGGGTCTGTCATGATTATGTCCCGGGCTAAGATTGGCCCATAAAATAACATGGCTTCATCCCTATCTCTGCTCACTTATGACACTTTGAGGTCGGGTAGGTCAAATGACTAAAAACGTCCCCGGCTAGTTTGGCTCCAGGCACACATACACACACACACACACACACAAACTTCATACCATCCCTCCCTCCCATTTCTCCATTATGCCCGATAGTGAGCTGAGTGTATCCAGTTGTGTCCTTCTTGTGGTTGACCTTCTCTGGAGTGACACTGCTGCACGGAGACGTTCGACTCACACTGGAGAAACAATTTCCTTAATGATATGTCTCTCTCTCTCTCTCTCTCTCTCTCTCTCTCTCTCTCTCTCTCTCATACACACACACACATCTCTCTCTCTTGCTGTCCTTCATTCAATCTCCATCTTATTGCACATTTTGCTTATGCTGTGAGAAATAAAAGTTGTTCAAGCCAAGAAGAACTATTATTTTATAGTTGCTACACATTTCAGAACTGCCTCGGCCCTCCACTGAGATGAGAATCTTTGAAAAAAAAAAAAAAAGTGATAGGCAATGTTTCATATTTGCTGCTGAGTGGAGCTTGGATGGGATTAAAACTCAACACCAACTGAAGCCAAATAACACCCTCTTCAACCACGCTGGCCTGGAGCAAGAGAGACGTGATGGAAAGAGACAGAGGGAAGAGACATGAGATGTGTGAGGGTGGGTGGCTGGGCATGCTCCCCAACACCCTGTTTCTTTTTCTTATCAGGCGTTTCTGTCAGGCTCTTGCTGTGATTTACGGCTTGAGGTCCTAGATTTTCTGTACCAGCACTCTCTTCGTAGACAGCAGTGACGTCTAAGCAAAAGAACAAATTGTAATGAGAGAGAAGTAAGTGGAGATGAGATATCTGTATGCACATGTAACAAAACAAATCTGTTAATTTTTTATAAGGCAGATTCACTCATACAGATCCTCTGCATCAAACTCCACCCTACTCTACTGTATGTGGTTCGTTAATCTCCTGCTTCACTTCACTGTAGAGTGCAGGCGAGCAGTAGAGGATCTGATGAGGGAGGATGGGAGGCCATATGAGCAAGGTGGGGCGGGGCTGCAGAGCCAGGCAGCGCGTGGTGAATGCTGGAGGAGCCAAAGGTCAAATGGTCTTGATTGGAATTCCTGACATGCTTCGCTGTGTCCCCGTGCTTGTCCCTTTGAGGAGCCTCCTTCTCTATAGTCATCACATGCCAAGTCAGAATAAAATGAGATTAGGAGCCCACAAATGCATGTTTAAAATCCACAGACCAGCTTGTTTGTCAAAAAGCAGCTGAGTAAAGCACCCTTTGCTCAGTTCATTTTCTGACAAGGTGTCCTTTAGTGATGAGCTTAAACCTCTGTTACCGACAGGAGACTAAGACATGGTGTGAATGTGAAGCAAGATGTTGAAAAAGTGCTCAGCCGTACCTTAATCTTTTAAAATAAAACAATCCTTAAAAGAAGAAACATGTCAAATAATAAAGAAATCTGTCACTCTACAAGCCATCTTAACCACACGGTATTTCTCTTTTCTGTTCATGTTAATGAGCTGCAAATTTACTGGGATGTGTTTCCCCCAGGTGTTGGATGCTCACGCTTCATAGATGCTTATGTAAAACCTGTAAAAAAAAAAGAAAAAAAAAAAAAAAAAACTCCCTCCAGATGTAGTGGAGACCTGAATGTGTTCGCTTCCTACATCTTAATGATACTGCAGTGATAAGCAACGTCACTTTATTTCCACATGCTCAAAATGATGTGTTGACATGTGCTGAATGTCCTCTATTTGCATTGCACGTGAAGCTAAATGTAAATCAAGCTGGAAAAACACAGGTGGATTTAATATCAGTTCCACTAAGTGCCCCAGCAACAGTGACAATGAACCAGTACACACAATAGCAGCAGCTCCACAAAGTAGAATCAAGCATATGACATGTCAAAATGACTGCCAGTCCACTGTCTTTGCACCATATGAATCTGTGTGCACTGTGAATTTAGCTGAGCTGCAGTGTCTGTGCATCAGTGTAAGCAAATCACATTCGTAAGCATTTGGTATACTTCCCAGTCAAAGTGGCTGTGATTGTACTGCTTTTGTTTTGTTTTTTAAATCATGCAAGAAACTAAACAATATCCAAATCAGCCTCCATGTATGAGGTGTGATATTTACATGCACATCTGAATGCAGGAATCCTGTAACACAATCAGGATAAACGTGTCTTAGCAAAACTTGCCTGACCTGAATACTGATCAGCTGGGCACGAGACATCAACACATCTCTACCATTGTTTGTCATGCTTATTAAAGGAGTCCTTGTGAATAATATGAGGGATCCTCCTTGATTAAAATAACTCCAGATAAATGCTGGTTTAGCCCTTCTGGCTAGACCAGGAGCTGGTGGAGAACGTTAAAACTTCCATTTCATTCCACATAACCTGCTGCTGAGTGATAAGAACACGAGCCGGTTAACCTGGACATGGGATGTATGCTGTAATGCATTTTCACAATTGTAAAAATGTAATCTGGGACACTTTACACTGAATAATCTTTCTCGTGGCCAGGTAGTTTTGCTACATACATTATATTTCTTCCAAACCACTGGAAAGGGATAAACATGCTGACAGACATTAAGAGCAAGGTGACCTGAAAACAAGCAGCCATTTTTTTCTTATTTGTCGATCATTTTACAGATACAGAAGGCAGCTGCATGAAACCCCGAAGAGCCAGCAAACTGCATTTTCTGCCCTTATCTCTCATCCAGGATAGGGGATGTGTGTGCATGGACATATACCGTGTGCGCATGCGTATGTACTGCACACTTTCATGTCCATTTGTGTTTCTATAGGTGTGCTGGACAAACAGAGAACAAAGAGGCGATCTCTGAAACAGTCATTTCTTTGCCAAACACAAGGTGAAGGTTTGTTTGTGCTGCATGTAGGCTGGAGCGGCAGCTCCATGCACTGTATCAACTTTATGGGTGACAGGACTGTAAGAGAAATACATGCATCTTGAAGTCGTTGCTGAATCACTGAGTGGGTCGCACCATAAATCTGGTACACAAGCACCGTAGGTGACACTTTAAAATACAGTAAACAGAGGGGCCTAAATTTGCATTGGTTATGGATTTATGAGGGCATAAACAAAGTGATTTTCCTTGGGGGATGACAAGATTGTGTAAGAAATTTTATGCTGCTTGTCTGTTGCATGCAAATACCAAGAGATTGGATTGTATTCATAAACAGCTCACAAAGTGCAAAGCTATGACTTCTGAATTATACACAAAGTTATTTTTCAACGAGGGAAGTAGGATGGAAGGAGAATATATACATGACAACTCATTCAAGAGTGTTGCATAAATAAAGCGTCTCCATGTAAGTTTATCGACTGCCCTGGAAAAAATACAGTATTTTTATGCAGTACATTGACATGCACACACATTTTCCAGGGCACTAAATACAAAAGAGAAAAAAAAGAAAAAACTTCACGCCTGGCTAAGCTCTTGACACAAATGTGCCGCTGCGGTATTAGAGGATGTGGATCTGCTTGAAGAACTGAGCTGTCCCTACATCCCCTAGAGACACACAGTCTTGACTAAATAAACAGATCCAATTAATTATTCACAGTGTCTTCCCTTTTGAGAGTCTCCTGCTGAGCATTACAGCTGCCCTTTGCCCTCTTTTGTCCACTTGTTAGGGAGATCAGGACATGGATAATAACAGAACAAGAGGGGAGCGAGGTACACAGCGCTGAGTTGCAGCTACAATGGTAGTGCTGATAATAAGGTCAAAAGGCCATCTATCAAAAACCATTACATCTGAGCCGTTCGCACTTCCCTCTACACTCTTTAAAGAGACAATCATAGTTCAACCAGCTGTGAGCAGGGTCATGCTAGATTACAGTGATAAAAGTAGCTTGAAGTGTGGCAAAGGCGGGTTTTGTTGCTAAGCTATTATTAAGAAATCATTCTGTCAGACTGGGCTTTCTTTTTCCTTTCGCTCCAATGGGTTTGAGTTAAGATTGTGCCATATGTTACCATATCTGTTTAATGATGAGAGCAGAGATGGCTTGCACACGCACACATAACGGATATTAAAAAATGATGATTGAGTCCACTCACAGCCTGGATGCTGTCTTGACATTCCCTGATGAGACAATACTAGGAAGGACAGGAGCTTTGAGGAAACTATGCTGGAGTGTCTAATGTGGCTGCTAAGTCCACTGCATTGTCATCAAAGTTTTACAGCAACAACTCTTGAGATGAGTGCACTGAACTGCAGCTACAGTAGAGGAGAAAATCTTGGTGTAGGCTACATCACATGTTAAAGCTAGCAGGCATAATCCTCAGCCCAGGGAGAGTGTTTCAAAAGGAATCAATATAAATGATTTTCTCTCAATGCATTGGTGTAGCCTAAAGCATTCATGAAAACATTGCCATCAGCTATTACTACAACACGTTTGATGCTTTATCTCCTTTTATTGAACATATAAAAAAAACATGTGAGAGCTGAAATGTGCTGTGTCTTAGTGGCCCAAGACCCCCTCTTCCACACACACACACACACACACACAGTCACACTTACAGTAACGCACAGATAGATGCACATTAATGCCAGGTTTGCTCCCGCTCCTGCTGCGCTTGTAAAACTCCTGCATTGCACTGAGAAAACTACAGCACGGCGCACGAGTGTGCGCGAACAGCAAGAGTGTTGACAGGCTTTTCTCTGCTTGCGTCAGAGAAATCCATTGCCTCTTTGATTACCCTGCCCCCGCCGTGAGGGCAACGAGATGCATGGTGATGATCTATGTATCTCTGCAGTGACATAAGACGAAGGAGGCAAGATGTGCTGATAATAAAGGTTGTAACTGATGGAGGAGGGGAATCCAGTCACTTTCCCCATCATCACTTTCCTTTCCCTGCTTGAAGTGTCTTGCATTGTCTCACATTTTCTCTCGCTGTCTGTCCTTGTCTCCATGTTTCTAGCTATCTGGCTCGCATAGTTTTTGATCTTCCATCAAGTCAAGTAATGCAGACTTTCTGATTTGGCAAGCCACTCCAGATGGGATTTGTGGCTGTGCGATGAAACACATCATGCAATCACAGCATGCGATGCCATCCACAGACAAATTGAGAGGAGGCAGCCTGTGCATGGAGCCACGGTCGTACCATGCATCAGCGGCTTTATAACCTCCTCCTCTTTTGCCTTTCTCTCTCTGTCTTTTCCTCTGCTTTTTTTCTCAGTTAACGGTGCACGAGGCTTACCTTCAGGTCTCTGCAGGAGTAGCTGGCAGGCTCCCTTCGAGGCATTTCACAGCTGCTCTTCTCCCCAGGACTGCGCACTCCTTTCCTGGCTTTGTTCAATCAACAACAGCCCTCCTGCCTCTCTCCTGCCACCCAGCTCCTTCTGCTCTTCCCCGCTCTCTATCTACTCCTGTGTGAGAGGGGGGTCTGCCTGTGCATGTGTGTGTGTGTGTAAATGTGTGTGTGTGTGTGAGAGAGATAGAGATAGAGAGAGAGAGAGAGAGAGAGAGAGAGAGAGAGAGGGGGGAAAAGAGGAAGAGGAGGAGGTAGAGAGAGACACAGAGAGGGAGAGAGAGGCAGAGTCAGAGTGGGTGAGAGAAGAGATGGAAAGGATGTAAATATGCGTGTGCTCTCTCTTCAGTGCTCCTCTCACCTCCAAACAGAAATTGTACCTCTTGTCTCTCAGGGTTTGTCCTTTATAAGAGTGTGTGTTTATGCCTGTTTGCACAAAGCCTCAGCATCTGTGTGTGTGTATACATCCACCACATGGCTCTATTCTCTCTTCTGCAAAGGCAAAGAGAAATATGTGTAGCCAAAAAAAGTCAAGTGCAGTGGTGAGAGGTAGGAAAAGAGAGATGAGTGTGTGTGTGTGTGTGTGTGTGTTGGAGGTGCAGACAGAGAAAGAGCGATGGTGAGGAGGAGTGTGGTATAATCAATTGCTGTAAAACTGCAGTTGAATAAAAAGAGATATAGGGAGAGATATAAAGTGGAAGCAGAGACAGGAGTCCCCGGGAAAGACAAAGAAAGAGCGGAAGAGGAAGAAAGTAACAAAGAAGTACGACGAGGTAAAAGAGAACTAGCATAAAGGAACAGCAGTTGAGGAGAGATAACAGGGGGAAAAGGACATTTTGACCCGGAATTCCTGGGCTCCAAATCAAGTTGTGTCACTTTTACTACATGGATTGCAACTGCAGTCTACTCACAGTAAACAATGCCTCCAGAATAAGCTGAATTGAAAGTGGACTGACCTCAGCTTGGCCACATTAGCTTTACATCAACCGCCGTGATGGGCAGTGTGCCCGTAAGGCACGGTTCAAATGTAAAATAAAGTCACGTAGCTCAAGCAGCAGAACGGAGGTTCATAGGCTCGCTTAGTCGTCATGTTTTAAATTCTGTTCAGTAACTGCCACAGTGACGTGCGCATGAGAGGACGTACAGTACAAACGGAGACAGATGGATGGATACTTGACATTGAGATGTTATTAAGCACAGAGAAAATTGAATGTAGACTTGACATAACAGAGGAGGAGTAATGAGGGTGAGAGCAGAGACAGAGGGAGAGAGAAAGATAGGGAGATGATGATAAGTGGGGGAGGAGCAACAGAAACAGCTATCACCAGAGAGCCCCTTCATGTACTTCCTGCAATGAATTTGGGAGGAGATTTATGACTCTGCAGCCCCCCTTTGTTCCAGAGTGTGCCCCCCCACCTCCACCCACTGCCTGCCCCTCTCCCCTCCCGTTTCCCTGCTGAGTTGCAGGGGCACAGTGAGATGGCTGGGAGATACTTCTTCTTTTTCCCAGCCTCCTCATCCAGTCGGGGAGCCAATGACAGCGGATTATGGAACATCAAGGACTAAGACTGCAATAATGAGGACCTTGGGATTTGGCTCAGGGATATAAGATCCGGGCCACGTTCACGCCTGCTCCCGAGGTATTGGAGCTAATTTGGGCAGTGATCATGAAGTGTTGGTGTTCAAAACTGATAAAAATTCAGGTCCTATGGCGACAGATCCGCATGGATCCTGCATGTGGATCAGCACCTGGTGGCTCCCAGTTGTTGAGATCCAGGTCATGTGTAATTATTTCCCCTCCTGAGGTTACACCATTATTGATCAAAGCCAAGAACCTTCCACCTTATTGCCTCCGCTGTTCATCCTGTGGAGAAATATATTCAGTTGACTCTACCACCTTAGATTAATCACGGATCACACATTAACAAAGCTACTTGGCAGGTTCATTATTACATGTGGAAAGTTTTGTGTAGTGTAGATGCATTTGTATGCATAATGTTAAGGAGTGTGGGAACACAACTTGATCTTTTAATGGACGATCTATAAGAAATTTATCAAACCGTGGAGTATCCTGCCAAGGTGAACTGCAGGATAAAGATGCCTAACACAAACAGTGAAGCGTTACGTATGTTCTGAGTCTGATTTAATATTCATTAATGCAGAGATTTCCATATGAAATAAAGTGTTCTCCCACATTCACCGCAGGTTCACTGTGCTATACTTGGTATTCTTCCTCCCGCATGTAAACTGACTACAAATAGAGATAGTAAAGGAAAATACGTGATGCAAAAATAACTGATTTGCACATTCTGCTGAAACAGTTCAGACGCGATAACAGTATTAGTGGGTCAGCAACATCCCACCCATCGGTGAAGGAATGATCAGTTCAGAGGTCATAACTGAGGAAAGAGGAATTAGTTCTTTCTTGCATGAAGTGTCATTTTTCTTAATCCTCTCTATGCTCCCTTTTGGCTCTAGTATTCTGTTTCCTACAGCAACCCGCTAACACCCCCACCACCCACCACCCCCATCCTTAGTCTCCCATTCACTCCGCCTTTGGCTCCATCCCTCTTCGCTTTCTTTCACCTCCTCCCAGGCTTCATTAGGTCTGATTGATCCTCTTGTCAGAGCTTATATGGCACTGCGATGAACTGCATTGTTGCTAGCAGTCCGGAACAAGAAGGAGCGGAAATGGAAATCAGAGGACAACAGTAAACTTATCACTACAAGGGCATAATGGAGAAAGTTAGGTGTCTGAATATGTGTGTGGGAGTGTGTGCTTTACAAACAAACAAACGTCTCCTCAGCACTGGGTGGCTTATCAGAAATGCTATATGGTGCACTGCTGTATGGTAATATCTAAAATATTTAACTGCTCAACCAAGTGTTAACATGTGGTGTTACATAAAGAGCAAGAACAGGAGGCCACCATTTAATAGCATGGAGAACTTGTGAATGCATGAAGAGACAAGGTATGTTTGCAGTGGGAAAATGTGTAAATTATTAAACAATCTATCTGAGCGAGCTGGTGCAGCTTTATCTTAAACAAATTCATCAGTGTCAACATATGGCTTCAACACATCATTATACGGAAAAAAAAAGAGGATTTAAGAGCAGCAGCCATTATGTACTTCTTATTTTTTTAGATTTATGCAGTATCGTTTAAAGGGAGGCTTGACTTCAGTACATCTATTAGTGTTTAAATTATGAATTATGTGAGTGTGAAGATCTGCAGCCCAGCCGTGTGCTTGTTATATGTGAATACATAATTCAGAAATGCTGTAACATGTTTTTTTATCTTGCGCGCAGAGCGTCTAAGTATCCACAATAGAAGTAAAGCAGATCTATACAGGCATTGTGTGAGATTCAGCGATACATACTTTCTCAAAAAGAACATTAAAATTGCTCTCTGTGATACACAAATATAGGCGTGCAGAAAAGAAAGACAAATAAGTGCAATGTTTAAAAGTTCCTGCCTGGTGAATGTGATCAGAGAGGGAGAGCTGAAACCCAAACAAACAGAAACACAAAAAATACCAGCCATCTGCAGCGCCATCTTGGATGGCAGGTCTTACATTAATCAACTACAAAGCCTGGACTGTTTCTAAATGGCTCATTTTTTAATTAGTAATTGAGTCACCAGAATTAATGGGAATTATTTCTCGACAGATGAGAAATTATCCACAGATACAGACATCTTTATATTTACCAGCACTCTAACTTGAAGTAGAGGAGAGGATTCATGAGTTACATACATATATATAATATCACAGATGTCATTATGTCCATGTCATGCTAAAAGATGAACCATAAATGCTCAGTTTTTGTTTCACATTTAGATCTGAGTGAACAGATTAAGTGTGTTCCCCCAGAAACAGTGACACTATGTGGAGGAAAGAAGTATAGCAGTGAGTGAATAAACATAATCACAAAATGATGATCTGTGTTTGGAACAAATGTACTTCTGTATCCCTCAGGAATTAGTTGTGAACTCTTGTAACATATTCCAGAGCTGAGACATTTTGGAAATTGTTGCAATTGTGTACAAACTGTAATAATGAGACAGCGGATTGCTGCTTTTTATTGGTCACAATCCATCAGCTACTGACAGCCTGAAGCAGCATCTCTTCCTGTAAAAGCTACACATAGCAAGTGGCTGTTATAATTGGTGACTGCTGACAAAACCAACTTGATTTTCAGCTTGATCCTTTCGCTTGAAATCAAACTTTAATATTAAACTTCTCTTGCTTTTTGTGTTTATCTTAATCACTTCCAAATTGCAGTTTAAGTCTTGTGGGAAATCTCGTGCATCATGTTGAGTTGCTGTGCCCTGCTCTGTAAAGAACAGACTGACATCAGTGATATTATCTTGATGAATAACAAGCTGTGACAAGAATAAAAATAATGTTTATTTTATTAAGAACTGTTCGGTGAGAGAATGTTAATTTGAAGTTGAAAGCAAGGCCAGGTACTGCATGTGTAACACTCACAAACATTCCAACACCATGAAGATACACCGCTTTGGAAACCCATTTGTGAAATGACATAGTCCACTTGACTTTTTTAGTCCATTGTCCACTGGCTCGTTCTTTCCTATAGTCTATGCCATGCTTCAGTGCAAAACCATCAATGCCAAAAAGCTTTGGCATCAAAGCTTTAAAGCAGCCTCCTCCTCTAATGGCTATGTGTTAAAAATATAGTCTGCAGGGAACTGCTGTCAGGTTGTGTTCTTACTGAGAGACAAAGTCTTGTACATTCTGAGCATCCCTGCAGGCAGAAAGATTTTTGAGATCTCTGGTACCTTCCAGCACAAAGACGTTCATGTGAAGGGTGTTATATACAGGTTTAGAGACACTTTTCTCCTGACAATGCTCCATTTCAATATGCAGGGTTGTCGCTGTCAGGTTGTCAGTAGAACCACTGCAAAGCAGAGATTAGTCTCTGTAACACAAGGATCTATTTTTTTTTTCTTTTGTTAATTTGGAGTAGGTTTGAGATACAAAGAAATAGTAACCATAGAAGAAGGATAAAACACTGTGACAAAAAAAACATGAAAGGTGATATACTGGCAGTATCCACAACTGAGAAACAATATAATCCCTCAGGTGGAACAATAGGTTAGTGTTCTCTTGTAGATTTTGTCACCAGGTGTCATTTTACATCGTTCAAAATTGAATTTGTACTCATTCCAGACACGCCACTGACCGTGTCATGGTTGAGTGGCTAGGTGAGAAAAAAATAAGGCGAGTGGGAGAGGTGATTTTAAGCTTTTTAAAAGGGGTTTCATATTTTCTTTCCCTTTCATTGAGTTACTTATTCAGGCTATGTGGCTGCTTAATCAGGCTGAAGTCCTTTGAGTGGAGGGTGTATGACAGGAAGACAACCTCATAATGTGAGCCTGAGAATACTGAGGGGGACAAAAATCCATGTGTGACCCCCCCTGTGACCTTGAGAACGCCAAATTGCTGACTGATTCAGCAGGGGAAAGGGAACTCCCAGAGGACCTTCTACATGGGGTTTACACAGCTTAACAGTTAATTACTATCATATGAAGTGATGCAGTACATTAAAATGAAATCCAATTGACAACATATACATTAAAATGTGTGTTATTTGTTCAATAAAATAAGATATAAATAAGTTCTAAACTCAAATGCAGGCCTGCATAACAGATCTAACTCAGCTGTACTTACAATGTTTAAGGCATGCTTTACATCTTACCCTTCATTGCCTACTGTACATACTGCACTCACATCCCAACCATTTGCTTAAGAAGCTGAAGTAGGCTATTTCATTTTTTTTTTCACAACTGTGGTCATGAAGGGATGAGGTATGACATTGTAAAAAGATGCATGATTCCATTAGTTTTGATGAAACCCAATGGCTAGCTGTAATTCCTGTAGTGGAAAATCTCCAGGCTTCTCATCTTTGTCCTCATTGCTGAAGTCCTGGTCTATAGGCTTCTATTCATATGCACATTGCACCCAAAGGCATCAATACCGGAGGCACAGATCCTAAGATCATTACAATCACAACAGCTTGTTTTTTTCTGCATGTCTGCATCTCTGAATTTTACAGAGAAGATGTCACAAATGCACGCTGACAATAAGGCAGCAAAGTGCATAAACATTTTTTGAGAAATGCTTCACAGCTTATGTTTGTATTATCACAAGAGGCAAATGCCTTACAAGCACATTGCACAACTTGGGATTTCAATGCCTGGCATTTAGCACTTTGCCATTTTTACTCTCGGTATGATGGATATGGAATATGAATGCTCAGTGACATGATGACCCAGCAAAATAGCTGCCATCAGTGTACAGTACCCACACTACCTTTTCAGCTCACAAACACACACACAAGTATAGACCTATTCAGTTCAACCCAAGCAGATCATAGACTATGAAGCCTCATGGTGAATGTTCAAAGTTTTTGTTGTCAAGCACGCCTGAATCACAAATCAAGAAATAATAATAAAACAAATCGTTTCTATTCACACCAGAATTAATTAAAAGGTTTCAGCCCAACGCTCAAGGCTACATTTCATAATTAACTCTGACTGCAATGGATTTCTTTCCTGTTGTGAAACAGCCAGATGTGGTTTGCAACTGAACAGTCTTTATAAAAAAAGGAAAACAGAAGAAAAAGTGAATGAATGGGCTTGAAAGTAGCTGTGAGAGCAATGGGTTGCTTGAAACCTACAAATAATTGAATAGTCTAATCAAATCCTTAAAAGTCTCTCATCATCAATTACTCACAGGCTAAATAGTATACGAGACGCAGTAATGGCTCAGACGAAGTCATAAAGTGGCTAAAATGAGACAGGATATGAGCCTTAAAGGGTCATGACAACATGTTGACTAAACAGCTTCAAAGGAAGACGTCAGTCAAGTGTTAAGACTGTCTGAAAATATGTCTGACCTTATTTCGCTGCTGAAATCATCAACTGACTGCGGATGAAAACAAATGTAAACGTGGCGTCCCCTAACTTCTCTTACTGTTGAACGTTGACTCTGTTTATATTTAGGTGACTGTGACTTTGGAGAATGTGACACGGATGCAATAAATGGGGTTTATTTTGTCCGGCTAACTGACTGCTTACAGTGGCAACAATCAATATTTCAGTATTAACAATGGAACATATGACGACTTGCATGTGAAAGGGGTCACACTGAGTGATAAACACAAAGGGAATTATCTTCAGACTCTCGGCTCTAAGAAGCTTTATAACGTCTTTCAGCTCATTGTTTTGATTGTACGCTAACTGCAGCACAAAATGGCAAAGAGACAAAAAAGGCCACTAGCTGGTGAACATAGTGGATCATTTGGCAGTTAAGCAGCAAGATATTGGGGTGTCCTGGTATCTCATGCACCACATGAATTGAGGGCTGAATCCTTACCGTAGCGGCCTCAGATTCAATTCCAGCCTGTGACTATTTGCTGCATGTCATCCCCCTCTCTCTCTCTCTCTAACCCCTTTCCTGTCTCTTTCGAGCTGCCACTATCTAATTAATTATTAGAAAATAAACAATAAACATTATTAGTTCAAAAGAAAGAGAGAGAGAGAGAGAGAGAGAGAGAGAGTAAGAATTATATAATATATACTTACATTTGTGAGGAGAACAGAAACATGACTAAACTAGGCTAATATAATAATACATGAATAGTTGGACAGTTAGAGGTTGCCTGTAGATTAAGACATGCAAACATAGCATAGTAGTCTGAGCAGAATGAACATGTAGCCACACGTCTCCATTTTATCTGTCCTATCTGTTGTTGTACTCTTCCCCTTGCAGGTAGTAAAAGTTAGCAGGTAATACTGACTGACCACTGGTAACCTCTTGGCCCTAAAGTTGATTAACAGAAACTGATACAGAAACTCAAATCATTATTCCTTTGAGTGCTCCAATTGATGCGGAGAGAAACTGCCATTGTTTACTATCAGCGACAGTGTTGTGTTTAAGTACTTATCAGCTTTGCATAAGTGCAAAGAACATGAATATCTGTTACCAGAGGTTGCAGCAGTGAGTAAAAACAGGTCTCACCAATGTATGGTCTTATCCTCATATTAGGAAATATTGTTCCACTCACTACCGCAATCTATAATGCATACTGTATATTATACATTAATGCAAAATATTCAATAATATTCACTGACCAATATTAATTAAATTGAGAGTTTAGCTTATTATTGCACTATAATTAAAATAATGAATAATGATTGAGAAATTTCCAGAAAGACAATCCATAATCCCCAATTATATACAATTGAGAGTATATACAATCTATTGTAGCCTCCAAGACTCTTAAGTTGCTAAACCAGTCCAACAGTCAGTGCAGCTATGTGGTCTGGTGGCTATTCGCCGGCCTTTTGTCAGATATAAAAGGGATTCCAAGCGTGGGGGTTCATTAAGCAAACAAGCAAATCACCTCTTGCATAAAAAAAAAGCTTAAATGTAAAAGACTTGTCATCCTTTTACAATAGCATGGATTTACAAGAAAACAGCCAAGCCTAATCTTGTTGTGTGTCAACAGTAATGTATTGTTGTTGTCAATAGAATACACATTCTGCAGCATGAAAGGTAATACAGCGGACTTTTCCGTCACTTTTGCTTGGAACAATAGAGCTGAAAAACAACTCCCATCACAACTGACAACTTTTCTCCCCTCAGCGTTCAGTACATCTTCAGCTCATGAACTGAATTGGTTCCAGGCCCGACCCCGGAGAGAGCTCTCTGTTTGTATCTAGTGCATCTTCTTTTTCATCTCCACAGCTTGTGTTATCTCACTCCATCACCTATTTATGTTCTATGGTCCCCATATTTCATTACAACACAGCTGTGTAGTTGAGGTGGACGACTGCACTGCGCAGAGCTGTGGAGCACTGATGTTTGATTCATATGGTGACAACACTGTGCCTGGGATGTGTCAAACACATTTTCATGAACATAACAATGATGCGGAGGAATATGTACATAAACAAAAGTGAGTTATATGCTGTAATCACGAACACGCAGTATTCCGGGAACAATATGATTATCATAACATGTTAATATCAGGTGATAGAAGCTGTGAAAATTCCCCACAACATACTAATAAAAGTGCGTGTGCGCATGTGTGCGTGTGTGTACAGTAAATAGTGACTCACAGTGTGTTTGTCACTGAAACGCAGAGAACCAGAACCACATACAGATACAGTCCATAGAGGTCTTGCATGTACATTGTCAACATTCACTTGTAGTCCAGCTGTAGAAAAGAATATCACAATATCACAAAATAGGAACAACCAACAGTAAATCCAGATCAGTGGACTGGGAGTGTGGCGGAGAGAGGTCAGCTTGGCCTTTAGTGCCAGGCGTCTGTGGGGTAAACATCTTATTAGAGCTGGGGGAAGGGTATGCATGTGTTAATGTGCGTGTGTGTTTGTGGGCGGAGGGGTACTTGATGTCTCTGTGGGCGTGAACATCACCTGGCTGATTCCAGCATACCAAGAGAGACGACAGTATAAATGCACACAGGTGTTGGTGAACTGGCATGAGAGAAGGACACACCTCCACAGTCTCAATCAATTGTAAACAAGAACGACACAGACGGAGAGGAGAAATCTTGACCTCTGGATGTCAAACTACTTTCACTTCAGCTCATAGAGGTGAGTTTGGACTGAACAAAGTTCACTTTTATGTTTACATGTTCCATTATCAGCTGGATCACATTGTTTCAAGAATGTGGTGAGCATTGTTTTACCGGCAGTAGTTTAGATAAAATTGATTTAATAGGAAATAGGATTGTCACTGTGACTATAAATAATAAATAAAACAAAAATAAAAAAGGAAAGATCTTTTGACTTGATATATATGTAAAACTATAAAGCTGGTTTGTACCTCTGACAAAAGACAGCATTTACTACAAATGAGGCATTAGAGCTTATTAGAGGCTTATTCCAATGTTATTCATTTTAAATCTAAAGTATTGCTAAATCCCTGCTATAGCTGGAATTATATAACAGTCACAAGCAACTTTAATGATGCAAATAATGAAGGTGTTAGGGTAGATATGCATTAACTGATATTAAAATGAGACTAAAATAGTTGCTGCATTATAATGAATTAGAAACAAGTAGGGAGAAGAAGAGGAAATTTTCTTTAAAAAAAAAAAAAAATCAGTCTGCAGTAAGAAAACAGTAAACTCAAAGGTGTCCTGGGTGAATGTTAATCTAGTAAGGATTGAAGAGTCTCAAGCCTTTGAACCTGAATGACATTTACTGTAATGACGAAGGACATTTTCACTGAACATGTTTAACCCTGAAAAAATGGCTCAATAAAAGGCAGTCAGTATAGCATAAAAGGTCTGTGTAAATCAGAAAATAATCAAGTTCCATTCAGAAAATGTATTGTCTTTACAAGGACCCTTTGCATACAGCAATTGCTAGTCTTTATTACATTTTATCTGTGACTTCTCAAGAGTTTATTTTCATCACATTGACAATTTCCATTTCCTAAAGGTAGTTGTTTTCTAATGTAAAGCAATAATTTAGGGTAACCTGTCATACATACAATTACAATACTAAATACCTGACATTATTCCAGCACATATGTCGTTACAGTATGAAAACATGCTGACCTAATAATTAGGTGTGGAATGACTAGGTTTACTTCCAAAAGGATGAAAGCCTGCAAACAAGCTACACAGTGTGTTTATCAGATTTCTTTTGGCAAAATGACTGGATGAAGGCTTTGAGGTTTGAAAACAGAGACATAAACTCACTGCACTGATCGTTTTGTACTACTTCACACTCACTAACAAGCACACCATGAGCCAAATAGGTAGTTTGCATGACTTGGCAAGAACAGAGGGCATACTTATTTGGAAACCTCGGCATAGCCAATACTGCCAGTTACCATCCATCAAGCATCAGACTTATGAGAACTCAGTGCTTGAATAACGTCAAAGATTGTTATGTCTGTGAAAAGCTGGCCTTCTGGCTGGGTTTGCACAAATTATTTTAATGCCACGTTTATTTTTGTAGCATTGAAATTGAGCAAACAAAGCTGATCCTTGTGTTGAGACACTTGCACGGGACCAAAGATCCCAAATTATTTGGTTTACTTGGAGCACTTGTATGTTACACTTCAGTGGAAACTTTTGTATCTCATTAACTTCAGGTCTTTACTGCAGTGCTGCATCCACCGAGGATTATAGCCTTTCATTGAGGATTAAAATTGCAGTGGGACAGAGCAGCCTGGAACATGTGAGACTGTACATAAGCAATCTGCAGTGAGATATGTAGGATGTGGAGGAAAGGATTTACATTCACTGTATACATTCATTATCCTTGGCACAATAGGTGCTTGCAGATCCTCCTTTTTACATCTCCCTCTCAGCACCTGACAGGCAGTGTCACCATGATATTTTGCTGTTTGATTGTAGTGAATTACAGTACTTAAGGATGATTGACAGTTTAAGAGGGCCAGTCACATTACGTGCCATTGTTGGGGTTGCAAAAGCTTGGTGTCAAGTTATCTTGTGAGCAATACTTGCATACTATTTGTTTTTTTTTTATGATTCAGGGAAATCTGCATTCTTATTAACTTAAGGAATTCACAAGTAACTGTTTGTACACGCAACTGCTTGATGACTGGTTTCATAGTATGTACTTAAATGCAGTATGCAATATATATGCAGTACATGTATAATATACACATATATTCTTCTGTTTTATTGTCTTTTAGGTTGGGGACTTGTAGAAAATGCTTGGATCTTTGAACAAACGTTTCCAGGACTATCTGGTGGAGCGAAGAAGTCGCAGAACCAGACTAGTAACCAAAGATGGTCGCTGCAACATTGAATTTGGAAACATCAAGTACAGCAATCACTTTGCTTTCCTGGCTGACTTCTGGACCACCTTTGTGGAGATCCGGTGGCGTTTTGTCCTCTTTCTCTTCATCGCCGCTTTCACCCTCAGCTGGTTCATTTTTGGCCTGCTGTGGTACTGGATTGCCCGCAGTAATGGAGACCTGACGTGGCAAAACCCAGAATCAAACCACACTCCATGTGTTGATAATGTTGTCGGACTCACCACAGCATTCCTCTACTCCCTTGAAACCCAGACAACAATTGGGTATGGTGGACGAGCGATCACCCCTCTCTGCCCAGGTGCTGTGGCCCTTATCATCATCCAGTCCCTCCTCGGAGCCATTATCAACTGCTTCATGTGTGGAGTCATCCTGTCCAAAATCTCTTTACCCAAAAAGAGGGCTAAGACCATCACATTTAGTGACATGGCTGTTATCAGCCCCAAAAATGGTTCTCTTTGCCTGTCAATCAGAGTGGCCAACCTGCGCAAGACCCTGATGATTGGAAGCCAGATCTATGGCAAGCTGCTCAGAACAACAAACACACCAGATGGGGAGACAATCATCATGGACCAGGTGAACATTGACTTCATGATGGATGCTGGGAAGGACAACCTCTTTTTTGTA
This sequence comes from Argyrosomus regius, assembly GCA_946959425.1. Classification (NCBI taxonomy): domain Eukaryota; kingdom Metazoa; phylum Chordata; class Actinopteri; family Sciaenidae; genus Argyrosomus; species Argyrosomus regius. The sequence continues at coordinate 20,571,913 of OX336889.1, read as the reverse complement.
TGTCCTCTCACACTCTACCATGTCATCGATAAGAGCAGCCCCTTCTTTGAGATGGCAGTAGACACACTCCACAGACAAGAGTTTGAACTTGTGGTCTTTCTAGATGGCACCGCAGAGTCTACCAGCTCTGCCTGCCAAGTTCGGACCTCCTTTATTCCTCAGGAGATCATGTGGGGCTACAACTTCTTGCCTATCATCTCCAGAAGCAAGGAGGGCAAATATAGAGTAGATTTCTCCAACTTCTCCAAGGCAGTGCCAGTGGCCACTGCACATTGTGCCTACTGTTTCCACAACATCAAGGGTAACCATCACCACTCCAAAGATGGACATGACAACCAGGGCTTTGAGGTGATTGATATCAACGATCCTCCAAATGTCACCAAGATGTGAGGGGATTGATACATTGCAATGAACATTAAAACGGAGACTGGTAGAAGCTGATACCTCTCATTGATAAACTCCTCCAGACTTGCAGGTGGGGTTACCTAATGGCAGGCAGCGCATTATGTAGCATTTAAAGTAAAGAAAACCTACTTATTTGTTATTCTATTGTGTCAAACACAGATAAGAAAGCCGTCTGTGTTTCAGGACAGTTATTGTGATCCATTTGTAAAACCACACCTGCCACTGTCTGCTGACCAAAAACCTGTTTTCAAAAGTCGCATCCAGGTCATGCAAGACAGTGAGGCTACAATTCAAGAACAAAAAACAAAGTTTTCCCAGTTACTCACACATAGGTTATACATATAAGCTCCTGTTTTAAATGAAGATGAGTGGTTCTAATTTACCTCTGGTCTTGCACATTTGGTTTACCAAGTAGGCAGAAAAACAAAGCAAATGTATTATACTGTGTGTAAATCTTGCAGTTACTTGAAGGACCAGTGTTGGGGAGCGGGACAGGGGATATGCTATTGTCATGGGTCAGAAAAAGATGAAGCAGTTGTTAAATAATTTATGCTATGCTGCTGTACACAAAGAGACACTTTGACTTAAACCATTCAACTATGCTTAACTGAAGCACTAGTAAAGGGTTGGACTCTGGGGCCACTCTTTTCAAGCAATGAGTGATATAGTTGTGTATTTCTCCTTGTGAAGTGAGTGAAGACAATGTGAGAGAACAAAGCTCTCAGGAAACACTTAAAATATGGCTGCACACAGCACTGAATATAGTATGAAAATCAGTTTTGTTTTCTTCTGTCTTTTTTGTATTTGATCTCAGGGGAAAATACACAGGCATAAAGGCTATTTTTGCATTCAAAATTACTGTGTCACTCTATTATTCTCTGAACCAGAACGCCAGATAAGGACTGTGATCAAAACGGTCAATGCAATGTAATGACAGGTGTCAACCCCTATCACGGCTTTTCATCTGTAAACAAGGTGAAGTTGTGTCAGCAAACAGAAATTCAAACACCAGTGGCGATTCTAGTCCCTTGGGGGCCCTTGGCAAAGAAGACTGTTCTGTACTGTATGGCCTTGAAACTGAATGTAATTGATTGTTTGCATATTATTGTATATTTATTGCTAATCATCTTTTGATGTTAATAACTTTCTGTACTGCTTTTGCTATAAAGGACATTTTTCTGTCAAACCAATAAAGTGGTGGGTAGAAGAATTTCTTCATTGCTCCTGAGGCTAAAAAAAAATGAAAGAAAAGAAAAAAACATGGAAAGAAAGTGATTTTTTCCCCCATACATTGAGAAAACAACAGGGGCAACTGACCTCTATGAGGCTTCACAACAAGATAATTAAATGGCAAATATGTAGAAAATAATGTTAGGCACAAGCTGTGACTCATCACCTAAACTTAACCAAGTAGTTTTGTTGCCTAAACCGAACTGTGTCTGCCTCACAATGTTAACTATGTAACATACTCACACCATGTACATACTATAACTTAATTTACATATGTCATTGGTACTATGTTCCTGAAATACCTCGTCATTGAAACTGACAGCTGACTGTCAATCTTCTTCTTATGCATTTCTGGCAGGTTAGATGCCTTGTGGCACATTACTGCCTCTCGCAGGTCAATCCAGTCAGTGCCTTGTGGAGCCTCAAGAGGGTTTATAGATGTCTTTGCAAAATGTAACAATATGGTCATTGGGGGTCCCTTTTCCAGTTTTGGAAGATAAGAGCTGTTGCTTATTGCCTATTATTGTGCCTGCTGGATGTAGAAAAATAACAGCCGACATGAAGCTGCAACAGGCTTTGTTAAGCTTAGCTTTAGCTTTGTTACTATTATGTCGCTAATGAACTGCATATGAACTGCAAAAGTCTTATGTGTTTGTCTGCACCCAAAGATACTAATAAAGGAAACGGGTAATAAAAAGGGTTAGGGTAAAAAAATTAGAAACATTATTGAGAAATATGTGAAATTACTAAGCAGCAAACGATGATATACGCTTGACAAGCATATTTCAATAAAAAAACAAAAAACAAAAAAAACAACAACTGTCCCTTGATTGCTGTTCACCATGTCTGCGATACATATTTTTGTCTACATGGTTCATGCAAACTGACAGAATATTTTGCGAGGCTGTAGCTGCCATTAAACAACGACACCATGTGTACACACTGGTTATTAAATTGCGACACCTATCATTTGAAGCTGTATTCAGAGAGAGTCAAGAGTCAGATACTGAGGAGACTTTCAACTTGATGTACACCAGCCTGTAGTGATATTACATCTACAGTTCCCTTGTGCACAGCTTGTGGCCTTGTATGATCAAGATTCAAAATCTGGTAGAACTATAAACTGAGTAAACAAAATGTCAAAATGTAACTTTCCACCAAAGGCACTCAGGAGGTTTCAACCAAATGATTAATGCCTAAATTATACACGGGTGTCATCAGCAAGAACTAACACAGTCTAATGTTTGTTCTATTTGTTGTCTGGAGTGGACAAAAACTCCTCCAAGTATAATGCAATACAATTAAACAGCACCTCAAACATTACACCCTTCACAAAGGAAGGATTTAATGCAGGACTGTTGTATTAGACTGCGTTAGGTGAACCTAATAAACCTGCAACTGCGTGTTTATTTTCTTAATAGGACAAAACATTTCCGTAGCGCCTCGTCATGGTTAGTTTGTGCATAAATTCAGATTATATTACAATCAGATAACAGCCTTTCGATGATAATCAAGATTAAGTTGTCTAACTACAAACTGTAATGGCCACTTTATCTTTCTGTAAAACACGTGAATTAAATATTAGGTGGAAGATGTTTTTTGTGAGAATGAATGCTTGTTTGTGTGCATTGTACTCATGCAGATCTGGCTTAAATGAGGAGGGGCAGCATGCTGTTTTCTATCTGCAGGTGTAATAAACAAATGTAACATATTACCGCTCTCTAAAGGACCAAATTAATAGAAAATGTGCAACAGGATGCCAGAACTTTCACAAACTTGAGGCAAAAGAATTTTCAAACTTTGACACAACTGGGACAAGTATTGTGCAAAATGTGCAAGTCACTATCAAAATTTTAAAAATGTTCTGTTCTGTTATCTCAAAATGTCCTGATGAATACAGCGGCTGTGTTTTCATCTGTCCCGGCACTCTGGCAAAGCCACAGGCAGGCAATGGAAGAATCAAATGAGAGGTAAAAACATTTATTTTGTCACATTTTCCTATACAAAAGCCCTTTTTCAAAAGGTATTACTTCATACATTGCAGGAATGACAATAATAATAATACATTGGTTAATTGTAAAATTATACACATATATATATATTTATATATATATTTGATATCCAAAATACATTGTATATATGAAGTAGCACAGATCCCTTTTGATTGATAATGCTTGTGAAACATGGAAGTCAAGGGTACATCAGAATAATTTCTTTATGCTACAAATTACATGTTCCCTTTGTTCTTTTAAAGCTATAAATTTTCAGGAGAAGCTGGTTGTGGATATTAATACTGTTTGTATTATTTTGCATAAAATACCTGAAATTCTTTAATGCACAGGAAAAGCCACCAATTCCATGGCTGTTTGGCATAAAAGGTGATTCGCAATGGAAAAGATCCATCATAATCAGATGTTGCATATAGAGTAAAGGAATCCCTGGCTATTGGATTATGATTCAAGCAGGCATTTGTGATTTTGGGAATACTAGAAAAATCCTTTTGTGCATAAAGGCACTCAGGAGGTTTCAACCAAATTCAAGAAATAATAACAATTAAAAGAAAACAAAAATGTTAAAATGTATTGCCCAAATGTACAGATATAAAAACGCTTAAAATGCTGAACAAACTACTTAGCAGAAATGGACTTCAAAGGTTTGCATTTTTGACCGAGGTCAACTCGTATTAATTCTCTTGACTTTTTATACTGTGTCACATATGAAAATAACTCTGCATAATTTATACAGTAAGTTGCTTTAATGCCTAGTTGTCTGATGCTTATAAAATAATAAAAAATAGGTCTGACAAACGCACAGCGTTTGCGAATCTGAGGATTTCTTTGTTTCATCTCGTCATACTTTATCGGTTTTGTTCTCTGATAAACTACTTAGTCCCAAGTAATTTATTTTCAAAAGGAATACTTTTGCTATTAACAGCTTTGAACACCTGAAGATGGATATGTTTTGACATGATACCATTACATGTTGATGAAATCCTGACTTGAGATTCATGTGCATTTAGCTGGGCTTCAGATCAGTGAGAAACTAACATTCAAACACACATGCTGCTCTCAAACTAGGATCCAGCCCTGGTAAAATGCAACTTAACTGTCTATTAACATGACTTACTGCTAAGCCACTTCTCTGTGCTGACCTATACGGTCCTGACTGGCCTACAAAGAAGAAGGAGACAGTGTGGCAGCCGTTATTGTCAGAGTGCACTTCAAAATCAAAAATTGTCAGATTTCTGGTGAGACATGGAGATGATGATTACGTATCTTGCTATGCATTCTAAGATGTAATGCTATTTCGTCTATAATGAATAGAAAGTGTATGGTATAAAACAGCAGTTAAGGCACTGTGAGGGTTACATTTCTCATTATGCCATATACTAAAATTGGACACACTCATGGCACTGTGAGGCACTTTGGATAAAAAACATCCAAACAATATATAGATTTATTTCGTAAAAAAGGCTCTTTCATGTTTTAGATTCAAATGTGTGCAGCAAACATGGTTTTATAAATCAAGGAATGATTTTTTTTTTCATTAAATAAAAATGAAAACATCTGACAAATTTTGATTTTGCTGCAGGGTATCCCTCTTACACGTGTTTCACAAACCAGAAGACATTCACATTAATACTGACATGGTCGAGCAACAAAACATCTGGAAATGGCATGGCTGAAAGGCAACAACATGGCAAACATTTAATAGCCTAGTGTGTGGGCCCCTGAAAACATCTGACCTGGGTTGAATTATTCTTGCAAATTACTTCAATTACATGTTGACTCAGCTTCCCCAGCACAGTCGAGTCAACTGTACACATCGGCCATCTTGAACTCCACACACAACACACAGAAAGCATTTTAAGTAACTGAGTTGACCCAGGTCAGCAAAACATACAGCGCTTCCTTCTCCAGCATTTCACTCTTCTCTAGCCTTCCAGTTTGGAGGATAAATTAAATTGTGAATGGCATATTCCAGTTGCCAATTTTCATTCAGTGCTGAGAAAAGTCCATCTCTTTGAGAGCTCCTCCTTATCCAGCGAATTCCAGAAGACTCTCCACACACACATAAAAAAAGATGCAGATGGACAGACGGAGACAGTAGAAACAGAAGGCTAGATGTGGTGGGAATAAGTAACTCCGACAAGGCTGTAGACTAGCGGAAAAAAGGCAGATTCTTTAAAGCATAATGTACAAAATGTACTGAGGAGGATGTAGATTGAGACCCATGAATAATAGGCCCATGTCTGGTTCTGTAGCATGGCGAGGAGGCAGACAGACTTTAGTTGTCCTCCCTGTCCTCAGGCTTTGGTTTGGGAAGGTTTTGGAAAGGACACCTGTAGGTGCAACTTTCTAGAGGATGGGAAAGTAAAAGGCACAGGAAACTCAGACGCACGTCCAAAAAACATAAACAAACAGTTGCTAGTCTCGTAAAGTTAAGTAGTATTCCATTTTGGACCATAGCATCCAGTTGTTTATAGATTCTTACAAATAATAATAAAAAAAATTCTCCTTCAATTTTATCATCCTTCATTCAGGAGCAAATTTCTTCAGAGGACAATTGCCTCTATCAACTCAGTCTTCATCCGTTTGGCGTCATTAGGAGTGCAGGTCAGCAATTGTGGACTTTGATAAGGGAGGTTTTAGAGGGTGGTGGATGGTCAGAATGGGTGTCTAATAGTAACTACCCAGGTGGGATGGCACGTGGGTGTTAGGGTGGCGGGGAACATTTGGGTTGGGGTAGATGCCTGCAGTGGGCGAGCTCCAGTATGGAGCGGTGGGTCCAAAGAAATTGGAGGAGGTGACGGGCATAGATGGAGGGTGTGGAGATACAAAGTTGACCTTCTGCTGGTGGGCGTGGTAGGAAGGCACATAGGCTAGGTCCGAGGGGTACTTATACATGGAGGATTCGGTGGGGTGCGGCTGCAGCGCCTGAGCAATGCCATGGAAGTCGAACTTGTAGGCGTAGCGCTTGCCATGCACCTTGGTCATGATATTTTTGTCATAGTAGTAGCGCAGTGCGCGGCTCAGCTTGTCGTAGTTCATGTTTGGCTTGCTCTTACGCTCGCCCCAGCGCCGCGCCACCTCGTCCGGGTCCGTCATCTTGAACTCGCCATTTGTGCCCTCCCAGGTGATGCAGCCAGCATTAGCACTGTCAGACAAAAGCTCCAGGAGGAACTGCCACAGTTGGATCTGACCTGAACCTAATGTAGACACATACACAAACAAACAGTGATTAAATACAGAGCCTCAAGAGCCTTATTAACAGTTCACAGCTCATTATCTATCCAGTGAGGCCTGCATGAAAGGACTTTTTCTTTAAAATGTCCACAAGAATGGGCTATTGACAGCAGACGCAATATAAAGACTAGAGTATAGTTAGACTTTTACCTGGATTGGCTAGGCGACTACTGGTGGGACCCAGTATCTGGTAAGGATCTGTGGACAAAAAGAGAGCTTTGTTGGTCTACACAGTGATTACTGTGGTGATATAATGGTATGTTACCCATACTAATTAGTATGGAATAGTGAAGACTGAGCAAGAGTTGATGATATAATTTAATGATAGTAATTTCCAAGTTCCACGTTATTACTTTTGCTTGTAATATCACATTTTCCATTTTCCAGTTTTTGAGTAAATAAAATAAATTATGTGAAACACTGAGCAAATGAAGGACCGTTATCGTAAAGTCTTAGGATCAGTGGGTTTGGATTATTGTGCTCTGCACACCCTCTAAATAATGAGCTGACCAGGAAAACCAATTATACATGCTAATAGATGTGTGGCTGAGAGGTAAGGTAAAAAAAACAAAACAACAAACACTAGTAAACACTCAAAGCTTGTTGGTAGACTTCCAAACAGTGCATTATTAAATTGTCAGTGAACCACTTGTATACAAATATTTTGCACATATTTTTTAGTCTTATCTTTGTGCTTACCTACAGTAGCTTTTACACATGTACCATACATACCAATAAAATATGCTTCCCTATCAGTCAGGCAATCAAAAACACAGAGCAAATTCCAGAAGCTTACAGAATACAATTATTTTATGAACATAGCAATCATGCTGTTTTGACAATCGACAGAAAGATGAGGACAACAAGATAACTGGGACTGTCTTTGTTAGGCTGACACTACACAGATAAATAAAGAAGACATTACCTGGCTGAGCTCTGGGCTGCTCAGTGGACTTGGTCACATTCTGAGTCACCACTGGTGAGCCTGCAGAGGGAGAGAGGCAATCAGTGGAGGACAAGAGAGAGAGAGACACGCACACACTCACATATACATACAGAAAGACATATCAGTAGGGTGGCTACAGATAGTCAGGCTATACAACTTCAAGGCACATCAGCAGAGGTCCAAAGTAAATAAGGCCAGTAGTTGGTTGCTGGATGGACTTCTTTGATTGTCTTTTCATGTTCTGACAACAGAGGCTGTAATCTTTAAGAGGCTGTCCTTCACGTCTAGACTCTGTGGATGTTGGAATTGGCTGTAGTGTGATCTAAACAACCTAGCCCGTGTTTAATAGTAAATCTGGGTGTTTTAACCTGCACAGAATACACAGATATGTCTGGTGAGAGGAAGAATAACGCCCTCTCGCAGCAGACGACAGCCATGCATGATTTTTGACCTCACCTTTGCCACTGTGCATGTTGTTTGACCATCCTGTCCGCCGTACAGCATCATATGAAGGGTCTGACAAAGAGAGAGGAAACAAAAACTGAACTGTGAATATTTTAAAAATATTTTCCGGTTGCTTTTTTTTCTTACATGGTGACAATCATGTATGTGCAACTCATAACAAATCAGCGGATGTAGTTATATACTTTACAAATCTGCAGCACGCTGACCAAAATTCAGTGTATTGAGTCATATTTCAATCTCGAAATTATCCATGTGACTGCAGTAAGTGTCTCATTTCATTGTGTGATAGCCTATTACAGGACTGCAACCGCCACAGCAAAAACAGAGAGACCAGTGCCAAATGGCATCAATGAATCTATCAAAACATGGTTCAAGATGCTTTTCACAGGATATCTGGACATGGTTATGTGGTTTTGTTTGGCACACTGTAATGGTTTATGTGTCGATGGGACAATCTTGACAGTACAGTTGTTTGAGCAGCTTGCAACACTCTGACCACAAATAAAGGGATTGGTGCAAATTATGGCACAAGAGGACAACAGAGACACACACATAGACAATACATGCACATGATATTCACCCTCATCTCTCTTCCCACACAAACGGCTTTTATGAGACCTTGACAAACAGCCAAACTGGCTCAGTTTGCATGGGTTCTACCTGCTGCGTGTCTGCGGTTCAGACCTGACTGAGTGTGAAGCTGGACTGCTTCCAGTAACAATCAATCACTCTGACACAGGCAGATAAAACAGGGGATGTATCCTTCCCCTGGCAATGTCTCAAAAACACCCAGGTATACTCACAGTGCACCTGGCCAGCACCCTCGATGGTTTGGATTATTGTGGGATAAAACAGTTCAAACAATTGCCAGAATAGAGGGAAATATGATGCGTATTGTACATTCACAGTGTTATCGCGACCTGCAAATCTTTTTGTCAGCAGTGTTTCTCCCAGAGGACAGCGGATAGAGACAGTGAAATGGTGGTGACAGAGGTTTGTTGCTGGGATAAGCAAGCTGTTAGAAGGTCAAGAGGCAATCCTATTTCCCATCAGTGGAGGTGGAATTTTTGAGAAGAAGGCTTATTGACAATTGATGTCAGTTTGAATTCCTAGATTTGAAGTCTCTATCCTGCTGCTGGTCGGTCAACAACCGGCCAGTGTAAAGCCTTGGCAAATATGAAGCATGGTGTGGCTTATAAAGAGCATCAGGTTCTCATCTCAAACATAAAAAAGCATTGTGATTTTTCACCATATGTAAGATTGTCTTAGTAGATCATTAGAATATGTTTTGACATTTCACAGATGAGTGAGGGTGTTGATCCCAGACAATAAATGCATTCTGTGTTTGCGTTTGTGTGCCAAATATGAATATTCATGTGTTTGCAAATGATTCTCCTCAGTGTTTTAACCAACGCATTCAAATAACTCACATGCTGATGAGCTATCAAGCATTGAAAATTCTCTATAATATAATCCCCTGTATTTGTTTAAACCTTGTAGATATTATCCATCTTAATTCATGGAAAACTTCATCAATTTGGTATGCAGAACACTGTAAAGACGACTTTTTAAGAGTGACATTATTTTCAGTGTCTGAAAGAAATGAAGGTAGTTGTCTTCACTACAACAACACATTTGGGCTTTGTGCGCCATCTTGACCCATAACTTCATACAGCTACACCAGAGGGACATCCAGTGACCCTCAAATTCACCATCAGCTTTCACGTCATGTAAGGCCATCTCCGAACTCTGTGCAATACTGCCCTCCTGTGGTTCAGAACAAATTGACATCTTAGGCTTTCCTGAAATTTCCAGAATAAACTACAAATATACCAATACCAAATTTAAACTCATTTTTTTCTCTGTTCAGCTCAAGTGAACTCAAGATTAAATTATCTCTGCGAGCATTAAAACAACATTTGCCTGGTAACCTGCCACATGAGTGTTTTATTGTTTTAGTCATCTCATAATCCACCAATGAAAATGTAAAAACACTTCAGATTCAATTATGTGTCTTGTGCTGCTTTCAAGGGTTTTTTTGTTGCCTTGTTTCCTCTTTCCTTACTATAGCAGCAGAATATCCACCAATGAGAGAACTTCCTGCTGCTCAGGGATCTCTTGATCTCTTCACTAATTTCTAACTTTTCAACTTTTAACCCCTGACGTTTCATCAAAGGGCAATTCCTGTCAGACAAGAGGGGTTCTGGTCTCTGTGGCTGAAAAGAGCGATATTCAAAATGCAGTAAAAGTGCAAGATGGTGACCGCGCAAAAAGACACGGTAAGTAAAATGAAGTATATGAGCTCACAACAAAGCATAAGAATGAATGAAGAGTGAATAAATTAGAGTATGATCAAAAGAATGAAACAAAAGAAGAGTGTAATAGAGGGGTAGACAAAAAGAGGGAGAGGAGGGACAAATAACAAGCAGGCTGCCGTGGCTCAGCAGGGCTGTCAGGTTCAATCTGGTGTGGGCCGGCAGGATAGCCAAGGAGCAGTGACTGGGGGAGAGTCCTGGGAGACTTGCGTTTCCTGCCTGCCTCGCCTGCAGACAACCTCTCTTTGTTTTACTGGCCCTTTTTTCCCCTCTACTCACCGCCAGCTCCCCCCCACCCCATCCACTCTCCACCACCCCGAAAAAAACACAACGGGGCTACCTCCAAACGTGCAGCGAGGGGTTACAAACAGGAGAGGAGATGGTGGGGGAGAAGCAGAGCCGAATGAACGAAAGATGAGAGAGAAGGTGAAGGAGCCACAGAAAGAGACAGAGAGAGAGAGAGAGATTGCTGAGAGGCAGACAGAAGAAGATGGAGACAGAGTGACTAAGTGCATAAAAAGGTCTTGAAAGAGAAAGAGGAGAACTTAAGAGCGAGCGGGAGGAGAAAGAATCATGTAAAAAAAAAAAAAAAAACACAGTCAGACGAAACAACTTTGGAATTTGAAACGAAAACAATGGCAGCAAATCCAGCTACTGTCTGGTATGGGCTTGAGACGATGCCTAGCAATATGGACTCATCCACATTTTTGGATGTAGCTGTTGGCAGCAGACTAGATTAACCTCCTAAACTATTTTCCTCTTACCAGCATGCAGGCGAGAATAGACACAACTTGAGGTTTTCACCTCTATAATCACTCCATTTTGGGGTTAATTGGACTGAGGGAAAGGAGGGGAAGTGGAAGTGAAAGTGCAGAAGAAGGAAGAAGCAGCAGAGGTAAAATGTACAAAACCCAAGTGGTCGGGGTACTCAGGGCAAGCCAGCCACGCAAACACAGACACAGACGCGAATGTGCACACACAGAGCCACCTCTCCCCCCACCTCACTCCTTCATTTTTCCAGGCCTCGCTCTGACTGCGACTTGAGCCAGTTTCCACTCTGGTCTGGGGTGTGGTGCACGCTCCTGGGAGACTTTGACTGCAGGACCAGTTAGTCAAAACAAGGCCTGAGTGCTAGACATAGAGGGAGAGAGAGGCAGGGAGACAGAGCGAGTGACGGAGAAAGACAGAGGGAGACGGAGTGGGAGAGAAAGAACAACTGAGCAGAGAGAGTGAGATAGACAGAGAAAGAGAAGGAGACGGAGAAGTGGAGTCGTGGACTGCTTTTAACCCAGAGTCTGAGCCAAGGAGAGAGACCCAGACAGGGTAAACTTTTTTAATACCCATAATACAGGTGCTTTAAAAGCCATCTGTGTGAGGAAGGAGCCATAAGAGGAGGAGAACGATGGCAAAGTACAGGAGTTAGACACAGCGAGGAGACAGTGATTGAACCAGAACAGTGAAACATCCAGTGAAAAACATTTCAGATCAACAGGGGACTGCAACAACGCTGCACACACGCATATTCATGCATATGCAAAGGAAAACGTTATGTGTGTATTATTAGTAGTTTTTAATTGGTTTTATTTTAGGAAGAATTACCACTCTTGTTTATATTTTTTTTTCTTCGACTGTAGCAATTGAAATTGAAAAGACAACCTGAAAGACAACCTGTGTGCATAATGGCACATTTGAGGCTGTATTACCACTTTGACGTGGCAGCAAAATAAATGTATTCACTCGGTGAATCATCATCTTTCCTTATTTACTGAGAAGCAACGGAGAATATGAGTGTCCTTGCTCTGAATTATAAAATTTCACAGCAGCGACAAAAACAGAAGCTAAAAACGGGGAAAAAAAGGTACAAAGACTCACCGCAGGGGAAAAAAATAATAAAAAAATAGCTGCATAATCTACAAACATTAACACCAAGATCATAGGACATGCAAACATAAATGCATACTGTAGCACATGCTGCACTAAGACATACAGGAACCCACCCACACATACATGCCTATCCACAGGCACATAGTAGACACAGACTTAAGATACACACGGAGAAGCACACACACACACACACCCTTTCATAGCTGCTGCATTCCGTGTTTTATATGCTCTCTTTTATTCATAACATTGCATTTTACACCACAGAGTCTGGAGCAGATTAAGGGTTGTCTCCTGCTGCATGCTCGTGCTTACTCTACCCCAAAGAGCCTGAATGGTATTTGACTGTTCTCTAAAGGCAATATGAACTTGAACATCTGGCAGCGCTGATCTGAGAAAATGTTGATAAAAGCTTCTCCTGAAGCAAGACTTCTTTTATTGTCGAGTCACAAACTACCAACTCCAATTTGAATGTTTTTCTTCCACATCTTGTTTCACCACTTCACTTAATTTTGCATGAAAGCAACATTTTGTTATGTTTAATGTGGTTGTATCATTTTAGGGTGAGCACAAATAATTCAAAGCAAAGTGATCAGTTTAAAATTGGATGGGTATCAATCTGATAACTGCGTTGTATTTCCTAATTCTTGAAAAGCCCCTCTGTTGGATACACACTGTTCTCAGTTGGAAGCTGTACATTGTCTGGGATCACGGGACGTAACTCGAGGCACAGTCAGTGTTGCAGGAGCCCATAATAGAAGTCAACTCTTGTGAAAGGGAGTGGCCCTCTATTCCTGCCAGTCCAAATACCTGGCGTTGAGAACCAGGAAGACCGGGGTCAGGGGTGACTGAGCAGAATCTTATCTGGCCTGCCCATTGGTCTATTGGTATTGCAGCTGGGCGAGAACAAGTACGTGGCCTGCTAACGCTCACTACTGGGGAAGATAGAGAGAGGCAGAGGGCATTCTCGGACACTTATCAGACCTAGTGTTTCCTCTCCTCTTGCCTTGATAGGGCCCCTCATCCTGTGTGCAAGGCTATCACTGTTATTGCAGTCCTTTCTCCCGTCTCTGGTGGTGACACCATATAGCCGATTTAAAGGATGTGTAGGGTTTTTTTTCTTTTTACAGATATGGAGTACAGCCTTCGCCTGGTTCATGTTGTGTCAGCACAAAATAATGTTTGTAGAGTGAAAAGGTATCCAGAGGAAAGAGACAATCATCCTGAGCTGCAGTGGGCGTTGTTCTCAGACACTCAGCTTGGCTTTTGCAAGAATTTTAAACTAAGCAGCTCACACAGTAAGAACATGAACAAAAAGTCCATATTAATATGTTTTATGCTTGTATTATCCCCTAAAAAATATTATTCACTACTAAAAAGAACTCCCAGTAACAAACACATGACAAATCTCCAGACAAGTTGAGCAGATACGTGCTTTTTAAAAAATGAGGTACATAAATCATGTTTTAAGGTGGATATTTTTACAGGCCCAGCATTCACTGTACCACATGTTTGAATCAGCCTAATGACCTACGTGTTTCATAAATGTAAAGTGACCAATCTCATAAAAAAAACAGCACAACTACTAGAAATTAATTTTGTAGCGCAGAATGTGTGAAAGTACAAAATGGCAAGTTTATTACCACAAGTCCCTCCTGCATGTACTGCACGTTTACTCTCCCTTTCACCTTCTGTCATCCTCCCTGTCGCTTAATTCACTTGCACACACATTAGAGAACCACTCATACACTTCTTTCCACTCCAGTCTGGTCTGAAGCAGCCAATCAGGGTCTTCTGTGGTGTTTACCGTACACATTGCTGCCTCAGCACCTGCCTGCGATGCCTGACTCTCCAACAAACAACCTAATTCAGTGTCTCGCTTCTTTCCCATAATTGTCACATTCACCGTCTGTTCTCACCTCTGCTGCTTTGGATAGAACTCATCAGCACGCTGCTTTTGTCTTGTTAATATGCCTCTATTCTGAGGCCCTCTGAGCTCCTATGTGTTGTCACAGCGTTCAGGTAGCGGCTCTGAATAGCACGGTCTGCTGTAGCTCATATTATTTTTAAAGACACAAAAGGTGCACCTGTGCAGAGCTTTGTCAGTGGCAGTCAGTGACTGCTTTGGATCTGTGTGAGTCCTTCGTATTCTCAAGTGTGTGTGTGCTCTGTGTGTATCTGCTCGTCTGAAGCTGGCAGGCACTGTGTTTTTGTTTTCGACTCTTCTCTTTCTCTTTAGATCTTTAGACTGACAATCTCACCTTGCTCCCTTGATATGAAACAGTTACATCAACCGAGTTATTTGCAAACGGATAGAAATTAGGATAAAGAGTAGAGAATTGGAAGAAATGTGTGCCTACCCTCTTTGGCAGCCAGGCGTGGGGATGGGTCTGTGTGAGATGGTGTATTGTAGGATAATGATGAGCTACCTGTAATAAAGTGAGACAAACGAGAGAATAGTATGACATAAGAATGCACATTTCTCTGTCCCTAGACGTACAAACTATCACATGGATAAGACATATGTTAATTAAAACAGCACACATTACACATTATTGCTCTTATGACGTCCAGTATTATGAATCTAATAAATGTCTGTTTTAGAATAAGAGATCTTAAAGAATATTTATAGATGCAAATTTTTATGTTAGTCACGATAAATATTCTATAATTGAAATGGTAATATTAAGTAGAGTACCTGTAGTGTGACAAAAAGCTCAAACGGTATAACAATAGCCAGCAGATGGCAGTAGAAGGTTCAGCTCAATTACTGTCAAGCAGCACCATAGAGCCCTTTTTCATTTCTTGAATTGTGTTCCTGTTTTGTCTTCAAAAATAATCTCAGAAGGAAAATAGTTCATGACACATAAATCTAAGTCCCAAATAAAAGCAAATCCAGCACAGGGGCAGTCCTTTAAATGTAGGAAAAAACCCATAGCCTGTCAGCATTTTAACTGCAAACCCTACTCCTGAATAATAAAGTCAGAGAGGCAAGACTCTGCACATGGCTGCCTATTCATTTCACCTTATGGAGCAGAACTCTGCACTGCATTCCTCCACTTGCACAGGCACCCTGGGCGGCACCAAAATGCTCTCTTAATTTTAGCTGCCCCCAGGCATAAATCAGCGAGTGGAAAAACAGACCCAAAAATGCACAGAGAAAACACAAGAGCAGCTACTACATGGGGAGTGTTAAGATTTAGCACTAAGATGGTTACGGGGAGCTGCTGAGTAGGGAAGATACTTTTTCTGAATGGGGCAATCTGAAAAAAAAAAAAAAAAAAAAAGAGTAAAATCTCTGAAGCAAAATTAAATT
Organism: Argyrosomus regius; assembly: GCA_946959425.1. NCBI lineage: Eukaryota > Metazoa > Chordata > Actinopteri > Sciaenidae > Argyrosomus > Argyrosomus regius. The sequence goes on along the minus strand of OX336889.1, from coordinate 20,556,109 downwards.
TATGGTGTGCTTTTCTTGAGATTTGATGCAGGATTCGGACCTAACTTGCTGTGCTGCTGCTGATGGGGTTGGGGGAGGAGGGGGTGAAGGGGCCCGTGGTGGCAGACTAGGGGTCTGTTTTTTTAGGGGGTGGCTGTGGGGGAAAGAGTGGGGTGCACCACAAATGTATTCTACCCTTCCAACACCCCACCCCTCCCATTTCTACCTACTCTGCGGCACCCCCAAGGCTCTGGGTCTAGTTTAGAAACCTGGGGGCCTCAGAACAGGGGAGCCATTGTATGAGGCTGGGTCCCTGCACAGCAATCAAATGCAGCTCCCCGTACAAAAATAATTCCACACGCAGAGTGTAAGCACACAGGGGCAAGCCACCAAAGCACCATCTTTGGAATAGGGGAGAAAGTGTAAGAGAAAGATGAAGAGACAGACTGAAAAAAAAGGAAGAGAGAGAGAGAGCGAGAAGGGAGGAGGAAGGGGCTGTTAACCCTTTTCCTACTGTGTGCCACATATGTGGGCTGACCCAGACAGGCAAACAGGCAGCATTGCTGAGAAAACCTCAAACCATCCCACAGAGAAATTCAGGACTGCTGTACGAGAGTGAGTGAGAGAGGGAGAGAGAGAGACACCACAGCTGACAGTTTGGTGGAGCGAGTCTTGGCTGTGCTGCCTATTTATTTGGACGGCTTCTTCCTCTCTCAGAAAACAAACATGTCCTGGTAATCTGACAGCACAGTGGGAGGACTGGCCAGTGTTCAGCTTTTAGGACCCTCACTCTCTCTTTCCTTCTCCAGTCACATCTGCTCACAGTCTGCTAGATTACATAACATCCACAAACAATTTTCTTTTCTCTCCTTCCTATGACTGATGGCTCTTTCAAAGGGCCCTGTCCTCCAGTTTGGCACGCCCATAATATTGACAGAGATCTTTGAGGGCTTGTTCGGCATTGTAATTGATCGGGCCCCTGATGTTTATTCTGAACTATAAGATACCATTGCCCCAGACATGTGGTCTGAGCTTTGTCAACAAACTGAGGGTACTAGTCACCCAGATTTGGGCATCTTGCCACCTCGAGGGTGCCAAATGGGCCAACAGTAAGTCATCCTCCATAGGATAAGCTGCACTGAGTGGCTAGATTCCAGCCTTACACTAAGTGCATGAGCGCAATTTCTGACAAGTCCTCCAAAAACAACCCATGTGACCATTTTCTTGGCTGATGAACACCACTGTTAACATGGCATTGTGTTTTAGCAGTAACTTAAAACATGTAATTCATTACTCTTTAAATATTACTCATTTTGCCAATATTCAAATCCAATATTTTGACAGAGTGTGCATTTTCCAGCACTTTGAATGTGTCCCTGCTGTTTTTTTTATTCGCTGTATAAGCTTTAAAGGTTCGACCTCAGGTGCAGTCTGTGGAAATCCTGGATTTAAACATTGCTTTTCGCTGCAGGAAAAGTTGTTCTCACCCGGGGCAGACAGTAAACACTTGTGAGATCAGACAAATACATTTGAAGATGCAAACTACTGCAGGAAAACAGATAATAATAAAAACTTGGTCTATGAGACCACAAATGTGCTACCTCCTGATCAAAACCAGGTGATTCTTGAACGCTGGCTCATCAGGCTAACATTAGCAGGCCAGCTTTGAGGACCCAACATTTAAATTAGACAACACTGGAGTTACCAGTGGTCACGTTTCTTCTTGTTTGGTAAAGGCTAATTGTCTCCCCATACCACCAGTCTCTGTGGCAAGCCAACATGCACAGGACCAAGCAAAATTACTCTAACTCTTTACTCAGTTATGCATTACTGCCAAACACTTTTTGTCAGTAATTTTCTTATTGCTCATAACATCACAAAAATGTTTGACTTTTTTCTTATCTGCTACTACTGCAGTTAAGGTTAAGCTCAGGGTTAGGGTTAGACACAAAAACTTGGGTACAGTTAGGGAACGACCATGGTTTTGATTTTTTAAAAAACAAACATTAATTCCTGGTCTGTCACTGGGCATGAACTCACATATGAGATTCAAATGAACTACAACCATGACCTCCACCTTACTTTCCACCTTGCTATGTGAAAGGGCACACTACTTTCAGCATTGGCGCTGAATGCTGGCACTGGACATACATTTTGTGGGACAAAATTGTCCAATAAGGACGTAATTCTTAGGGACACTGGGCGGATATTCAAAACTGTTCTCACCAGAGAACAACATAATGGCAGACTGTTTCAATTCCTAAAATGACGGAACAAATGCGGAAGTATGAGTAGGTGATGTTGTTATAGCTCAACAAAACCTTTTAGTGAGGAGGCTGTGGTGGAGGGATGGATCAACAAAGTGTGTGAACTCGACACAGAGATTACTGTTCCCATGCCAACTCCTATCAAATGTTTGATGGACTAACCTTAAAGACCTTGAAATAAAGTTCAAACCCTGGTTACTTTCTCACTACCACAGACCTGACCAATCGCTGCATGAAGTGGGTGTGAATTTCTGATCACCATTTTTGGAAAGTTTTAGAAATCAATGCCAGAAAGTTGCATGTGAGTCCACAGAGGCATAATTCTACCATCTGTTAAGCACTTCTATATATACTTCTGTATACTGGCACCATAACTATAGTTTGTGTTGCCATAACCACAATTTGCCATGCACAGGTATTGTAGAAAGAAATATTTAAAAAAGAAAACTTGTGGAATTAACATTAAAAAACATCACTGTCTGAAATCCAAGGTTTTGCAGAATTGCCCCTTATCAACATTCTTAACTGGCAATTGGGTCTGAAGTACAATTATAATGGACCTCTAAGCAGCTAGCTTAAATTACAGCTGAGCTCATCACAGTGTTTACATGAATAGCAACTGCTTATTATCCACCTCCACTTATGCTAATGTGATATGTACATAAATTCCTGTTGTGCTAAGTGTCTGAAGCCCAGCAGTCAAGTGAGCAGCCACAAACTGCTCTGTAATGGTGGCTAGCAGCAGACAGCTAACAGTAAAGGGCGCAGAGCCAGCCTGTTGAGCCCCTCTGCACCAGTGATAATCTGCCAATAGAAAGAACTAATGCAAGGGGAGCTCAATAAAAATGTTGTGAGGGGAGAAAGAGGGGGGAGAGAGAGAGAGAGAGAGAGAGAGAGAGAGAGAGAGAGAGAGAGAGATCTCCAGACCTCCTTTTTCCCTACTCAGCCTTCGAGCCCAGATGTTTATGGTCTGTATAAACTATTGAGGGCTCGAGAATGTCCCCCACTCTGGAGCGAGCAGCAGCAGTGCAGAAGCCCAGACTTATCACTCTCCCTCTCTCTCTCCCTCTCTCCCTCTCTGTCTTGACTCCCTCACTGTAAATCCATCCAGACACACAAGCAGCGGCGACAGCTGGGAAACAGAACTATTGCTATTCTCCAACGGCACTCAATCATGACCACCTCGGACCATTTCCACACACTTCTAAAAAATGGTTCACCCCCCCCCCCCCCCCCCCGACTTTTTTTTTTTTTTATCTCGCACTCGCTTTCTATAACTGTTTCCCTTTGCTCACACCCTTCTGCCCTTGTCCTCAAATAACTACTGTAAAATCTATCTGTCAAGGAGATATTTCTTCATCCAATTTCTACTATTATGTTTCTTTAGATCCACAGTGGATTTGCTCTCAATTCTCTGTCTCGTTACTTTCCATCCTGATTCCCGTTTAATCTCCCCTCTCTTTTCCTCTCTCTCTTCTTGTATCTCTGTGTGTTGGAGGATACAGTCTTTCGTTGTCTGAGGTTTTTTTGCTCTGCTCCGTTTCCAGCACATGTGGTATAAAACCGACCTACATGGGTGCGATAAAGCAAACAGTCCGCGGTCCCTCCCTGACAGACTAATTTGAACAAATTCTCAAATTGCACCCCAAATTGAAAGCACATTGGGGTGCGGGCGGCCATCACTTATAAAAATCTGGATAAGTGACCAACAATGAGGCCAAAATAATGCATGGGCAACTACCCTTGTTACTACAAGCAGCTGGGTAGCCAGACAGATGTTCAGATTGTGCCCGCGGTTGCACCAGTGTGGGTGTCTGACCGAAATTTCTACACATGACGTGGCAGGAATGTTTTGTTATGGTATGGCTGTAGGGTGGGGAAGTGTGTCCTTGCGCCATGCAGTGAGTGTACATACAGGGCTTAATGACTCTGAGGAATGTTAATCAGGGGTTCAATAAACAGAACCAAAGGCACACATGATGCACACAGATGTGTATGAAATGATTGCAGTACCCCTATGTACCATCCGTTTTTTGGAAGCTCAGGAGGGGGTAATAATATAAGACAAAGTGGTGAATGGGTTTGGAGGAAGACATCACATGACCTCTAATCACTAATACTTCCAGGGTTTGGCTCAGTCTTTTCCTCCCTTTTTCTTTTTCTGTATTCTGAAGCTTGGGCCAAGCTCCAGCTCTCGTGAGTGAAGCCAGAGGTCTATTTTCTGGACGGGATTACTCCTCGTCTATGATTGTGTTTGTTTGTGCTGCAGGGGGAAAGAGAGAACAGCTTTAGTTTCCAAATCATCAGCCCCGCAGGGCCTGCATAAAGCCTCTACCCTCTTCCTCCTCTTTCTCCTCCTCCTCCTTCTCAGTCTTCCTTAGACGTTCATTTACTAACATGGTTCCTCTTGCCCTTAGGCTCCCAGTGTCAATAATACACACTGCTCGCTTCTCAGAGAGCTGCCCCCAAACAGGTCAGTCAGTCCAGGCACGGGACGGGAGCATTCATCTTTTTGATTGTCGGGAACTGATCCAAAGCAATTTCAACTGGCAAGTGGAGAGGATTCCCGAGACATCTCTTCTGTCTCCAAAACACACAAAGTCTAAATCAAAAAAAGGGCAGCAATGGGCAGAGTCGTGGTGCAGCACGCCTAAGCCGTGGCTAAGTCCCGCAGCCAGTGGCCATAATGAAAACTGCTCTGCGGAGTGTGCCCAGTGGCGGTCAGACAGATCCACCCGCTGCAGCTCTGCACAATGAGGCTGTTATACTCATGACAAGCATCTCTCTCTGCCCAGACGCCGTGCATAGAGAAAACTGTTGACACCCACAAAATACAGTTCCCATTACATCACGCAGAGGCCGATCGCAATTTCTTGGGAGTAATGTTAAATTTAGTTGAGCCATCAGTCACTCCACCCAACGTGGTGTCATGATATTCTACAGCCACAGCAGAGGCAGCTCTCTCTATTTTAAAGTACAGAATGCAAAGAATTCCAAGATGGGACAAACTGTTCTCTGCTTATTTTTACAGTAAACCGTAGAAATACCTATTGTCTGAACTAGACATCACTGTGTATTCAAACCAATACCCATGCCAGATGTTACATCTTATATTAGAATGTAATTTGCATACTGCCTCAGAAAATTGGCTTTGTTTCCCAGCCGAAACATATGAGGCAGGATTGGACCGAGGAACTCTTCAAAGGTAAAAGGCTTAAATTTAGCTGCCTCCATTGCAAATTGTAGATCAACTTTCTTTGCTGTGCTGAACACACAGGCCTAGCATGATTCCTGAGGCAATGCACCTGGGCTTCATCTTTCTGGACCATGTGGAAATAAGGCGCTGCAAAGTCAAGTGGGGGATGTAGTCGATGGTTATCTCGAGAAGGGAAAGAAACCCTCTTGGTTTCCACAGCTCTACTTAATACTGGGTAGCCATTATAGAGAAATGAGTTTCCAGTAAGAGCAATTTCATTGTTTATTGATGGTAACGTGAGTATAGTGCGGTGACAAAAAAAAGTGTCATGTTGTTTGCTCGGGTTTGGCATTTTTTCATTTTCACTTCTCATCCAAAAGTAGAGAAAAATGTATGAAAAGAGGCCTGTGTGTTGAATGAAAGTTGACTTCTATTCTTTGGCAAAGATGGATGCCAGTGCAGACTTGAACTTAAACACAAACAGCAGGAGTATCGAAAATGGAGTTTGGAGACAAATTTACTGTCTTTTTACTTTTCTTATGCTGTCAAAACAACCTGAATATTTTTCTGTTTTTTTCTTTTTTTTTTTTTTTTTTTTTAATCAAATTTTCAAATCACTTTTACTGGAGTATATTTGTTCCATTAGCACATTAACCACTTGCCATCCGTTGTTCTTTTTGATTTACCTCTCTATTAACAATTCAGTTGCTCAAAGTCTACTTACTTTCCCTGAGGTAATTGAGATGAGAGAGAAGCACTTCGGCATTGTACATGGTGGTGAGCCGGAGGAAGTCGTCCTTGCCCATCTTGCAGAGCTCTTTGCCGTCTGTGTTCTGAAACATGGCCGTGTCGATCTCTAACAGGCCGTACTCCTTGATGGCCCACTCAAGCCACTGGCGCACATGGTCCTGGGACCACAACGATGGGTCTACAGAAAGACAGAAGAAGAACAGAGAGGAGGAAGTTTATTGACATCATACCAATTGTTTCTGGACAGACACCAGGGAAGACAGAGCAGGGTGAGCCCCGTATCTGACTATGGTATAAGGAGGGGGAGAAATGAACAAATTGGAAACAGAATTTTGTATCAGTAGCAGACCTTGTTCAGAAACTTGTAAATATTCTTGGTCTTATTTTAACCACATGGATAGGGATTTCCTGAGAGGGATGACACGTATTACATTTCAGGTAAATAATCTTTCAGAGTACTATTGACTCTGAAATGCCTTGCTGTGAATGTTCAAACTGTGTAATATGTTTCGCATTGTCCAGTATGACAAGGAAGTATGCCAAAACAAAACAAAAACGGTGTTTGCAAAACTACTTGACCCAATTCTGATATATTGCACATCCAATCTGGAAACCAAACCCCAAACTTACCACTAATAGTTAAGGAGTGGCCTCCACGTCGAGCTCCTATTAGGTTAATAGATGAGTGGCCGTTTGCATCAGCTTTAGCACTAACACTTGAATAGCCTTTAAAATGGAAAATTTACTAAGGCTCCATTCGATTTTAATTAAATGAATCACATATGCTCATTTTTGGGAAAATACAGTCATTCTCTTTGGCGCTCTGGCTTGAACATAACAACGCAATCAACTTGAGCATTAAAATGACTTTTCTAACGGTTATAACCCCAAAACTGCACTTGTTACTTCCTGAACTGAGTTATTTCACATTTTGAAAGATCAAATTCGTGAGACCAGTGGAGAAATATATAGGTCTGGCAGACAAACAGACATCTCTACCTGCACACATTCAACTACGCTCCCATTAGGGACGTAAAACATTGGAACAATGCTTTACCCCTAAATAGAAATGGGACTCATAAAATATTTACAGCATTGGCAAAATTATACCAAAACAGAACAGCGATTCTGTCTGTAATCACAGCAGCAGCACAGAAAAAAACACTTAGAACAATTTGCACCTGTATAAATATTCAGTGAATAAACAGATACACTGTTTTATGAACACACGTATTCAACCTCATGTTGGATTATATACAACATTACGCTGCTGGTCAAAAAGCTTTTCTTACCTGCAGGTACAATGACTCTCCGCTCATTGGTGGTCATGTTGGGGGGAGGGGCATTCTTCTCATCCATGTAGTTTCCATAGTTCATCTGAGATGTGTCGTTACCCCCTACCAGCTTATTACATTTACCCACACTGCAGTCCACTGGAGACTCCCTGCTACACAAACACACACACACATACAAAAATATTATCAGCAGACAAATTGGGTGTTGTTGGTTTTTCTTTTCCAGTCATTGACTTTGGCATGGGATATTTAAGCCCCACACTGGCCAGGGCCAAGTATATTGAAGATTAGACGCAAAAAGTGAGGGTTAGTTGTGGTAAAGAAATGGCCCGTTGAATGACAAATGTCAACATTTATAGCAGCAGCTGCAGCGAGGAACACAAAATGTCTAAAACGTCTAATAAAGATAGATATAAAGTAATTTCTCACTCAACACTGAAGAATGTAAGACGCAGGAAGAGGTTTTCATGCCATACCTGGATCCATTCATGTGCTCATATTCTCTCTTGACGTTGACCCGCACTGGCTGGTTGATCCACTCCTGCTGTGGGGGTAAGGGGTTGATTTTGTGGGTCTGGCCGTAGTCCTGTGTGCCAGATGCAGTCATGTCTGTCTTGGGGAGAGGGGCAGCAGCAGCGTACGGAGGCTCAAATAAGGACTGGTCTTCACTCACCACTGATAGCGCCTCCTGTAGGTGAAAGGAACAAATAATTAGTGTTTGTCTTTCTCAAGTATGCAAGCAGGCCATACTGTAACCATGCTAACATTTCAAACTTTAAAGAAATACTTGATATTTGATATTTTAATATATATGCTTAATTCCTTTCTTGCAAAAAAGTTATATGAGAATATCGACATCACTCTTAAATCTTTCCATTTAATATAGGGCTACATCCGGCAGCTAGTTAGCTTAGCTTAGCACAGAGCCAATACGCGTGGTGGAAATTGCTAAAAACACACCTACTTACGCCTCTAAAGCTCACTAATTAACACATGATAGCTTGTCTTTACAAACACTGAGGTGTAAAAAAATCATGTGATATTATATGAGGTTATATGCTACCTTCTGCAGGTCTCCTGGCATATATTTTTACAGTTCTATGTAGTTATTTTAGAAATTAGATATTATGTGTTAATTAAAGAGCATTAGAAGTGCTGGCAAGTGATTTTTGGACAGGGCCAGGTTAGGTGTTTCCCCCTGATTCTTTATGCTAAGCTAAGCTAACTGTCTTATCAATCTTTTCATCTAACTGTTGGCAAGAAAGCAAAGAGGCGTAATTGTCCAAAAGTCAATCTGTTTGGAGTGGGGCGACGTAGTCTTGTAATAAGAATGATAAGAATACACTTACAAACATGAGCAGATACAACTTGAGTCTTTCATTTGACAGTACCAAGAAGCTTGTGATGTTTAATTTTTTAATCTCTTGTGTATTTTTGTTTACAGCAATTATGTGCAGTTATTGGTCATATCACAGTCTGGCATCCTAAGTCGTTTACAGCCACATAACAACTGTAGCTTCCTGTTGATGTTAGGATGACTTCAATCATGCCCGCAGTGGAGTAAGACAGAGTTGTAAGCTTGGGCACTGCCACCATATAAGTCAGTCAGTCAGTCAATACATACAACTGTTCCACCAGTAGTGACCTAATTCTCACATTTACTGTATGAGCTAACAAATTAAAATATTCTAAATGACATTTCCCAGACATCTGGTTGTTTAATCATTTTTATCTCTCCCATTATCAGTATCTTCTTAACTTCCTTGGACACAAAAATCCTCTGTCATGGCCTGATGTGTCTGTCTCATCTGAGCGTTGGGCCTCCCTCCACAGCTGAAGACTCAACAGAAGCAGGGGGGGTCACGACTACACTGACCCCTCTGCTGTGGCTCAGCTGGAGCAATGTAAGTTTATTAAAGAAAACAAACGCACAAACTCAGGGCTGGCCAAGATATTACGTGGTTTCCAACATGCTCCTCGTGTAATGTCTTGGAAGTAAAGTATGGGTTATGTACTTGATAGGTCATATTTTAACATACAGATGTCACTGCTTAGTGTTTAACAGTGAACAGAATCGGGGCAATGTCACCAACTCAGACCTGTGCCAGGCGACTTTTAGCTGGCACAGCATGTGCATGCACCATAACAATATCCTGATGAGCTAGTCTTTCTTATAATTTCTCCATCCATCATTGTTAAAAACAATCAGACAAACAAACAAAAAAACCAACAATGCAAAAGAAATTCAGAAGATCAAGTGAAATCATTACAGTCATATGCTTCTGCTGAGGATTAAGCTTGAGTCTGACGCACATCTGGATCTGATAGGATCTGATGGCACAGCTTAGACCGAGACGTGTCTAATTCCCGAGGACTGAATTATTTCATTCCAAAATGCCACATATCAGCCTCAGGGGGAAAATGCTACTTGATATTCATTGATCAATATTTCCAGCATTTAGCCGTTTGCATTTTCTAAAATGTTACTTTTATTAAAGCAAAATCCTCATGATCTCACATAATTTCAGTGTCATTCCATTCTAAGACATTTCATGCGAGTATAAAGTTTGCACTTATCCCTATTCTGATGATGAATGTCTCTTTTTGTGGCAAACGTTTTTCATCAGTGCAACTAGAGGAGGGTATGTGGTATATATGCGCATATATATATATATATATATATATATATATTCTCTCATTAACTCCACTTTATTCTAGTTATTCTATACATTATAAAGACAAACAAAATGACTTTTACTTTCTAAGAGTATACGTAAAGAAAAAAAAATAATGCTGCATCTTTCCAATAAATCTAAGTTCTCAAACAAGAAACATCAAGATAAAATTATTTAGCAAATTATTGTGTTTGATTATCACATAAAACATGATCATCGCTTCATCTAATATTTGGACCACATTGTTTGGTATTATCAGCCATCCATGCTTTTTTAATTCATAAAATTTAAATAATTTTAATTCATATTTGAAACCATTGAAAGTACTTTGTATGAAAACTGATCGAGTAAAAGAAAGCATCAGGTGAAGCTTTCACTCTGTACCATTTATTTCCTCATTTTATGACAACCTTTTGCAGTGTAAGGGGTTTTTAATTGCACTATAGTGCCCTCTGTTGTAATGGCACAGACCCACTACTAGCAGTTTTTATACAAGTAAAAATAAAGTTTTAATCTTCTTTTGTGAACACCCTGGCACATGCATTCTGTTTTAACAATGTGGTGAAGTGGATTCACACGTCAGAATCTCAGCTATTATATTTAATTTTCCCCACACGCAGTTAGAAACAACCAGGCCTGTGCCACATATCAAATACAAAACTTTTGCATGTACTAATACTTTAATGCTACTCTTCAGGGTAATGGGAGGATAAAAAAGCTGAACCTCTCCAGAGTATTTAACCATCTCGCCAGAATTAGATTTTCCAGTGATTTCATCAGTGGATCCATCATAGTCTAAACCCTGGCAACAGGACTCACTATCTGAGCAGAGCACACCAGCTAGTCTGTGGATGATAAAGTGCAGAAGAGTGAGGGAATGTCTCATTACAGCCCGATAAGGACTTTGTCGACTATTGTGACTGTTGCACGTTATATTTACAGTGACATATCAGCTTGCGCAATTGAACCCATGATTGGCAAGTGGTCTGTACCTATCAAGATTGTAAAGGGTTTTTTTTTTTTTCAAAAAATAGGAGCACACGACTCTCATTAAGGGAAGCTGAAAGGATGACAGACCAGTGCCAGACTAATGCCTATGTTTTCTTTCCAGTATCTGTGGGGAACACACACATACAGGCGGTTACACTCAGTTTTCTGTCTGTCTCACACTGTCCGCAGATAATACTCCAGTGGCTGTGTGCCACTTTTAAACATTTGAGATGGTTTTCTCCTGAGGACCATATCTAAATATAATCACTAAAACATTTTTAGTCCTTCAAGATATTTTTTTCTGAAAACATAAATAACATCTGAACTCTATTATTATACTATATATACTATTTTGTGCTATATATACTTCTGCAGTGCCACAAAGGTGGAAGAAAAACATCAAATAAATCATGGTTGAGTTGTTAAACTACAGGACCCATTATAAGTATTGTGTGAGTGTGACACCTGCTGGGAGCCACCTCTGTTCTGTTTACATCAGCCAAGTCTATCTCCCCAAATGCGTCACGACGCGTCTGGAGCAGACTGGATATATGCAATAGCTCCACATACTGACTACACGTGTGATTGTTTGACGTTCACACACAGCCATCTAGCAGGAGCCACCCAGGGGGGGTGTCGGGGGGGCATTCCTGCCTTTTGTTTCAGGAGGAAGAGGAAACCTGTCAGGAAAAGATTGTGTAGAACAGGAAGCTCTCATGGCTAGAGAGCCCTTCCTTTCTTTTAGCGAGCATGAATGCAGCTAGCAGACAGTCATTTATACCCAAGGATTCAATTATGATTACATTAATTGTCACAACTTCTTGCTTTGTCACAAACATCCAGGCTGAGACGTTCACGTCCTCCCGCAGCATGGCATTCATCCCCAATGCATTCTAAAACAATCACAGCGCTGTGAGCGGCGAATGACGGGATTTAAGTGACTATATGCAGCCTGACATTTTGTCTGGCCAACGTTTACACTCATCCAAAACTCACACCACACCCAGCCGCCACAAACCCGCTACTTTAAATTTCCAAAAGGAAAACAAGTCGCACTACATTTGAACAACAATATGACTAAATGCAAATGCTGCATTTTTCCGAGCTTACACTTGTTAACCGGAGGACACAGACTGAAAGCATCGCAGGGTGAACTAATCGGGACTTGCCATTCAACATCTGGTGGCTGCAGCCATAATGCATCTGGAATTTGACTGTCGGGGGGCCAGTAGCAAACGTTAATGTAGACCAGCGCTCTTGACTACCAACATACCATTTCAAAATAGTTGTGTAACTATATAAGGAGCAAGCCAAGGTATCATTGTGAAGCCCTGTGGTTTTACGTGTTGCAAACTGAGCGGTTACCGCATGAAGTTACCAAATGACAGCTTTCCTTACTCTTTGACAAAACCCTCTGTGTGACAGAGGGAGAGAAGTTACAAAAACCAACAGCAATAATGATAGAAAGATCATTCCTTATGTAAATATCAAACAATCACAGTTTTTTCACACACGACAGGGTCTTCGGACCGAGCCGGGCGACGTGCCACACCGCTGTTGCGCAGCTCGACACATCGTATCCAGCGGTACATCCAGTCATGGCTATTGCTCAATCCCCGCTGCCCAGACTAAACCAAATCGTCGGACTCGTGGATTACTTATAACTATATGAAAGTACAGTCTACAACGTGTTGTCCGAAACAAATAGCCACTCCTTTTTGCCTTTCCAAACGTGCGTAATTGTGCGCTTGGTCCCCCAAATCCAAAGCGTGATTCTGTTTTAGCCTTGAATCCACACCGGAGCGTGTCCTCACAAACCAGGCGGCTTATTGAAAAAGGAAAGTGGAGATTTTCAAAGAAAGAGGAAAAAAGAAAGGAAATCTGGTTACCGCTTTCAAACCGAGAGAAAAAAGCCGCGCATCGTCGTCAGATTGGAGGTCCCAGCTCACAGACCGACACAGAGGGGCATTTCAACCCATTGCTTAAAAAAAGGAGGCGCAACTCCGAAAAAGCAGTCTCCCACAAACTCATACACCCCGTTCTCCACCCTTACCTTAATAGTTCCGTCCATTTTGCGCAATTTTCAGCGGACCCCGACAATATCCCAAACATGACACGCTCCTGAATTAATTCCAGCCCCCGGTATGTGGCGGAGAGAAAGAGACACTTTTACCGGATTGAGTTTTTTCTTTCCTCTAAATTTGGGAAGTGAAGTCACCACTGTTGAGAAGGTTGAGAAGGAAGCTGTGTGTCACCGAAAGCCCTGCCTTCAAAAAAGCAGGATACTGTCCCAGAGAGATAAGCAGGGAAAACAATTGGGTGTTCGCTCCGCTGTTATGTTTTTCTGCTCGGAAATATTTACAGGATGACTGCCTGCGTTGTGCACAACCATTGCTGTGTAGCCTGCTGTAGAATAAGCTTATGTGTTTTGCTTTCCCCAGTAATTTCACAGATGGTGTGGAAGAGTTTACTATTTGTCCGACTTATGAATTATTTCTGCACACATTTATCTGAGGTTTTCGGGAATGAGGTTTACTGTCGCAGGACACTCTAAGTTATGTGATCCCATGTTTTAGAGCGCTTTTAGTTCACGCCTACACTTTTCAGACTTGCATCTGGCCATGCCTCCATCCCTCTGTAAATCAGCCTATTCTCTGTTTTATCCTATATTTCACAGTGAAATTGATACGTTAAATAAAGTTTATCTTTGGATGTGGACAGATGTTTCTCTAACACGTACTGCTGGATGGAGCTCTAAATCAAAAAGGGAGTGAAACCCTGTACACCTTTAGCAGGAGTTGTTGCAACCTCTTTTTTTTTTTTTTTTTTTTTTTTTTTTTTTTTTTTTTTTTTTTTTGTTACTGCTCTCTGTGAAGCTTCTGTGAAGTTTTCCTGAGACACCATTAATAAAATCCAAGCATTCAGCTCTTAACCGCACTATAGTCTCAGGGTCTGCTCTACACGTGTGCGTCTGCTGTTCAGCAGGACTGAATGAGTGAAATGCAGCACGTAGCGACAAAAGCGCACATGAAAAAGGGGACACAAATGTGGATTATTGTTATTATTGTAACTATTGTGGAGTGCTATTCAATAGTTTATCCCAACTCTCCTGAGCTTAAAAGAAGAAATCCCCTAATCCCCACCCCCACATAGTTTTCTTTTTTTTTTCGTCTGCCCTATGAAATTGCCCTCATCAATTCAAGCATAATTTTAGTGCAGATGCTAGACATGGAGCCTGCTCTGAACGTGAACAGACCAATAACACTGCAAGAAACGTCAAATTTCACAAATGTATGGCTTCATTCAACATTTCAGTGTGGCTTATCTTGTAAAGACAAACGGAACACAATCACAAAACTAACGCACACATCAAACTTAGAAGTAATCTGCTTGTTAGATTTATAGAGATTTAAAGGAAATCCACTTTCAGATTGTAATTTAATTGCTCATGTATAAGCTACCATCAAGGACTCATTAAACCACTTTTTCTAATGCCTAACAATATAATGGGATTTGGTTGAAATGATGATGATGAAAACTTTTTGCAGTGTTGGGGTTCTGCCCCGGGGAGCGGCCTCAGAGTGGTCAAACAGAGACTGCGCCGCCGCAACAACTGACAGCAGGGCCAGCCTGTCTGCTCTCGACTTGGGGGTCTGGTGGGGCTGAGGGCCCCCACCCTTGGGACCACCACATCTGGATCCTGCTAAGGGTCAAGGCTTCTCCTGCCTGAGGCCAGTTCAGACTTGTGTAATTAAGGGAGACACCTTGTTTAACTCTTCAGTGACTGGTTTCTTCTTTTTTTTCTTCATTTATACATTCCAGTGTCTGAGGTTTTTCATATATGCATTTTATTGTAGGGAGATGAAGTGGGAAATTAAAGAAGTGACCTGAAGTTGTTGAGCAGTGATAGAAACACAACTCTTAAAATACCACATCCCCTACTGTGATATGCTTCTTTGGATTCATATCATCAGTTTCCATTAATAAAAAGGCAAGCTTACCCTCCACTCCACCACAGAGTCCAAAATTAGTTTACATTGTGTAAATAATCGAAATGCAGTGTTATGAGACTTCACAGGATACTTTTCAAATGACACAAAACCCTCATGTTTTCCTGAGACATCTGATTTTCTAATCTAACAACATCTCGCCAACAGTCTGCCTCAGACAAGATCACCCCCTCTCTGTATTAAAATACCTGCTGTCCAAGTCACAGAGCTTATTAGGAAGATTGGGGGTCCAGGATTTACCAAGGCCATAATGAATACAGCGGTAACAAACATTTTGGAAGGCCAATAAACAGATGCAAGTTGGTTTACACAGTGAACCACAGAACATCTGGCTTGACGCTAGAACTAGACAGCCAGACATTTCTTCCTTACACCACGAGCCAGTAGCTCCTCTGTCTCTCCTACGGGGCATCCAGCCAGAGGTGGGCGGACACTATGCAGACTTTATGTTCAGCAGTCTTTCAATTGTTGGGCACATCTTTTTTTTTTTTTTTTTTTTTTAGCTTTAGGTTCAGTGTTCTTCCACGAGAGGAAGTGAGCAGAAAATTAGATTTTTATTTGTCACACAGGCCCAACAAGTGAAAACAATCTGTCAAATGGGAAATAGAAAGAGGGGATAAACTTAAAGAGGTCTCTTTAATTAAGGAAATTTTTGTTAACAGTGTGTTCTGCTTCATGTCAGGGAAATGCCACTTCTTTCTTAAAGTTTTAATAAAAAACCAAGTCGACATGCATGTGGAATTCCCCTCACTAAATCATCATTTCCTTGACCTTTTTATGAATTATGCAGATGAGTTCCTCGTTTGATCAGCCCAGACTTGTGAAATTATGCAGTAAATGTTCGGACAAACCTTTTGGCGGACTGTTATTCCAACAACGAAATAGTCCCAGTCAACATGAGCCTGCTCAGTTTGCTTATGCAGACTTGTGTTCAGATCATTCCTCCTCCTCTCGTGCTAAAAGACAGCCCGAGTCAAAATACTCAGGGCAAAACGTGGAGTCTGCAGCACATATAAGCACGAACTGTCTGGCCCCTCGCTCTAGGCCATAATTAATTTGAGATTTATTTTTATTGGAGAGTTCCAGTCTCGCCTGGCCTTAACCAAACAAAACCAAATGCTGGGCCGTGGATTCGCTTGAATGAGGAATATTTCTTTAAATTTTGTATTGAGGCGTGCCACATTCTGACCAATATCTCCCTGAATGTGAGTGAGCAAGTGAAGTGAAGCACTTGCACGCAAAAAAAATACACGCTAAGCCCGAATCCGGGCAGGATAAGGAAAAATGGCATGATTGGAATCAGAAGATACAGAAATGCATTTCCACAGTAAATCAAAGAAGCTATGGGATGCAAGCACTGTAAAATTGACAGTTAACTCCTACACTAACCTCTGCCTCTCCCTCATTGGCTTGCTGTCTTTTTTTGAGGGGGCAGAAAGACTCAGTTTAAAAGCATATTTTCTCCTAAAACATTCCGCGCTATTCAACTCTCTCACAACAAATCAGGAATTGTTCTGAGCCCTGAAACGCCGAGTCTCTCTGCAGTGGCACAAACGCTGTGCCTGGATGAAAAGAGCCCTTATTCAAAAGGGGAAATAAGTCTTCAAAACATTAACAAGTCTCCCTTGGAAAAATACCTTGATTATGAAGATATTACCATAGCTCTCCTCTGCACAATGGCTCATTTTAATGAGGCACAATCCGAACAGTCACCCTCTGTAGATTATTTTGATGGATGTGAGCAAACGTCACGCAGCCTCCAAAATTAACTGACACAACTGAGAGAAAAGTGCAGGTTGAACTTGACATTATGTGGTCGTTATGTGTGCTCATATACGGGTTTATATTTAAATATATATTTAATGTTTTCACTGCTGCAGATGTGTAGCAGTTGTAGGTATTCACGCTGCGCCATGTGAGACGCGATGCCGTTTTTTTTAAATGTGAAAACCAGATGTGTGTGCTGTTTGCTTTATTTACATTCTGAGGACTGAGAGAGAGAGAGAGAGAGAGAGAGAGAGAGAGATTCATGACGTCAAATATGATATTAAGCAGCATTTTTTGGATTGAACACAGTGTAAAGCTACAGGTGTGTGAACTTATAATGTTGCAAAAATATTTTACTCTATTTTACTCTACTCTATCATCATCAGGAAACACACTGCAAACTTTTAACTCCACTTCTTTCCAATGCAAAGAACTGAAGCTACTCATGTGTTTTAATACTGTTGCATTTTGAGACTTGTTGGAAAATATGCTGAGATATGTTTGAACTTCACACAGCCTGAAGTTAAAAAAAAACAAAAAACGAAAGGACCCCAGTTTGTCCCTCAAACATTACCTGATCGAAGAGACGGTGGTGTCTTACCTTGACGTAAGACGAGGTGTCAGGGACAGTTTGAAACATGTCTACTTGACAGACAGGCCCAAGGGTGCTCAGTGTCCAATGGGCCCTGAGAAAAGAAAAGAAATATCATTATTAATTATCATTTCGATTTTAATCTGATGCTTTATGTATTATTTACACGATTATTTGCAAGAAGCTCTTCTTAAATTTCCAGCTCCATAAATAGATTTTCTTGTCGTCATCCAGACTTAACACTTGACATGACAGCTACGTGCTCTACAGCAAACATTCACCAAGTTCCGCGGGTTTTGTGAACTTCCACATAGGGCACACATGGGTTACCACTTCCACCAAAATAAAAGGGAAAGTCGAATTTGCTTAATGGCCCCCAGTATGTCTGACTGCACACATAATCCTTTGATTCATTCATAGAGACCTCATTTTTCTCCAGAGCGGTCAGGGGTATTAGATACGGGTATGTATTAATTACTGCTGTCTGTACATTAACAACACCAACAGATGGGAATTACACCACTAACCTACTGGTAACATGGATGAATTACTCCAAGTCGCCCAATAGGAGCTGGCCAGCATGAAGAAGAGGGCCCCATCCCAACCCCCATCAAGTTTTCCCCTAAAGCTTTACCACATATTGAAACACTTTTCGCTTTAATAAGTGCAGCTTACAAAGTCTAGGGTGAAAGGGCACTTAGAGGACGGTGTCTTTAGCCCTTCCCTCCCTGTGCAATTATAAGGAAGGCAGTGGCACATACCATCACAAATGGCTGTTATATAGACTGTGTGATAAAGCAAATGAACGTATATGGACCTCTATATTGGCATTCGGGACGCACCGTTAAAGTTCAGCATATCTTAACAAGGCCAGTGGGACATGGTTCTCCTGTTCAGTAGCATGTGTGCTCTGACCTGTCAGGATTATAAATATGCAATCAGGAACCCCTTTTACCGACTCTGTGTTTTAGTATAATTAGTAGGCCCTAGTGGATGCAGATCACAGGCCCTTGTGATCTTAAGCCAATACCTGACAGAGAAACTCCAACAAAAAAAGGAAAATGAAACAATAAAAAAAACTCAATGAGACTTATATCTCCCTACACGCGATCAGAGGTTTATTGGCGTTACAATTTCTCTTTTTTTACAGAGTATTTTTTTTTTTTAGAATCCCTGCCTGCCCCATGATAAATTAGCCAAAGAAGGAGGAGGGCCTATACAGTATATGAACGTGGCACGGTTTAAATACTTGTAGGGGACCAATGTTTTTTTTTTTTTTTTTTTTTTTTTTTTTTTGGTCTTCTCGGCTCCTGCAGGCAAACGTAATGCTCGCCTCATAAAGTTCCCCAAATGCATCCAATTTCTACGCGGTAAAAAGAGCATAGGATACCGCATCTGCAGCCAATTAGGCGGAGGAGGACTGGTGAATAACGGCGTGAACCTCCCTCCGAGACAGCCCCGTGGGCCGGGACCCCTCTAGTGTTACATTTTAAGCATCTTACCTTGCTGTTATCCATCATAAAGGAGAGCCAACTGATTTTCAGCTAATAGCTTACGCATTCCATTTTTTTCTATACATATAGACTTCCTTAAAAGTGAAGAAGTGAGCTGACAAAAAAGTTTTTCGATTTCAAAAACTCATATTTAACTCAGATCTTGAATAAGGTACATTTTTGAATAAGTATGATGCAGTAAAACAGACAGCAACGCAAAGATTGAGCCAGAGATTTAACTATTCGTCTTTTTTAATCGATTGAAGTGCAATCTGCTGGGTTTTTTTTTTTTTTTTTACAAAGCAACTGTGCATCAATAACAGCAACAAAACAAGTGGAAATGATTTATTGTCCTGCTGCATGCACACCTCCGCTGCAGAGTTTTCCTGAGAAGCACATCAGCGAACGCGAAACACTTATTTTTCTCACTCACCTGTCGTTTTCTGTGTCTGTCGTTTGATCGTTCTCTCTTTTCCCCCCCCTTTTCTCCAATCTAATCACTCCTGCGCCAATTTTAAATAATTAGTCCCGTCCAAGCAAAGCCGTTTTCCCAATGATGATGACAGTGAGTTATTTTGAAAGGGGCTGAAAAGGAGCGCCCGGTGTATGAATGGAAATGTTGCTGAGATGGGAGAGCCGCGACCAATGAGCAGCGAGAGAAAACCTCCCCTTGCCTGCCGTGTGAGGCCACTGAACCATGAAATAAGGGAAAAGCAGAGAAAGAAAGAGCGTCGTAAATCTGCTTTATGAAACCTTTCGGTAAAGAAAAGTATATGGAAAAAAAAGTAAAATGTATATTCTATATTTAGTTTTTTAGATATTTTAATAGTTATTAATTTGTGATCAAACTCACACACTCCAAATATCAGAACAGTAGTGGTGAATGTGGGTAAACTGCTTTTCTTCAAAAAGCACCACAAACATCAAACAATGCATTTGTCTTCCAGGAAACTCTCCTTCTATGTTCTCTCGCCTGTAAACTTTGCTTCCGCAAATTAAGTGTGTTCCATTATAACCACAGAAATCATCTTATGTGACACATTTTTACCGGACTAATAAAATATCATTCTCGAGGATGAAGCTTGATGTGGAATATTTCTGGAAAATAGAGAACATTCTTGATTTTCACACCTCTACTCTGCAAAATGATCCATCATGCATTCGTGATGACTTTAAATCAGTTGAATACATTTTAATAATCAGTCACGTCTGCAGGCACACATTCATTCATGTCCCTGTCTGTCCTCATGGTGACAGTTCCCGTAGGAATACACCAGCAGCACGAGTTCCTCTGCAGCGGGTTTGTCTTTTCCTGCTCAGTTGACCCCGCTCAGTTCACTAACTTCATTTCCTTCACACTGCTGCCCTCATCTTCGACCAAGAGTCGCCCCCTCAAAGGATGTGGGGCAATTCACGGTGAGGAAAGTTGCCCAACCATGGCATTTTATAGCCTCATCAAGGTCGCTATTTCACGCAGAGCAACCAAAGTGCAACAGAGAAGTCGCCTGTAACTCTTTGCATTGGAGAGCCTGTAAGAAATGCCAAAGATGAGCATGAGATCTGTTGCTGCAATTTAGGCATATTTGCTCATTAAAGCGTCCATCATAATATGATGCATTTGTCTCGCTCATGGTTACTTGGAGACATGTTGTATTTTCTACCAAATAGTGACGTTATGACATAAAAAGGTTGGAAAGGTCTGGGAAGGGTTGGCAGAAAATAAATCACTAAATCACTCAAAACACAGTAAAATCCTAAGGCGGAATATTAAACTGACTTTTCTCTCTGATTTTTTACAGTGTTGGGGTCATCTGGTAAAAAGGTCGTCTTTCATCAGCGGCTAGACCTTCTGTTTGTTGCACCGTTTCCTAATGCAATGATTAAAAACAACAACATTGATAATAGTGTTCCCAGCACGAAACAATGGACGGAAATCCCAACATCCGTTTTAGTGAAAAATGGCATTCATGCGCCTGCTGTGTTGCCTTCCTCAGGATACAGTAGAAGAAGTTTTCTAACACATTTGAACAGCAACTATTAAATTCTCTCAAAAAAAGGAAAGAAATATTTTATGTGGTCATTTTGCAGTATAATATACTGAGCAGACGTTAATATTAGAGGCATCAGCTGACACCAGGCAAAGCAAAGTGTCCTTATTTAACAAAAAAAGCTTTTAAAGGTGAAGCTTAATGTCAAAAATCTTTGATCAGAACTCACTTAAATGTGCCACTAACCCTTAAAAAAGAGTCAAGCCTTTGGATACAACTGCATCAAAATTACATAATCATCTATTATAATTACTAGCACTTGTTTAATGTCAGATAGCAGCAAACATAATGCCCTTTCAAACAGCACCATGTCAGTTATCAGAGGTTGTGCTGTGGTTGTTTAACTTTCTGACCCTCATTGCTTGCTACTATGTGGTAATACTCTTTCACATGTTTTTTAAGGAGGTGAAAAAACAGAATATGTTCGCAAATGCTTCAGGTCCTCTGTCTGGTTGTTTCATCAAGTCTTGCACCAGGCAGGACTTCTTGTTTTTGCCGTGGTATTGACATTAAATGTGGAATGTGGCTGTGGGGTAATTATGCCTCTTGTGGACAGCTCAGACAGGACTCCTGACAGTCTTGTGTGTCTGAGTTGTCTTTCATGGTTATTTAACATAATATATACTTTCATATTGTTACTTTACTTACTTACTTGAATAATGTTGTACTTTTACAGCAAACTGAATCCTACTCTGCAATGAAGCCAATCTGCCATCAACAGTTTCCCATATGCAGTCCTCTGCCAGTCTTTCCTCACTGGTATGTTAACGTTTCAGAGCTCCTTCTCTTGGGATTCCACCAAAAACACTTGTATTTGAGATGATGTGGGCAACGTACAGACATCTGCGATTACATCGCCTAGAGTAAATGAAGCTCCTTACTCTGAACTGTAATGAGTTATTTATTTAGTTGAAGGGGCTACTGAGAGATGATCTGGAGATGGAGATCGGTCCCATTCCAGCCCTTTTTTTTTCTTTTTTTTGGCTCCTTAGGGAGTGAGAAAATGGCAGTGTGGCACCAGGGAAGGCAGGGCAGAATATCAAATCTTTTCACGCAAACCTCCATGCACTCTTGGGCCAGACATGGAACAGCATGTAAGCACAGGGCTCATGTTCAAAAGAGTGGAAGTGCTCCCACCTCAATATTTGTATCATTTTAATGTACTGAATTTACAGTTTTGAAAGATTTAAGAGAGGCCTGATCGACAAACAGGAGATGGATTTCATGATACTCATGCTGAAACAACTGTGACACCTCTTGCAGGGAGGAATTAAACCACTTAACCCTCTCTTGGCACTTACACATAACAAACTGTAATTATGACAAAGCTGCAGCTTCTTTTGTTGCAAGAAAACAAAAAAGATTAGAAAAGAGTTTAAAAGTTGAGATGATTTGCTTTTACAAGACACTGAAATAACACACCTTAGTGGACAGAACAACTTATCAACACACTTCCTCTGCCTGTCCATTGAAAATGGCTCACACAGAGAGTGCAGACAGCAGCCCACTCGTGTGCGCGGTGATAATTAGCTAGGGGAAGTATTAAATTAAAGCAAGGCAGTCATTTTATGAGGCAAGCATTTATGAAGGTAATAGCATCCCTATAAATTAACGACCTCCCAATGCCTCCTGATGTGTTGCCACTCATCAGGTCCAGGGCAAAGCACTGATACGTCCACTATGTGACCTCTTACGCTCAGTCTGGGTATTCTTGCCCCTGGGGGGGTTATGCTGAGAAGAGGGCTTGGGAGAGTGGATGTCTGTGGAAAGACATGTGGTGTCGAGACAAAATACACAATATCATTAGATAAAATATGTTCTGGTATGCACTCATATTTGGGTCAGTGACTGGTGTGTGTCTATGTCTCATGCAACTGCAGTGTGTGTGTGTGTGTGTGTCCATATAATCGCTTTTCACAATACCACAAAATACAGTGAATTTCTCTTTTCTGAGGGTTTCCCAGAACACTTATCTTATGTCAATTGAGCTGAAAGTGTGGGCACACCCTGCCTCTAGTCCAGACTGGGCATGGGAAACAAGGTGCTCACTTTGCAGTTTAAATCAATCTAGGTTGCCAGGGGGGAGTCATCCCTACATGAACAACATGAGGCAGAAATAAAGCCCCTGAAAATGGCTGCTTGTACGGAAAAAAGCAGGGCGAGCAAAAGCAGGAGGAAAGCAGTGCCATTTAGAAAGCCTAAATCATCCCCTGAACTATAAATCCACTGACCGCTCATCATTCAGCAGCATTTTAAAAAGCCCTTAAAGAAAAACACTGAGTGAAATGAATATGCTGTCACCTCTCATTTGGGTCTGGCCCGTTGGCTCAATAAGAAAAGTGTTGTTCCCTGGAAGGCTGCTGGCCCGGGCTGAGCTCTCAGGTTTAGGGTTTACCCCTGTCCCGCATTCTCAAGGCTTTTACTTTGAGGCCCGTGTCTTTCTTTCCTCCCCCACGTCCCCCCAGACATGTCTGACAGGCTGAACTCGATGTGGGCTGTTCACCAGACTACAAAAATCATTCATCTGTGCCTTCAGACGGTCAAATCTGGATCTAATAAAGGGAGCTTGCCTATTGATCCTATTCATAGGGAAAGCTACTACCAACTCTCACCACTGGAGGGCTCTCTGGTTCAAGCTAGAAGCGGCTCCTTGAGGACTTTGGTACCCCTTTGTTCAGAATGAGACATTGTGAATAATCAGTGACGATCTTTTTTTTTTTGGTCCTAATTAACTAAAATAACTAAACTAAACTAACTAAAATAATTCATCATTATCAGCATTGTTTTTCTTTTTTTAATTGTTTGAATTAAATATTAAGATATCTGTACCTGTGATATATCCAAAGGCACAATGTAGACAAATACGACCTCAAGAGATTGACATCTGCAAGATAAGATGTTTGTTTCCTATTCTGAACTGTTTGAAGCTTTAAAAAGGACTTTGTGGGGTTATTGAGGCCAAAGACAACACCCACCCCCTCCTCACCTGTGGCACAAACAAACATGTGAAACAGGAAACATACGCTACTGCACACTGACCCGGTGCCTGCCAGATGAGAGTAGGACATTGTTTTCTTTTTAAACAGCCAAGTGAAGCACAATTAAAGTACAGGCCACAAAACAACTCAAGGAACATCCTCACACAAGCGTACAAGGATAGGGAGGCATCCAAGAATGAAAGAGGAGAGGGACAGCGAGAAGGAGAGTGAGTCACAGTCACTTTTAGGGTTGTGTTTATGTGTGGGTGAGGGCACTACCCCAAACGCCTAGGCAAACCACAGCATTCCACGCTGGGTCTTAAAGAGACAGAGCGACGCTGCCATCATGGGTATTTGGGGAGTAAAGTGTTAACATATGGTGAGGGCTATTTGAGATGGCTGGTGAGACACACAGAAGCCAGTAGGTGGCCATGCCAGCTCTCTGATTGCCTTCTGACAGAAGACCTCATCAGCTCAAACAGGATGTCAGGTAGAAAAAGTAGGTATATGGGGGTTTTGTTTCAATATGGCAAAGTGCCATCAACTGCACAAATGTCTAAAAAAAAAAGCATCCAAATTTCACATCATGGATCTTTATTCAAAAACAGCAGGCAGTAGTTTTGCTTTGTGTCATGCTACTGCTAAAAATGCTAGTTTAAGATGTGCTGTCCCTGCATTGCAGATATCCAGTGATAGAGGGCAGAGTTGAGCTGCGAAACAAATGTGATAGCAGCAGCGTTATGTCAGGCTTGTGTCTGAAAGTTTGCTCAATAAGTCACAAACCTTTCAGTAGATCTATGCTGAAAACTTTACTTCATCATTGTTATCACTCCAATAACTTTGACAAGTTAAATAAAATAATGTTTCCAATGAAGTCAGATGACGTGGACCTCTAAGATCTCATAGCAGATTCTTCTGGTCTAGTTTTAGTTCACATTCTTTGCAACTTGACAAATATCAGTACATACAAGTGACAAGTGTACAAAACTAGAGCTGAATTTACAGCTCAAATTGATTTTACCACTGTTGTCTCAGCATTTTATGATATACACTATTGTGTGTATGCACTTTTGGCTGTTTTTAGGATGTTCTGTACATCACAAACATTCACTGTATAATGTCAGGCTTGGTAACACAGCATTATGAGGTGCCTTACTGAAAGCATCTTCCATCCATAGACAGACAGCAGAGTGGGTGAGCAATATGAATGATGACAGGCCCAGATTGCATGTAGAGGAAGAAAAAAAGCTCGCTGCTAGGAAGAGAGAGAACGAAGACGAGAAAGAGAATGAGAAAACGAGAGAATTGTGTAGGTGTGAGGAGGGAGGTGAGAGTATGGCGGTGGTGTTGTGTTGACAATCGGGTGGTTAGAGAGGGGTTGAAGCTGGGGTATGTTAGAGAAAGTGTGTTAGTAAGGGGGTGTTTTGGAGAATGGGTTTCTGAAAAGGAAAGAGAGGATACAGAGAAGGAAATGAAATAAAGGTTAGGGGGCAAAGAGAGAAATAGCCTGTTTCCTCCCTGAAAATCTATGGCACAATATGAACTTAACATCCTTAAACCATCAACTGGGCTCTAAAAATAACCCTGTTTCTGCACAGTAAGAGGTGGGAGTAGGGGTGAGTGAAGTGTGGGTGAGTGGGGGCGACTGGTGGTTGGAAATGGGAATCAGTGCATGAGACTGGGAGTGAAAAGTTGGAGAGAAAAAGAAACACCACCCTGCCAGACAGAGGTGATGAGAGATTGCGTGGCTGCTTATGCATGTGCGTGAGAGACACAAAGACAGAGAGAGAGATAGAGAGTGGGAGTAAAAGTGTCAAAGCGGAAGAGAGAGAACCCCTAACCTGGCCGTCAGACACTTAGTTGTCACACTTAGTACTTTCACTTGGTAAAGACTTGTTAGTTTTGGGGAATACCAATTCTCTAGTCTTGAACACTGAATCAGATTTACAAGGAAACTTTTGATGTTCATCTGCTGACTGGCTTGTGAATTCTAAGGTATTTGATTCAGTTAGCAAAAACATTTACTACATTCATCTGACACATCATCTACTGCATCATGACAGCTGTTTCTTCTAACATCTCCTCCACTCAACACCTCTGTGCCAGCTCAACAAGTCAACGTACAGCGACTGGACAGAGGACAGTTCACAGAGGTGTTTATAAGCCAGTCAAGTTAGGTCTTGGAAAAACACCATGTCCTCCTTGATCTCAAAAAACGAAGAACTGCAACTGTGAGACATAAAAATTCCCCTATTGCCCAAAGGACATGAAGTGTCCGTCTGCCGTAATGAGTCTGTGTTAGTACCCACTAAGATCCCAGCTATGAGTGAAACCCCTCATCACAGCCTGTGTGTCAGCAGCTACACCTGCTTTTCCTGTGCCAACTGGCTACTGCAGTGTTCTCGTGCCCAACCCAGTCTGTGATATCATCGAGGCACACTCCCTTAGGGACGTTCAAAATGGCACAACTATTGTTTGAGTCTTGCAACCCTCCTGAGACAACATTGAGCTGCTTTATTGTCAACACTGTGGTGAATTCAATTTCCAAGAGCCAGTTCAACCTCACCTATATGATGCAGCTACACTACCTATAGACGACTGTTCGTTGTCAGTGAGCACTCATAGAACAGAGGTCACTCAGGCATAATCAGGCATTAGAGCTGCACTTCTGATGCCACACAAATTAAACAGAGGGCCCACAGAATAACACCTGAACAGATAGTTGAAATACAGACCCAAGTTGACAACCTGTTGAAAGCAGATGTCATTGGGGAAAGCTATTATCATTGGGCTGTGCCAGTTGTTTTAATGTGCAAGACAGATGGCACATGATATTTCTGCCTAGACTACAGAAAACTCAATGGTGTGACAGTCCAAGATTGTCACCATCTTGCTGAGTTGACAATGCACTGGATGCTCTGTCGGGCTCTGTCTAGTTTTCCAGCATGGCTGTTTGCAGAAAAAAAAAAAAACAGCATTCAGCAGCAACAGGCAGTGGACTTAATCAATATTTGGATGATGTCCTTATTTACAACCACTCTTTCAGCAAACATCTCCAGCACCAGGAAGTAATCCCGTCCGGATTTAATTCAAGTGGCTTGTGTCTCATGCCAGAAGTCGGGTTCAATGTCTGGACCATGTTTTGGGCCAAGTAAGAGCATTCCTAGGATTTTGTTCATATTACAACTAGTTCATTAAGTACTTTGCACATCACAGTGTTCCTCTAGTGTTCCTAATTATACAATGTACTGACCCTGTACAGCAGATGAGATCTTTATAAGGTAAAATGGCTTTACAATGCTTTACACAAGATAGAGGTTACATTAAACAAGCATTTCCACATAATTTATTTAGAATATTCTTGAGGTAGCCACATGAGATTAATTAAACCAGGATCTGATCTACAGGTAATGTGTAGACCTGGTCAAATACAAAAATCATGTAGTTTCATAATTGGAGCTTCCAGATTGGTTGGGTTTATTGCATCAGGACAATAAACCAATACAGAAAGCGCCTTTTATATAAATATATATTTATATTTATTGACCTATGGCTGTGGGTAGGGAGGTGATCTTTATATTGTATGCAAGACAAGGAAGGAGACCAGACACAGGACACAAGACAGACTCTTGAAAACCAGCCACTGACAAGCAGCTCCTTCTTCCCTCTCATCACTCTGATAAGCCTTCCTCTGCAGCCCGAACCACACACCTCATCACAGGCTGGATGGACTGAATGAAGCCGACAGGTCTACCAGCGGCACTGATGTCGTTATCAGTGTGAACACAACCAGGATGTAGTGGAGCTAATGATACCTCTTTCCCACAACAAGTGAGCAGGGAAATACTGAAACACTACAAGGGCTGAACCAAGTCTGTAATTACTTCTTCTTCTGATGAATTTAGATTACTACACTGTAAACCATCCAAGGTTGAAAGTGTATGAATGAAAACTGTGAAGAGAGAGACACTTAAGTGGGAATAAACTGACATTTAAAACTCTTCAGTGGGGAGAGCCACTTTTACACTCTGTGGAGAGAGTAGTTGAAGTAAAAGGAACTTTGTTATAATTTTGTCCAGGCCAAGTAGTTGTCACTCAAATCCCTAGTTGGTGCACTCGAGTCAAAAATCTCACCCCTCATTGTGTAAGTTTCTATTTTTCTCACTGGTATCAACACTTGTTTCTGGCATGTTCCCTCTGTCCCCTTGTCTTACTCTCTCCCCATCTGTCTCACTGATTGCTCTCCCTCTATGTGCCTCCCAGGCCTGCCTTTCCACCTCTCCCCTCTCGCTCCAGCCTTCTCTCACTTCTCTAATGAGAGTGTGTGTTACACAGGCATTCAGAAAACCTCCTCAGCTAATTACATGACAAGCATCTCGTTCTGGGACACTAATGAAGAGGAATAGCGTGCAGTAGACGCCACTGGAGTGGTGGGGGGGTCAAACTGGCCACTGGGTGGGGTGTTTGTGTGTGTGTGTGTGTGTGTGTGTGTGTGTGTGTATGTGTTTGAGTGCATGTGTGTGTGTATTCATGGGGAGTATTCTGGCGCCAGTCCAGCCGCTTATCAACCGGGGCATGTTGGACTCAGCATCTCATTCTCTCCCTCCCTCCTTATTCTGCTTTTTCCTTTCATCTTACTACACTCTCATCTTTTTTCTTCACTCACAAAAGATCAGCGTTATTTTGTCAAGCAACGTTGACTTTACACTCATTAAAGATGATATAAGGTTTAAAAAGCACACTCCTCCTCTCAGTCTTTGAAGTATGATGTAAAATTCATGTAAATCTATGACCTGTCACTGTTCACTGTCCTGTTGTAATGTCTTTTTGCACAAAATTCTAAATATGCAGTGTTTAATGGCAGAATGAGTTGGTTGTGGGTATGCCATTAATTAAACACAACACTGACTGACAAAAGCTACAGTTCATGCACAAACATAGCCTGCAGATAAACCCACACACAGAGGAGACGGACAAGAAAAAGGGAAAGAGAGCGACCTAGGCAGAAATCCAACGACTCAGCATGTGGTTTGGAGGAACTCGTTCTGTCAAGAGGCACACTCGGACAGAAGATCGCTGTCCCGTACCATCCCTTGTGAAACGCTTGAGAAACACAAACCATCTGGAGGCTGTAGTCCATACTCACGACCCATCAAATATTGAGGATGTTTGTCTGATTTACAGGGCCTATTTAGAACTGTTTGGACAACTTGGCTGAGGGATTGGTGCTTTAATTAAAGATAATATCAAGAGCTAATATTGCCCCCAAAACCTTTGCCTTACAGTCAACAGTGCAACAAAGTCACAGTTCTGTGGGTGAGGGTTAGAGTTTTAACCACAAACACTTCTAAATGAATCTAGTCATGGCTGATACAAAGGCTTCTCCATGTTCTTTATATCACTGAGGTTATAACCCTATATTCCCCCACTTTCTCTCTGCTGATGCCAATAGCAACGCAGGCTTTTTCAGGCCCAAGCCCACCGCCGTGATGGCATATTGATACTGTCATAAAATATTACATCCTCACTTTATTCATTAGAACTGGGCTTTAATCTAAAAATATCATGGGCAGGGAATAAAACAGAGTTTTCAGCGGCAGAAAGATTAGGCCTGTTCTCTCAGTGAGCACCACGGCTCGGAAACACTGAGGCCCAAAATAGATGTTCTTCTCATAAAGGGCTCCTTCTTTGTAGTCGGCATACAGCAACAACATCTGCAGGGCAGTTTCTATGGGGGGAACAGATTCGGGCAGGCTATCAAAGAGAGAGGCGATCTCCTGTGAGAAGTGGTGGGCGGAGGACTTCCATATTCTCTTTCTCTCTCTCTTTTTTTGCTCTTTCCCTCTATCTCTCGCTTCCAAAAATCTGTAGCAATCAGGACGATGCTAATAAAAGACCATTAATATCACCTGTCAGCGCTATCTTTGGAATATCCAAAATGAGAAAATGAGACAAAAGGATTCACAGTCTGGAGCTGCTCACCAAGACGCAGGGAACCGGTGGAGGACAGACAGCAGTATAGTTTGGTGTGCTGATTTAAATAAAGCATTGGGATGACAGAAATCCATCAATGTCCCAAGACAAAGACAACACTAGGGATACAGTCCCATCCCATTTATTATTACTTATGTTTAATCTGCAAAACATTTGTTTTTCTTAGCCGAAACATTAGGTTTGTGGAATGTATGTCTCAAAGCATGGTTTGCTCATTTTGGTGGTACTGAAACAAACTATAGCTTGGAATTATTTATCTATTTTTTAGAGATGTTGCAGTAACCCCAAATGGGGTTTGAATTCAGCAGTGCACTGTATGGTAGGATCGTCACTTCTGAACAGATGGTAAGGATAAGAATATGACCCCTTACGTGACTCCAGAAACTGTATCTTTCAAGGTAGAGAATGAACCTGTCATGAAAACGTTCTGTCACGTTTCCGAGTTTAAGATGTATGCTCTCCTGGTGGTTTCAGGCGTGGGATGTGGCAATAAACACCATCAACTATGAAATAAAAAGTGTGGTTTCAATTTCAGAAAATTTTGATTTCAGATATTCAGGTAGAAATGGATCTATATCAGTCAAATTCACAGCTGATGTAGATGCAAGAGCACTGTAAGACTCAGCGAGTGATGATGAAGGCCATAAACCCCTGCAGGTCTTTTGACTGATGGCTTTTACTGGCAGTGATGGCAAGGCGTTCACTATCTGTTTAATGCAAAACATGAGCACAGCCAGCACAAAGATAGAGGCTCTGATCGGAAAAAGGTGGCACCATAATGGGGAGGCGAAA
This sequence comes from Argyrosomus regius, assembly GCA_946959425.1. NCBI lineage: Eukaryota > Metazoa > Chordata > Actinopteri > Sciaenidae > Argyrosomus > Argyrosomus regius. The sequence goes on along the minus strand of OX336889.1, from coordinate 20,525,283 downwards.
GGCAAGGGGGCAACGTGATGATAGTGGCTTCATGCGGAGCAGAAGTGTATCGAGGGCCTCGCCTTTGAACTGGTGAGCCAGCTAATTGAAACAGCATTGCTGGGGCATTGGCTGAAGATCTGGATCGCATTCATCCTTTCCTTTTATTCAATTTGGTTTCATCACAGGGGCGCGTCCCGTGCTTTTCTCTCCACATGGCAATAAGTCATACCCTCGCCTTTTGCCCTCGACGTGTTGCCCATCTGTGTCCCCTGGGGGCCCTGAGGCGCTGAGGCCCATAGAAAGCTGAGGGATTCAGACGAGGTCTTGAGAAAATACAGGCTCCCTGCCACTGAGCCCCTTATGGTACTTCTTCACGCCTCTCACCTTGGACTTGACCCCACCCCTCAGCTCTTCAGTCACACACACATACACACACACACACACACACACACACACACACACCTCCTTACCCCGAGACTTTTAAGATTTACTGTTAAGAGCAGTGGCTGTCAGGAAGTTTGAACCGTGCACTTTCTAACTCAAACAAATGCTGCACTGGGGGTCACGGAATTATCATGGAGTCACAAGGTGTTTCAGATGACTCGCAAGTGTTGAGTGTTAAGCTGATAGAGAGAGAGAGAGAGAGAGAGAGAGAGAGAGAGAGAGAGAGAGAGAGAGAGACATAAGAAGAGACAAACTGCTCTCTATGCTGTTAGGTAGCAATTCAGCGGAAAGCTTGTGACCTTGCAGCGTGGAAATAAATAAAGAAATAAAGCAATAAATAAGCAAATAGATAAAGCGTCTCACTCTTACACGATTATCACTAACCTCTATCAGAGCAGGTGGGTGTAGATGTTGTGTTGTACTGGGGGAACATCTCATTTCGCAGAAGAGTGGTCAACGTTTCTGTCATAGCTTTAATCAGCGTCCCACATGCTGTTGGTTGGGCTTAGGAGCTACGAGGTGGAGGATGATATGATAGTCAGTGATGTACAGTAAATAAATATTCAAGAGGCAGATGCTTCTCAGATGCATTCTGGCAAGACTAGAAACAAATTGATTTGACAGTGGCAGTCCTTCAAACGGTTCGTTTTAGTCTTGTTAGATTCCAGATTTTAGAGGTTCACCATGCAGGACAATACAGGTGTATGCCAGGAGATATTTACCAGCAAATTTGAAAATATATATATATGCAGTATATACAATTACCAAAAATAGCAAATAACTGTTTTGAACTACATGATGTGGCACACATACACAAAGATGTTTGTTTTTTTCCAGATGACAACATCACAGGAAGATCAGCCATTGTCATCATCATCACACCCGCTCTCCCTGTGATGTTTCCTTTTTCCTGCTATTTTTCCCACTAAGACTTTTGGCTTTCTGTGTGAGGAACACAAACAAACAAACCTCACTCTAATTTAGCTCCATTTAAAACAGGCTATTTTACTCAAAAAAAACCACAAGGTGAGAATCTGGATTATTTAAGAAATTAGTCAAAAATGACACATCAGTTCTCACTGTTTCACTTCCCTGTATGGCACTAGAGAGACTTAGCTGACTTGATATTGGATAAATACACACTTCACCCACAGGATTGTGGAATATTACAGTAAAGTAGATATTAGAGGGATGTTAAAGTGGAAAAGTTAGGTCACACTAAATCCAGTACTGGCCATCACATACTCTCTACAAGTTTACACCTGCACTGTAGCTGCGTGTGAAGTCTACATACAAAGGGAAAGGGGAGATTTTGGAGAGGATCACCGTATGATTGAGGGAGGGACTAAAAGTATGCATAATATTCCTTCCTCTGTGGGACTCGCTGCGAGCAGGTACAGCATCTCTGCAGTCCACCGCTCAGCTGTCACACTCAGCTGCCCAGCGCTTCCAGTTTACAGGAAACTTCTCACACCACAGTCGGTAAGTGCAAAGTTTTATTGTAAAAATTACTGTAAATCAACTCACAGCATGAGAGGATGTGTGATATCATTATGCTCGGAGCTCCTTTGATGCATGTAGGGTGAAAGTGTTGGCTTTAAAGTTTCTGTTTTTCCCGTCAGGAATTCTCATAAAGCGTGCAGCGCGTTTTTTTTCTTCTTCTAATTGAGATGCGCTCCTTTCGACCTGTTTCATCTCTGCTTATGTTTGCAACTTCACTGCAGCTTTTTAAAAAACGTCATTAAAAGCAAAGTAAAGTTGCATGCACCTTTTTTTACCTCTTTTCGAAACGAACTTCACCTCAATATTTGTTCATTTTCCTTCACTTTGTGGACGTAAAAATACCTTCAAATAGCGCATTCAAATGACACAATGTATAAGTAGGAACTATTTATATAGCTAAATGCATAATCAGAGCTATATGAATGATTTTCACTTTTATTTCTTGTTTTTTTTCTCCCCATCAAATCAATGACATTTAAGTAGAAGCCTAAAGATACTGCATGCATTTGAATGACAGAACTGATTTGCACATTATTCACTTTGTGTATGGGTACTTTTTTCCTTGAAACAAGAGCATCTGAATCTTTTTGAGCTGATGAACATCTGCAAGCATTGAGCAGTGGCTCATCTTCGCTCAGTCTGTCAGCAGCTGCCACAAACTAGATATGCCAAATTGCTTAACATATGAATGTGAGGAGGATGGGACCTGCCACTGCCCATATACACCATTCCTCCTCTAATGTAATCCTTTAGCTCAGTTTGTAGTCTCTTTGGTTGAGGCTGCTTCAAGTAAACAATGTTAAGTGATAAGCAAAGTGTGTAGGAGGGAAGGAAGGAGAGGAAGGAGAAGGAGAAAGAGGAGGAGAAAGAGGAGGAGGAGGAGGAGGTGAGGCAGATGAGAGGAGGAGGCGTTTTTTGCACAGAAGGGAGTGATATGGTGAGGGAGAAGTGATGGAAATATTAGGTTGACAAGCTTTTGGATGGATGGATTTGCTCCAGTAGAAATCTGTTTTTCCACACAAAAATGTAGCAGTGTACTTTAAAAGAAATGCATCAAACACTCCTGTAAGCCTGACAACTTAAATCAGACAAAAACTAAATGAGATGACATGATATTGTGTTTTTAAACAGTCCCAAACCACAGTTTCCACCCTCTTAACTGAGAAGCTGATGTTGCAGGTTATTGAAACCCAGCTCAAATTTCTCACTCTCCCCCTTTCTTTCTCATTTTTAACCCCCTTCCCTCCCCCTTCTTCTCTCTCTACTTTCCCACACACCTACATATACACACACACTAACGCACACGACCACACAGACACAGTATACACTACACACTTGCACGCAAAGTGTAAACAGCGTGTGATAGATAGGTCACTCCACCCTGCCTCGTCTGTTTGCGTGTTGATCCCTTCAGCAGGCCCTGCTTCTCCTGTCCACAGCGTCCGTGATGAGTTACTACGTGGATCCAGTTTCTTCCTACCCGGCCCTTCACCCCTGTGACCGTCTGGGCGCAATGGTAAGACCTCCCTCGTAAATTACCTCAGCGTTAAGGCTGCCTCAGCTACCTGCCACACAGCCGGCCAGAACCGTGAGGGAATGAGTGTTTGCGTGTGTGTGTGTGTTAGCTGCTCAGCCACATGGCAATGCAGGAATGCGTGCAGGAGGTGCATAAGAGCAGTGTGCTCCTATGTGTGTTAGCAACTCTGGATCCCATCACCTCACAGGAACACACTCTATCTGAACATTTTTCCTGTTGAGTTCAGTCCACCAGAGTTGCACTAATACCGCCTGCATCTGTACATGCTGTTCCTCGTGATTTCGTCAAACGTTAGGAAACAAAACTGTTGAACAAGATCATTTTCTACAAGGCTGTGAAATCGCCATCATGAACTCCTCTGTGTTGCACAACCACCCTGTGCCAAGATGCATTTCTCTTTAGCAAGTAATATTGTAAATATTGAGACCTGTAGGCCACCAACCTTGCCACTAACCAATCAAATTGGAGTCAGACCATCCCTACCAAATAACACTTTCTCAGCTAAGCCACCCGCACAGTGCTTTGCAGCAGTCTGTTTGCAAGAACACCAAGGCCCTCAACGCTTTCCAAATGAGAGAGCTGAATACAGAGTCAGAGACAGTGGTAGCCTGGAACATTGGGATTCCTGTCAGATGAGCATTTGAAGGGTGAAGGCCAAGGAGCGGCAAAATAAATGCCTCCATTTGTATGCAGAGCGCCGGCACATTAGGATAAGAGACTGAGGTTATATGCAAATGGCAACCCCACCCTGGCCTGATAGAAAACATAGAAGGATACAGCTCCCTGGGTCCTAATTGGCTCAGGTGGTGGGGCTTGCCTTTGAAATTGAGACTACTGTATACCAGGGCAGACTTGGTCAAAAGGTGAACTTGGGTCACCTCTGTGGTTCTATTCTCTTGAATTTACATGAATTATCAGCAAAAAGCAGCAGGACCTGATGTGTTTACACTTTAGTGATTGTCATTGTCTTATATGCCTCAGAAAGACTGCATGCAGAGAACAGTGCAACATATTCAGGGTTTCCATAGTTTATAACTATACAACAGACTGTGAGGCTTCTTTATGTAACATATCAAACTAATTTTCTTCAGAGCACTCCTCCTTACACAGCTTTGGTTTTGAATGACATGCAGTCAACCTTCTGATTTAGTTTTCTTCTCAAAAATCGAAGTAATCATAAATGAAAATGACAGCATCCTACTGCAGAGAGAGGCTGTGTCCGAAATCAGTGTCTTGTTCACTCATTCATTACCTCTTACATTGTAGAAGACACAGCAATAAATTAAGATTTCAGCCAGTTATTAATCAGCATCATAATTGCATTATCAATGACTGGTGTCCAGTTTTCACATCTATAAAATGTGTTGCATTGCATTGTGGGATTCAGAGCGGAAATGAATATAAATGGAATGAGCACTACTTTTTGTGAAATGGAGAATGTACTGTATAGTGCATACATTTTTACACTCATTTGGACATAATGAAATGACGGAGGGTAAATATAGTGCAAATTTGAGGCACAAAATGTACAAATACTCAAATGCACAAACTTATAGTATATATACTCCGATCAGTCAGATTATTTAAACTTGCATTTGAGAGGACTGGATTATTACACTGAGGAAAAAGCAGAAATTTACATCTGCCTTGCTGATTACTGTAATGTTGTAACCTGTTTTTTATTGTAATTGTTATTGTTTTTATTGTTAAAACTATAAACTGTTTTAATTACATGTTTTTGTCACCTTTGAATCAGCCCTTTATATCTATATTCCTCACAGATAGTTACTATGCTACATGTTTCTACAGTAGCCCAGAATGGATGTTTTCTGAAGGTTTTGCTGCCACAATACGTTCTCCTACATGCTTGGAAAGGAAGTAGTATTCAGTTGGTTGCAATATGCAGCCTCACCACTAGATGCCAGTAAATTCTACTGGACCTTTCAGAAATCTTTAGCCTATAATACACCCCCATACATTCATTGTATATAATATTTCTTATAGCAATATTTGTAGTCATGTTTAAGACCATGGAATTTAATCTAAGTCACTAAGCAAGTAACATACAATAAAAAGAAGTCTTGATGATGAAGTGACCAGCCAAGCCAGTTTCTTTGAAACTACAATACCATACATAATAAAATTCAAAACAGCACAGGCCTATGCACTAAAAATACACAGTAAATTCATAAGATGAAGACCTGGTACACAAAGGTTCACCAAATGCCTCTCTAAACAGATATGTCTTTAGGTGCCCTTTAAAAGAATCCACGGTATCAGCAGACCGCAAGGTTGCTGGGCAGAGCAAAGCTTTATCCAGGGGTCTTACTGTTAATATGACTCAAATATCTAATTGAAAATGTTAATTTGTGGAATCTAAATTTGTACAAATAGTATTTATACTCTAGTATAGTTCAAACTGAAAAAGCATGTGAGCCTCCTTCAAATTTGTCGCGAGCATTGTAGACTGACCTCCGCATTAAAAGTTATCCTACATTTGAACTGATCAAAGAATATTATGGTGTCGATGCAATCTCTCCTGTTATCTATGTCAGTCTATCTATCTGTCTAATCCATAAATAATCCATGTGGCTCCCTTCATGCCTATCTAACTTTTTCCCCCTCGCTGACGGGACTGATAAGAGAAGGCAGCATCCCACGCAAACCTCTAAAGTACCTCGTAAACTGGCCTCCCTGATCCTCCAGTCATGTTTGCCATCCATAAAGCTGGCCAGCTACTGATAAATGCTGTTGTGCTTAAAAAGGGGCTGCTTATCAGATCGCTGGTCACACTATCAGCCAGTCTGTCAGTTACACATATGATGTATAACATATGACAGACCAATATCCCTCGTATTGGAGGCTAGCTGAAGTGTTGCTTTAAGTGTCTTTTTGCAAGTTAAAAATATTAAATAATCAGTTCTTGCTCTCTGAAATAAACAAATACTCTTTCTTAGTATTCATATTTTATTATAAAAACAACTTTTATAGCACTTGCGTAACATGGTAAGTTAACAGAAGCCTGTTACAGGTAGTTAGAGAATTTTCTCAGAAGGGTGACCTTGTGAGAAAAATTCTTGATCCCCCGTTCACATCACTTTCAAACAGAAACCGCCAACAATATCTATTCAGGGTTTTGTTTGTTGTCAAATGGTTGGTTTTGATATGCTAAAAATGGCCAAGCGGCTATCTTCTTCTCTACTATCTCTTGTATCCACATAGAATTTCATATCATTCCTAGCTCCCCCGTCAAGTGCTGACTTCAGACTTCCCCTTTAGTGCGGCCTCTTACGTGAACATTTCTGTGATAAGCAGGATAAAACAACACAGCGGAGATAAACTGAATGAGTCAAATTTAGCCGCAAGGGTTATCTGTGCGGGAAAACAATGAAAAAATTGTTTTCAAAATCCAAGGTTACACGGCCAAAGCCACTGGATAGTTTCTCCAGTTGCTTTCAGCTTAATCTATCACTACACCCCCAGGCGCAGAAATAAATGTTTTTCATTGGTTAACAAATAAAACTCTGGCTAAACTTATTTTTACATAAAAACACTGATTTGTTTTCAGAACAGTAAAAACTGGCAAGTTGTACAGCCACCCTAATGGTGTGATCTTGTGCTTGGAATTCAAGCTGTTCCAGCTATTGAAATCATTAATTTTATTGCTTGAGTTTCATCCAAACCTCATTTTTTTAATTTTATGCTAGTTGAGCTGGATTCACATCACAAGATAAAAAAGACCCAATCAATTATTGTCAGACACACTAACTGTGCCCTTGCTACATATCTTGCCATGTCTTGGCATCATACATTACAAGTTTCCAATATAACAGGTCCCCATTCATAGTTTGTGTGTTTTTTCTTTACTTTCACATATTAGTTTCACATCTATGAGGTGTGGAAAACTACTCTTCAGCAGCTCCCCTAAGCAGATAAAACCAAGCACACAGAAGTAAATCTAACACTGTGCATCTTTTCCATGCTGCTCAGTTCACTTTGGCTAAACCATACTGTGTGTTGTGTTGGTTCTAGAGGCAAAGTGGAGGGGTGGCAATGGGCCCTCACACCCAGTTCCCAGGTGTGGTTCACCCTCAGCAGCAGTACTACCCATCACAGCCCCTTTATATCCAGGATATAACCCTGCAGGAGGTACCCAATGGACACGATGTGTGCCCTACAGGTAAGAACTGGACACAGACAGTCTGACTTCAAACATGGCCAAGGTATTGAAAGAGACCAAATGTTTATTCAGTCATGGACAGTATTTACAAGTACACTGTATTTGTGAATTATTTTGATCATAACATGACAATATTTTAATATGATATGGTATATTTTTGTGTCATCTCTTCTACTTGTTAGCAACTTTGATGCAGCTAGTGTGAAATCAAGATTTTCATTTGTGTTAACCTTCTTTTAACTCATACTGTGTATGCCCCATAATGATCCACAACTAGTCAATAGTTCATTATACTGTTTATGCCTCATAATGATCCAAAACTAGTCAATTCAATAGTTCATTGTGAATAAACAACTTAGAGCAAACAAAAGACTTTGTGTTAACTGAATTTCTAAATGGACAATCAGTCACACACATTTAAACTCCTTCTTTTAGTTTTTGAGGACAGACAAATGCAGTTTCAACTTGGCCTGTTGGCTGATGTTGGTGATGTTGACCCTGAGGCCAATGCCTTTACCAGACGCCCCTAGCCTCCTCTCCTTTACTCTTCATCCCTCTCCTTCTTTTGTTCCAGGGACAACCAAATGCCCTGCATTTTCTTGCTTCCAATCCTCTTTAGCTTTTTACTTTCACTTTTTTTTTTCAATTGAGTTTTATTTTAAGCTGGAACATTCCTTCCAGTGCATTTGCCTGTGTTTGACTCTGGCCTCTACTCGTCCTCAAAAGTGATTGATGCTAGTGGACTGGGACGCACGCCACGGGAGTAGGGTAGAGGTGCTGGGGGGCACAAGCTTTCTTCCGTCACCTCCCTGAGCTAGATGCAGGGGGCAAGACAGGGGGCCAAAGGCCGGCCATCTTTTTCCCAAGCCTCTGGTTCGGTCTCTGGAGAGGTGCAGGGGGGCTGAGTGTGTATATGTGTGTGTGTGTGTGTGTGAGAGGGAGTCAGGATTTGATGGGATTTGCTGATGTTTGTTGCCAGAGACACACTCCTTTGGAGCCCTCACTTCATTGCTCCCAGCGCTAAACCGTTGACATAAACATTGCTGAACGGAAAAAAATGACCGAGCGTTGACCCTTTTTTTTTTTCTCATCTTTCTCCTAAATCCTACACTATGCAGAGCACAGGTCTAAGAACATTTGAGCCACCTGGAGATGTTGTTACAGTCATTTAGCTCCTGTTGGTGTCATATATAGCTGCTGAGGTTTTAGTGCTACCAGCATATGGCGTTATGAGTCTATGCTAAAGCAGCACGTAACCTCTGACACAATCTTCACACCCTGTAGCCGTTGCGTTGACTCATTTCTCTCAAACCGAAAAGACAGTCACTCCTTGAATCGTCTGCACTTGAATCGTTATTTCAGATGCATATCTAATTTGTATATTATAAACTGAGGTACAACAAATGTCAGCTTCTTCCTGCTGTGTAAGTGATTTTGCACTTCACTGATTTCTACTTTGAAGTTACATGCATCACCATTCATTCTTTAACCACTGAGGCTTTGCTCGTTTTATGATCTTTTGTGCACGTTAACAGTGAACAAGTATTTTATTTGATCAACCAGGAAGCATCTAAGTCAATCAAATGAAGATTCTCTGGAATACGATGAGTTTATTCTGTTGGATTCTGGTGTGCAGTACACTCATCAAAATGAATGCAGTATGTGTTTATACTAAATTCCTAAACTAGCGATAACTCTATTTTTAGTCACTTGGGAGCAGCAGAAACAAGTTGTGAACACTGACATATTATCATCTTTTAAGTTGAACTTGTTAGCCAATAGTTGCTTACTTATACTTCCAGCAGGTACAGATCAACATTATAATTCACTTGGAGTCATTTTTCTGGACACCTGGCAGAAATTCACTCTCTTTCAGCTCCGTTTTTGGTCTCTACCAACTAGGGACATTTCTTTCTTTTGAGCTGCAAAATGCTCCATGTTTAGCAACTGGTCGCTAACTGTGTCTATCTGGTGCTGAGCAGGTCGTGTACAGTGGAGTTTTAGAACTTTTTCACTGAAAACAGCAATATGAGCGCGAAGAAAGTATAAAAGTAGAGGTGTGGGCCAGACAACCAGTCTGGCATTGATAGTTGTTATCATTTGATAGTTGTTATAAAAATTATTAATTATAGCTGCTTTTTTAAGTTGAACCTACTCTGAAATTGAAATTCAATAGGCAAATCAGTCACTACAAAATTATTGTAATCACTAAATAAACATAAAACCAGTTTCTGCTTAAAGCACTTCAGGTAAGTCCTTAGTTGACAACATTCCTAACTACCTCACAAACTGAATCCACTCTCTTGGTTATTGGGGTTGATATATTTTATTTAAGTTTGAAAGTTAACAAGCCTGAGTCACTTCTTCGAGAATGGATTGGGTGTTGTTAAAATGAAATGTGCTAGTGTGAGAAAGAAAGAGTACAGAGCAGATGTGAGGTGGGGACGTTGGACGTTAAAGGACCATCGCATGTTTGGCTCAGAGCCCAATGTCACACACACTGCTTCCTGACAACAGCCATGCCATGGTGATGTTTACACTAACCCAGCTTCACTATCCAACACTCACACCGCAGGGCCTGTTGTAAACTCCCATTGTGGAAATTCACCATGTGTGTGCGTGTGTGGGAAAAACACAGAGTGAGTGTGTATTTCTGTGCGATCTCATTCAAATCCAGGCACAGATATCACAAACATGCATACACACTCCACCAACATCCTGCAGTGATGCACACTCCACATATTCATTCATTAAATTCACACCCTGCACTCTGGTGTGTATTGTATTACTGCATCCTCCCATTCAGTAAAGCAGGCGCACACACACACAGACATACACACACATACACGTCCACTCCCAGGCACTCACGAGTTCACTGTACATTTAAACATGCCCTCCCATTTAGTACACGCAGACACAGCTGTGATCTGGCACTCAGGGACCATTGGGCTGTTTTATTTGATGTGATTTGACAGCTGGACAGTTGGAAGAGGAGGGGAACGGGGTGGAAAGCAAAGTAGAGTGGGCGGAATACAGTTTGAGGAGAGAAGACGGTTAAGGAGAGGGATAAGTCACAGGGCTGGGACTGCCGTTGGTGGGTGGGAGGAGAGGAGACGAGGGGAGGAGGATTTGAGATGTGGAGCCTAGAGAGGGGGAGATGGAGGAGGAGAAGGGGGGGCTTTCGCCTCTGATGAGGGGCACGTCCTCACGGGCGCAGGCCCATTTTTTATTTCTAAAAGTAAACAGGCAGCCTGCGGGGGTCTGGGGGGTTATGGGAAAGGAGGAAACAGTGATGCTAATCAGGCCGGCGCACACTTCCCCCTCCAACAATAAAACAAAACAAGAGTGGAAACACGGAAAAGCGACAGACAACTGTGGAGGAATGGGTTACACTGCTGCCATGGTCCTAGATTTGAACTGCATAGTGGTGGTGATAGTTCTGAGACAAGAGGTGTTAGTCAATAAATAGGGGAAAGAGACAATCTGTTCCTACTACACTGTACATTTGTAGGTTTTGAAGTATTTTTAGAAATTTGAATTAGTTTCCACATTAGACTTCTGAGAAGTGGTTGCATTGTGCATTGAAACTGACTGGGAAGTTACAGCACAGTCACTCTGGAATTTCTATCCCATAACTCAAAGTACCGCTTTGATGGACTAAAAAGAAACAGAGAGAGAGAGATTAATATCTGGTGAATATATATTTTTTCTTTTGATAAGCCATCGAGTGTTTCTAAATAAATACTCTTGACCTTATAAGAAATGTCTCAGCATTTCCCCCTCACTAAAAGCTTTGTCCCCTACTTTCCTGTTTGAAGAGATGCTCTGCTCTAAAGCATCAGCCAAATAACCGATTTTAAAGTTCCCTTTCCCAGAGTTGTACGAGTTTTATTTCGAGGAAGTGTTCATGTGGTAAGTTCCTCTTGATAGCACGGTGACTAATTACAAACCACTTCAGTTGGAGAACATGCAGTTCTGAAACACATGCAATCACTGACGGGTGATGATGCAACAGATGCCAGCTCATCAGGAAAGGTGGCGCTTTAATGAATCCTAAGAGAGACCTCCCATTGTTTTAATGTTTATATCATGAGCTTAGCAATATTCACAGACTGTTAACTACAATGAGTGTACACCGGTAATGGTAAGAGTGAGCACCTCTTACTGTGTCTCGTAATGTGCGTTCATAGTTGAATTAAGTCCATCCTATCGTAGTTGAAGGTCAATTCTGCCCTATAATTGCTCGATATAAAGTGCTTTTATACAACAATTAACAAAATACAACAACCAGCAACTATATTTGCATTATCTTTTCACAGTGTAGTGAGTGTTGCTGCTTACTATACTGTACAGGCTTCATTTATTCAATGGGATGTATTTCCCCTTCAGCTTCGGAGACTATAGCGGAGCTTTATCTAAGAGCACGGCGGTAACAGAGAGGAGGGAGGGCAAGACGAGAAGAGGGAGGTCTGGGAGGCAAAGAGACTCGGAGGGGGGTGGGGATAATTGAATTATCTGCACAATGGAGTGATGGGGGGCACGTGGTGCCGCTAATGGAGGAAGAGATGTCCTTTTTAGCGAAGCTAATTGTTCAGAAAAGAGCTGAGCCTTTGTTCAGGGAGGCCCTGCTACTTTCCCAGTGCACTTACACATGCACGCATTTTAGCAGAGCACACACACACACACACACACACACACAAACACACACTCTCAGAGGAGATTTTGGAATGTGAGGAACAAGAGAGACACGGTACACATGCATGAGCACACACACACACACAGACACACAGGGATACACCTCTCCTGTCCCAGCTAACCCTCTGATCTCAGCAGGAGTGCTTCCAGCCTGTGGCACCTTCAGGCAGCATCTAGCACAGATAGAGCTGAGACTGAGCTACTAGACAGAGGCCACAAGGGCCCCACTGTTTTACTGTTTTACTGTCTGCTCCCTCTCTCTCTCTGTGTGTGTGTGTGAGTGTGTGTGAGTGAGTTGAGTGTCTGTAAATGAGTGACTGATTGATTACACGCTAAACACTGTCCATTCACACAACATACTAAACATGTCAGGCCTCTGAGATCATCCTTTCAGATTTTATGTCTGTAAATATGAAAGAAGTGTTCGGAATCGAAATACTCAAAGCAGCCTAAACTCTTGTGACTTGCTGCGATAGCACCAACATCAAACACAAATATCACTTGACAGCTGTATAGATTGCTCCAAATCGAATAACCTTTCAGTTAACTCTGTGAAAAGTAGCAGGTGCAATGGTTACATCTAAAGATTATACACCGGCAGACAACACAGATGTGCCAGCCGGAGACAGACAGCAAGCAGGCGAGAGACAGAGCTGTTTTAGCTAGAGGTGCTATACTGCAACACAAATGAGTGAAGCCGGCTAACTGTCAAAACCATGGCAACAGCAGGTGAAGAGACGAAACACTGAAACCAAAACTTGTTTGATCTGGGACGTGTGTCCTCCAGTGTACTAGTACATACACTGGCTGTTTTTATCATGAGTGTAAGACAATTAACAATCCCTCTGTCCAAATAGGAAATGACACAGTTTGTTTCAACAATAGCTGTTTTTTTGGGTTTTGTATTGTGCAAAACGTTGACACAAGCAGTTCCTACAGTAGACATGGAGATCTCTGAGAAGATAAGCCGAATGTTTTGTTTTTTTTTTTGCTGTTTTTTTTTTTTTTTTTGTTGCTGTTTGGAAATCATTCTTTTCATGTCAGCATGCTGTTCTTAAAAATGTGTTTGTCTTCAGGGTCATTGTACAGCAGGCCGTCTAAGCAATAGAAATGGTCATTGCCCTGAGAAACAGTAACATACTGTTATGAGATACAAAAACATAAATAATATTCAGTCGTTTCCTGGCAACAGGAATTTAAAGCAGCAATGATTTTTGTAATCATTCCATCAGCAAACTCATTGTTTACTTTCTTCACAATTTCACTTGCATAATTCTGTTTGCATCACATCAGATTTAGTTTACATCCTGGAAATGAAATGCTCAAACAAAAATTGAAATGCTTTTTATGAAAAAAAATCTGATGTAAAAAAGTCAACACAAGCAGAAGAAAACCCAAATTGAAATGGGCTACAGTGACGCCAGCCCAGATATTAGTCAGCAACACCATTAAACCTCTAATGGCTGCCCTTAGGCACGAAAGGACCCGGGCAGTCCTTTTAAGAATAGATACGAGGGAGTTCATTAACAGAAAACAAAGAGGTCCAGTCAGAGAGTGAGGGACTTACTGACTGAGATGAAGTGAGAGGTACTGTTCCCCCTTCCATTCTCATCCTCCATCACCCCCCCTCCACTTTGCCCCTGGTGAGGCAACTCCTCTCACCGCAGAACCCACCAGCACTCTTCCCAGACGAGGCTCCTATCAGGCCAATGAAACCTGATCCAGGGCTGCTAATGGAGCCGGTGAAGTACCACCGGTTTGAAAATCCATGTGTGATCAATATCCCTGGCTCCCCAGCCTGCATACACATTGCACATACAGTACATGCAGGAGTATCATATTGACGTGCGTCGTAGGTTGTGCCATATGACTCACTCTAACAAGGTTGCTTATGATATGTGGAAAAAGAGGGTTGATGTCTTATACTAACCCATTTTGACTGTTAAATTAATGAAATACCTGGGTCTATAATGTTCCTGTACTACTGTTCGGTATGTATGCTGGAGCTTTGTTCTTCTCACATTTGTTAAAAGCAGTTGATCCAGTAGGTCCTTGTGTGAGACTCATTATTATAATCTGTTATTACTGTTTCTGTTGCCATGGGAGGCTATAGTGGTTTACTCAAAGTGGAGCCTTACTGTGGCTAAAAAGCCCAGTCTTTCTTTTGTGTTTGTTCTTTTCCAGTGGCAGAACAAAATCTTGATTAAATTTCCAGTAAGGCATGGACATTGTTCCTGATGATTGTTGATAAGGAAGCACAAAAATCTAAAACAAAGCAATGCGCAAACTGAGAATTAGAGCGGGCAGTTTGCCGTGTTCAAACTGAATTTTTATCGATAGTCTTGGTGGCAGACAACTCAGTTTGATTTGTTAATCCATGCACTATATAGGCCTATATATCATATATTAGTTTGCATACATAATATTGTACCTATTTGCAAACATGTAGGCTACCTTGTTGCTAATACTCGACGCAGCTGTGCAAAAAAACAAAAAGAAGGCTTTTATTGATCAGCACAAGGTGAACAGGAAATACTCTGAGGTGTTTATGAGGGTGAGTTACAAGTTATGAGGAAGCCTGGACCTGCAGAATATAGGACACAGTCTCTCCTTTAAGCTCGAAGTTAACGGTTCTTCACAGAGAGACTACAGCTAAACTTGTTGGTAAGCAGCTATTTTAAGATCTAAAACATCTCCAAAGACAGATTGCTTTCTTACTCACTCTCATGTTCCTAAAATCTTCCAAAAAAGGGGCTGCACAAATGTGTCAAATATGGCAATTATATTGTACTACATGCTGTCCCCCCCCTTCCCTTAGCATGCCTGTAACATTCCAGTACAACTCAATTAGGGACCTACATAGTTTAATCTGTGAGTTAATTATATTTTAAAAACTTGTTTCTCTTTTTTTTTTTTTTTGCCATGGAAAATTGTATTGAATGAACTGTTTGTTGTCATATTTGGGTAGAAATGGGAGTTAGCATTGCTTCATTTCTTTCTCACGCTTTTCAGCAGCTCTCACCTCTCCATAGTGTTTCTCATCGCTGTAAAACGCGAGTAATTTGCGGGAACATGAAGACTCCTCAGCGCGTCTGATGACGTGCGGGGTCTTAGTACTTGCGGGTTCTCACGGACACAAGGGGAGGTGGTAGTAGTGCGTGCGTGTAAGTGTGTGTGTGTGTGTGTGTGTGTGAGAGAGAGAGTGTGTGTAGGGGTGAGGAGGGGGCATTGTAATTGAATTGTGAATCAACTGGCAAGTCAGCCTCTTAAACACCGCCCCCTTCAGCTGTCGTCGCACTCCGGCTCTGTAATGCAACGCCCATAGCCAGAGATAGAGAGGAAGGAGTGAGTGTGTGAGTGAGTGAGTAAGAAAGAACGAGGAAAAGAGGGAGTGTGTGTACATGTACCGGAGAGGGAGAGAGGGAAAGAGAAAGATAAGTTAGGAGTAAAAGAAGCTGAATTATTTTTGTTATTTTTTTTATAGTGGGAGAGGAAAGGTAAAAATATAATTAGAATTGACCGGGGCGCCTAAGGAAGAGAAGATTTCTTCTTATATTGTGTTTTTGGAGCTGTTAGAATAAAAGAGGGACGCGGCGTTATTAAATCAAACTGATCTGATGATCATGACGGCAGCTGTCGATATGAAACCGACGTTAACAATCATAAAGGCTGAAAAAATGGACGGTGAGTAACAACAACTCTTCTGTGACAGCTAACACGAGACTAACATTACTCCCTAAATGTTTCCTTGTAACGTAACCAGCTGGTGGCAGATTGCGTTCATGTTAACCACAGTGATGATTCTTGGTAATTAGATGCGCTGAGAGGGACATAACGTCCTGAGCGTATAGTGTGAAGACGGTGTCGGTTGCTCAATTTTGGACAACACGCAACACTTGAGAAAAAATGCAATCACGCCGGAGTCTCTACAGTCATGCAATAGACCTGTGTTTTACTTATTTTGAATTGAATGAATCAGGCTCTGACTGGTGTGCGCCTTTGATATAATTTACAATATGATGATGTCTGTGAAACAAGGGCCATTATGACAAAGTTAGGACAAAAGTAGACGTCATGTAGGGAAATTACAACATAGTAACCAACATGTTTAGTTCATATTCTGTCATGTTTCTGACACGTGTTTTAAAATTACTTTTTGAGATTCTTGTTTTAGTGAAGTTTTGTCATATTTTGTTTTGGATTGCTCAAATTGACTGCATGCTTTGTAGTTCTGATGCACAAGTGATATCCCTCTCTTTCATCCTGCTTTGATCTCACTGGGGATCTGTCTCCATCTCCTCTCTCTCCCATCTAAGCACCCATCACTGACCTCTATATTCAGTGCCACACTGGGAGAGCCAGGGCATTCTGCCCAGGCCGGCATGGGAGAATGGCAGTAGTGCCTAATCACTCCCCTCCCTGCCAACCCCACTGTCTCCTCTACCTCCCTCCTTCTCTACCACCCCCTCCTCCGCAGTGGTTGAAACTGACTTTCCAGAGGGAAGGAGAGGCAGGCTGAGGTGATGAATCTGCAGTGTTGAGGCTTGCCTCTCTGACCTAGCTGCCTGGAAGCCTTGGCTTGCTCCAGGGGTAGTCCAGAGCACATACAGGGAAGTCCACAACTGTGAGCTGTGTTTGTGTTTGGCATTAAATCTTTGTGTGGTTTCACTTCTCAATTTTACACAGAGTGGTGTTACACATGGTGACATATTTGGATGATTTGCATTTAACAGCCTTCACATGAACTAATCCCCCTGTGCTTTTGCAGCTCAGGTGGTGTTAAGCCTGTTAGAACAGCAATCAGCATTGATGCATCATGGAAATTTGATACTAATTGCTAGTGTTGTCCCACTAAGGGGTTGTGACTCACCACAATAACCACCTTCTCCCCATTGTCACTACCTGCAGAGCAAAGCTTCACACATACATCTCTCAAATGCACACAAAAACTGCTGATGGCTGCAGTTAAGTTGCCAAAGCGTAGCGCTATCTTGCAAAACCATTTCGCAATGCTTGCTCCTGCTTACGCTCACTTGTGCACTTGGGTCAAGTTGAGGCTGCCAGGGAGCAGTTCGTAATTTCACATAAACACATTTTGCTCTATGACTCTTACTTTCACACACAGACACACACTGTTCTGTTCACTCCTTAGCATTCCCATGCTTACAAGATAAGTGTACTACCAATCTCCAAGGCTGTTCCTGACCTTAAGAAGACACAACAGTGACCTTGTGTGCTGTAGGCATGTAAAGGACTATGACAGGCTCTTTGCTTACAACTTACTAAAGAGATAAGTGCTCCATACAAAGCCAGAATGCATCTGTTGATTTGTTGGATTGTGAAAGTATTGCAGCTGTGCCAGTGGACAAGGCTCCCCTGCTTTTCACAAGCAAGAGCTATGGCATTGTCAAAACTACAGATGCTGTTTTTTTTTTCTTGTTCTCCAAACACCTGCAACTGCATACTGTACATACATACCCCACTAACGGGCTTAAGTGGCTTCCAACCCACCTTACTATATTGTTTGTTTTTCTTTGCGACAGAAGTGCAGCCAGTGTCAGCTTACCCAAGGCCTGTCCTCTCTCTCTCCTGCAGAGGTAATTCCCTTTAAAGTGCTCACACACTACCAGGGTCAGAGATGCACCCAAACAAGGCATCTAATGTTCCACAAAGCTTTTTTTTCTCCACCGTTCGGTCATGGTAGTCAATTCCTGAGACTGCACACTTAACTTCAATGCAACACAGATCACACTAGCTTATTGCTGAGAAGCGTCATGTAAACATAAGAGAAGGGCAGCTCTATAAGAACATGTTTTAAAGATAGGGGAGAGCATTACCTAACAGGGAAGGTGTTTGATTGTGAAATTACAGACATGAAAGCACAAGTGCCTGTTTCTTTTACTCTTGTTTTGATGAAGTCTGATCGTGTTCAGGTATACTCAAGCAACATTGTTTTCAGGTTATCCAAGTTTACCCAAGAGAGTTGTCAACAACACATGGAGTCTGTTTTAGACCTAAGTGAGCTGTCCTTCCTTTACTTTCTTTCCCTGTTCGCCAGGCATGAAGGTCAGGGTTCAGTGGCTGACAGGAATGCTTGTGAGCATGCCCTGCTGGGTGGCATGCGTAGAGGCATAGAAGGAGCATGAGTGGGAGGCTCACTTTATCTGATCAAAACGCTCCTGTTTGTTATAAATGCTGTGCCTGATGCTTCTGCTGTGAGTCCTTATAAGGCATTCCGTTCCACGCCCGCCACATACAGTATGCACACACAAGCACACACAGGCCATGCCACACAAATGACTCCTTGAAGGGCTTCGCTGACTTTCTTTTTCTAAGGTGCCTCCCATGTTGGTATGGTGTGGAGAGGGGTAGGTTGTGTTAGAACAGAAGGTGTTACATAAGCTTCAGGTTTTTGCCTCGGTGTGTTTGTGTCAGCACTCCTTCAGTAGCGCACTGTAATATATGCCAATGTTTGAGTGTGCGTGGCTGCCTGGCAGCTGTGCAAACACTGTTTGGGTGATCCAGGCCTCTCTTGATGTGGTCTGTCAATGAATTGGGCCAAACAGAGCAAACTGGTCCATTTTTCATCTGATGTGCACCATGTCAAACTGAGGACGATATGGTATGCCAGATCTAAACTTGATTAAGCTTTAGGGTCAGTCCAGTTTCAGAGCATCACATATAGTGTTTGACCAGGCCATGTCTGTACCTAGAGGGCAACAGATACCAGCTTCCTCAATCGGGCCTCCTTGTGCTGGTCAGACTTGTCAACAGACTGGATAGTAGTGAAGTAGCTGTTTGTGAATATCCACAATGATCTTGTCTTTCTTTCTTTCCCAAGCTGTGCGGTGATGCCCCTGTGTTACATCAAATGAAAAATTATCCCCCCCATTCAGTCAGCGCTTCATTCATTGCGTCTTCATTCAGCCCGTCATCTGCTTTGTAATGCCCATATAAACATAAAACCATTATACTGCGTGGGTCCTATCTCTTCTCTTCCCTGGTGACTACACGCCTTAATCTATCCATATAAAGCTTAGTCATAAAGTAAGGCGTGTTAGCGCCAGATACAGCAGTCTGCTAAATAGTAAGCATATGGTGAGAGAGAGAGAGCGATGGGAGGGGGGCTAGGGGGTTTAAGGGATGGAGAAAAGGGAGACCATCCAAGGTGTGGTCGATATGGTGGTGGTGAATATACCTCGCCATTCTAAAAAATAATGAGGGATCAAAACGATTAGAGTGCAAAGAGTCTTCAACAGCTTCTTGTTTTACTCACATTCCACAAAAAGCCAACAACCAAAACAAAGGAAAATATGTTCTTTGGCAGCGGGAATAAAGCATTGACAAGCTTTTTTTTGTAACAGGCAACTCTTTTCAATCATTCACCCACCCACTCACACAATTCCTCCTCTAGTGTTCCTCCCCCTCCTTTCCCTTTCTTCCTCTGTTTCCAATGTCTTTCTGTTGGCCACATGAGTTTCTCATGACGCCTTGATGTGGTGCATAGTGAGTTCCTGGTGAGTGCACTTTGTACCATCCCCAGTCATTCCTGGCTTGTAATTCCTGAGTCATGGTACTAGACGCCTGCAGCACCACACGCCACTGGCTGTCCGACTGTGCGTCTGGTTGGCTCGCTTACTGGTTTCTGCTACCACAAGCCTCTCTCCTTCCTACATTACCAGTCTGACTGTGAACCCTAACTGGCCTCACACTGCCCCAAAATGGCTCCACAACCACCCACTCATTTCAGTATTGTCCTGCGTGCTTTATAGCTTTTTTTTTTTTTTTGCTCTCTTGCTCTGTTGCTGTTTCTGTTTTTATGGCTCTACATTTAGGAGCTGTGTTTCCTATAATGGGATGGAAACTAGGATAGTTTAGAAACAAGCCTGCTTTGAGAATCAGCTCACTGTCCTGAAAGGCAGTGGGTCTGTTTCACCACGGATGTTCAGCTGTCCTCAATGAGGCCATGTCACTCATTTCATTCAGTGTATGTTCCAGATTTTCTTCCCTTGTTTTCTCTTTTGTCTGTGTTTGCTTGCACACCACCTGTTTTTGGAGTCAACATGCATTGCATGCTGTTTTTGTAATCAGGTGAACAAATGGGGCACAGCCGTAGACTTCATGTGTATCAGACCTACAGCATCAGAGATGTATTGATTGATTGCCCTGCCAAAACAAAGAATGATAAAGCAGAATGTGTTTGCGTGGGTGCCTGGGTCTGCTGCGTAGGTGCGACTGTGTGGCGCTCATGATGAGTTTGGCCTCAGTGACGCAGTCAAATGGGAGGCACATGTGTGTTCTGGCAGCCATGGAGGAGGTTTAGGTTTGAGACTTGGTGTAAGTTTTTAGGCTGCCTCTGGAGTTTAGCTACAAGAGTGAACACAGTTGGATTCCGTTATCTGCCTAGACTGACATATGCTGCCGACACATCCAGAACATAATGAGAACTTCATTTTGACAATATTCGGTTTCATGATCTTCTGATGAAATAATCTACACATAAATGCTAATTAGAGATGCTTTGTTTGCTGTCCAAAACATGTGTTTGTTTTATGCATAGTTACAACTAACATGACAAAGTCTGAATCATCATATAGGAATTTTACAAGATATGGTCATTGCTTTCTTCATGACCACTCTCATTGTCAAATGTAGCAGCACAACATCCCCTGACGTCCAGTCATTCTTTGATGGAATGAGTCACAGCCTGTCTGTGCGTGCTTGTGTGTATGCGTGTGTGTGTGTGTGTATGTCTAAGAGAGAGAGAGAGAGAGAGAGAGAGAGAGAAATGAAGAAGTGAACATGAGGTCACACATCTGCAATGATATGCGCATGCTTTGGAAATGACTTTCATCTCTTATTGCAAAACACTTAGCTGTAACTTTCCAGGTATCAAATCGCTGTTTAGATCTTATAATCAGCAAAGTCAGCCAAAGCTGAGGTGTTTCAGATCGTCACAAAAAAATAACAGATACATCTTAAATAAGATAAAGGAGATGTGGCCAGATGTTTGATGTTTTACACTCCTATTAGCCATGGAGCCTACACTGAGCTTAAAATAGAAGGGTAATTTATCATCTTGAGCTGAAACCATTTTGCCACTTGGACCACAAGTCATTTTTGGTCACATTAGAGGAAAACAAGAAAGCTGTGAGAAGCACATTAGCGATTGTAAAACAGAGGTGGAATGTGAGGCATGCAACATGAAAACACTGCGGTCTGGGGGGAATTTATTTATCAAGTATCCATCTGTCGCCCATAGTTTGCCTTCAAACAAGCAACAAGCTCTTATATATATATATGTGTGTATAATTGGTCCCAGCCACTACAACACTTACATGTAAATGCATCGCACAAGAGAACGGTTGAGTTGCAAACAGTTTCATTGATATGTGTGAACGTGTGGCTGTGTACTGTCCCACATAATTCGCACTTATATCAAGAACCTGGTTGTGGAATGTATCAGTTTGGACTAAAAATGGGGCAGGCACCATGTTTTGTGAAAAAAAATGCAA
Organism: Argyrosomus regius; assembly: GCA_946959425.1. Taxonomy (NCBI): domain Eukaryota; kingdom Metazoa; phylum Chordata; class Actinopteri; family Sciaenidae; genus Argyrosomus; species Argyrosomus regius. The sequence goes on along the minus strand of OX336889.1, from coordinate 20,503,427 downwards.
CATGGAGAGTAAACTGTTTGTCAGATATGTCGTGTGTTTGGTTTAAGGCCTAAACAGTTCCCCCAGAGCATCCCCTGTCTGTTTATAACAGGGAGTCTGGGAGGGCAGCTAGCCTGGATACAGCTAGGCTAACACCACCTGCACTCTCCAGTACTGTGCTTGCCTGTCAGTTTCCTTTTCTCGCCACTATGTCTAGCACTGATGGATAAAACAAGACTCAAATCCTTTTGGACTAAGTAGCTCTTTCATTATAAATATTTAACATGTATGAAGGTCTTGGAAAACCTTCAAGTTGTGTGAGATTTGTCAAATCTCTAGTTTGTGTAGTACTTTGGTGCGTACTGGGCTTTAGCTTCTTACCAATATTATTGTCTGCCTTCTCAAAGTAAAAAAGGAACCCGCAGGTTGTGAAATGGGCTGTTGTGAAAAGTACATTACTGTTGCTTAATCTCTAATACTTGAGGCATACCTAATAACCTTTTTCTTACTGTTAAAGATCACAGAGCAACAAAACTTGTAGGCAGTTAAATAGGGTCCAAATCCTACTGAAAGCGCCTTGTCTCTGTTTCCCTCATTGTGGAATGAGAGAATTTCCATCAAGCTTTTAGGAAAAATATGTTTAGCGTCTGTTGGCGATGGCGCGTATCATTTCAAGCTCAGAGGTAATGTCATATCAAGCGCTGAGACTTTGGCATAAACAGTAGAGTTAATGCACTTTCACATCATAAGCTAATATGATTTCAGAGATGGAAGGAGTGGAAGAAAGAAAGACAGCAAGGCAGCTATGGGGTATTAGTCTCACTTACAGTCTGCTTCAGTAGCCGGTATGTCTGTGGTGGTGATGATCCTGGACAACTCTAGTTTCATGGCCAAAGACAGATGTCAGCAGTAGTAGCCTCGTCCCATACAGCTGCTTTACACCACCACAGGCTTGTGCTTCTAGAGGGCAGCCAGAAGCCAGTGGTGGGGACCTAAGAATAAAACTAGTGTTTCAGCACTGTTGTCCATGATGGTGGGATGGCTGTTTTTTGTGCATTGGATCTCTTTAGGGTAACACTGTCCTGCATTGGAGCAGGCTTGGGTCTAGGTCTGGTCTGGGTTCTTCACTTTGACTTGAGCCAGGCCTACACATCTATTCCTGGTGGTTGGCATTGAGATGGAAATCTAAACAGCGGAGCGGCTGGCTGAACAAGCAGCCTTCTCAAAACCAGACTGCCACCCCGTCCTCCTCCTCTTGCTCCACTGCGGCCCTCAGCCACCACTTTATCACCCTGTGGCGTTGAATGGGCTGCCTTCATGTTGGTAGGGTTTATGACCCCGCGTTCTCAGACTAGGGGTCCAGATATGGATCTTCATCAAAGGCTCTCTCAGATACCACTGTCACCTCTGGTCTGCTGTGGGCAGACTGGTCTGCCTTAAAGAGCCGATTATAAGCCTTTGGCAAGTAGCCAAGACCTTGTCTCTTTTTTCCTGCGCTGTGCGGTGACCCAGCTGATATGTACCTGTATACATGTAAGGATATTCAGGAAGGGTTTGAGGCCTTAGTTTCACCCCCGCCTGAACCCACACCTCACCTCACTTCCCACAGGAAGTGGCAACTTAGCCACAGGAAATTGACTCTTCTGCTGATTTAAAAAAAGCCCACTATACAATGAACACTGATACTGGTATGTATAAATAAATTACTATTTGACCCTTAACATATTTCACTTTACAAAAGCCCAGCATTGAATAGATCTTTAGATGCCATCCTCATTTTTTTACAGGCCACACTTTTTTCCTTGCACCAACACACACCCACTCATTGGGTGAACTCTATAGGGCTATTTATAGCTCAATCGCATGATAGAAAGCATATTGTCCCTTATTTGTTGGGTCTGGTTGCCTGCTCTGCTTCTATCGTTGCATCATTCTGAGTGGAGGCAGCAGTCCAGGCTTTATGAATGAACTGAGTCTCCGCCAGAGGCTGGGAGATGGCACCGATCCCACTGTGATGTCACTCCAGAGACAAGGAGAAGAGAGGGAGCTTTTATGAGACCTCCCATTCATTCTTCAGTCTCTCTCTAGCTCCCTCCGCTGTGCCCACCCCCGGTTCTCTTGTCCTGTGATGGTTTCATATTACATGTTGGTGACTCATCCCCTCCCTACTGAGTCAACCCCTCACCCACCCGAGATGCTCCCATACTATCTTCCCCAGCTCTGTCCTGCCCTACCCAGCCCTGCCTGTTCCAACCCCATAGACTTTGGCCCCAGTCGCAAAAATCCCAATTTCACGCCCACGCTCTGGCGCACAGGCGAAGAAGGCTGCTAATTTAGTTCCTGTGTGTGTGTATGTGTGTGCTTATATGTGTGTGTGTGTGAGTTTAACAGACCCTCCATCTAATGTTGGGTTGGGGTTTGGTCCACAAGGGCAGGGCGGTGGAGGTGCACAGCTTGTCAATGAGAATCCCTCGGGGAAAATATTGTCGTCACACTCAACAGCCTGTCCATTACTCATATCATGGCAAGAGGGGAGTGGCTAATCAATACCTTTTTACTGTACATCCAGACTAACATTAGTCTCACTTCATCATGATTCTTAGAATAGCTCTACTTATTATTCCTTCTCCATCATTAGGGGCAATTGGTTTCATTTTATACTTTTCAGTCCAGATGCTCTTTTTTACTCTGAGTCTTGTTTGTGTGCCATAATGTTTACTGTGATTTACACCCACTCCCACATTTGTGAGCTAAGTGGATGGAACTCATTTTGCGGACAGACCCACACCGTCTAATGTGGAAAGTGATGACTTGTGGATGCTCTAACTCTCAGTACATACTGACCATTCTGTATCTAATGGGACTCACAGGCATTGAAATCCTATCAGGACTTCATCATTTACTAGAGATTGTCTAGATCCAAGCTCGCCTCTCCCACTAATGGATGCACAGTGTACATTAGCTCTGCCGCAGATAACTTTCATATGGATCATTCACCATGGAGACTGCTCTATTATCATTGCACTTTTCAGTTTTCTGTTTGCCTTTCAGCCTCACTCTGTCCTCTGCTTCACATTTTTCATATTTCAGTTCAGTTTTCCAAAGATACCACAATACATGTACAGCAATACTGTAATAAGTGAAATGTTTTGTTGAAATAGCAATTTGCCTTTGTCACCTTACAGTCCAAACTTAGAAGGCATTTGTTGTGCTTTGAATTGCAGCAAGACAGTAAACAAAAATCCCACTTCAAGCTCATTTTAAGCAGGAGAAACAAGTAATTCAAAATCAAAACAAAAGAAATCACACAAATTGCAGTTCACATTATAATTTGCTCTGTAATCATGGTTGACATATTTCTCTCTTTTTCGAGCGCCTAATGGTAGTTCTCATGCACAATGGTGTTGAGCATCTTTGATGGAGGATTTAGTGCTCAAGTGGGTTCAAGTCTGTGTGGGCAAATACACGCTGGGTCTGGGTTGATAAAAGCGATGGAGAGGGAGGGGCGTAAACGGTTCGAAAGTGCAGACAAACTGCACTCGATCCAGCTTAAATAAACTGCTGCATTTCGCCCCTTGCCTTCACATCAAAGCGCAGACTGTCTGAGCCCCAGTCCCATCTCAGTTTGCAGCCGTACAGTTTTTGCACTACCGATGCTGCTTAAAAGTAAAATGAGCTCAGTAGAGGCCTAGACAACCTTGCTGTCAGAGTTAACTTGCAGACAAAGTCAGCTCACTCAGGTCTTACTTTCACTGCGAAACTGCACTATTTATTTTGGTGTCTCAGCTGTGTCTGACAATAGTTAACCTGGGGTCTTGTAAAACGTGTGTATTCAGTGTTTATTCTCAGCTCTTCTGCCTTGCCTTTACTTTCGACTTGAATTAAAAACTTTCTGTTTGTACACCAGTGTAACACAGAGCAATATATTATTACAGGCCTAATTGAATCACGTGAAGAACCAACAAGCTCTTGTCTGTCCTCTGTCTTGGGCCTTGTTGCGAGGTTTCTTTCTTTAGACCAAGAAAATAGAGGGAAAAAAAAGAGCCAAAGACAGAAAAAAGAAACTGGGAGACCTAATTTTACAAACAGCCAGACAGACATTGGTTACATGGGCGAAGGAGGGACAGCTGCTGTGCATTCCAGACGAGGTCGAGACGTCAGCGAGTGGTGAAAACAAGCATGAACTGTATGTTGCCCCAGTGTACTGCTGGCAGATGAAACCACCAGCCTGAGGAGATGCCAGAACATCTGGGTTCAACGAATGGTGGTGCTGTGAGAGGAGTGACACAACTTTTCCTCATTTGCTTTCAACCTTTCGTGATCTGGCTTTTAATGATTTTAACTGATGTGCAAAGGAGACAGGCAATACAGATGAGCTGAAGAGAATTTGACCCTTGATTTTATCCAAAATGCCCTGTTGTGGTTTGCTGAAGTTTAGCATCACCCACTCTACCCCCCAGGTTGATTAGACAAGAAAATGTATGCTATGTCATACTGCACCCTCTTACAGATCATGATATCTGTCCTTCTTTGTTGTGTAAATAATGTGGGCGCTTCGTGATTGAATGATAAAGGCTTGTCAGTTAATCGGAATTCTACAGAGCCTTTTTGTGTCTATTTACAAGTCATTTGTTGAGTCTCTAGTGTTTGTAGCCTAGGGTCTTTCTCCTTCTCCCCTTGTCATCACCCTTGTCCCCCTCCCTAAACCCATACTTCTGCAGCCTGGTCAATCTAATTAGATGAGTGCGAGTCATCAGGCACTGTTTAAAGCCATCAAAGGGAGCTCTGTTCCGCATTGGGTGCCCACTGGCTGTGAGCAGAGAACAGTAACCCTAGTGTGAGACTGAGACCCATTGAGACAGCCCACCCCCAAATCTCCTAGCCACCCGCCAGTAGCCAAAGTGACATCATCACCTCATCCCTCGACCCTTGACCTCTCAGAATGTTTGACCCCATGCTTGGTCTGGTGACAGTAGGCCCACTGTGTAGGGGCAACATGGTAGGAGGGCTAGCAAGGGTCATGGTGTCACTGATGGGCACCAGGCGCTGCTTTCCCACCCAGAATGTGTGGGTAGGAGAGAGGTTAGTATTTGTAGTATTTGCAAATAAACCTGCATGTTTATTTTAATGCAGAGTGCCAGATGAGTGGGATTAAGACCCTGTCTGAAGTACCAGAAACTAGACACAGACATTTGTCAGAAAAAAGTGGTTGGAGCTCAGCATGCACTAAATTCAGCCTACTGAAGCACGTGCAAAATATGTATATGTGTGTAAAAATAACCCACATGCATTACCTACCTATCTTAGTTTTTTAAACAGTCGGATTGGACTGTGTGACAGCTCTTGTTTAAATAGATTGGCTCTGATACAGAGACAGTGACTGTCTAGACGGGATGTAATTGTTGAGCCATGTTGTTGATCACGGTCAGATACAACTGTGTTGATTTTGTTTGTGTAAGTGGGTGCACGTGTGTGTGCGCGCGAGTGTGTGCGCGCGAGTGTGTCTGGGTGGATTCACAACCGAACCGCATTCACAAGTCTCTCTTTCCCACCCTCCCTCTGTCTCAATTCAATTTTCCATTAAATAAGCTTTATCGTCATGAAACACAATACAGGATGCATTGTTGTTTCTTTGGTCAATAATGATTAAAGCAGTATATAATATTAGCTTAGCAATAATTGTAATCCTAAATGAAATAGATATTGATATTACTCAAAATAATATCATAATCAATGTCCTTTCGTAATTTGTGATTGGCAGATCCGGAGTGCGGAGATGTTCCCCTGCTAACTCCAGGAAGTAAAGAGATGATGTCTCAGGCTCTGAAGGCCACGTTCAGTGGCTTCACAAAGGAACAGCAGCGCCTGGGCATTCCCAAAGGTAAAACTCAGCTGCTTGTATTCTTACGAATCCCTGCTAGCGTTTTCTTTGGAAAAATGAAATAAGCCCTCAAAACCACCTCTGCGTGTCACATGTCAGGCACATTCATTAAATCACTTCACATCATAGCATGCTTTAGATCATCCATCTCTCATCTCTTTGAAGGATTCACTGAACACTAGGAGACACCCAGTTACTCTAACAATGGCCTTACATTACATACATTTCACTCCAGGCAGACTGTCTGACTGCAACATCCAGAGAATGTAGACACTGAGACAGACAGTAAAATAATGAGTTAGCTTCCTAAATGGAGGCAGACCACAGAGCCTCTCCATGCTGTTTGGAAACAGCAGGGCTTTCAGCATGCATCTATGTAATCATACTATATCTGCAAACTATGGTTCTAGCTTGTGATTACCGCTGCCACTGCTGCCTCCCTGTTGTTGTTAATTGATTTGTTAGAGATAAATATATTTAGCACGGAGGTGGTGTGATAATTGGCTGTAAAACAAAATCTTTCTCACAGTGTAAAAAGTGCAGTTTATAGTGCTATAACTATCATTTGTACGTCATTCACAAGTTAATATAAATGTCTGACTGAATGTGAATATGTAGTATGTGCACTTCAGTCTGTATGCATGTCATGTTAACAATCATGATCCTCTTCAGATCCCAGACAGTGGACAGAAAACAATGTGGCTGAGTGGCTAACGTGGACAGTGAACGAGTTCAGTCTGAAGAATGTTGACTTTGATAAATTCTGCATGAACGGAGCCACCCTGTGTGCGATGGGGAAGGATCGCTTCCTGGACCTAGCACCAGACTTTGTGGGTGACATCCTTTGGGAACATTTAGAGATGCTTCAGAAAGGTATGCAGATGAGTTAATATGCTGCTTCTCTAATTGTTTGTGCACTACAAGATCCCATTTTTATCACACATACAATATGTGAGAGAAAAAAAAAAAACTTGCACCACATAGGGTGATATCACCACTTGCACCAATTTAGGACACTGTTGGCATTTGGTATAGTAACAGGAGCCAAACAGGAAGACACAATTTAGCTCAGGCCATTAATTTTTGATAATGCTGGATGCAGTTACATGATACATGAAATCAATGACGAGGTCACTGATGCTCATTCTCTATCTATTTTTCATGAAGAGGATACAAAGCATTACCCCATCAATGGACTGACCTCCAACTTCCAGGAATCACGTTATACCTCAGACTACTTTGTCAGTAAGTACTCATCACACTTGTAGTCAATCACTCTGTGTAATAGCATAAAATGCATGGCTAAAATATGAGGAGGAGTGGTTTAGTGTTGCAAGTACAACATTAAGTGCTAGAAAAAAAGGAATCTTTTCCCATTGTATAAGATAAAAAAACATGTGGCTACTGTAGATTTTGCTGAAGTGAGGGACATGTCCAATCAATAATGCCTGTCTCAAACCTACAAGATTCATCTCATGCACTGAGAGCTGTTTTTTGTTATGGACTGTTCTCACCCTAAGCATTTGGGGTAATGATTCCACTCTCTGAAGATTGATCTTTCTCTTCTGCTTTGCTCCTCGCTTTCTTTCTCTGCTTTCTATCTACACTTCTTTCCCTTTTGTGTCTCCAGGCTACGGTGTTGAGCATGCTCAGTGTGTCCCCCCCTCTGAATACTCCGAGCCCGGCTTCATCACAGAGTCTTATCAGACACTTCATCCCATCAGCTCAGAGGAATTGCTGACGCTTAAGTATGAGAGCGAATACCCTGCTGTCATCCTACGGGACACACCTCTCAACCCGCTGCCGGGGGACTACTTTTCTGTCAAGCAGGAGGTGGTATCCCCCGACAACATGTGTGTGGGACGCCTCAGCAGAGGTGAGGGGTCACACACTAAATGTGAGGAAGATAGTAGAGATTTAAGCACAGTGTCAGATTAGTCTGGAGAACACAATGTGCTGCATTACTTTTTGTTTGGATTGTTTGATAAATGTGTCCACATGTGCGTGTGTGTGTGTGTGTGTGTGTGTAAGTGCACATACATTTTAAGTGTTTGTGTGGGTGTCTGTGTGCGTGTGATTGTGCTGAAGCTACCAGAATCTTGTCATGCCACATCAGCGTGTATGTATTAGAAGAGAAGAAAAGCAGGCCCTCTGGTTGGTTTGTGGTTCAGCAAACCCGTCTCATACACTCTAGACTGGGTTGGGGAAAAAAATGAAAACTCTATTTGTTTTCGTCAGAGTGATACACGAACGTAAGCCACAACGTGTTCTCTCACCGCCTGTCCTTTATGTAAAACAGTTCAAGTGGTGTAACCTTCAAGAATTTTTTTTTTTCATCTTTCCTCCCCACAACTTTCTGGCTAAGGAGATAGAAGGTGTCATCCTCAGTTAGCAACAAGCGTGGGGTTTTCTCATGAAACTGTTTGCTTTTCTGAATGTGCAAGCTTGTTTTCTCTCCCAGTGATAGTTTACAGAGGAATTAGCGGCATGGTTTACATTTATAGCCATAAAGCCAGGATTTTCTCCTCACAAATCCCCAGCTGTATAAATGAATAGCATGTGCAATGTACATTATACAAGCCTCCCTCCCTGTGCTTTAAGCATTTGCCTGTAAGGTATGAGGTCCAATCCCCATGCATGACACATACCAAGCGTTTGAGCGTTGTGCTCTCCCAACGTGGGAAAGTATTTCGTAGCACAACTGATATCCACATGTGGCTTCAATTTTAGCAGTTGAAGATTTCGGCATCAATCGAGGCGCTGCATTATCTGTCATTTGATAATGACTCACCATTGAAAGACTCCTCTTATCTTTCCCAAGGTCAAAAATAGCAAGGCAATTTGTGTGATTGTCTTCCCCTTAAAATCAAATCCAAATGGTGGTTGTAAAAGGAAAATGAGGTGTGAAATGGGGTGAGACATGGCACAGTACAGAACAATATAGCTTAGTGACAAGGAACATAATTTATTAAGGTGTTGTTTATTTCTGTTTTATAAATATTGCTCCTTTCAGTAACAATTAACATTCTTGTGCATTGAAGTACTGAAGAAAACAACTATACACCCATTATTAGAAACATGTTTTTTTTTTTTTCTTACAGGAAAAGTCAAAAAGCCTTACAAATTCAGGCATTATTTAAGACTTTTTAAATGTGATATGCCAAAATGTACAATTTGCCCCTTCTGTAACATCTTTATTTATCTCTTTCTTGCTGTTTTCCTTCATCCTTCCCTTACAGGGAAACTCGGTGGCCAGGACTCCTTCGAGAGCATCGAGAGCTTTGAGAGCTGTGACCGGTTGACCCAGTCATGGAGCAGCCAGTCTTCATTCAGCAGCCTGCAGCGGGTACCTTCATACGACAGCTTTGACTCGGAAGACTACCCCACCGCCTTGCATGGCCACAAGCCCAAGGGCACTTTCAAAGACTATGTGAGGGAGCGCTCGGACCTCAGCAAGGATAAACCCGTCATCCCGGCAGCTGCACTGGCAGGATACACAGGTAAGATCTAAAGGTCTAAAGGTCATAGTTTATAATTATAAAGAGAGTCCTACCTTGAAAAATGCCGCAGCATTTTATAGACCTGTTTCACAGCAGACATTTTTAAAATGTCATAGCACGGAAAGCACAGAGTAACCAGTGACATTAATCATAGCTCTGTTCCATTTAGGCGTGCCATTAAGTTAGCCAGCATGCACAGTCCCAGGGCTGTGATACTGGTACACCTAAATGAAATCCATCCATTATTAATTACAATAGTTAGAGAATATAACAAAATGTAGAACTATGTTATTTATTATACTATTATTATTAACTATATATATATGCAAGTGAGCTCAAACATGGTAATAATTGTGTTTATGATTATTTTAGTGTGTGCATCAATACACTTGTTGACATTCACCTTTATGCAGAAAAAGTAAAAAATAAATAAATAAACGTCAGGCTACAAAATTTCAATAACCATAAAACAAACCAAAAGAAAGCTCAATTAAAAGGTTAACAACACATTTTCACAGAATGCAAATGTGCAAATAAAACCAGAAGCAAATAAATATTTGCATGTTTTTTTTTTTTTTGGGTGAAATATTCTCAAAAGATGCAGAATTGAGTTCCTGCTACCAGTTCTATAGGGAATAAAATTCAGTGCAGCTGTAACACACTTGTTGATGCTCTGCAAAAGCCCCAGATGTGGGAGTGCCTTAATGCAGCGCTTTTTAAAAAGAAAAAGAAAAAAAAAACAACAACACCTTTTACCCAGGCAGCCCAAGTCATGCACATTACAGGAAACAGAACAGATTTCACTCGAACCCTCTTCATCTTTTTCTCTCTCTCTTTTTCTCGATTCTTTTGTTCTGTCTTCACTTCTCATCTACCTCCTTGTTATCTGCAGCCCGCATCTCAACCTATTTTTTCCAGGTCGTCCTAGCAACGCGGGTGATATATAGCATTTATGCCTGCCCTGCATATAACACGAGAGTAAAATTATCTCTTCATCTCATGAGGTATCTTCATACTCGTACATGCTCAAAGATCTGGTTTATGTTATGTTCTCCAGGTTGAATGAGATGTGGAGATATCTGCAAACTCTTCTAAAGCAAATGTGCTATTTTAACATCTGTCATAGCTTTTGGTCTAAAAAAGGTGCATGAAAGAACTACCGCTGTTGCTACTTTTAACGGTTTACCAGGATGTGTATGATAAGACTGAGCTGCTTCTATGGACATAAGAAACTGAAACCTTTCTTGTATTGTGAAAACAAATGTAAGTGACACATAAAATGATATACTCAGGTCATGTGGTGCATAAGATAATACATATTAGTTATTGGAGTTGAGTCTTTATGACATGCATTGCTGTTTTGAAATCCGGTTTGTAAGAACCATTGAACAGTTCCAGTGTAGACACTGAATTAACGCTGAAGTGTTTGGGACTTTTTCAGCCGCGTTTAAATTGTAGTCACAAGGCTGCGAGATTGCCAGCATTGGAAAAAGGGGAAATCCAAGCAAATTTGTCAATGTCATGAACAATACATACATCAGATATCAACAGATTACCCCAAAGTTGGTATGCGCAACTTAATTGGTTATCTGTATGGTTATTAGTTCAAAAGCCTCTTACAGAACAATGAGTCATTGATTCATAATGATGCTGGAAAGTTGTAATGTACATATAATCAAATAATGAGGAGTCAAGACAGTCTGAAAGCCCCTGTAGTAACCATTAGAGACTTTGTTCCTCCCTGCGTCCCATTTGAGAAAACAGGACTTAAGCATGAAACTAAAAATAAATGGATAAAAATAAACATGATGCAAAAGCTTATATAGTGAAATGTAGTTTAGGATTAACATTCTGGATGAACAAGAGAGATTCTTACACCTACTCTTTTGCTTTGACAAAAATCTATCTATTATGTCTAAATTTGTAAAGCTAAGCACGTGGAAATATCTTCTTACATTCTGGAACAATTCACTGCTTCAATCTTGACGTCTGACATGAATGAGTTGTTACGAGAGGATAGATGACTCCAAAGAGCTCATGTGTGAAAGCCTGGCGAGTGTTTCCTGCCTAATGCATAGTAATGTATTCACACAGAGGAGATTGTACTTCCTCTGAGCTTTTACACAATTGGAAAAGGGCAGGAAGGAGGAAAAAAAATTATACTAAAATACCCCAATTTTCCTGAAAGGGAAAAATGTCAAGCATTCTGCTCTGGCCCTAGCTTCTATTAGGAGCAGTTATAAGAGTGGTAAGGAGAGTGTAGTCGTTCAGAGATGGAGTGTGCATGTGTGCGCGTGTCCATGTGCATAATGTGTGTGGGTGGATGAAGAAATAGAGGAAGAAAATGAAAATAAGAGAGAAACCTAACAAAACAAAAAAAAATAAAATAAAAAAATCAAACCTCAAAATAAAGAGACAAGTTTTTGTAAAATTCCAAATCGATGTTTATGACAGTTTGCTCTGCTCGGCTTCCTGTTCCAGTCACAGGGTGACAAGTAACACTCGTAGCGAGGACACGGAGCGTGACAAGGCTGCAGAGAGATAAGTGAAGCTCCAGTTATCAACTCTGTGGCTTCCTGTGACAATTTGCCATTTTACACCTCTGTCTACAGTAACATCATGCAGCCTTACAACATGGCATGGTGAACTCTCAAACTTTGCTTACTAGCACAAATGCTCACAAAGGAACTTTATTTGCATCGCCACTAGATTCAGTCGAAGTGGTACAAACTGGTAATGCTGATAAAATCGCTTTTGAAATATGAGAATCATGATTTGACATTTATAAAAAAAAAAAAATAATAAATGAATCTTTAGCTGCAGCCACAATCACCACACACTCTCTTGCTATAGCTGCATATACGCAACAGTCGTTTAGCGTGCCATGGGTCAGATACTTAACGCTGCTGTGAATGCAAGCCCCTCACCCCAGCCACACTGTATGCTTTTTCAATGAGGCCCATTGTGCATGTAGACTTGTAACATATTTTTGGAAACTTTTTTTTTTTTTTTTTTTTTTGTCAAAGGGTCGCCTACATTCTGGCGTGAGAGCACAGGGGGCTGGTAAACGGGCACTGTATCACCCTTATGTGGGCTTGCTGTTACAGTAGCAGACTTTTGGAATGCGAGTCAAAGCTTTCTGTCTGAAAGAGACCCAGTGTTGCACCGCCGCTTATTTTCCAAATTCGGGGTGGCTTTTGTCATGCACCTTCTCCAATCCTAGCAGGAGCAAAGAGGGCTCGCAAGCACATTTCAAGCGTTCAAACCCACACGTCTGTTTCCCTGAAAGCTTTTGTTTGTGTTGTATAAGGGTACATTTGGTTTTCTGAGGCACTCGAGAGTGGTGACTTTTGCTTAGCTTCAGTTTTGCTGAGGCGGTGTGCTGCATAGGCAGGTGTGATTTCTACATACGAGCCTCAAAAGTGGGTGCGTTAGTATAAGCCGAAAAACCACACGATCAAAGTGTACTGCAGTGAATCTAGTTCAGAGACAAGGCCAACCTTTTTCTGGTTGTCTTTGTTCCGCTTTCCCTCCTTTTTTTTCCACGAGTTGTAATAAGCTGTTGTAATAGCGTTAGAGTTCACTTTTAACTTTATTACGGTTTACTTGTGAAAAAATGCAGCCCATTATAACATTACAGATGACAAAGCAAACGCTCTCTTTCTCACACACACACACACACACACACACACACACACACAGCCTGTATTCAAGTCCTTGTTGCTGAAGCCTAAAGGCAGCCCCTCTTATTTTAAACTAGTGATTTCATCAGTATGGAACTCATACAGACACAGACTCTAGATTCACATACTGCACAGGGCAACTGGCAGACAAGGGAATACAAAATGAATGGGACTCTTGTATTTAGGAGGACATTTGGTTCCACTGCTGTACTTAAGTCTGACCCAGATTAGAAGGTTTACTTTGTCCCTCTTCAGACATTTAAGTGAATAATTGCTATGAATATTTAACACTTTCAGTCACACAAATGTAGTGATGTCCCTCCTTTTGACCTGGACTGCACTTTTTTCTCCTCTTATTCTTGCAGTGCATTGACAGTCTCTTCCCAAAAATGTGTTTTTACCACTCCTGTGTAACCCATAGCATCATCATACCATAGATTAAATGTGTTATGTACAATACAGTCATTGAACTAATAATTGGACTATAGAACTTCAGTCTGGATCTTTCCTCCAAGCTCATATTTATTAAATTAACACCACGCAGTGTCTACACCAACAACAATGTGTCATCTCAGTGCAAATAGCTTTTTTTCTAAATCCACACCTTCTCTCCCTGTCCCATCTGTTCTGCAGGCAGCGGCCCCATCCAGCTGTGGCAGTTTCTTCTGGAGCTGCTGACCGACAAGTCTTGCCAGTCCTTCATCAGCTGGACAGGCGACGGCTGGGAGTTCAAGCTTTCTGACCCAGATGAGGTGAGAGGTCGTGACCCTGCTGGCCACTGGTACACGTGCTGGGAGGTCCTAAGTAGTTAGCCAGATGAACAAGATGTCTTGTGACTTTGTTAAAAAAAAACGTTTGCATGCCTTTTTTTGGCTCCACCGATCTTTCTGGAAGGGTTAGCTGTGCTGATTTTGCATTAGTATTGTTTCATTTTAAAATGTAGATGATTACATTCTCAGATCACTACCACATGAAAAGAAAGCAAAAACAAACAAAACAAAACACAATGTGTCTTTGATTTTAAACTGAACTAATTTGTTACATATTTAATATATAATTTTTTTGCTGTTTGGGTTTATAAATCAACTTGACAGGCTTGCTCCATGTGTTGTTTTAGGTTGCTCGGAGGTGGGGCAAGAGGAAAAACAAGCCCAAGATGAACTATGAGAAGTTGAGCCGTGGCCTACGCTACTACTATGACAAAAATATCATCCACAAGACATCAGGGAAACGCTACGTCTACCGCTTTGTCTGTGACTTAAAAAGCCTGCTGGGGTACACTCCTGAGGAGCTGCATGCAATGTTGGACGTAAAGCCCGATACGGACGAGTGAATGCAAAGAAGACAGAGGAAGTGAACACAAAAATTAAAGGGCCACATGGACTGTGGCTCATAAAGTGGTCTTAACTGTTTGATAGAGTCGGTAAACCGTTTTTTTGGGGACCAAAATGTTTTTAATGACGAATTGTGGTCTATGTCAACTTCAAGCTCCTGTCTCTCAGACCATGTTTTAAAAAGAAGGCACAAGCCAAAAGCCTGTATTCATACCCTGTTGCATTTGAGATGTGTGTGCGTGCGTGTGTGTGCGTGTGTGAGCGTGCATATGTGTGATATGTACCGGTATTATTTAGCAGCTCAAGGCAGAAGGAGCACTGTCGGGTAGAGTTCAGGTTCTGTTCTGCCTAAGTAGCACAGCGGGGAAGACAAGAGGACCAAGACAGAGAGTCTGAGAGAACCGAGAAAAAGCGCAAAATAAAAATGATTCATTTCATTGTTGGGGTAAACAAATCGCAGGCGGAAAGTTCCCGCTATGAAAAAGATGGTTGCCAAAATGTAAAAAACGAAGGAGGGTTAAATGTCATATTTACATACATGCTTACTGTCTCTCTTTGGCAAAGAAAGAGTTTTCAGCTTGGACCAAAAAGTGTTGTTTTTAATTTGTTGTTTGAGGAGCGTATGCTTGTGCCAGTATTATATTATTGATGTTCAGAACACCCAATGTAAACCAACCAGGCATATATTGGAAATAGTATTTTTCTTATGTTGTCAATGAAGGTATTACAGTGGAACCAAACATTACATGCAAGTTTAACTGTTCTGTTCTCTAGGAGCCATTAACTGAAATGTGCTGATTCGTTATCAGACAACACTATAGATACCGGCCGTGTGCTTTGAAGGGTGTGAGGACATGGTGTGATTACTCATCCCAAGAGTGTCTGATAGACAGACAACTGAAAGTAGCCGTTGCTTTTGAAACTGACGCTTTCACCTTTACGTACATGTTTGCCACCTTGTTAGAGAGACACATATTGTGACTGAAACTTATGCATTTTTGCATATACCACCAGTATTAGCAAACTGTAGACAATCTTATGTGGGGAAATTCAGGAGTCTTTGGTAAGAAGAGTTGTTTAATGTGCAGATTAGATGCATAATTTGTCGGTTCACTGTCCATGTTCGTGTTGCTTTAGAAGTGTTTGAATAGTCTTGTCTGTCTATATGATAAAATCACAAGTGAAATAGTTGAGGGAGTGATTTTTACAAAATCCTAAAATTGTCAGATTTTTTTTTTCCTTTTTGTTAAGCCGTACGTTTTGGTCACATGGAAACAACTGCAGTATAGAGTGAAAGTACAGTGTAGGAAAAAGGGACAGGCAATTAGAAAAACGTTGACTAGAGAGAATTGGAAGTTGTATGGGATAGATGAAGGTGACTGAAAGGAATTTGTTGACCCCGCGGGTAATGATCACTTGTGAGGTCTGACGGAATTGATGCAAGTTGGCACTGCTTGGAGGTTTGCATTACATGGGTTGTGTACTTAATTTTCCACCACCGTTGTGGTCGGATGCAGCTTTGAGCTGAAACCTCATCGCAAATGGAGACATTGAGGGCTAGTGGCAGACATTTGTATTTCATTTTTAGGTGTGTGTGTTACTTCTATAGTTCATAGTGAGTAACTCATCTATGATTCCACCCATATTTGTGCAGTTTGCTCAGAAGACATGCATTAAGTATCACTGGTTACCTTTGAGCAAATTGGCAGCGGTTTCCTCCCAACAGTGGGAAAAGTGGCTGTACACAGGCCTTATGGGAAATGCCAAAGTGGAATATCATCTTAGAATACAATGTTATTGTTTACAGTGGCTGAATGTTACCCATATGGATGAAAATAGCTTTTGAGATGTCTATTTGTACAGATTGTGTTTCATAATGCTTTATTGAGACCCAGATTACACAAATAAGCAAGAGACAAAGCAGGAATAATAACCAAAACTCATGTGAGGTCTTTAGCCATGGTGCTTGGGGTATCATCCACAAAGTTGGAGGACAGGGACCAGAATTCTCTCACATTTTTTGGAAAGTGTTGACTCTTCTTTCATCTTTTTGTTAATATGTTGGAAAACACACAGCTTTAGGACAAAGAGAAATGCCTTCATTGTTCTGGGTTTCCCACTGAGTGTAGAGAAGATATGCTGTATATGTTCATAATGTTTTAATTGGTAACAAAAGCTTGTCCGCCATCATCAAGCACTGACTCACAAACCTTCGGCCATGCTTGTCATCCGTAACAAAAACTTCAACAAATGAATTAGTAATAAGCTGCACTGTTTTTTTCATTCTTTTCTGCATGTTGATGTCAAGGTTTCAAAACACTGTTTTCTTTTTTTTTTCTGTTTTGTTTTGTTCAGGTTCATTTTCAGTGTTTTATGTTGGAAAGAGCTTTACAGAGTTTTAAACATAATTGTAACTGCTATCAGTGCCCTGGAAAGTTTTCTTTTTTTTCCTCCCACACAAGGTCATAATATTCCTATGGTTGGCTTCATAAGATTAATGTGCTAACAAAAACAATGTTAATATTTTGAAAATTATTTTGTCAGGAAAATATACTATTGTTACTATTGTCACAGATTACAATCTACTGCAGGTTATGTATTAATGAACCTTAGTCGGGCAAGTGTATACACACCAGTAGTTTGTGGCATATGCATATCTCAGAATGGATTCAGAAGGAAAACCTTTTTTGTTTTTGGATGTTGTTTTTTTTTTTTGTATATTTTATAGTGTCTCTGTATTTTTGTTATGAGATCATTTTTATTGTATTTAGTTCACAAACATTTGAATATTTTTCAATAATTTATATTTTATAAAAGACAAGAGACGCAGACAGCTGGTGCTTTCATGGGAATTTAAAGGTAGCGCAGGACAAAATAATGTAGCGAATTCTTTTTTTGTTTTGTTTTGTTTTTGTTTTTGTTTTTTTTATTCTTTTTTATACAGAAAATAGACCTGTCTGCTAGAGAAAAAAGGCTGATGCTGGCCCATCAATGATTTCTGCTGGAAAGGTTTTATAAACTGTAGCTTCTATTTCTAAAATGTACTTAATGTACTTCAAAATGTTATAAAATATATGTGAACAAAGATTTCATATTTGTGTGTTCTGTTGTTGTTTTTGTTCATGCACATACATTATAATTATACTATTTAGTGCTGATATAGTACTATATACTAATGTAATATATTATTATTTACCCTACTAGTTATAGCTAGCTATACTATTTCAGTATAAACATTATCATTGGCTGTTTGATATGGTCCACAATTGTGAGTCACCAGAGTCCTCTACAAAATAGGTAGAACAGAAAGAGAGAATGATTCACTGATAGATGGTTTAAATGAACAGTTGATGCTGCAATAGTGCCTGACTCACCAAATTAGGCAAACAAATCTGTCTATTGTTCAAATCACCAAACTCTGTTCCTTCAAAGGGGACCTAGGTTCCCTTTGAAATACATGTGGGCAATGGTCTGTCCCAGTTTTAACGAGTGTGTCCCTTGCGCACTGATGAGGTGACGTCAAAACAGAACCAGCACACTGGGGCCCATTCATGTGCTTGTAACCCCGGGCTCATATAAATTCCACTGTAGATAGAAAACATACAGGGCCATGGCCTGCTGCCCCAAACAGCACAGCTGTTTGGCCCTGCTGCAGCGAGTCTAGCAATAAGGCCAAAATCCAGATCCAGTAAGCTGTTTTTCAGTTTTGCAATCTGAATGTCGAAACAAAACATATTATACATGAAAATAAAATAAAACAGACACAAATGTGTAGCAATGTGTATTTAGTTTGGGACAAACCTACAAAAATGGACAAATGGAATGTTTGACAATGTACAAAGCAATGTAAAAAAATAACATAATGTGACTGTATAAATTACACTGAACAGAATGTACCAATACACGCATGACTGATTTAACATGTACATCAATTCATGTCACAGCAAAGCAAATCCAATAGAGCTGTCTTCTTTCAAAATCAGACCCATACATGTATTGTCTTGTTGGACCTGTTGGTGGTGTTTTTGGCAGAGGGCAGGTTGAGGTTACCCAGGTGGTTCTTCTCCCGTTCCACCTCCCTCGCTCTGACCGGGCTGATGATCCAGACCAGACGTGATAGCTAGGCAGGTTTTGAAATACTTGCCCAGACAGCACACGTTCCAACAGACCTGGAACAAAATCCAAACCATTATGATACCACTCATACCTGCTTAGTCCACGTCCAAACCTAGACACAAAGCTGGCTCACACAAATACACTTCACACTCTTTTCCCCTCCTCTCTTTCTCATTCAAAGAAAGCTTCCACTGATTTAAAGCAGTGTTTAAATGTGAAAGACAGCAGAGAGAGACATAAAGAGAAGCGGAAGTCTACACAGAAAGTGAGAACTATCACAACTGGCAGTCACAGAAAGATCACGAATGATTTCTGCCTCCCCTGACAAAAAATCACCTCCTGTCGTCAGCAGCTTACAGCTCTCTTGACAGTGGAATGCAGCCCGTTTGTCAGATTTCAAACCTAAATATTTATCTAAAGGGTCTTACCAAGCTACATCTGTCTCCTGTGTGTAGTCTTAACATAACTGAGAAAGACAGGGAGGGAGATTAAATGCAGTAGGCCATATTGTGGACAGAATTGCAATAAAAACTTAAACCTCTGGAGCGAATTTTATTGGTTAAAAAAAATCAATAAGTCATCAAAGCTGCCCTCGGGATTGATCTTATCAGTCTGTTGCACTGAAGGATGTGTGTTTCCTAGTACAGGCTTTTGTGCATTAAGATGATGCTGATGAGTGTTTAGTCTGCATATGTCTGTAGAATTTTCCATGCAACCCATTTTAAGAAGGTTGTCAGCGTTACTTTAAAAATGTAACCTGATATGTGTTAAAAACCGAATCCAGGTATCACAACATTAAAGTAACATTGATTATTTGATTACTTCAACATCAAAAAGGAGACAAGAACAAATATCAGTAAGATAATAAGATGACTTTTAAGTATAAGACAACAGAACAATGTAATCTTAGAAAATAAGAAAGAGAAAACTTTTTAGCATCAAAAATGTCCCCTGCTCATTGTATTTTCAAAGAAAAACTTGCCTTTTGTTAAGCGAATTCAGGGAGTAGCCTATCGACCATTTTCACAGCTGGAAGGCATAACTTGCACTGTGATGTTATTCCCATTTTCTGCTTTAAAGACAAAATAATGGTAAAATGTCCACCCAGTAAAAAAAATGTTTTTCCACTACAGGCCATTGTAGATAGATAGATTTACTATGGTTTCACTTGAGACGAGAGTGGTACTGTAAGACTGTAGTATTTTAAAACCTACCTAATAATCCCCATTTTTACCATATGTAGCCGTAATCTGATTATGTTTTTGTTTTTTTCTGTAACTGAACTGACAAGTTACCTTTTTTGTATCCTGATTACTGATGTTACTGATTATAACTGTCATTTTAAGCAGAACCCATTGTCATATCAACAGTGCATGCTGGGTATAGTGTGTGCTGCATATAATAATAAGTAATAATAATTTGTTTCAACATTACATCATAAAATACATCAATATAATCAAAAACGTACAAATAATAACAAACTAGTAGAACATCATTACGATCAGTGAATGAGACATGCAACAACTGGGCAACAATAAGTTAAAAACCAATCTTATAAAATAAGATGCAGTTAATTAGAGTTTAAAAAGATGGGTTTAGAGCAGTTTTAAAGGACTAACTGTGATGGAGTCCAGTATATGGATATGTGGAGTTTCACAGTTTGGTTGCTGCAAAGGAGAAGACCCTGGCACCCATTGTGCTGAGCTTGATGGTTTGTGGTGCCACTAAACCTGCTGATACATAGGCTTTTTAGCCATTTCTTTTCACACTTACTTATCTAGTGCCTTATCTAGTACTCTAAAACTATACCAGTGTTCATAGTTTCGTTACAGGAGAGGCTTGGGTTGTATTTCAGAGTATATCGTGTCTTTTTAAGTTAACACTGTAATACTGGTGTATAGGAAGCTGATGCATCATGAGGTTGCATGCACTTCTTAGATATTAATGGGTCAAAAGAGGTATGAGTCAAAAAAGGTTATTTTAGGAAATACCTACTGTACATGGGAAAATATGAGGGGATGGAAAGTGATTTATAAATGATGATTGACTGCTGCAGGAGAGTAAACTACACCTGTGATTCAATGTCAGGGAGAAGCGCCGGTTATTAGAATTTTTAAATTCAATTACTGATGCTTTTGTCAAGCTGACAGCATTATTTACCACTATTTAAATAGTTTAAAGCTCAGTAGCAGAGCTCTCTGTTGCACCCCATTGCTTTCCAGACATGCACACAACATGTCCTTCGCCACGGATCAAGTCTTAATTAGTAGCATAACATTCAAATGAAATAATAGACAGCACTGTGGCCGTGCCAAATTACAGAATCAGTCTTACCAAATACTAGATACTAAATTGAAAACATGTGGCAGTGCAAAGTTTTGTGGTCTTTGTAATTTGTAATAGATTTAGTAAATCTGTCCTTGTATCTCTTAAACCAGTCAAACTCATCAGAGCTGGTTAATGGATACCAGAGGAAAACTGCTTTTGTGGTGAAACTACATTGTATGTGCTCTATATCTCCAAATGAAGTTACATAAATTTCCACACGAGAATGTTACAGTATATGTGTATGTCATCGAAATGAACTGTAAAGATCAGTGCAGCAGAACTGATATTTTAATGACACTAAAATGAAGTCTAACCCCCCTCTAGTGGAAATGTTATATCACTTTTGTTTCTTAATATTAGAGACATTAATGCACACTGGAGGGCACAATATTAAACAGACCAAATATCTTTACTGCAAAATCTCTGTCAGCTATTAACTTTTTGCCCAACGCTTTAGTAGTCTACATTTTTTGGGTTTAAGACCTAATGGACCTTCTGCGATGATAAAGATGAAACACGACGATATCATTCCACACCACCCTAAATTAACATCCTCTTCATAGAAAGAGAATCCCTGTGACGCACAAGAGACCAACTCATTGGTTCCATTACGCAGAGAAGTTGTGAAATATGACCAGTGTGTCCCAGAGGGCCCTGATAGTCCAACTTAAGACACAGTTGTCTGGGGATATATTCAAGTCCTATTGTCCGTCATGGTTACACTGACTTGGGCCATTATGGACTCTTAGTGGTATCCAGGGACAAACATATACAGAGTTAGATCTACCGTGTCTTCCCAAATATGACCCTTCTCATGGATAAAGAACGACAGGCAAAGTGTTTACAGCTGAATGGTCTTCTGCTGATCTGTTTTTTTTTTTTTGCCTTTGGACAGTAATTCACCGGGCTTGTATGACTGTCAAGGCTAGTCATTTAACCATGTTCATAGTCCCTTCTGTCTGGCTAAAATACTGTATTTCTAATATATATAACCATATTACTTAGGACACACAATGTAAACTAAGGTAAGACCATGAATTGTGACAGTGGTCGTTTAAACATCCAACCTCAATTGGGTACAGAATCAGAAATACTTAATTTGGCAAAGGTTCAGAATAAATAATAGCATAGATATGCAACATGCAAGCAGGCAATCACCTCTAATGAGCATACACAAGTGTAAATCCAATTAATCAAATTAGATAGCTGAATTAAAAGTCGTGAAAAAGTGAGCCAAGCTTTTCAGGGATGTTTGCTCGCTAACATTTATGACTTTGGACGAGTTTTACCAACTTCTGCTGTTTGTCATCAAGAAACATCAGCAGAAGTAACTAGGAAGCAATGGGAATGACAGTTAAAAATGACAAACGATGTGTATGGTCTGGTCTTCAATAGCAAATATTATTAAACAGAATATAGATGAAACATAATGGAGGCTATTTGACAAACCAATAATGGCTGTCACAGATAAAACAGCACGTTCCTTAGTTATAGCACCTTTGGGCTCAAGGTTTGTCACGCATTCTCTACCTCTCCTGTTCCTCTCCTCCTCTGGTTCATTGTATTGTTGTGTCTGAGACGTGTTGAACCACATGTCTTGGCAGGTGTGGTGACTGTATTATCCAGGCTTATGAAGGGCAGATCCAGGCCATCCCCTGCTTTGGCTGGTAATTTGCATTTTTATTGGCGTTGTCGCATCCTCAGTTAATACACCATTGACTCCCAGAGGCACCCCTGGACCTGACGGTATCACCTTGCTATCCCACCTGAAATGAGAGTGCCTGCTGGCCCCCAGATCTGCATTGGCTGAAGCTCAGGTACCAGTCGACCTGGCATTCTGGGACGGAAATGGAGTGTCCTCTCATGTTAATGTGGACTTTCCATTAGGAAAGATGATTGATTTGTGCTGCGCTGTTGCTGTGAATAGGCAATAGACTGGCACAATAAAAGAGTGAGATGGGGCTTTGTGTGCAGGTGAGGCCGCATGTGAACTAGAGTGTGACTGAATCAGGGTGCCGATGATGGGTGGAGAAGAGAGGTGAGAGGAGAGAAGTGGGGGTTTGGGGACGGAGACGAAGAGAGATGAGAAATGGAATGGAGGGGTGAATATGGGAGGGTGAAGGTTAGGGGGTGAAAAGGAGCAAAGGAGGAATGGAGGGTTTAGAGGTGCGGAGGGATGGGGAGATGAGGAGTGGGAGATGGCAAAGGTGCGGAAGCTCTCAACTGCATTCATTTCAAAAACAGTCTTTCCAAACTAGATGAAAGAAGACAGAAGAAAAGGTCTTTAAGTCAGCTTTCTTTCCTTACAAAAGATTATTCTTAGGTTTCCTTTTGTGAGGCTTTAACTAACCATTTGACAGCCATTTCATTTAAAACCTATAGGCCTATAGCTCAGGCATACAGAAACATTGCAATACTGTTTGTACAAGCACTATGAGAGAGAACAAGAGGGAGTTCAGCTGGATTAAAACAGGTTTTGGTCACTGTCCAGTTGAACAAGCAAATGTTTTCGCTTTTCTTTTACTGAGAGTCGACTGGGATTCAGCAAC
Organism: Argyrosomus regius; assembly: GCA_946959425.1. Taxonomy (NCBI): domain Eukaryota; kingdom Metazoa; phylum Chordata; class Actinopteri; family Sciaenidae; genus Argyrosomus; species Argyrosomus regius. The sequence goes on along the minus strand of OX336889.1, from coordinate 20,480,057 downwards.
TTTCCCAGGACATCTGCTCCCAACACCCACGTTTGAATCTCTGTCCAATAGGAGTGCTTCATTCACCCATAAGACCAGTGGTTGCTGTGCAGCGATTGGTTGTCCGGGCCAGGGCCCAGAAAGAGAAGGCTGAGCCCTGAGAATTTTCCGAAACATTTTCTCCTCTGTCTTGGCTTTCGCCAACATCTGCTTCCAATCAACGTTAGTGAAAAGACCGCTTCTTTTTCTCCCTGCTGTCTGGGTTACACACACACACATATATATACACACACACACGTACATACACACATACTTACACCAGGCAACCTTCATCCCTACAACTTTCTTGTTGTAACTGTCAGGCAATTTAATGTTTTAAGCAACATTAAACATGAATTATGTAGGTTATCTTACAGACGTAATTCAACTGCTTTCCTATATGGTGGCTTTTTCTGTCTTTATACATGAGAGACTTAACATTCATGGAGTCATAAACATTTGGCTGTAAGGAATGATACATTATTAATCATGAATCAATTCATGAATCAGATCTGACTGAAGTGACTGAGAGCAAAAAGGGCAGATATTGGTAAAGAGAAAAATATTTTCACAGGCACACACACTCAAACACACACTGAACATCCTTGTAACTGCTGCCCGCAGCACTTCATCCCACCCTTTCCATGAGAAAATAGTACTAAGGGTCAACTTCCTTGACCACAAGTGTCAGTTTTCTTTCTAACTTACTTTCTTTCTTTCATTCACAGCTCTGTCTGTGTGGCCATTACTGTTGCTCCTATTGCGTGACTTTCAACTACAACAAGTCAACAAACTTCAGAAAACCCTGCTTATTATAGCAGGTACTTTCCACAGATATTCAGAAATAAGCATGGTGATTCACTGTAGCCGAAGAGAAACACATAATGTAAGCAGCAGTTACTCCAGTTCTTAGCAATGGCTTGCTATTATCAGTAAGGCTGACTGTGTTATTTTTGCCAGCAAACTGCTTAATAGGCTTTGGCCCTCATGGCTAAACAATCATGGGAGAAATAACTTGGAGGTTATGAGGTTGTTCAAGTGAAATTCGGGAGGTATTACAAACAGTTCTCTGTAACAGCTGGACCCAAGTGTAGAGGCTACCCCTTGACAAATCTAAACATTTTGCACAGACAGCAGTAGGACAATTTAAATTGCTACTTTAAATTATATAATTAAAGTCCTTGTAAAGTAAGAATAAATATGTGTTCTGAGTTTGTCAGACCAAAGAATTTAATGTTATTAACCACCCAGCCAAATTTAAATGATTAAAAATATCGACAACTTTATGAAATTAGGTGTCAAAATCAGGTAAAAAATGAGCAATGAGTATTGTCAGTTCCAGGACTGTGGGGGCGTGTCCGCTGGATGTGCTGAAGCCACGCCCACTCATGGGAGCAGTCAAGCAGCAATTTTGAAGTGACTGAAACGTGTCAGATGAGTTCAGAAAATGACATGACTAACTTTGAAACACTCTGAGTGAGATGAATTAACCTATGCTCAGGGTGGCCTCAGTGTGTCATCGAGCCACCCTTTAGGACCGCCCAAAAAATCCTGAACTGAAAACTGGTGAAAAACTGTTTGAACCTCTAACTCCACATTTTAGTAATATATGGTTCAAAGTCTTTTCACGTTTTTTTTTTTTTTTTTGTTTTAAACACTATTGAGCTTACACTGATAACTGCTATTATACTTTCGTCTAAAAATAATCAACATATGTGTCAAAAGCCACACTGTGAACCTGTTGGTAATGAAAGAACTGTGGCCTCCAGAGTATAAAGATATCACTAGTAGTTTCCTGATTTTGAGCTTCCTCCACATTGACCTTTGACCTTTAACACTATTGGTTTGGTGGTCCTGCTCCTGCTGGGCAAGGCCTGATTTACAGCGCAGTAGTGCCGACTGGTCTTCAAGAGTAATCCTGGGTCAAGACCGACCTTATAAATCTGTAGTGTGCCACTCCAGGAGAGGGTAAGACTAACCAAGTTTGCTGCAGTTAGCAGTTAGCGTTTATAAAATGGGTTTTCTTCTTTCTTTCTTTCTTTCTTTCTTTCTTTCCAACAATGCCTTTTCAGAGAATAAATGTCAATCAAAGCTAATAACACAGTTATGGAAAGAGTTTATGTCCCAGGTGAATAAAGAATAGTATGTAATCATACCAATTGCACACCATATTTTCACTCAGCCTTTATATATCTGTCAGTCTCTCTTTAGCCTGCATTGCAAAAACTCACTTGCAATTACCTTTGTACCAGGTGTTTTGTAAGAGAATACAATTAGATTGAAAGGGTTGAGATGGTAGAAGAATGGAAGGGAAAGCTAAATTCTGTAGGTTATCAAGTTTGTAGTCATCAAATCTAAATCAACTACTCAGACTCGACCCTAGAGTAAAAACAAAGTAAGCTGCTTGAGTAAAGATGTATTACTTTAGTTGTGAACTTATTTGACTTGCACCAATCATACATAAGACGTTGAACCCATTTTACATTCCAGTAGGTAATATGTAGCTTTTTTTAGTGAGTAATTTTTACTCTGGTACTGTTAAAACATTTCACGTTTTAATTGTAACAATATAGATTTTATATCAGTATGACTTATTTAGTACCCTCACAGGCATTATTCTTTTTGCCTTCAGTATGGGCATTCCTTTTTACTGGACTGACATTTGTCTGGCCTGTCTATTTCACTTGCTCCTTCCTCCACAGCTCACTGGGCCCAGCACAAAAGACAGAAAAGTTAAAATACAGTTAGTGCCAATATGGTTCAGTCAGAGAAGGTTGTGAAAAACTAAATCTCAGCACCTGCTATCCCACTGTTTGCAGTGAGTCATGAGAACTGGCTGATGATGTGCTCCATGATAAGTTGCATGCTCTGTTTTGGCTTACCTTGTAGAGGAGGTGGCTGAGTAATTGCTTCATACACATGAGCTCAGACCATGACTTTTTCAGGATGAACTGGAACTGCACCATGAAAGGTTAGAAATAAGGGGATAGTGGTTATAATCAAACTTTCTTTGAATTCTTTGGAAACACTCAAGAAATTATAGATTAGAAAGACTAGAGAATGACTAAATATCTTGTCCCCGTGAGGAATTTAAGCACAGCCCCTTCTTCAAAAACCAGAATGAGTGAAGAAGCTGTTTCGACCTTTGGCGCTTCAGAGGTTAAGGTTTTGTGGGAAAGGACAGCAACACCCCGGGTTTGTGTGAAGGCATATGTATACAACATGAATGAACTATTTGTGTTGCAATAACACAGTAAGTACATGAGCTATGAGCTCTAATAACACAGTAAAGAGGAAGAGAGTGAGAAGTGAGAAGGGCAGCTCCCCTGGCGCTCGGGGAGACCAGGGGACTCATTAGATACGTGAGGAGGTCAGTAGAGAGTATCTTAACAAAATGACGCCTGAAACCAAATTATAAAACACAGAATTCAATGTTCTTTTAGTTACTGCACATGAGTTAAATACTTTTGAGCGATTAAAATGTATTTCAAAGCCACACGACTTTAAAGAGGACAATGTGGGTACACCGATACACCACTTTGGTTGAGACTGAAATATCTTAATAAGCACTGGGTAAATTACAAAAACTGTTCTTTGTGTATAGTGCTAATTAGCTAAATGTTGGCATGCTAACATGTTGAACTAATATAGTAAACAATAAACCTGTCAAATATCAGCATGTTAACATTGCCACTGTAAGCATGTTGCCATGCTGATGTTAGCATTCAGCTCAAAGCACCACAGTGCCAAACAGCCTCAGAGAACTGCAAGCGTAGACTCTTAGTCTTGTTTGTTCCTGTTTATTGCTTAAGCTTTTTATGGACACCAGAAGAGTTATACTTGTAGTAAAACAGACATTTATTCATTTGGATCTTTGTTCAACCGTAAAAAGAAACTTTCCCAAGCTGATAATGTCTGTAATAAATTCTTTGTATTGTGCCAAAGCAGACAGTCTGATCATGTTCCAGTGGATAATTTGTTAAAATTACAAAACCTCAAAAATGTCCAGTCAAATTTAGAAATTTGATCAAATCAAGTTAAGCTGAGTGTTGTGCACTTCAGGCTTGAGTACTTCATAGCTCGGATAGTCTAGCAAGGTTGTTGTAGAGCTCACCTGTGCAGTACCATACTCAGCTACATACTTCTCCACCACCCCATACCATACCACACCACCCAACACCAACACATGATGTACAGAAACTACTGGCCTGAAATATATCAGGCTGTGGAAAGACACGGTTCAGTGACATCATGTGAGTCTCCAGTGCTAATGCTTTTTTGTCTCCGGAAATGTAATTGTGCTTGGCAGCTAAAACGGACCAAAGGAACTGGAGGACAAAAGTAGTCAGTCTGTGATTTTATAGAAAACAGAAAGCTCCTGGGAATTCTGGGTAGAAGTCATTTTTAAATTGAGTTTGAGCTGAACAGATCTTGGGAAAGCCAGAGTGTAGTAATCTGTGACTTGAATGGTGTCTCAACATTGTATGACATAATGTATTGTTTAAAAATGTACATTTGTGTTCATTACACAACATTCACAGAGAAAAGTAAAAGGGTTTTCCACCTCACTTAGTTCAGAAATGTGATTTTTGTGGCAGAGTATATATTTTACTAAATGTCATAATCAGAAGTTAAGTTTGTCTTCATACCGGCACCAAGTTTTTATTACTGGAAGTCCTCAATGGTCTGTCTGTGTTTTGTCTCATTTTACTGATCATCTATTCAAGCTGATGTCCAAAATTAAAGTTCATACGTATTTAAAACAGTATCAGCAGAATATTTCTCCCTTCATCATCACCACAGGACAGCATCACCACTATATTTCAAAATGAGCAGCAATGCTGGAAACCCACAGAGTCAATAGCATTTCACCTATATTTACATGAACCAATGTAAAACCTCTTTGTGGTTTATGTAATCATGTGTTTACTATGACTCTGCAACGGTGATATTTTTCCACAATAAAACAATCTGTGTGTGCACATCCCCTTTTCTCTCACCGTGTGAGCGAGAATAAAGTCATACGATGATGTGCCAAGAAGTTCTTGCTCACACAACCACAAACCATTCTCCCCGTGCTGCCCCACCCCATGTTCACACACACAAACACTCACTGTGGCAATCCCTGCTTATGCTGCAACCCCCCCCCCCCCACCCCCAAACTCTGACAGTGCATGTAGCTCACAAGATCCAAGATGAAACTTCGAAGGGGGAAAAAAAAGAGAAAAAATTAGGACGTTTTCTTCTGGCTGTCTTCCTAAGTGTCCTTGTCTCAGGCTGTATAAACAGGACTCTCCTGGTGACTCACAGATAATGTAAAGCAGATACAAGTTGGTCTGGGGCCAACTGATCACTGCTTCACTGAGACAATGAAACCTAAAGATGACAAAAGAAAAATATAATGCCATGTTTAGCATTAAGGGGTGGAAGGAGGGGCGTGGGGAAAAGGCGGGAGGATAGTGGCTGTTCACACGCTGGGGAGGAGGCGGACGAATGCTCCTCAGGTCACAAAGTTTCCCAGACAAAGATCTGCTCCCTCGCATATGGACTCTGAATCAGTGTAATAGGTTGGCTGAAGGGATGTGCATGTGAACATATAGCCATCATGATTTATGGTTCTTAGTGTGTTTTTATGAAAAAAAAATCATTGGATTTGGAACATCAGAGCAGTTCTGCTCTGCTTGATCTCCTCTTACATGAGAGCATTGTGACAGAGGAGGTGTAAGTTGTGGAACAATGTCCATTCCCATGGCAAGAACCTCTGCTGGAGACATGCAAGGATCTTAAAATGATAATGTTCTCTAAGCTTAGATGAGGGTCAATGATCTCTCTTTATTTCTTTCTTTCCTCATATTTTGGCACTCCTGCCCTCTGCAGTGATTTAAAGTTGTTTTATCTGTGCATGTGCGTGCATGTTTGGCTTATAGGATTTGACACGACACAGATCCTGCTGCTCTTTATCAGTTCAACACACGAGGGGTAGCCAGAGATTACTCACCAAGCCACCATGCAGTCCCTCTCGTTGCACATGGACATTGTGTAATTCTCAAATTTTAGCCATGCAGCTGGATAAGAGTCATTACACTTCAAGTGGTTGTTATAGCAGTAATGACTGTAACAGTTGCTTGTTGCAAAAGCAGTAAAAGAAAATCAAAGCCGAAAACCCCCAAAAAGAAACAATAGTGATGAGCTTAAAAAAAAAAAAAAAAACAGAAACCAGCATTTCAAGGCTGGAAAACAACTGTCAAAGCTCAATCAATAGCCCTCTCGTGACTGTTTCAGGATAGCCAAACAGATGTTTACACGGATCTTTTTAAGTGGTAACAAGAAGTCACGACTCACTGGCGCAATTCAACCTCACTGACTCCCACTGCAACTTGTGTGGCACTTTCTGTTTGGTTTGAGGCAAGGTGAAACAACATGGCAAAAAAAAAAAAAGAACACTCATGAAACAAGCTATCTTTAACAAGCTTGGCTCAGCCTGACTGTTGCCACGGCTGAGAGGATCGCAGTGACAGGTTTGGAGCCTGGGACGACTGCCTGAGCGCGCTCAGTGGGACACCCTCCCAGGCTTTTCCCACATCACTGGGGGCCGGGGGGCCAGGGGCTGAGGCGAGAGGTGGGTTCCATGTTCCACAGCAATCTTTTGGGTTGTGGCTGGGAAATGCTAAGGCCCACTGTTCTCACCATCTCCCCCTGTAGTCACTAACCCCGCAGAGAGAGAGGGAGAGAGAGCGAGATGGACAGAGAAAGGAAGAGATACCCAAGGCAAAACTGTGGTCACAGAATCAGCCCAGAGTACTGAGTCAGAGGACAGCTGATGTGCGGTGTGAGGGGATTGTCAGGTGATAACAAATTGAAACAAAGCAGAGCAGTGACAGGTTAAAGAAATACTGCTCTTGAATCTAGGGGAAAAACGTGTTTATTGTGATCTTGGAGAGATAGCAACGAAATTAGATTAACATCAATGTTTTCCTGTTTTAGAAGTTGTGTTTATGTTTATACTCGTCTCCAAAGCTAAACTGTAGTCATCCTTTTTAAATGACTCAGCTGCATAACATTAACAACTCAGCGTGCCTACGCAACATGTGGACCTCATGCTTACATTTCTGCATACACTTGTTTCACTTATTACTCTAACCAGTTATTGGCTGCCAGCACATGTAATCGTGTTTTCTGAGTATTAATGGATTTGAATGTATTCTATACATTCAATGGTTGTTCTAGAAAATCTAAACATGTATCTATTTGATGAAAAAGTCAGTAAAGTATTTGTCTAAAAATGTTACGTCTATGTCTGTGATGGATTGATTATTTCATTTGTTTACCTGTTGTTTCTGTTTACCTCAGACTGTCACTGCACTACCACTGTTGCTGCTACCACATGACCTTATTGCCTTCTGTATTTTCACTTCCTATTTTGTATAATCAACTGACTGTATTTGAATGGTGAATGTTTTTTTTGTCTTTTACACGATACATATAACACACTCTTTATTTATACTCAACATATTCATTATACTATATATTAGTATATATTCATATTGTGCCTGCCATAGTTACTTTCCTGACAAATCATATGGCTGCTGAAATTCATACTGTACATTTTGTATATTTTTTGTTTATCTATTTATTTTAAGATATTTTTTTGGCCTTTTCAAGCTTTATTTTTGACAGCTGAAGAGTGACAGAAATGTGGGGAGAGAAAGATGGGGAACAACATGCAGCAAAGGGCCGCAGGTCGGACTCGAACCCTGGGTCGCTGCTGATCCTTCATACATGGGGCAGATGCTCTACCAACTGAGCTAATCGACACCCCTTTGTTTATTTTTAATATGTCACAGTTGCACCCCTTCACCCCTCCCTTTATCTTTATATATCTCTATATACTTCCGTTGTTAGATGCTAAACTGTGTTTAGTTTTACTGGCAATGACCAATTATGAATCTAATCTAAACTAATCTGATAGTACTTGGGTGCGCTCTCAGTCTTGAGTTTGTTATGTAGTAACATTTTTTAATACATTAGTGCCCATGAAGTTGGAATAACACATTTTTACCTCTTCTCAAGTGTATCTTCTCAAAATACTATTGATCAATCTCTTCCAAACATATCACAGTGAAAATTAAACCACAATTAACCTGATGTGTATAAATAGGAATAAAAACAGGAATGTGTCTGAAAACAAAATTATTCCAACTTTATGGGCAACAGTGTATATGTTTTAATCTGGATCACAGTTGTTGATGGAAGCTGTCAATGGGCAGTCACCCATTATTACAAAAAAACAATATTATTATACTATTTTATATATTTCTGATATACTCTACTAACATGTTAACTAACAGACAAACAAACAGGACTGTAAAACATAACCTCTGTTTGACAACTTGTAATTTCATGTATGGTTTGTTTTCCCCTCACAAACACATCAGCTGTCTTTTAGCAGTTTACAATCTGAAAACCAAAATGTGGGCACGATTGTGGCTGGAGGGATTAAACCGTTTATTTTCTCGAGTTGTCGTGTTATGACTGGTATAGTCAGTCTGACAGCAGGCATGTGTATTAAGTTAATCTAGATCTGGAGAAAGAGCTATTTGAATTTGTTCTCAAACAGAGCTGCATGACATTGCCAAATTTCCAGTTTACTACTAGTGATTTCTTGTTCCGATAAAAGCTAAGTAGAATGTCAGAAGTGAATCCTGACTCAGTGCTAAAAATAGTGTAAAACTGAAGTTAAAGCGTCCACAGGGAGGGGTGCACACTTGATGTTCTTCAAATCAATGGGTGTGCAAAGTAAGTAAAGCAGATACAACACTTTCAGTTTCTGCACATTCAGTCAGCCCTCCCTGTTAGCAGATGAGTAGTTGGCAGTGGTAGCAGTGATAAGGCCTGGTGAGCAAGAGGAGATGGGAAGGGGGTGTGGTGGTCTGTTTTTTAGGGTCATTGACCAGGCAACCATTAGCAACTCTATAGTTGTAAACACAGTGCATTAGAGGTGGAGTGGTCACACATGCATATCAGCACGCACATGTACCTCCACTCACAGACACACACACATGCATACATGCACAGACACAAACATAGATTGACCAGGAGGATGTATTCTGCTGATTTGACAATCCTCTCCACTTTTAGCTAGAACTGCTCTCCTCAATAGCTCTCACTCTCTTTCAAACACACACCCACACCCACCCACGCACGCACGCACGTACACACACACACACACACACACACACTCACACCCACACACACACACACACACACACACACACACACACACACACACACACACACACACACACACACACACACACACTCATGCTCCCTTGCTAAAAGAGGCAAATACAGGAAACCACCTTTATCAGAAACTCCACCCCACAAGTATTTTTTGCTGCATCTGCAAAGCTAAACGCCTTCAGCCAGCATAAACTAAAATATCAGCACTGTGACTCCCCATCATCACAATCCTCCCATAAACAACTATTCTGCAGAAAAAAAAGATATACTTTGTTTTTACAGAGCTCATCTGACTGATAAACCCTCACTACTGTTGACTGTCATATACTGCAACCTTTGACATTCAAATGGTCATTTTCTGAGTTTCATTTGTTTTCTAATTTAGTCAGATGTTAAACAATAGAGTTCTGATTTGGGAACAAACAAGTTCAAAGTGCTGGATATTAATTAACTATGACTTTGCAACACAACGTCCCAACACAACCATCCCTCCACTCTCAAAAGAGGTTAGTTCATACTGACAGGCCCCTCAACATCATCATCGGAACAAGTTTATTAACTTAACTTGATTATTTTGATTAGGATGGAGGACAAGCAGTGTTGGACAAGTTACTTGTTACATTACTTTTTACTTAAAGCCCAATCATTAAAAACAGCTTATAAAAAGTCTTAAGTTCTGACAAATATGACCACAGGTGGATACTGTAGAGAGAAAGCAAAATAAATACCTTGTCAGTATCAGTTGGGTTTTATTTGCAACTTTGCACTTTAATTAAATTAATTTCCTTATCATGTTGACAATGTTGTACAGCATGAAGCATTGTAAATTGTTAATGTTAATGTCAATGTTAATTTTTAAGAGGCAGTTGAGCTCACATGAGTTTGGAGTAAGATCTCTTGTTTTGACAACCAAGATTTGTATATGGCCTGTTAGTAGTTATTATTGTACATCCATAAGCCTTATTAAAACCTATACCTAGCCATATATAGTGATACAAAGTGAGTGTTCAACAAGAAGCCATCTATAGAGTCTGGAGGAGGTATTGTATTTGCATGCACCACTTCAGTGAAGCTGCAGATTTCACACACTTGAAACCCTGCTGATTCCTGAATGAAGCTTATCAGTAGCTAGCTACCTAGATAACTTTGACATTATCAGGAGGCATATTTCTTTTGCTAGTTGCCTCCAACCTTTCCACTGACAGCTCTCAGACAGTCTCGCAACAGAACCCATAGAGAATAAAATGATCAATCCACCTTCTGGTAAATCAGTAAACAAGTTAACATCACCAAAATGTTGAAGTAACAGCACAATACTGGCATTAGTAACTATAATGTAACAAGGCAGTTTCAAACTGTAGTCTCTGACAATTGTTACTGACACTGTCCAACACTGCAAAAAAATGAGACAGCTTGTCAGGTGAGTATATTCTGTCTGCATAAATTGTGGATGTGTGCGGGTTTGTGTATGTGGGTGTAGTGAGAGAGAGATAGAAAGCAGGTGATGGGAATAATGGGCATTGCTCGAGAGCTTTTCAATGAAGTGACATAACACTATTCTCACGTTGTCGCATATTTCATACCTTGTTAAATCTAATTAGAACAATGTTTACAGAGAGAAGTCTGCACGAAATGTGTTCATTATAACCACGAGTTAATGTTTACAAAAGAGTGATGAATAATAATCAGTGTGTTGATAGGAGTTAGTGAAAAAAGGGGTTTTGGTGTTGAAGTGTGGATTATAGAGGTTGTACAGCTGCGTCTGAACCTGTCTGATCAACTGTAAATACTTCCAACAGTTTATTTTTAATCATGATTAGATGTCATCAGATGGGCTTAGTCACATTTGTATGTCAATACAATGTTAGCGCTGACACAATACTTTGCTACACAGGGAGGATGTAAATAGATGACAAGTATGTGATTAAAAAATGGCATCATCTGATGCTTCTGTTGTTCTTAGTAACTTTACTTTAGATTGATGAAAATATTGTTTTACGTTACTTTTTGACTAAGATCTGACTGGAGCTCTTTATCGCCAGTGGTGTGTTACCATGTACCAATAAATGTGTGTTAGAATTAGATGCTACTCCTAACGCATACACATGCAATCCGTCTCGGAGCAACTATACACATTTCCATGCGAGTGCAGCAGAGATAAGAGTCATCCCTGGGGTCTGCATGAAGAAGCAGTTTATAAATTACAACATTGAGACCAGGAAGACATTAATGGAGAGCATCTGTGGGTGTCACGGAGTAGATCTATGTATTTCTGAGCACAGCCATGTTTTTTTATTTACCTGTGAATGAATAAAGACATGATTTATCAATTCACCTCTTGCATTCCCCACTCTCTCTCATCCCCCCCCCCCCCCCTCTCTCCTCTGGGGAATTAATCAGCTGTCTGACACATGCACCGAGTCAGACAGGGAGGCAGACAGAGGGAGGATGATGGGAAGAAAGATGATGGGGGAGGGGAGGAGGCTGAGAGGGATAAGGGTGGCACGAGTCAAATTGGAAACATATCCTTTCAACATGTCCTATCTGAGCATTTTATCTGTGAAAAGAGGCACAAGGGGGATGACCCCCACGGTTCAAAAGCCTAACTCAATTCAGTGATGAAACCGTGGCCAACTCCTCACCAGCAGAACCAACTGCAATGGCTCCTGAGAGAAGTAAATGTGGTGCAAAGCTCTTCTCCAAACACCTGCAACCCATCCAGAGATAAAGGGTAAGAAACCCAAGGGGGAGACAGGAAGAAGGCTTCCTTACAGCCTCACAAAAACAATTTTTGAGTAGTCATGTCAAATATAATTAAAGTAAAAATAGATTACTTTAAAATTAAGAAAAAAGCTGTGTATGAGTATCAAGGACAAATGTGGACGTACATAACACTCCTCCCCCAAAAACCTTTGAAGAAGACGGACTGGTGTGTCTATGGCCCATCACCCAGCCGCTATTTTTATCTGGGCCCAGGTGGGATTGGATCCAGATGGGGCACCTGATCACCTCTTTCTTTCACTCTCTCTCTCTGCTCTGGGCTGGAGTTTCCTGTACTCAGATCAAACCCTTTCAATGCCAGCCACATTTCATCCCCTAGAGACTAAGTGAAGAGCTGGGAATTGAATCAAGCACTGAAATGTGTGCATCTGAACGAGTGTGATCCCTATAATGATATGGAAATTCAATAACTCCATGACAAGTGTGATTTCTTGATCATTCTTTACCATGCAAACACGACATTATCGTGACCAACTTGGAATAAGAGCCTGCAAATCCACCTCACAGATCCACTTCTCTTTGTAAGTGGCAACAATGATAAGTATGGCATCAAAATAGCTTGGGGTTTGGTGGCTTATGTTTCCGTAAAAAACACAGTGAGAAAATACAATGCAATACAATACAGTCCAAAAAAACTGTGTAGTGGTGACTTTACAGCTTGACTGCATTATGGGTCCATTCATTTTAAGTGTTAGGGCAAAAGGGGGTCGTGTCTTATGATCCAATGGCGGGCTAGAATACCCCAGACCCAATGGGTTAACCTAACAGGAAACCTGGAGGATACACCCTATTAGGCCTGTACTTCCTGCTACTTTGAGGCATGTACAATTTATGAGCCCAGAGGTACGGTGCACCACTGCAGATCTGATGGATTTCCTCTTTCGTTCTCGAAAAAGACTGAGCCGGAGCATTTTATGAAAGAAAAATGAGAAACAAGGAGAAAAAAAGGCAGATAAGGTGAATAAAAGAACCATCTGCAGGGCACTCTGCAAAGCCTTGTGCCAAACGGTCTGGAAAGAATCACACATCTTGGCAGTACATCCTATAAATATGCTCTGATCCTTATAATTCAAATGAAACGTACTGTAGGAGGATATTAAATAGATCCCGTTGCCTGAAAGCCAGTCTATCAGAGCCAGTGTTGTGAGTACAGTAACTCACCAGGAATAGATGCTTGCTAGAAATAACTCAAAATTGATAACAGATTTACATAGAGGCTTATAGACAGGCAACAATTTCCTTTGCTACATCTATACAGTGTATCTCACATCTCTGTCACATTGAAGTGACAGACACTCATGTACGCACAGGATGCTTCTGTTTGTCAAACGTACAGTATTTGTCAGAACATTTCCAGGTGGTTTTTACTGTGAAGAGCCTGTTCTCTGGAAATGGTTATAATGAACTAACAGGAAAAATGACATAACTGCATCTTCGTGGTGACGCAAGAACGAAAAACCACAATGCCATATGCAGCAAAACAATGTAACACATATTACACTATTGAAAACACTTAAATAAACCATATCCCTGTCAAGATGGTCATCTACCAAAATGGACAAGTAGCCTGCTTCTTCTTATACCAAGCATTCTCTTCTGAAAGTTTTTACGATCTACAGCAGCAGGAAAAAAAAAGTCATCATGAACCACTCTCTGAGGTGATGCAGGGTTCTGGGTTTGTTTGTGTGTGTGGGTGAAGCGAAGTGACACTTGCACATTTACCAAAACATCAAAACAATGTCTCCAGGATCTGTCTGTAGGCTTCAGACACTCATTTCGTGATGTAATATGTGCTACGGCTTCTCGTCTTCAGCCTTGCAGCGCTGCAGCATAGAGTGACAGACACCTTGTGCTGTGCTATTCCTGCAGATGTTATTTTTAAAAAATGCATTGCATTTTACATACAAAGAGCATGGTTGTGGGAATTTGCAATAGGACTATGTTTGTATTTCTCTAACTAACCAAAGATTAAAAGCTACTAAAATGATAATAATATTTAATTAGCTACAAATAAAGACAATAAGATGCATGTTTCTTTGCACGAAATTCTGATTGTAAATGTCCAACTTGATTAAAGCTTGTCACACCACCAATATTGGTTCAGGGAGCAGAAGGTTGAGGAAAGACAGAGAAAAGACGGATGAGAGTAGGTAGGAAGTGCAGGAGGAATGAGGTTAGGGTGAGATAGAGCAGGAGGTGAGTTGAATGGAGAATTGGGAGAAGAGGTATATCAGGAAAAGGAGGATGAGACACAAGATAGGCAAGCAGTCTCCACTGCTGTCATAGATGATAGAGTAACTCAGCATCTTGTAAGAGACAGTCTCCAACTATTATCAAGTAAAACACTGATCCCTGGAATATATATATAATACTCAGTAGATCTCAATTTTGCCACTGAAACACAAGATCAAAGTCTGGGCGAGCCCATGGGGACACTTCAAGCAACTATCACCATCCATAGTAATTCTAATGCTGCAGGAGAAGATAAAACAAATTATTAGTTCATGACCAATTCCATAACACTGGGGATAAAATAATGATTTATGAGTATAAATGTATTGTTAGACTACTAAGTGAGCAATAAAGCGAGAACCTGAAGAAAACATGGGTGTTATGCAGTGTCATGTCTCACATGGACCTCCAAACCATCTTCACAATAAGATCTGGTATCCTTTAGATTTGTTTCAGATTCTTGGCAAAGGACTATTATAAATGTATAATTTATCATAAATGATGAGGTATTTTGTAATTTTTGGGATTTTAATTTTTAAAATTTAATTTAATTTTTTTTTTGGTGCAAGGGTGCAATGTGCATTCTTCTTTTAGCTTTGCTTTTGGTCTCCACCAACTCCTGATGGAAAAAAAAAAAATCAAATACAAATTCACCACCCAGTTGCTAACTTTGTCTGTCTGCTCATTGATAGTGGTGAACAAGTGTAAGGTACATTATGAGTGCATTTATGCTGATGGGAGCTGGGTTCATCAGAACTCTTGAACCGGTTCTTAGTACTCAGTACTTAGTCTTACTTCACATGGTATCATAATGACTGAATTCTTGCTGTCCTTAATCAACGGGCCATGTCTAGTTTCCCTACACACAAGCCATTATGCTACAATGACTCATAAAACCAAGGGTGTGTACGTGTCTCGACTCTAGACTGTTTAATGAATAGATATACAAGTAATGATTGAGTTATTGTTCATATTTCAGTCTGGAAATGTATTTAGTGGAAAGGTAACTTTGGCTGCCATCCAAACTATCTCCTAAACAAAACAAAGGACATTATTAGGTACTGTAGCAGTGAATGGAGTCACGTAGGCCTAAATGACTACACTTCAGTTGGCTGATTATCACATTTGATTGACTATTTTAGCTGTACGTTAGTACAATTACATAATGTCCTTTAGATAAGAAAGTACCCAGTGAAAAATCCTCCCATTTGCGCCTGTAGAAGGCCAAAGCACTTGCCCTGTATCAAAAATAACTTGCCTCTCCCACTAACAGATGATGACATTTGGAATATGATTTAGCCTTGTCGCCAAGTTACTATCAGCGTGGGGCCTTAGGTAAACACATTTGATGGGACCCAAAGGTCTAGCACCAACACTGGGCTGGGAGGACAGGCAAGTGCGCAGGCCCTTGGCCCAGCTACGAATCAGCAGAAGCCAAGCAGGAAACATCTGGAAGACCTAGTGCAAACAGATGTCGGAATGAGATAAGAGCCCATGAGTTAGAATTCAGCCTCCCATCTCAGTATGATGAGGCTTTGTAACATCCAGGTGGGCTGTAGCCTTGGCTCCAACAGCTCAAAGGTCCAAATAATCAAACTGCAGGTTTTTTTTCTCACACTAGCATCTGGTCGAGGCTGTGAATGTTGTCAGTAACTTGTGTTCCATTGTTCCTGGTCTCATTTTGATCCATTGTCAGCCAGACTCTCATGAGACCTCCTTCATACAATGTTTTTGCCTCTCCAGGTCACCATTTACATCATTTCCTGCCATAGTTTTAACATCGTCTGGTGAAGTATGCATCAATGGTCAGCCATTAACTTGTATTGCCCACGCTTCAGCTCATTGTTGGACTGGAGATTGTATGATATTGAATTGCAGTGTCAACTGCATTGTTTATTTTCAATTGCTCATCTAAACACTTGAGGCCAGAGCCTCTGAAAAACAAAAGACTGGCACAAAACTGGCAAAACTCTGTTTGCATGTGATTGTAATTTGGAGTTGCTGTAAAGTATCATTGTGTTCCAGTTTTTAACCCTTCACCTCACCATCACCACAAGAAATATACTCACCTCTCCCTTATGACTGCTGATTACTTTGTGAGAGGGAAATAAAACAGAGGAGAAAATAACAGATATAAATTATAAAGAAAACTATGTCATTCGCACAGATGAGTAGAAGCCACATGGGAGGGTTGGTTCCTGTTAAACTATAAAAAGGTCTCTCTTGGGACATGAGATCTGAAGTGGAACTCACAGATTGCAATCAGAGGCGACTGCACACCACCAGCCTGGATCTTCATAAACTGATAAATAATGGGTCCTTGGTGGCAGAGAAAAGTTACAGAAAAGTTAGTGAGAGTAAGACTGTGAATAGATAATTTCATATGGATAATGTAAGCAATGTCTTATTTGTGGATACTGCTTTTGACTCTACCAAACAACATTAATAATATTTCAAAAAAGAGGACTTTTTCTAAATAGGGCATTTTAAGCCTGCAAGGGTTGAATAAGGAATTAGATATGAAACCATTTCAGTAAAGGTCAGTGGATTATATTTGTTTTTCTAAAATGAGGGATGACCTTTTTTTCTATTGATGTGTTAGGTTTAAATATTGTTTTTAGTGACAAGAGATGGTTGTTGTCCCATCATTTATTGATGAAATATATGAACATACATTGGAAACAATCTCATTCACTATGAGGAAAATACTATAAAACAGAATTTATTAGAGAAAAGTTGCACAATTACTTTGTTGGAAGGGTAACAAATTTACCAATATTTTTAAGAAACATTTTTACACTAATGTTGTAGTAGAGATGTGATTAGAACATGCAATTGTGCTCTTCATGTCCAATGAGGAGGTTAGAGCCATGTAGAGGCCTTGAGCAAGACACCAAACTCCAAACTGATAGAAATAACAAATAAATGTAATGTAATGTAGAGTACGGTTCAACAGGATAGTATGACCATACTTGGATAAATGATTGGGGATCCAGACATGACTCAGATTTCCTCCACTCTATGCTGCTTCACCACACCCTTTTACCCAGAATAATTAAGAGGATTTACTAAATTACCCTTGGGATGACCACTGATACACCGCACAAACAGGAAGTAGAGAAGAGGTCAGTGAATGAAAGGAGGAAGCGCTGGCAAACAGCAACAATACAAGAGGAGGAAACCCCCCCATTATAAATAGGAACAGACCCCTGCAGTGCTGTGTTTAGGGTCATGACTGCAGGGATGGGAGACAATAGGGGAGCAAGGCCGCTGGCTGACCAGTGTAGGTGTGATGTGTCTGTATGACTGAGATAGTAGAACGTCAAGGGTCATGGGAGACGCAAGCAAGCAAGCGGTCAAAAAACAAGACCGAAGTGCATGATTATTCAAGACTTCATTGTTGGGATGAAACAATCAGTAAGATGAATGAGTTTATCTCAAGATTGTTCAAGTTCAACTGTATCCAAAAACAACTGTCTGTTGCTTTATAACTATAAATAGAATATGTTTTGGTTCTCAACGGGAAAGTACATTATGTAAAAAAAAACATGCAGTAAAAGCAGCTAATGTAGTTAACACTGAAGACAAACAGTTTAGACGTGGAATTAGTAAACCATGTCAGAAAGGTTAGTGCTGAATGGTACATTACATCCTGTGTTTGTATTTTTGAATAAAAACTGCACACATGGGGCATCACTCATACAATTGGCTCCTCACTCCTTGTGTGTGTTTTTGTGTCTGCCTGTGCTTATGTATTTCGGAGGGAAAAGGGGGCATCCTGCTCTTTACCTACAGCAGCTTGTTAAACTGTAAAGCGTTGGACCTCCACCCAGTTTCAATGGAGCATCATCACAACTGCAGCCAGACACTTCCCAGAGGAAATCCTCAGCAAGGCCAGACACAACAGTATGATTACTATCACAGTGTACCATCTGCCAATGCTGTTTCGCACAGGTTGAGTGTGTGTTTAAAAAAAAAAAAAAAAAAAAAAGAAAATAGAAAAAAAAGAAGTTGTTCTTGTGGTAGCAATTGTGACAAATGAGGGCATATTCAGCTGAGTGTGAGATTTGTTTACTATGGGTGTGGCAGCAAAACTTACTGGGACTGTATTTTCCTTTGCTGAAAAGTCAAGATTGGCAGTAGCCGTAGTGACATTCTGAAGTTTATAATCAGTTATTAATTGGGTGTTAATGTCCTCTGTATGTTTGCATCCGATCTAAAAAAATACTATGATTTTCATATGAGCTCCAGCATTACATTTCATCTATTTAACTTGGCTAGGATGCTATGAAACAAATGACACTTAACTAGATGTTTTCCAGCAAGAGTTTAACTTAATATATAGTACAGCTCTTTGAAAGCGACATGATTAACTGAAAGGGGGGAGCTGAAAAGTCAAATGGAAATGACAGAGGAGACAAATCACACCTGTGGGAAAAGAACAACTGTTATCTTGAGAGGCATGTCCTCAGATAGAAAATGACAAGTGTAATTTTGACAAAAAGAGCACAGGGTCTTTAGGCTTCCAACGGATCACACATCTATTACCACGTTTGGATTGATTGTGACAGCTTTAAATGTGGTACATAAGCAGATAATGGTTAGAGAGATAATGGAAATTTCCCTGAGCCGAACACCGACACACTGTCAAAAAGATAAATTGTCGGGTCAGGAAAAGGGCTGAAACAAAAGCTGAATATTTAGTTGACAAGCATGCATATATTTGAATGATTAGAAGTTCACTTTATCTTCTGCAATCCATCATTTTGTGAAGAGGAAACAATATTGATCGTGGTTGGGTGACTTACACGACGTGTCAGAATCAAGTAAACACTGCTGATGACTCCCCTCAGACATACAGGTCAGTGTTAATTATCAGAAACATAAAGATATTGAATTATCTATGCATTCAATTGAAAAATGAATGTGTCCAATTATACATTGATAAATGCCAGCTATATAATGTGCACAAACAGTGATATAATACCACGCTATCTCTATAGCCATAGCCACAAAACTAGGCATTGCATGCCACCAAGAGAACCTCATGGAGCAGGCCAAAGTCTCCAAGGAGTTTACTAAGCCAGGGGAGTATGAAACATGGAGGGCTTAGGGCAACGTCCGAGGCCTTTCACCTTGGAGCTGTTAACAGTCAGGCCTGTGATCCCAAGGCCCCCGTTAAAGACCCCCTTGGGTTTAGGACTGTAACTAGAGAATTGGAATAACAGAGGAGGAAAGCATCAAGCAGCAGAGCGCCATGTGGCGTGGTGGGCTCAACCCCACTCCCTGCTCAGGGCCTGGAGAGAGGTCATAGGGTGAGAGAACTTTTTTCTGTCTTTTTTACCCTCCTTTACTCTCTCTCTCTCTCTCTCTCTCTCTCTCTCTGTCTTGCAAACATAGATCAGCCAGGCAGGAGGTCAAAGGGAGGTGGGATCCCCAGGGCCTGAGGTGGGTGGACACAGTGGCTAAGGTCAAAGGAGCCCCCTAGTTGTGAGACATTTATCACTGAATGCCTTGAATATGTAAAGGGACCTGCAAGAGTGAGGTATATTTGTATGTGTACATGTGTATGCCAACATGCTCCTATGAGTGTGTATATGTGTGTCAGGCAGGATTGTGCCCAAAGCAGCTCTCTGGTTGTGTGGTAAACATCACTACAGTGGCCTCTCTGCTACCTCTGTTTTTTAAATTTGCTGCTCTTCCCAGAAGACTAAATTGCTGTGTAAT
The DNA here is from genome assembly GCA_946959425.1 of Argyrosomus regius. Taxonomy (NCBI): domain Eukaryota; kingdom Metazoa; phylum Chordata; class Actinopteri; family Sciaenidae; genus Argyrosomus; species Argyrosomus regius. The sequence continues at coordinate 20,460,059 of OX336889.1, read as the reverse complement.
GGTTAAAGAATTTGGTATGACCTTTTTAACATCAGAATATTTTAGCAAGCTCTCAGCACTTTTACAATGAGAATGTGTAGCACTGTGTAGACAGCTCTGATGTGGAAATCCTGCCCAGCCACTGTCTGCAGTTGTTTTCAGTGCGGATGGTTGAAATGTTGAGCTGTGCAAAACCCATTAGCCTTTCAGCCAAGCAACTATTAAGACTACTGTCCATGTACTTTTATGATTATTTTTGTGTGTGTCTTTGTCAGACTGAACTGTCAGGACTATGCAGGACTGCCTGATATGCTGGAAGTATATAGACTCGTTAGGTCCTTTAAGTCTTCAAGAAGCCATCAACTGGTAATATCTACAGGGCACAACCTGATGTACGCATATGGGACCAACGTCCTGATGATTTTACCTAAACTTTTCAAAACTAAATAAAAATCTATATTGTTCTTTTGTACCTTTGATTGATTAACTTTGCTGCTGTATATTTATCCCCCTTATTGTATTAGGGGTAACTTACACAGCCTATAACTTAAGTAACTTTGTAACTGCAAAGTGAGGTATTATAACTACATTTCTGGTCTATATATTTTCTTTGTCTAGTTGTATTATATTTCATTTTATATTCATCTTTAATAGTATTCCATTTTAATTGAAAGGTGCAAATAAACTTACCTTGCCGATTCATGTTAAGTGTAAATATGTCAAATGTCAAACTTCACATAAGGAACAAAACACAATGCTCAAGTATCATGGACTGTTAGTTTTACTCTGACTCTATCCTCAGGATATATTTACTTTCTAGATTATGCTTGGAGTCCCAAAGACAAATAAACACTCAAACATACACACACATACACACACACACACACACACACACACACACACACACACACACACACATACACACAAAACACATCATCAGTTATTGCTCAGATAACACAACCATTGAAACAATGACTAGCACATTTACTATCTAAATTTGCCCTTTGACCCAGTTAACTGAAATGCGTTCATACATAGTCTGCAAAGGCAAGCATTCAGTACATAGTTCTATATAGTGTAGATCTCTAACATGTCAAATAATGAGTTCTATTTCAAAACACAATGTTAATTTTGGACTGCAAAAAACATCTGCCATTTAAATTAATGGCAAGCATGGACTGCTCTCGGTTTCATATCGCAGATAGAGGGTTGGTGTTTGTGAAGTCTAATCAGGCTCTACCTGTCAGCTCAAACCCTCATGCATCAGCTTACTAAAACAGAGGAATGGAAAAATTGAAAGGTCAAGTCAAGTGGCGGTTGATTCAGAGCACACGACAACTTTGGTAACCTGATTTTTTCCCCTCTAGCCTGATTTGCTTATGTGAACCGAAGAGAGGTTTTCAAAAAAAACTCTTTTTTAAAAAAAAAAAATCTCACACCTTCAAGGGGGGTTGGTAAACAAATGCTATAGATCCCATGGGTGTGCAGCTCAGAGTCTTATTTGCTCCTGCTTGTCTCAGCTTGCGGCTGTGTATTTCTGTCCCTCTGAAGATGCAAAGGTAGCATGGTAGGACACACATCAGCACACAAACTTGCGTGCATACACCCTTGCAGACACACACACACACACACACACACACACACACACACACAAACAAAGGTACTTAAACACACAGCACCCTGCAACAAAGAAACCAAAAATAACAGGCACCTGTTGCTCAAACCACAATGTCTACAATGAAGCCAAATTAGAGCGTTTCCTTGGCAACAGTAATTTCAATCACAAACCGCAGCAGCGGCCTAGAAAACAACTACACTTAAACAATGCTGCTATGTGAGTCACTGGTAAACAATGAACAAACATTGTGTGTCTGTATGTGTGTGCATGCTCAAATCCCTGCATTTTATTAAAATTGTGCGCACAGTCTAATATTAAACAATCTGTGATGAAGACCTCCTAGACTCCTAGGCTGTTTGAGTGCAAGAGAAGACCACATTAACCATTAGTGGTTGAAAGATGATTGCAAACTTGATTACGATGATTTCACTGAAGTGCGACAAATAAAAAGCCTCCCTGCTGTACACATCTAGACCAACAACTAGTTTGAGTGTTTATCACTGGATAGACTGTGGTGTTCATGTGTCATATGGGCTCCTCTAGTGGTCACAGCCAGAACTTCAGAAAATTGGTTATTTTCTTCTGATTTCTTTTGTCTCAGTGGGCTGCAATGCAGTAAAAGCTCCCAAAGGACAACAATAATGACTTGGATATAAAGGTAACATTTGTGATTACAGGAGATATAAGTTATTTACTGTGCTGTGAGTTAGGATGAATCGTGAAATAAAGAGAGTTTTTGACAGTATGTACATGTGCATTTCCTTATCTGCATTTATATCTCATAGTGTCTCCTGACACATACACTGATCAAGTAAATCCACATGCACTAAAACTATCACCACTTTTCAAACAATGAATGGGAGGGAGGCAATAAAAAGGACATTTAAGCACTGAGACGACTCAAACTTGCACTTTGCCAAAGGGGGTGTAAGTCAATATTAAGAGGGTGCTCCTAATGTTTTGTACACATATGTGCTCATGTGAACTAGAGTGGGGGTGTGTGAATACAAGGAGGAGGCGGTGTTCTGAGGAGCCTCACTTCTTCACAAAAGAAAACCTAATTGGAAGCACATGTGTTGCACTGTGCAGCAGTTTAGGATGTTGGGCGGGGGGTATAGGTTACTATTGTGAATGAGGGTGTTACTGATGGGAGAAAGAAGAAAGGGTGGTGGCGGTGGGGGGTGGGGGGTGGAATCTGTTTGTAGGGGGTGGGAGCAGTGGGGCTGGTGGTTGGGAGGGCATGAGAATGTAAACCCCGATGTAAGTGAGGCGATTTACTCAAGCCTGGGAATACAAAGTGGGGAAGGGGTGGGAGTGTTTGGGTAGTGTGAGTGGACTCAATTTAAACCATATTGTCCAATAAACAAAGTGCTATCATAAATTAAATGTCCTCTTTACACATCCTTCTCCCTGTTCACCATGACGACAGTGATGTGCTGTTAGCATCCGTCACTCGGAGCAGTCTGACATTCGTTGGCACACAGATGGCTCACCAATCAATCACGAGTACAGTTTTATACCAGCCAGGCTATCATGTTTTCTTCTTTACTAATGGTCACCATTTGTGTACATAGAGTAAATGTACTGTACATAAAAGGCTCTTTTTATGGTGGCCTACAGCATTATAAAGGAATGGAATTCAAAGTTGATGGGATAACACAGATTGATGTTGGAAATTATGTTCTATAATCATAGTAATCTTGTAACTCCCATTATTCTCCTTAACAAATCGAACATTAAGACAGATATGCATGAAGTCTACCCTTGTTTGGATGATACATGAAGCTACTGTACCAAGGGCTCTTCATTTGTACAGTTTTATTTTCAGCCCCCCCCTTCCCCACCGCCAATGCAATAAGAGACCAGCATGAGAACAAAAGGCCATGGGACTGAGCATATATACCTCCCCTCTGTGGCTCACTCAGATTTATACACTTTCATAAAAATGGGCCCAAAATGTCTGGCTTGGGGCCCGATATCCCATCCTCGTGTTTGGATCACAGCCAGGAAAATAATGCCTGACCAAAAAAGAAGGACAACACTTGTTTTATTTATTACTATGCATTACAAAGGGCAGGCAGGTGAAAGAAGAAGAGCAAAAAAGCTGCAAAAGAGGCAAGTGATATGAACTGGGGGCTGAAAGTTGGAGATGAAGGACAAAGACAGTGGAAGCAGGAGGAAGATGAAAAAGTGAAGGGCAATGATGAGGAGGATGGGATTGGGAGGAGAAAGGGGTATGAAGGTCTTGGAGGTTCAGATGGACACCCTATAAGGCTTGAAAACGAAGGTTATTTGTCTTTTCTCCACCTCCACTTTACCTACAGACAGTTGCTCCCCCCTTTCCCCCACCTCTGCTCTGGCAGCACCTGAATTCTGGGTCTCATCAGAGCTACCTGCCAGGGATTAAACAGAACCTGTTACCCCTCAGTGTCAGATGACTGGGCTCTCTCTCGCTCTCTTTCTCTCACCCACACCCACACCCACACCAACACACACAAATGCACGGTGAGAGTCTGTAATAGGAACCAGCTGGGCTTTCAAGGCTGTGCAGCGGGCCAGACAGGCCCATTCATAACCCTCTAGTGAGTTTTAATGAAGGTGGGTTCTGCAGCAGCAGTGTGGAGGGAGTGGGAATGATGAAAAGGGGGGAGACGGTTGACTCCCTCTTCCTTGCTCTCTCTATACCTTCCAACCAATGAATGTGCTGTACCCAAGGTTGTATTGGCGAGACGTTCACCTTTAATCCATTTATTTATAGTTAGCTTCTGTACTATTTTCCAGCTTCCTCAGCTGCCACCCTTTCAACAGAGTAGATGGATACCATGTCCTTCATCACACGCAGATAAGAACTGAGATGTAAAGCTATTTGGTACTTAAAGTGGGAAAAACAATAGGATGAATGACACTTTTAGAGCTATTCATTATCCCCCACGCATAGGTTCCCATCTCATTACAGCCATTATCTTACTTGCTAATGGCCATGAAAGGAGGCTGTGTTCAAAAGCTTGCGTGGATCCTTTGAGAAGCACATTTCAGTAGACAAGAAGGGTGTCGTGGTGAGGTTCAGAAACCTGACCCATAAATACCGAGTAATATAGGTGTCAGTAACATTCAAAGTCCTGCAAAGGCCAACAATGTCCATTACTGAGCTGAAACCAGACACCACAGGATATCTCTCTGACAACTGCACTTTTGGGGACTGCACATATACTCACAAGGACATGCACATTTATAGCATTTATTATAGCGTCAAGTATTTCTTTGTCCTAACCAATAATAAGAGGTGATTACGCATACTTTCATGCTGTAGTTTCAGGGCATGGGTCAAATGTGAGCTGACAAAATCAATTTCAGATATCTCTTTAAGGTCACAAGTATATAACTACTTTATTTATTGTTTAAAATGGCACCCAAAGACTAAGAAGTTTATGTATGTATTTAAAAGGAGTGATGGGTGTCTTGAGTGAAGAGTGCATTTGGGACCAATTTGAAGTTTTTGTTTGCCCATACATAACAGTCCATAATGGATGCCAAATGCTGTGTGGTGTTGTAGATATCTGATGCATTTCTCAATTTGCATGTGTGCGAGCAGGACTCTTTCAGGCAGTAATCACCTCAGTTTAGCTTTTTCTAAAGGGAGTGTGGTGTGTAACCTGAGCTAGTGAAGTAACGGTGAAGCAACAGCCCTTTACACCCTGAGGTCAGACTGATGTGAACACCAATAAACTAGGCACTGGCACACATTCCTGCTTCTCAAAAACCCAGAGATGCACAGACAAAGCTTTCAAAAATCGCTGAAAAGCCAATAAGAGATTATTTCCAGAAAATCATTATTTAAGAAACATCAGATTCAGATTTGATTTAACTTGGCACAGAGTTTGATTTAACATAGTCCAGACATTAAAAGAGTTTTCCATATTCTTGGATATTTTGCACATTTTAAAATACACATGCACTTACTGAGAATGTCCCCTGAGAGGTGTTTTGCTGATTGTGATTTCACTGAAATTAAGTGGAAGTTCACTGCGAAACAGCCAAACAACCTCAATAGATGCAGCACGGCTCCCCTCTCCTCACCATACAAACATGCACACAAGCTGCACTCACACGCACACTAATACAGTACATGCATGTTTTTGATGGGCAGATGGAGAGAAATCGGGGGTATGTCACAAACCTCCCACGCTCTCCACTTCAGCCCTGGTGGCCGCACAGCCTTTGATATCTCCCACATAATAACTGTGTGGTTTTTCAGTTAACCCCAGGAATGTTCATATGAAACAAATAGCACAACACATGACTGCATTATGCAGTGTCTCGCTGGTGTACGGTAATGATCCAGGAAATATTTCAGTCATGTAGGAGCTTGATTTAATCATGCTTTCACCTCTGTAGATCATTGCAGAATTAAACTGTAGTTTGTGCAGGCATTAGCCTTTCTCATTATGAGAAACTGTAAAAAATTGCTTTACTGATGCTTACAGAGAAATAGACACAAGCATGCATGGCCAGTACACCGATGAGTAGAGCTATGTTTATATTTCCATCTGTCAGATAAAGTGCTTTAGGGTACACACAAAAAAAAAAACCCCATAAATTATGAATTCAAATTGTACAATAATTCTATTTTATATCATGATCTACAAGAATATCTGCTTGGAAATATACCTATCATATCTCGCTGGGTGTGGTGATATATATTTGTGTCACACAGGGCTAATGGGTTGTGTGTGCAGAGATTTCAGTGGGGAAGAGGTCATCCGGAGTTGAAAAGGAGATGGTTCTCTTGTTCTGTTGGGCTTTCCTCTCTCTGATCACTGTCTGCATATGGGACTGAATCACCAACCAACGTTCAGCTAGTCCGGCTGAGGGACAAAAATGCAGGAGCTGCTGGGTGGCGTGCTGGGTGATTTCCTGTCTGAGGGGTCTTCTCGTAGTCGTAGCGTGATCCGCTCTCCAAAAATAACCAGTGTCCCTGCAGGAGATGGCGGTGCAAAGCTTGTGGGGCACTAATGCAGCCTACCCTGTTTCCTTCCTCAGAGGATGCTGGGAGGATGGTGCTGATAGCGGCTCCAAGTTAGCTGTGCTGTCAGCAGCTGTGAAGGCACAGACAAGGCCATTAGATTTGCGTAAAACAGGTGATACTTCTCGAAAGCCTCAGTCGTGTTCCAGTAACAATAATAAGCTAAACTACAACCGCTATGTGTTTTTCTGAAATGTTGCTTTCAAGACTTATTACCAGAGTGTTCTACGGTAGAGTTTCAAAAAGGAAGGGAGTGAAAATCAGAATCACACAATCTTGCACAACTTTAAATGAAACTGACATGCCATGTTTATTTTCATAAGAATGTCAGATTTGGGCGCTGTGGTTTCACAGTTGCTCTGCTCTGTGACCTCAATGTGCTCCAGCATCGCAAAGTCAGAATGATAACAAATCAACACTTTTATCGTTGCACCCTGTGCCAGAGAGACACAGGCGGAGAGAAAAAAAAAGAAGACTTAGTGAAGGATGGATTTTATCATAGAGAACTGCTGCCGCTGGGGGATGGGGGATGGGAATTGTATCAAAGACCATAAGTGAGGGTAAAGAGGGAAAACAGATAGCGTACTTTGAAATATCTGACCCTAATAGGCCGATTATTTCCATGAGGGCTTTGCCTCTTCACAAACATAGCCCTGTATTTGTGCAGGTTTGTCTGTGTTGTTTCAGAGAGCCCATGCTCTCCTGGTAGGGGACATTTCACTGGGTCATTATGCAGCAATTTAGGTGGCTGGGCCAGCATTTTTCACAGCACCTCACAAACCGCAGCCCAAGAGATAGCAAAGAGGTGGAGACACAAAACCAATATGCTGGTTCCCTTTGAAGAGGATCCACCGGAGAAGCATGGCTGAGGCCCTTTGCTCCACAAGGAACCAAAAGGAATGAGATGGAGGATTACCTTAGAGAGTTAAATTGCTGTATGTGAGTGGAAAAAAAAAGAGTAGAAGGTAGAGGGGAAAAAGCTAAGCGGATGCTAAAAATGAGAGACCCAATAATGAAATAAATCTGCCCACAGCTTTTTTGTTTAATGAATGTGGAGCTGATTTATTTTCCGTATGGCTCTGCAGATTTGTCTAGGCGCAGAACAGAGCGTGCTCTGTTCGGTGCCACGCTCAGCGACCAGGTGTGGGACAGACGGGCTGAAACAGTTAAAAGTAAACTGAGTGCAGTGGAAATGGATCTGCTTCAAAATTTTGTGGCCTATTTTTTTTTTCTCTCTTCTTTTTTAAAGGTTTGTCGGGGAAATAAACTTGCTGCTGCAATCACAAGTCTGGTTTCTGTCTCTGTTCACTTCATTGGCGCAGCTGCCAGGTATGGTTTTGTCAAATATCTGAACTGCTGTCAAAAGAGACCTTCTTTCTGTACTTTTGAAATATAAATGTGTCCTGGTGTAGATACCAAAATACATAATTAGGTTCAGTATGTCTGATGCAATGCATTGAGAAAGAACAGTGAATCCAGTCATTTTAATCAAGATTTAAAAGGTTTAATTTAGAAACCTACCACACAGCATGTCATGCTGACAGAAGAGAGAAATAAAAAGAGAGAGCAAAAGAGGGAGGGAGATGGAGGAGAGCATTAGTTGAGAAGAAAGAACTACAAACAAACAGCGAGGGGGAAAATATCATAAACAGATCTACTGAGACTATCAAGCAATGTAAATATGAAAAATGCCAAGCTCAAGTACATGAACCCTTGCAGGAATGAACCCCCTCCCCCGACCTCCCCTTTGTACCAGAGTAACCTCTGTTCATGAAGACAGGCGAGAACGGGCCTTCGATGGGGCCTTGGGGAACGCCAACAAGTATGTTCAGTTTCTTTGAATACTTTAATGTTCTACCCTCCCTCTGTCCTACTCGGCAAACACCACAACATCCATCTCACTCTGCTAAAAAGTCCACTGGTAAACCCTTATGAATATGAAAGCACTTGATCAGAAACATTATGGCCACATAGCAGATCAGAAACAACACTGATCGTGGACATGAACTCAGAATGCAATGCTGATAGGTTTTCCTACCAGCCCACATTGTGAAACACTGTTGTCACAGTGATCTTGCAGAAGATGCAGAATATTTTACTTCACTACAACTGATGTGTCACATTTTTGTTCAGATTTCACAGGAAAAAAACACCCATGCATGATATATCCAGTTGAGTTCAATTACAGTTCACGCATAAACCTTCATTTGCCTATCTCTCTAGTAAAAATGAAACAACCGTTGAAGTTCGAGTGGTGAGGTTTTTAACTGACGCCCGCATTAGTGTTTTGAATCAACGCCACACATGAAATGAACTTCAGCTCGAACTGTGATCAGAAATCTGGCGTGTGAAGGACACATAAACTGATGACTGTCTTTACAGCCTGTCATAGAGAAGATTACGTTTCACACATTGGGTGTATGAGGTGATGTAAACTCTTAAGGGGGACACATAAGGACCATTAGATTCTCTTATATGGCAGACTGTGGTAATAAAAAGGTCTCAAGAGGCCAACACAACAATGTTAAAGATTTGAGAGAAAAAATGTTATGACAAAAGGTTGATAGTGTCTTTTAACCCCTGTTACTCCCCTTGTCATCCACTTTGTTGCACAATATCAAGATGGCTCAACCAACATATTTGCTATCCAAACTGACATATTGTTTCAATGCAGTAATGTGCATGCAACCCCAAATATGGCTGGCAGACTTTCAAATATGCTTTGGAGTTGGAGCAAATGGTGGTTTGGCTCCTCTCAGACAGATAGTTTTCAACCAATGAATCAAACAAGCTTAAATTGGACAAATTAGGCAGAGTGTGATCAACTTAAGTTCATAGCTTGTCTTTGGCATGCGGCTCTGGGCTGAGACCAAAACAGAGTATGTTTGGTTTTTAATGGCTTACTGCTGCCCTCTGTCAAAAAATGATAGTCACTGCAGCACAACATGAAAAAACAGACACAGTAGCAAAGCTTCCAAACTATTCCAAACTATAAAAGAAATAAAACTATAACAATGCGATGTCCATCAAATAATTCCCAGAATACCATTTCAGCCGTGACAGTCATCCCCCTTTTGTCAGCCTGTGAGTCTGTTTCCAGGAATGCAACTGCAGACGCAGCACTTCTGCCTCCCAATGTGTGTTTCATTTGGGCTCTCCGTCTCAAACACACATGTGGCTCAAATATGTGGACCAATGCTCCAACAGAAACAGACTGTGATCCAGCGAGGTCCTAATGTGCACCTCACTGGAACGTGCCACACTGACACCAAACTAAGTCAGACAGGGCCACGTGTTCTAAAATGTAGCACACATTCTTCAGAAGCTCTGTCACAGCCCTCAGCAGATGAGTCTACACTGAATCAGGGTTGTTAGACAAAAAAAAGAGCCTAATTAACCAAACAGCTCACGATTACTGCAAACGATTTAACCCATCTTTATGGCATGTGGTGTAAAAGCACCTTGAATCAAAGAGTCAAACTGAAACTGAGCTACAAAACTGAAACTGCAGCATAAATAACACACACACCCAAACCCTAATCCACAGCATGTCAGATTGAACTATATAAATGTGGGCCATTTTTCATGTAAAAATATTCATATGTTCAGTATTTGGTAGAAGATGCACAGGATAATTTAAATAAATTGTTACCTTTGATAAAAAATATTTGATAAAATCCTGATCGCTCATTTTTTGGTCAGTTAGATGTATCAAACAGAAAAATCTGTCAATATTACCATTACACACTTATTATGAATGATAAGAAATGAACTCAGGTGCTGTGGCAGTATCCTCTACATGTATCACTAGTTTATTGATGCTAAAAAGAGTTGTTATTAACCCTTTTATTGGCTTTTGTACAATCACAAGGTTTATACATAACTAGTTTTCACCTTTAAGGTCTAAATAGATTGTTGCCCTTTTATGTGTTGCTGTCTGAGGCATACTCAGGTCATCTGTAATGGTTTCACCCAGAGGGAGCCATAACGGAGGAAGTGCCATTCCACAGATCTGGGTGTAGCGTGACTTTGGGAGGATTCAAACAAATCTCCTTGGTCAGATTCACTAGACAGACAGTCTGTAAATATTAGACTCACTTAGTATGGTATGTTTGCATCTGTGTGTTTGTGTGTGTTGTTGTTACGTACACAGGCACAGGTTGGTGTCTGTTGGAGATAAAGTCATGACTGTGTAAAGTGACATGCAAAAGTGGACCCCCTGTTTAAATGTGTGGACTCCAAATGAAATTGTATGTGATGTGTGTGCGAGAGTGTAGTATACAACCCCCTCAGGCATTTATGTTTGTCTTTAACCTTGTTTATAGCTGCTGGAGTAAGAAAATCCTGTTCAATCAAAGAGAGAACGAGAAAAATCCACCCTAACTCAGAATATTAACACATTTTATCCAAAGGTAGAGAAAGCAAAGAAGTTAAAAGTAAAATCTGTGATGTCTAAACTATGCAATCAACAGTGAGAAACTGAATCCACAAACACAGCATGGGATTTAAGCAACCATGACAGCAAACATACACCCTGCAGAAAGGTCTTTGACACTGAAACAGATCCAGGGCTGCTGTGCTGTGGATGACCCCAGACTTTGTTTTGGATGAAACAAGAAAAAAGGCCAGTTTCGCTAGAAACAAACAAAGAAATACTTTTAATTTAACTGTTTAATCAAATTATGTCGATGTAAAGGAATGACCCGATGACTATCTCAGATCAGAGTTACAGCTCCTTTGTGCTTGTGTCTGACAGAGAACTTTTCATATGAACTATTCCAGGTTAAGCTGTCTACCATCACTCAAACATGAGGGAATTCTACTTTTGCATGGGATTTCACTTTAAGGAACTGTATTCCATAAAAATGTGATAGAGAGCCGTAAGAGAGCTTCCAAACCAGCCATCAAACTCAGCCATATAATTTACAACTTTGACACGGAGTCTGTAAATAGCCCTTTAGGGTGTCTGCTTCGATGGCAGGACATATACAAGGGTCTAAATACACTTAACATGTTCCTACTGAATAAAAAACAGACCTGTTAACAAAATAACATAAACAGAAAGCAGTTATAGTACGATTGGATTGAGGCACATTGTAATGAAGCATCTATACTACTGCATTAACACTGCTAATTGTTTGTAATTTCCTTCATAAAGCCAACACTCTTTATCTGGGGTGAACTTACAGATACTGGCATGATCATTGCCAAACTTTACCTCGTTACCACTTTTATGTTCAATGAAAACAACTTTGTGAGACAACAAAAGACAAAGAGAGATTAAGAGAGCCAGAGCTAGAGAGAGAGCTAGAGAGAGAGAGAGAGAAATGGTTCAGGCTTCCAAGGTATAGCGGGCTGCTTGCCAGATGCACTTTCGGCAGCTGGATAACAGATACAATGAAATTTCAGATCATTCTATAAATACCACTACCAGCTGCTTCTAGTTAATGTCAGATGATTATTAAAAAGCACTACAGATTAACCGTTTGTTATCAGCTATTGAGCAATAAAGACCTTTTCTCTGGACGATTACAAACAAGCGCCATGGGGGCACAGAGTGACAGAAAGAGGTCTGAGCTAATATATGAGTGTTTTAATCTGATCTGACAAGAAATGGATTATGAGGTATTTTTCATAGCTGTCTTATTAGGGTCGTGGGGGAACAGGGGCTCCCCTGGGACTCAGCTTTTGTTTTTGTGGTGTCTCTCTTGTTGCATTAGTTTATGTGGAGTTGTACAAGGAATAATATGCCGAGGTCATAGATGTAGGGACTGACAGCATCTTTCACTGGTATACCCACCAGCTCCCTCTGCTCATCCCAAGGGGGCTTCTCCTGTTACCTGTTAATGCCTCCCAGTCTCTCAGCCTCTGGGTTGAACATAACTTCGAAAGGTTTGGAGTTTCACCTTTTTTGCTATTTGTCTTAAAACACTTTCTGGGCTTGAGAAAAAAAACACCTCTCCCTCAACCAGAGGGGTCACAAAACCTGTGTACAGTGCAGCTGGCACACAAAGTAACATTTGTACAATATAATGCAATCCTCTGCAGTAAAGTGAGGCTCATCATATTCAGTTGTTGTCGAGGCTGTGTCAGAGAAAAGTTTCTGTTATTTTGTCCAACCTCTCTACAGAAAAAAAAGTTGTCACACTGGTCCAAAACAAATCCCTAGTGGGCTTTAATGTCCCTCTCAAATCATCAAATCATTCAAACTCAAATTGATATTGGGCCAAGTCAGCTGAGTCAGTTTTCATATTTTTGTTACTGCATCATCTGTGAGTGCTGGAGTTGCCCCACAGGCTTAATACAAGTGTCACATTTCACTTTTACCTGACAGAGCTGACAACAGGCTCTTGGGACTTTGCATACCCAAAATGCCATTTCTTTGGCAGTGACTAGAGTCTCCTGGAAAACATGGGAATACAGATGAAATTTGCTTCAGGCTATGCTTCAGGAGTGAATTGCGAGCGTCTGTGTCCATATCTTTCTTTTTTTACATATACAGTTACCAGTCCTGCCAACATCCTGTACAGTTGTATATGCTCATATGCACACACGCACAGCAATCCATCAGTTCGCAGCATTATGGTTTTCATTAGTGGAAGACATGTTAACTGTCTAGGGCTAAAAGCCACAGAGAAGCCACCCAGTCGATTGTGGTGATGTGGCCGCTTGGGCGAGGGGTGTGACTAATTTACCCAGAAAGTGACACGTCCTCGTTGCAAGCCGTGAAGCTCAAAATATTCCAGTGGCTCTGTCGTTGTGTCACTCAAGTCTTTCGTTCATCTTTATTATACTTTTACTCCTCATCTGCTTGATGTTTTTGGTTGCTTGTTGAGGCTTTCATCTTGAAAATGCACATAAATCAATTGATAAAACTTGCCAGAGTTTTGCTCAGTGAGATGGAAATACCCCAAGAACCCATGAACTTGTTCTATAATCGCAAGATCCACCTTCATCAGGGTGGCCACGTATGATCCAGCATGACTGACAGTGTGCTGGAGCCTGTGTCTGTGCGAATGTGCTAACATGATGTGGTTTTCTAGCTCAGTAAAAGCCCAGCTTCATGCAATTTGATTGATATTGGCAGGCAGCACACTGTAACCCTCAAACGGCTGTGTGCAGACTTTTACCTCTGCCTCACTCTCCACAGCTGTTTCCTGCCCCAAACTGCTAAAACAGTGGTGTAGCAGGACCAGAGGTAGGCCAACACAAACCAAAGCCTCTCTCTCTCTCACACACACATCCATAAGAGCATACTATCCCCATCTCCCTGCAGACTGCTACTGGTCACCTTGCAGCACTTCCTGTTTGAGTTGGGTCATTTCCTCTTTCTTTCTGCTGAGGGAGGGTTTGGGCTTCACTGAGTTTGAAGCTCATGAGGGATGAGGAGAAGACAAGGTTATAGCTTCCTCCCTTTAATCACCTTCAACCTGTCTCTTACTCACACACATACAATACATGTAGAAAGATATGTAGTAAGCTTTTTGTTTCCTTTTTTCCATCCAGTTGAAGAATCTGAGCACTTGTAGCGACCTTAACAAACCACATATCAGTCCCACGTTGCCCGTTTGCTTAAATTCACATCTGGGCAGAATGAGGCCTTGTGAAACTGTGGGACTCATATAATTCTAAATAGGGGATCATGGCGGTATAAAGGGCTGAAAAACAGACTTGTGACAGGAAGGTTGCTGGTTTAGCTTGGGAGTAGGAAAAAGTCTTGACTAATGGCAATGAACCATTGAGCAAGTAGCTTACCTGATCCAGAAGGGTTAGTAATGTATTGTAGAAGGATGGATTTCACTGGGCAGCTCCCATATGTGCAATCATTCATTAACTGTAGAAATGTGAGGCAATGTGTTGCTAAAGATCTTTTTGTATGTAGGAAATGTACAAAAGTTACTAGAAAACCACATATTGTGTTGTAAATAGTGGCAAAACTAAACTCCAAGGGATTTTCATCTTGAAAAAAGAACACGAAACATAACATTTTGTGTGTGATACTCACCGGATATTTTCCCCTCTATCTGTCATGACGAATCAAAATAACTCTAAATGGATGCTTGTTAATCGCCAGAGACTAAAACAACTGTTTAGAGACAATCCCAAAACGCAGACTGTTGAGGAGAGGAACATTTTCCTCAGAAACACTGGAGAACACTTCAAAGTGGTCCCAAATGAGAGGACTCATAAATGGTTTGCCCCTCAAGTGTGCTCAGTGCAATCACTCCCTGGTAGTAAGGGTAAAGAAATGAGGCAGATTGTTTGTGACAATTAGACTGATGCCAGATATTGCCCGCTATGGCCTGCACAATCACTTGTCCCCATCAGCCAACTCTGTTTATCAGTAATTGCAATTTGGAAAGAACTCTGTGGTGATTAGGCCCAAGGAGTGGTCAGACAGAGAGCTCGCCCAGCCCTAAACAAGAGAGCAGTGTTTGGGTAGAGTCTGCACGAGGTCCCACTGAGAGAGAGAGTGAGAGGGTAAGAGAGAGTGTGAAAGGCAGGAAGGAAGGAAGGAAGGAAGGAAGGAAGGAAGGAAGGAAGGAAGGAAGGAATAGATGAAGGAAGGAAGGAAGGATCAGGAAAGAAGCAAAGATACAAATAAATCAGTGACCCTGTTTATCACACCAAATTCTATCTGATCTTTGACACGTCCTGACTGATAAGGAAGCATTATTTTCTCATAATTTGACGTTTTTTTTTCATTTGACAGAAGAACTCATGACAATCACTGTTGGACGATGGTGGCTGATATGAGAAGACCATTTATGTTTTTCCGCATTTATTATTATTATTATTATTATTATTATTATTATTATTATTATTATCATTTTAAGGTAAACTTCTAGATCTCACATGAAGTCATTTTGATTTCCATGCGATACCTTGAGTAATACAAGTAATTAAACATTTGAAGGTTTTGATTAATCTGGAAAATTAGGCAAAACTTTAAACCATATATATTTTAACAGTGGCATTATGTTCAAATCTCTTTCTTTTTTTTTTTAGCTTAAATTCCAGCAGTAAGTTTTAACTTATCCATAAGGAAACTTAAAGCTTTAGCAAGCACTCTTTCTAAGTCATGTTACTCCCTTCCACATCCATGAACAATCTCACACACCTCTGCATGACAGACACAAACATATAATAGATAAAGCAGGACCTTTAATACACCATGTTTCTTGTAGTCCCAATAGTCCTTACTTCTCCCACAAGAGGAGATCACAACATGTTGTTCATACCACATCCCATCACAACTCAGTTTCTTATTTGAACATTGCTGTTGATATTGTTTCGTAAAGGATAACAAGAATACTGTAATGTGGTTGAGACAGAGAATGACAGGGATGTGTAAGAGATGGAGTGAAAGTAGCATCTGTTGGAGTGATTGAACAGCCATGTGACGGCCACATACCTCTCAGTATATCACACCATCTGCATATCACATCAAAGACAGCCATAGTGAAATAGGGAATAGTGCTACCCAAATGTCCCCAATGATATGCATTCATTTCATGTTTCTACTCATCCCTCTAGTCCATTTTCCTGTAAACGACAGGACATTTAAGGAACTTGACTGACATCTAGTGGATGTATCTGGTAGCTGCACATCACTACAAATGTGGTGCATTGTGGTCGGTAGTTGTCATTTCCTGGGATTCACACTGCGTGTTGAGAGATGTTGTGGTGCATTAGCACACCAGATGGTGTGAAACCTGCTGGATTTGAGGGCGAAGAGCTCACCATGGCAATCGGCAATTTAATTATTCTAAAACCAGTTTTGCGTCTTCTCACACTGTTTTCTCTCTGCCTATTTAACATACACACACATACACAAACATCCTCTAATCTGTTGCTTAATGTTTCCCTAACTGTAGCCATATAAAACCGTTTTGACCAGTATGGTATGAATGTAGTTAATACATTTAAAATATATGATTTAAAATATATTATATAATACATTATATAAAACATTATATTAACACCTGTATTTCAGCAGCTGCAAAGAAAGAAAGAAAGAAAGAAAAAAGAGCCTGACACACCATCATAATGTCCAGATGTCTTTTCTAAATAAAAGCTAAATTCTGAAAGGAAAATGTCATATTTAATTGGTTTCAAGTGTCCTACATTTATTGGTAGAAAAGCTCCCTTTGTTCGCCCATGTCTTTTGTCTCTTTCCAAAGAAAACAAAAAGAAATATGTTACTCATGTTGCTTCATTTCTATTATTATTAAAACATTTCCCAAGGATGTGGTCCGTGTCAGCGTGGGCAGGTGATCATAGAGGACTTGAGACAGACTGAGTATCCAATGAGAGAGGGAAAAGGAGGGGTTAGTTAAGGCCTTTTGATGGCCTTTCTGCCCTTGATGTTCACATATATCTCGTGGTAAAGCCCAGACAAAGGATATCACAGCTTTATACTGTGCCTTGTGCTACACAACATACGGTGGAAAGAGAAAACATATGTACACCATGCCAGCGGTTAGAACTGAATGTAACATCCATTATTTTTTTGTAAATTGTTGCGGTTAGAATGATGTGGTAGCTGCTTAGTAAAGTTCATGTTATCAGTGTTTGTTGATTTGATTAGTTTCACCCAAAGCAAGGAATTTAGAATTTTTTTTTTTTTTTTTTTTACTTTTTATCTACTGATTTTAAATATTTTCAATTATACAAAGTTGACATCCACAGGTAATACAATTTTCCATATAGTGCAGTCTGCTAAATGACTTTATGTCCCCAGACAGCATGTTTCATTATATGTATAGACAGTATGTTTCAATATAGAACAATAAGCATGGGAGTGCATTGCAGGAAACAATTTGTTCTGATGAAGCGGGAACGTATTACAGAAAATCAATCTGCACAGCAGAACAAAGCTAAACCAAAATGCTAATTTAGTGAGGCATATGTAAGGCAATTCAGATGGTTTGTGATAAACTATAGCAAATAGAATTTATGAAATCAGAATTTTGCAACATGGAAATTAAATCTCAGTCATTTAATTTGAAGCAGAAAGCTGGTTCCTCTGAAAAATTCATCAACATATGGCACATTTAAGCCTCCAACATACAGACATCATAAATGAGCCTAAACTCAGGGGCTCAGGAGGCTGCAGGCTGGAGCTGATTCTGACTCAAGTTGTGCCAGCTTTCTGTAATTTTGACATTTTGTCCCGAAAAACCACAGAAAAAATAATAATAATAATAAAATAAATAAATCCTCCCCATAGTTCTTAAAAGAGACCTCTTCTCATGTACACACCCAAACATGCATATGCACACATGCACGCGCACACACACACACACACACACACACACATAACTAATCAATGCAAAGTTTGAGCTGGAGCAAAACGGTGAACTTTCAATCTTGTTCACACCTAAAAATCAATTTAATGTCAAGTTATGCTTCAGTGCCAAAACAAACCAAAACAAACAACAAAAAGACATCAGCAGAGAATTGGAGAGTCAAATAAATCACCCTTATCAGTTTCAAACAGAGGGAACCAGTGAATCATCCTTCTGCCAAACAAGACCTTGTTTTTGTACCTTCAATTAGACATTTGCCTTTTAAAAGTCACCAGTTGGCAGCCATCTGGCCTTGAAAGGGCCAAAAACAAAAATAAAACAGTGGAATGATGCTCTTAGATCTGTCCACCACTGCTGATAGAGGATATACGAGATTTTCATTCATTCACCATGCCAAAGAAAGTGGAAACAATGCAGAACCCTAAGGACATCTGGACAGCCAACTACTTACAGTACTGTAACAGTCAAAGAATAGACTGCTGCCTTTTGGCTGTGTACCCCTCAGGCCATCCTGTCGACCTTCAGTCCATACTCTCATCCAATCCTCTTTGCCATTTTGTCAATACAAGTTGCTCAAGAGTATTAAGCTTTTATTCATGTTCACAAGAACAGTGGTGGATGAACATAAAATGTGTTTTCTGGCTGTCTTTTCTTTTCTTTTAACTTTTTTAATAAAGATTTGTGGACCGTGTAACCACCAGGGACAATGACGGAAATAAGTCCAGGACTTGACTCCTTGATAGTACGTTGCATTTTTGTAAATAAAATAAAAAGGAGGACAATAAAAGAAAACAATAAATTCCAATTCAGATCTCCTGTGTACAGTACTTCAACATTTCTTCACCTATACATCCTCCTACTCCAAGCCCTTTCTTATTTTTCCCATCCCATCCTGTAGCCTTTACCCTCTCCAGCCCTCCCCATACCCCCACCCCACCTCACTCTCACCCCTCCATCCTGTCTGCAGGCTGCCAGGCACAGATAAGGTGTCTTGGCAGGGAGTTAGAGTGCTGTCCTTCGCCTCGCTGAGTGGGAATCCAGGAAGCTGTGTTCATGCCACGTCGCTGGAACAATAGGACAGGGAGGGGAAGCATTTGGGATGAAAATGAAAAAAAAGAAAATGTGTAGAGGAGAAAAATGAGTGTGGGACTATCAAAGCTTTGCTCTGCCAGAAGTAGATACCAAGCCAGCATGGTTTGAGACACAACTCAAAGCAACAATTTTATGTCTGATGTCTATTCTTAAAGGACCGTTTGTCAGAGAAATCTTCAGCCTTTACTCCACAATAGGTAGATGCAATTTTAACATTCTTTTTTAAGGTGCATTTTAAAAGATTCAAGTGCTTGAAACATTTTCTTGCATGCTCTAATCTTCCAGTTTTATTTGTCAATGTTTTCCCATTTATCTCGGAATACATTTGACCTATGAATTTTTAACATAAAGAGGGCAAAAAAACATAGTAAAACAGAAAAATAAGAACTAAATATAGATGTTGGGTTTTTTTTGTGTGTTTTTTTTAAATAAATCCTTAAAAGTTCACTAAAGAGTTTTGGTCCTCTACTAGTGTTATTAAGCTTTCTTTCTATGAGTGGAGTTCTGTCCTGCACATAAACAGTTTGAAACATGGACGTCATACCCGTGATGTCCGCCACAGGTTTCTGAAGAGCTGTTGTGAAACTTGTGATGAGTTCTGCCATCTTGGCAGTCCTGCCTCTGTTGGCTTCCGGCTAATCCAATAACGGGCAAAGACGTGGATCGTTGGTGGAGCTGAGGTGGGCTGAATGAAGGCTGGGTGATCAAACAAGCCACCTGTAACGGCACCGACCTGCCAATCAAAGCACACCACACTGTTAATTATGCATGACTTCTAGCCAAATAGTTATATAGAAATTTAGCCTCAGTGCAGTTGTCATGAACAGGTAATTTAGCTATGGAAACCAAAACTGTTTTTTGTACCAGGCTATAAACATGTTTATTTCTGCTTTGAAGTTGGCCATTTTATTATGGTTGCTTATGGACAATGACTCCTTCTGTAGCAGCCTCAAGTGGCTGTTCGAGGAACTTGGCACTTCTGTGTTGGCTTCATTTCCTAGCCATGAAGGTTGCCGTTTGGTCCCATACAGTCCTGTTTCAGGTTATTCCACTGATCTAAAGGTGGCAGCAACATGCCACAATATGATGCAATGTGCCAACAAAAACAGGGAAGAAGAAAACCTCTTCCTAGTAAACATGGATTAGAACAATTCTGGATTTACAATATTTAAGAAATTAGCCAATATCTTGTGAGAAAGGAAATGCATTCAATACATTTGTTAGCACTCAACTAACACTGAATGTAAACATAGCGTGTGTTTGTTTGCTCTCCACAAGGCACCTTTAAATCAACATGTCATGTGGCTGCACCGAATTCTGGTGGTTTGAGGCGTCCTCCAAAGTGGAATTTCTCCTTGTGTGGGTTGATGTATATTGGCAACATATATTCTAAACTTGCCTGCATGTGTCTGTCTATGTGTCCGTTACTGTGTAAAGCAGCTGCTGAGCTTAGATGTGTAATGTGGCTACACAAGCTGCCATCACCAGTTCCGCTCCTTGTCTGATTTACAGTCAGACGTTAATCAGACACATGTACACAAACACACTGCGGTATACCTCTTTCACACCCTGTCCACATGTGCACACAAACACTTTCACAATCATAACCCTCCACCTTACTCCAGCCTCGCCCTCTCTGCCTCTCTTTCCAGTTAGACAAGCCACATATACCCAGGAAATTTACAATCCAATCAGATGTACAACCAGGACTGGTTTGAATACTTTTTCAAGGTACAAAATGGGGAGGGGGTATTCAATTTATCCCACTGTAGAATAACTGCTTGTTACGCCAGATGAATCTAATGAGTTTTCACACTGCAAGAAACATCTGGCACATTTTCCCTCAGTGGTGTTATCTTCTTTTATTATTTACATGTCATGAGACACCATGAGCCGCTATGTGTAAATGCCAAACTAAGGTATAGTTCTTGACAGCAATATATAACATATGTGATAAAAATTAATTCACAGCTTTTTAATTGCCTCTACATAATGTTTGACTGCAGGTGGTCTTAAGTACCCTCCTGCTACTGCACAAATCTGGCAGTCTCCTCTCAGTCAGGTTTTCACCTGAATAATGCGTTTTCAAAAACTCCACTTTTCATGTTTATTTACATTGTTTGAATTAATAGCTTCACTGACATAAGTAAACTCCATACAATGATGTTTATGTTCTTGCTTACTTGCTGGATACATTTGTGGAGTGGCCTCCCACTTGTTTATCCAGTCTCCTATTTAAGGAGATTTTTGGTTTGGTTAAGTCTTATCTGGCTTCAGGATAGGTTTGCAGGGTAAATTGTTGCGCTAACTTGGCATTCATGAATAATACCAAATAAACTGAAGGAATTAAATGCAAATATCATCAGAAATAGGTGCGGATCTTATCGCTCCCTCCTCACCAGCAGACTCTCTGATTACTCTTTTGCCTCACCACCACTCTCTGCTGCCATGGCGTAATGTCTCTGTTCCTTCATTTTCTGCTTTGTGACAAATTGTATTACTTTTCTTCTATTATTGTCAAATAGTATCAGACTTTAGTCTTCACCAAACACCACATGAAAATCGAACCACCCTCGGGCCGCTCTAAGTGGTTCGGAACCACATAAACAGTTGGTCAGCTGTAGAGGGCATGGAAGGAAGCCACAAATTTGGGGGTAGAGTATGGGGGACCACAGCAAGTAAACATTGTAATTTAAAGCGTCATGCATGGTGGTTCGATCAAGAGCGGATGGGTCAAAGTTATGCGTGCAGTGTGTTAAATCTGAAAAAAATGTTGAATGTACTTGTAGAAAATTTGACTAACTGCCAAACTGAAACTCATCTCCATTAAACAAGGGAAATCAGATCATTAGCAAAGCAATGCTGGAAGGATGGTAATAATGGTTTTAACACCCATGGATTGCCTATTATGCATCATTATAAATACAATCTCTCTGGTGGTTACTTCTCTCAAACATTTCACTCTAGTAGAGTAGAGCAAATCACCCTGTGAGCTGCAATATTAGCACTGCTTTCAAACAATATAGTAACTTTCATGGTTTGGGCAATTTAATCAACAGCACCACAAAATTCGCAAGCACTGTGCCTCATTATTATAATAGCTCATTCTTCTTTCAGGGCCTGATGTCAGAAGAAGTGAGAGTACAAAAATGTTTCGAATAAGAGCGAAATCATCTATATTTGACAAGAGTACGGATTTAGCCGAAAGTAGTATTCAACTGTTTGAATGCCAAACATAAAAAAATACCCTACTTATAGTGTGAAGTCATTATCCAGTCACAACTGCACCAAAACCTGCTATGTTTTTGTTTTTTGGAGCGATCACGGCACACAAATGTTCCTCAGTAAGTGGTTCTTGTCTATCAAAATAAATCTTTAATATTCTCAATACATTTCAATTTATTTGAAATGCCTTACATTCATCCAACCTCGGTCTTTCCTCTTTATAGTGCCATATGTCAGAGGAGAGTGGGATTATTCCTGCATACATTTAACGTTCGGTATTGCTGCCATCAAGGGAAGGCGAAACAAACAGGAAAATAGGCAGAGGCAGAGTGCTGCTTTCTTGGAGGCAAACCAGAGAGGTGGTAAATCATAACCCCCGAGCTGAAACTGAATTCACCACACCTATCAAAACCCATTTAGGATCAGAGGCCAGAGGTCCAACCATTTACTATCTGTGAGCTCCCGCTTTTTCTTCAATCCTTTTCTTTCAGGGGAAGAAAACAGATAAATGAAAGCCAAATACACATGGCTAATCCATAGCATCTCTCCAAAAAGGAAATTATTATATTTGAAGTTATGAAAGTGCTTCCTGAAGTAAAGGAACTGCACTAGATTTTTTAGGCCTGTGTCTTGATCTAAGAAAAACACAAGCAGACGCGTACTGGCAGAAAGACAAATATATGCCCTTCCACAACCCTCCCTTTCTCTTACTAGCTCCATGTGCGTTGTGATTTACAGTATATCTCAAAGGAAAAGGAATTTTTTTACAAAATAGTGAAAGTGATGGAAAACTCCAAAAGGTTCTTCTGGCCAGAGACGTGAAGGGAGGAAATTGCATTGATTTAAGCTCAGCTTCTTTTGGCATCTGTCCGCCTTCTTCGTTTTTCTTTCCTAAAGTGAGGGCGTTCCACGGCAGCCGGTTTAGATACAGTCATCTAAGATGTTTTTCTTTGTCTCTCATTATAACCACAGTAAGCTGATAAGTGGATGTGAGTGGCAGCATCTAGATGCTTTAAACTTCAACTACAATCAACTTTTTTGTGGAGAGCAGATTTACAAACTGCTGCTTCCATTCATAAAATGAAGCAAGAGTGTATACAATGATGATAAAGAACTTACTTTAACCGTGTAATGCTGAATACCACTCAAAGTTGGCAAAAGGATATGTCATTTCTGATTGATGAACAAAGAGCTGAGTCATGCATAGTGGGGGTGTTGTTTTAAGATTTTATCCACTGCACAGTTTGAAATATTTCTCCTTGCTAGTTAGTCAATAGAATTTGTGGAAAAAAGGCCCTTTTTACATGGCTTTCTTAATTTTCATCATCACATTATTATGACTTATAGTCTAGCTTTAGTCTAGTTTAGCTTTGAGAACATTTTGGTGAGAAGAATGAGCGTTTTAGTAGAACTTCAGCTGACTGGTCCAACTGTTTGAGGCCAAAAGAACTGATAATGAAAATTTGCCAAAAAGTGACATCAATTTGGAGAAAATATTTGCAGCTACCATAAGTACTATATATCTTGCTACTGCCCCGTAGACTTAATTTAAGTCCTAAGCCATATTGTCTAATATATCACAAATAGATCACATTTAGCTGGTATAGAGCCATTCAAAATAGACAGGACCTGACTATCAAATGTGTGCTGCAGTGATATTGTGATGCCTAAATGATGCTCTAGAATCATGTGCCATGATTGCAGCTGTGGGATGTTTGTATTTAGAAAGAAGAAACTGTGAGGCAGGGGACAGAGCTGAGTTTAAAAGTGCATATTTTTAGCTCCTCATCTGGAGCTTTTATTTACAACTCGTTGATGTTTTCCCCGTTTTTCTCCATGTCTTCACAGCTTTGGAATGCTCTCTCCGACAACAGATCCATGGTTTCCCTGCTACAGCAAAGGGCTTCAGTTTATTGATGGCTGCTTCCCCACTGAGTTCCCATATCATCAGCCAGTTTTCTTCACAGTCTAACCTAATTCCCCGATGGTGTCCAATTGCCACAAACTAAGAGACACCCCATACGGCTTGTTTCACCACGACCAGCATTTTCCCCCTATTAGCTGAACATTGAGGCATTATCTCTTTTTGTGTCTGCACAAATGTAATTAATGTAATTATTAATGTAATGTAATTATCAAGGGGAATATTAATGAACTGCAAAAATGTCTTAATTAATTTACATTCCATCATTGTTAAATGGGAATAGCCTTCATATGAGGGATGTTTCAGCTGTATTCAGCTGTCATCCTGGAGAAACCTGAGCTTTCTGTTGTTACAATGTGACATTTTTTAACATATTGGAACAGTTAGGATGGCCCTGATCTCTACGACCTCATGACCCTCACTCACGTCTCCGCACAGCCTTGAAGAGATGTCTCGCCCAGGGGGCCGAAGGAGAAACAGAGGGTGGGGTGAGGTTGGACATCCAGAGGTTTGGACGTGTCACTGGTTCAATAGACATGCTGGACTCAAAGATGAATATACACCCACACGCATATACACACACTGACAGCTGTACATGATGTAGCCCCAGGTGTGCTGTGCTCAGGATTGGTTGGTCGGCTCTATTTGAGACCTTATGCCATTCTTTGATGGCCTGAACAAATTCCCTATGGTTTGCAGTGGTAGAAACGGCTGTATCGCAAAAGCAGCAGCCTTAGCTGTCAGAAGTTAGATCCAAAGGAAAAACCTCCCCCTCTCACCTCAGCTCATTCCCCCTTTTCTACCACTCCATAAGCAAACATACAAACCCTTTAAGTGACAACTTCTTCTTGCCCCAAATACGTCACTAAAGCCCGGAAAATGAAGAGGAAGGAAAGGCAAAGAGCCATTGCTACATGGTTTTCAGTGTGGGAGATCATACAGAGGCTGTGAGACTGTTTAAGGTCTTTCCAAGCTGTCGTTTTGAGCCATAAATGAAAGCAAAACAACAGTGTGGGAGCCAGCCGAGCCAGTGGAGGCTCAAGGACTTCATACTTTGAGTCTTAGTTTCATATCAAGCCAAAACCACTTCACCAACTCCTCTAGCTGTGTACCTGCCTTCCAGCCATCCATTTTCTCTCCAGATCCAACCTACTTCCCTGCATGTCACACTGCTCAGAGCTGTACTCAGGCTCTCTCCCAGTCATTTTGGTCGTATCTTTCCCTTTCTCATTTCTGCTATATTTGTCCTCCTCTCTATTTGATTGACACATTTCACATCACTACTGAGGGGGAAAAAAAGGAGAAATAACTGACCTCTTTACCTCTCTTTGCCTCCTTCTCTCAGTCCATTTTCTTTACATTTCCTGCTCTTTTCCTCTCCCTCTCCTTTTCTGTCTGCCTCCTTTGCTCCACTTATGCATCCCAGCAGTCTAGATTTTCTTTCCTCAGGTTATAATAGTTAGACTGTGAAATCACCCGGGCCCCACACCCCTCCCTTCATCCCTGTGTCCTTCTTTCCCCTTCCACTCCCTAACATCTTCCTCTCCCTACTCTGATCCCCTCCCTCATCTTACTACTTATAGCCAATCTTTAATATTTATGGCCTCAAAGCTTGAGCAGTGGGTGGGGGCACAGGGCTTTACTTCGCCTATGATTACTTGCGTGTTGTCAGGCACCAAACAAGGTGAGGGTTACACTACAAGGTTGAGGCTGTGAAGCTGCAGCCTTGCAGAGCAGAACAGACAGAGGCTACCCAATCTCCTCTGAGCCTCCATACTGAAGTGATTAGGCCACAGGAAGCTGAACCTGACATTGCTGACACGAGGCCCCCCTACCACATCCTGCCTCAATATCCACCCACACCAACTTTCTATGCTGACACCCGACGCACCGTGGCAACCGCAAGGGTGATTTACATATTCTGATATGGTGACAGAGGATGGAAGTGCGGAGGATGTAGCAGGACACTCAAGAGAGTGGAAAAAAAGTCAGGAAGAATTCTGCGATCAGTGAAAAAAAAATGAAGAATGGAGAAAAAAATGTGGCGAGTGCTTCTTTATTGTTTCCCTGTCTTGTGGGGTGGTGACAGAAACAGAGCAATGCAGCTTGCCAATTTCAAGCCTATTAACAGTGAGATAACTACTGCAGGTGCTTTATTTTGGCTGCTGAGATCACATGAATCAAGAGATTTGTGACATTAGGTTTCAGTAATCTTTCTACAGGAAGAGGATTTATATGTGGCTCAAGTACTCCATTATCCCACATCTTGCGTCCTATAAAATAAATAAAAGAGAAATACATATTATTTAAGTAACCATTACTGGTTCCCCCCTCCCTAAATAAATAAATAAAATAAAAAAAACAACATGCACCAATTAAATTTCTCCTTTGCAATCCAGTATGTCTTAGCACAGAATTTGGAAACACACAATTACATAAAATGCATGACATTTTGAACAGAAATCGTGATAAAGATAACCTTCTCGAAAGAGCACTACTGCCCTCTTGTGTTTGGGGGTGTAAAGGGCAGAATTAAGAGCATGCAGATTGCACTTGATTTGTTTACTTTGGAGAAACTACACCACACTTAAGGAACGCAAGTGGGATAAAGATATGGATTTCACTCACTCACTCACTCAGAAAATAAATATACAAACAATGTTTCCTCAAATTGCTTTATTATTCCCTAGAATTAACAGAGACTGACTAAAAAGGTTTACACAATACATTGGGCTTCTTCTATTTACACATGAGAGTATACAGACAAGTATAGTTTGCATTCTGCATTAAATATTCATATTATCTAACAATTAAAGTTTAAACTGCATATCCCCAACATTTAAAGTGAATATTTTGCAGGTTAAATGATACAAGTTAAGGCAGCAAAATATTCACAATTCTTTCATAAGCACTGAACAAATCCAAACCTGGCTGTGTCTAACCAAACCTCCACATATTTTATTTTAGCTGTTATTTGTTCTCTCTCTCTGTCTCTCTCACACGCTCCTTCACCAATCAAAATGTGTTTCTTTTTTTAAGTAGTAGATTGCTCTCTGTTTGACTCCCATCTCCGGTGAAAGTGTTTCATTTCAATAATGCAGAAGTGAAACCAACTCCATTTAAAGAGAGAGCCTCAGTGAATACTCTGGGGGCCGTGGGAATAATCAAAACACCGCAAGAGCCAGCGAGGAACACAAACTCCAGTTAAGAACAAAGGAAATGGAAATCAATGGCAGGATATGCAGATTTTTTTGACAGCTCGACACGCAAATAATCTTTTGGGAGTTTGCCCTCTGTTGCCTTTGCCAGGTTAAAATAACAACTGAGTAGGGAAATATAAAATGCAGAGAGGGCACAGCAATACACCTACTTAGTTTTTGTGTGAAGGTGTTCCAAAACAATCAATAAAGAATGTACTGCATTGAAAGCAAGACTGAATTGCCTAAGGCATGGACATATCTATAAGTGGACCTCAGGAATTAATTTAAAGCTGAACTCCGTATTACTTAATAGTTGCACTTTACAGTTCATGGGCAGTTGTATATGTCAGTTTGTCGACATTTAAGAAGCTTGAGCAAAACCTCCATCTTATGGGCGTCTTTCTTGAAGCAGCTGAGTAAGGTATAGTCTCTCATAACAGATTCCAGCATGTCAGGTTGCACTTCATACTGGAATAGGCCTTGTTCACTGTATGTTGTGGTTATCATTCCTTCGTCCAACATCTGCACAGCAAAAAAGCAGAAATATTAAGAAAAAGGAAGTTGTGTTGTCTACAAATAGTTTTAAAGTTAAAGACAGAAGGAAATAATATAATATCAAAATAAGTGACTGATTAATTGGAACTTGACATTTAATTACATACAAGAAATAACATGTAACTGTTCCAATCATACATGATAGTTCGGGTTTAGCTGTACAACAGAAATGTGCTTTGACCAACCTTCTTGATGAGGACCACTACCCCTTGCTCCAGACTGATCAGTTTTTCAGAAACCCACTTGGTCTTGTTGAGCAGCATGTCAGGAGCGCCATCGTAGTGATCCATTGTGGTCTGCAGGTAGACCAAAGGTCCAATCCACGACTGAACCAGTATCAGCACAGAGTGGAGCAACCATTTGTCCTGCAGGGTATACAGGTGATGAGTTGATAGAATTGAATGAAAATAAATAAATAAAATCACAAATATAATATACAATATAGAAAATAAACTACAAAACATGACAAAGCTACAGTAGAGCTGACTTTGCTCTACTTGTCTTGAATGTTTCTGTAACATGGTAATAAACAGTTGCAATCAAGAAGACCTTAATAATGGCTTCTGATCAAGGGCTTGTCAGCTGCAAACCATTCAACCAATGAAATAGGCTAAAATGTCATGGATGAAGCAGTTGAGCCTGCAAATTCCCCTAAGCAGAGCAGACTCTAAAGCAAGTGCAAATGGCCACCCTGCAAATGGCCATTAACCGCATCACAGGCAACATTTCAACAGAAAGGGCAGGGGATAAATTATAAGATAAAGAAGAGCCTTGCAGTACATGCAGTTTCAAAGATCACATTTACTATTACAGTGACTCAACCAGCAGTTTCAATATTAGTGGTACTGAGTCCTGAAATAAATGGCATTTGCCCTATATATTTGCCCTCTGTTAGGGGTAGAAATCTTATTGTATTACTTCCCACCAAACCAGATTGCATATCACACCAGCTTCCATCCTGCTGATTAAGCTGACCTTTGGCCTAAAAGTTTCTACCCTGTTGGACTGTAGTCAAAACATCATTGTCATGGAGTAGTAAGTAAACTTTATTCATAAAGCGCCTTTTAAAAGGTGCCGTACAATGCAAACATTAAAGAGATAGAGAAATCACTATATAAAAACAATAAAATGAAGCTGAAGCTAACTAAATAAAAGCGATAAAGAGACATTACAAGACGAATGGCTTATGAAACAGGTGAGATTTTAGCAGCTTAGGGCCAAGGACTAAACTTTGTGGCACACGAATGTGAGCATGTCAGCTCGGCAGCTGAGGAGACATAGCGATCAATGGCCACTGAAAAACTCCTGTGTGACAAGTAGAATGCAAACCACGCAAAGGCAGTCTCCGTTGTGATGCTGAAACCTACTAAGGAGAATTGAGTGATTAACCATGCCGAAAGCTGCACTCAGGTCAAGTAGCAACAGGACCAAACATTCCCCAGCATTTGCATGCATTAAGATATCATTTGACACCCTGGGAAGTACAGTTTTAGTCCTGTGCCTCAAACAAAAACCAGATTGGAATTTATCAAAGGTTTTGTTGCTGTCCAGAACCTGTACACAATCTGCTTACAAAATATTTTCTCAAGGTCCCCCGAAATAAAAGGAAATTCAGATACAGATCTGTAGTTACTGGGAAGCAGTGGGACTAGACTTGGCTTTTTTAAGACTAGCTGAATAATTGCATTTTTAAAATAATTGGGCACATAGCCAGAGCTGAGAAGGCTATTTACAATGGACACAATGTGAGGTCCTACAGAGCTAAAAACATCTTTGAGAGGGGAGGTCGAAACAACGTCAAAAGAACTGAAGGAGGTAAATTCTTCTAAAATGACTTAATAGTGAAACATGGGTTGGACAGTAAACCCTATGAGTACAGGAAGGCAATATTTTAGACCTTATGTCACTGGCCTTATCCACAAAGATTGAAAGAGACATGACACAGTCATCATTTGAAAAGACCTGTGCAGGTGGAGGGGAACGGCTCATCAGTCTATCAATAATGCCAAACAAGGCTCTAGGATTTTTCTTATTGCTGTCAATTAAGTAAGAAAAATCAGTAGTTCCTGCCCAGGGTGATCAGTAAACATTTTAAAAGGAGTAACATCATCTAAGTTTGACAGACAAAGGTTAATAAAAAAACAAACTAAGTCATTGGTCTAGGTAGGAAATAGCCATATTCTTAATTATGTTAAGATGAAGGTGAAGTTGGCAGAAGAGAAGCTATTGAGAGTGTTGGAACCAGTCGTGCATTTGATGGGTGTCAGTATTAACCACAATATCAAAAACAATACACATAATATCAGACACAAAAAAGGTTCTGACCCAAAGTAAAAACCAGATCAAGAGTATGACCACGATT
Source organism: Argyrosomus regius (assembly GCA_946959425.1). Taxonomy (NCBI): domain Eukaryota; kingdom Metazoa; phylum Chordata; class Actinopteri; family Sciaenidae; genus Argyrosomus; species Argyrosomus regius. The sequence continues at coordinate 20,429,769 of OX336889.1, read as the reverse complement.
GTGAGTTGGCCTTGATGCATGTTGCATTAGATTCAGAGTTGTGCTCAAGAACTCAGCAGCAAATATATCTGACCAACATGTATGTTAGAATCTCCAACAATCAATACTTTGTCATGCATGACAACCACAGAAGACAAAAACTTAGTAAATTCAGCTAGAAAGCCAATATTTGGGCCAGGTGAGCGGTAAAACAAAACAAAACAAAACAAAAGGGTTAGCCCATCTGATCCTGAGCAGAACAAAGTGAGAACAAAGTCCGTGGGACAGAGTTCAGTCAAATTAAAATTCAGCCATATTATGTCCATGTTTCAAGCAAGTCTCAGTAATAAATAAAAAAATCTCAGACCGTGAGACATTAAGAAGTCCCTTAGGATAAAGGTCTTACTGCACACTAGCCTTGTATTGATGAATGTCATTTTAATTGGAGTGGATTGTAGTGACCCTTTGACTGGTAGACACAAACGCCGACACATATTCAGTCAAGTAAGTCAGAGGCCCAACACTTACTGTTAACGGTCATAGTGCTGCCAAATGGTAAAATCTGGTAGGCGAGTATGTGTGAGATTTAAGGACCTCTCATTGTAATTAGTGCAAACAGCTCATCATTCAACAGCTGACAGGGGCAAGAGTTAGATGGAGGCGAGGTTCACTTGCACAGATAGTGCAAGGAAAGCTTGGTCTCTCAGCAGCTTCATAAACAGACTTGTTTATGCAAACAGCCATGCATTAATCCCAGCCTAAAGCCTGCACACACACACACACACACACACACACACACACACACACACACACACACACAAATGCACAAGCGCAAGCACAAGAATTATTAACTACTCTCAAAGACAAACAGACACAAAACCATGCACTCACATAAACACACGCAACATCCTATACTTGTATTTCATTTGGCTTGCATACAAACACTCTGCACTCACACATTGGCATGCACATGTTGACATTCCTAATAGATTAAGATCAAAGCCCTGACAAAGGGAAACAAAGTAATCCAATGGTGATCAGTGGTCATGTACTCACAGAAATTTGTTGGATTTCACTTTTGGAACTGGGGATGGGAAAGGCTTTGGTGATGCATGCATAGCCAGCTTGGTTCCTCTGGAGTTGCAATGAGAATGGGACAAACATCTCCTCCTACAATCCATTCAAGCATGGGGGAAAAAACAAACAAAAAAACGTATATATATATATATGCACACGCCCATGGAGTTCATGCATTTGCCCATACACAGATATGTATTTGTGTTACAATACTTATCATCACTTCAACTGATTCACCCATTTACCTTAAAGCGTTAATGTTTAGTGTGTAAAGCTTTCTTTATATTTGATTGTATTTCCATATTCAAAACATAAGGTAAAGGCTATAATCCAATCTGTTTGTAGTTCGAACTTTAGGCAATATAAAATGGTTAAACCTTAAAAAAATAACTCCTTAAAAAATGGACAAGCAACACTTTAGTGCATTATTCTAACTGATCTGAAAGCCTTTGGATCTCCTAGGTATAGAATTGCAAGAACACACAGTTACAAACACACAACAAAGACACATCAGAAAAACAATGACAAAAGCTCCACCAATCTCGGCCACTGGAGACACAGCAGAGACACATTTTGTTCTCCAGCATGTTCTCATCTGTAGACCCCATGCAGCGTCTTCTCAGTAACAAGCTCATCCCATTTCAAAGACCATTTTGGATCTCGAGACGCAGAGTGACGGGAATTCAACAGGCTGCAAAACCTGTCCTCTCACTGCTGCAGTATATCATTATCACATTCATATTACTCCACTGTCGGCGTGCTCCTTCAATAAAACATCTCTGGCTTAGAAGAGGCACAGAACATTACTTTGAAGCCTGGCAGTGAGGCGATGATCATGTCAGAATCAAAAGCAAATAACACATCTAACAGAAAGTGTCAATGCTTTTGGTGCAGCATAGTGTGGGAAAGGCCAACAAAAAGTCATTTGCCCTCATTTCAAGAGTTGTTAGATTGCATGTTAGATTGTAGCATAGTATGAGTAGTGCTCACTACCAAGACTATAACTGCTGAGACATGTATTTTTAAGTACTTAATACTTACATGTGAAAAAACAATAGAATTTCATTGCACTTGAGATGAAAACTTGAAAGTGCAAACTTCTGCATCACTGGAGCATTTGCCAAAGGCTACATTTCTACAAGGCTTTTCAAAACACTTATTTCAAATTCTATGAAAACAAACTAATTCATGCCCAACATAAGCAGATACGAATGCCCCCCCTGTAGGTAATAGATTTTCTTAGATTGCCTTGCAGTTGAGTTCCTCCCTCATGTGCTACTCTGCTGCTTTTCATGTGCTACTGTGCAAAAACTGATTTAGTTTCTAGTGAGGTTATAGACGTAATATATATATATATATATATATATATATATATATATATATATATATAGCTTGAACTGTATTTTGTAAGAGCCTGCTAATACAATTGTTGGGTTTTCAAAAGTATTGATAGTTTCATACTTTTTCATGTGTTTAAAATGATACATTCTCTGTTTTTACACATTTGATAGTGTACAAAATTCTGAAGTTATTAAAAAATAGATCTACAATCAGAACAACGGCATTTGTAAATGATTAACTAGTGGACAATCTAGTGGACTGATCACAAATATGGTAACATATTCAAATGAAATATCTAATGCTCCCCAGTTACACTGTTATCCTGTGGGAAACTCTTGCCTTGGTATTGTTTGTAATACTAGTATTGTATCAAAGTTTAAAGTTCTGGTATCCTGACAAGTTTAAACAATGTGTCTGCTGAACAGTTAAAACATGTTATTCCCATAGAGTGTGCAAGTGCAAAGATTCATTTCGGGGTAATGGTCCATGTTACTCACAAACAAAGAGCATGATTCTTCTGAGACACGGTATATAAGCTCAGCATGCTGGATGACTCGGTCTAGAAGTTTCTCTTGGGAGATGGAGGGGCAGCGGGAGAGGCTACCCTGCTCTTCCTTACAGTCTAGTGGGATGCTTACAGTAAGCAGATAGGGCCAGAGCAGTAAAGCCCATACACCTCGCTGCAAGGCTGAAGAAAAACAGAGATGTAACATATATTCACAAGTGAATACCCCTCTCATCTTTGCTGTAGTGCTATATTTACTTTCTTCAAAATCGCATAAATCAAAATCACTGCACAACGAAATAAAATGAAATGAAGTGTGATGGATTACCTGTCATCATGTGCATTCTGTCAGTAGTCTTCAAGTCTTCTTCAAGCTTTTCTGCCATGCTACCTTTTTTATAAAGCCTGACCAGGCCATGAATTAAGGAAAAGGTCATTTTGGTCTTACGTAAGTTCATGTAAAAAGACACTGGTCTTAAGCCTTTTCTTATGCATAATACCAATATGTTAACTAGTCAGGTATGCCGGGAGTACACATCTTTGTTCCTGACTAAAGGTTTACAAACTGGGATTTTTTTTATTTATCTGACAATATGAAATTCATATCGACTGACCTCAATTTAAATTTTAATGTTTATTCCACCGAACATACTATAGGCCAATAATCCAAGAATGAAGACCGAGACCGATTAGATTTATCCAACAAAAGCTAAAAAAATAAATAAATAAAATAAAATAAAAAACAGGAATGGGCTGAAAAATCCCTTCTTTCAGCTGAGGTAAGTATGTAATGTAGCTTTAAACATGCATGGCACAAAGAAGGCAGACAAGGCAGCGTAGAACTGTAACACAACAAAAAAGAGCTGAATGAATGAGAGTCGAAAATCACTGGGATCTAACAAAACCCCTCAAATCTTCTTTTTATTTTGACATTCATATTTCATTTGGCTCAGAAAACCATGGGTGTGTGAGAGTAGGTCTACCCAGAAGCAATGGTTTCCCCATTGTAATGACAGTGTTTAGCTGTCATAGAAGGAAGCACATATTTAGAAGTAATCCATGCCTGCTTGAGACAGACTCCACTGAATGCTCCTTTTTTTTCTCTTTCAATTTATGTATTTATTTATTGCTGCACTAAATCTTTCCGTTAAATCACTGCTTTTATAAATGTAATGAAATTGGAAGATTACTGGGGTTGTTTATGGTAATAAATTCAGTATTTTGTATTCAGTATTTTGGATGCAAATTACAGGACATTCATGACTTGTACACATACAATTACATTCATATCTATTATTGTTCAGTATAAACAAAGATACTGAATAAGACCATATCCTTAAATGAGGATTTTTATTTTATTTTATTTTTTACATGGACCAAACGATGAAGAGAGGGACTACATTTAACAGGCTTGAGCTCCAATGTGTATTGCATCAGCAAAGCATGTTTAAGAATGAGCTTAAGACAGACAGAGATCAGAAAGAAAAGGCTGATGGGGCTCATGTTACTTAACACAAGGTCCTTCTTACGCATCTTCAAGACACCTGAAGCCTCATGTCTGTCAACCTGTTTCATATGAAAAAGTGTTCTCTTCTAATCATGTCCTTTGGCAGCACATTTTCACCATTTTAGCACACCTTTCCAAAAAAAACATCTTGTTTTCTTCAACCTCCTTATGTTGTCATGTGTCAGAACTCAAGTCGTAGTTGTAACTACAACTCTCCCAGCCAGCGTGTTCATGTGGGCCCCACAAGGGTTAAATACGGGCTATGTGGGTACTGAGTGGGCATGGGCTTGAACTGGGCAAATTTTGGAGGTCCCATGTGGTTTCAGTTACATGAGCCCCATATGTGAAGCCCATGTGGGCTGGCTGTATGAGCCCCATAAGGGATGTAAGTGGGCTAAGTGGGCATGGGCATAAACAGGGCAAATTTTAAGGGCCCCATATTTTTTCAGAAACATGGGCCCCACATGTGAAGCCCACGTAGGCTGGCTAAATGGATCCTATAAAGTATATATGTGGACTAAATGAGTCTGGGCTGGAACTGGGTAACATGGACATGGGCCCTAAGTGGGCTAAGTGGGCATGGTATGGGACTGGGAGACATATTCCTTATAGGCTTCAATTGTGGGGCCCATATTATTAAAACCACAATTGAAGCCTATAAGGAATATGAAGTCCCTTTCAGACAGAATTTGCATGACATTTGTGTAAAGTCTACTTATAAGCCTTGGTTGATTTACACACACAAAAAAAGACTTGAAAAGTGCTTCCTCAGTGTCTGCTTTTACACAGTGAGCCAGCTCTTAGTAAACTAAAGGCTTGCAGATACGCATGCCCGGTGTGTGAACAGCACCATCAGCCTCTATTCATCCTCTGGTCTTAGCTTACAGAGCAGCTGGACTCCGCTCACACACTTTCTGCCTCTGATACTACCTCAGAGCCAGATCAATTCTGTGCTATCCTTACACCTCTGGGCCAGATACAGATGATGGGGCAGAAATTTAGAGTAATGTTTCCACCTTGAAAAGGCAATGTAAATGGGGCTTACTTTTTCAGATACTGCCTCAAAACCGAGGGGTAGAAGAAAAATCCCCAAAGGCTTTGCTGGGACTATCTTGGGCCTAGAAATGTTATCTTTGAAAATAACCATGCAAAATTTTGAAAACCAGTTGGAATGTCTTTGCATCTTAGCATAATAGAAAGGAATGGAATCATTAGAACAAAACTGTCAGAAAAAAATACTATTTATAATTTTATTAATGTTAACCTGTCTTTACAGGTTGGTGGGTTGCCAACATCCACTGTAGATCCCTGACAAGTGGAGGCACAGTCCACCGTGTAAAAATGTACATGTCCAAAAAACCACTATAAAATCCTCATACATCTATATTTTTTTCTACTTTTCTTTTTCATAAATCTCCTAATCAACTTCAGACTTGCTCAAAACTACCAAACAATCAGTCATTTTCAGGATTTTAACCCTTTAAATGCCAGTTTAACTATTTGAATGATTCATTATATTTTACAAAAAAAACAAACAAAAAAAGAATTATTTTCCATATAATAAATAGTAGGGGGGTGGGGTTTTGGTGGTGATTAGAGTCTTGGATATGTCAAAGATTAGCAACAAAATTGATTTGATTACATTAGTATTTTTCATGTAGTGTCAAATACTCCCTCCGGACACCTTGGTGGCCAAAAATGCTTCATTGACTTCCATGAAAACCACATTTTTTAAACTCACTGCAGTATAAAGCCATGCATTCTGGGATCAAATATTAAATGATATATTTTTTTTAACCCTTAAATTGCCAAGTTTTTGTCATGATGCACCGCCATGTTTTTGTCTAAAAAACACAAAAAATGACTTATTTTCAATATACTTCATGCAAACTGGATTATTAATGGTTTGATTATTGCATCTTGGTGTATGTCAAAGATTAGCAGCAATATTTATTTATATGCATTATTTTTTTTTGTAGTGTCATATTTCATAAAATACTCACGTTAAGGCCCCTTCGCACATAAATGTGTGCATGAACATATCAAGCTATAAAAATGTTATAAATGCTTTTTTTTTTTTTAAATTGTTTCATATTTTTTTAAACCAGCATCAGTCCTAATCATACATATCAAATATTTATGATTTTTTTTTAACCCTTAAATTGCCAAGTTTTTGTCATGATGCACCTCCATGTTTTTGTCTAAAACAAAAAAACATTTGTACAAAAAAATGTTATTAGAGTTATTGCCCCACTTTGGGATGAAGGAAACCAGGGTGTGAGTTGGAGTAAATGCAGAGATGGAGGAGAGGGCCTCTCTCCCTCTTACACTAAGGAGCTGAGGGCGAAGCTATGGTCGGGTTTTGCGCATTGTGCCAACCACGGTGATCTTCCTTCAGAACAGCCACCATTGTTTTCCTACTTCGGACTGGCAGAGGAGCTGCTCCGAAGGAGGGAAAAATATGATTACAGTCACCGCTCTCAGCCCCTCCGTCATATGCAACATGACAACACCAGCTGATCGGCCGGTGAACAGAAACCCTCCATGCATGTTTGTATATCACAGGTGACCATACCTGGCCGGCTTCGTAGGCATGCATTGCCGAAATCCACAGCGTCCTTGGTATGGCATGAGTTGCTCGTCCACACAAATGTCCACAGCTGGATTGGACATCAGAGAGAGCTGGACAGTCCACAGACCCCAGATTACCCGGACCGCAGCCAGTTTATCCGCTCCCCCGCGCCGCGGTCTGGACAGCTGGTCGTAAAAGCGCAGGATTCTGCTGATCAACACAAAAGTTTTGACAGACATGGTCGCCTGAAAGGTATGCCGCCCTGACTGGCCATCCTGACTGGTCGTCCCACAGGCTGCGGGTTGCTTTGCCGCGGGGCCGATCGACGCCAGCCAAGGAGTCCAAAGTGAGCCCGCAAGGTGTGCCGGAGTCGTGGTCCATGGGCTCTGGATCGGACTCCATAATGGCAGAGCGCCTCCTCAGTGTTGTAGTACCTCTCCATCGTGCCAGGTACGAAATCAGAGGCTCTGCTCCTCTTTTGTACTTCTGTGCACCGTGCTGCACCAGCAGCTGCAGGTGTGTAAACAAAATCGCGGCCTGTTCTGGTACTCTAACTTTCATGTGCTGGGAAAGGTCCTGTGTTGTGTTAATTTCAAAGTTGTGCAGGGCCCCTTGGTAGATGTGTGTTTTACGTATTTTATAACAAAAAATGTCGTGGTGCTTTGAACATTTGCATAAAAAATACACATGAAACAGAGGATATGGAGAAGTAATGGAAAATGCCATTTCAAAGCTCGCTGCGCTTTTACGCTCGTATGGCAATGCAACGTGTATGCTGTGGACACGTGCGCGTGCACACACACACACACACACACACACACACTCACATGCATACATTCCCACACACACCTACTCACACAACCACACAAACTTAATGCCTCAGAGTTTGTGTAGAGGGAGGAGGGGGAGAATATAGTACAAGTGCCCTCTATCGGAAAAAGCAGGTATTTCCTCCCTTTGGAAATCCCTCAGACTCACAATTATAGCCCCAGGCCTCAAATAAAGCGGAAAAATGAGAATTTACATGTTTTATACTTTACTTTACTCTATTTGAGCAGGATCAAAAATAGTGTTTTGAATGGCTTTCAATGCGCACATTTACGTGCAAAGGGGCGCCAACGTGAGTATTTTCGTCCACGTTGTTTACAATAGGCTAAAAATAAAAAATACATAAAGAAATTTTAATATAAAATATATAAAATATAGCAGAAAGTAAAAGCCAAATACACTTAAATGTGCAAAGGGGCATCTAAGGGTTTTCAACATCTGTCTCAACTGCCGCCGCTGTATGAGGCAGCTGCCACTGCCCTGCCACGACAACTGCTGCTGTGTGGGGCATTGACATGCCAGCGTGTGGGAAAGCTGCCAATTATGCAGAAATCACGCAATGGAAATGCTACTGCCAGCGAGTGAAATACAACTCTGACGATTTTATCTGATGATAAAAACTAAAAACAAATGCCCATAACACCAGCAACTGCCGTGGCAGGCCCGGAAGTGCCACTAGCCCTTTCTCCAAAAGGGCCCCACCAGACTGGTCCATCTCTCAGGTCGGGTCCCCCTAGTGGCCTGGCGCACTTCCGTTTCGTGGAGTGAATTTGCAGCGTTTCTCTCTTGCAGTTGTTTTGGGGTTTTGTGGGTTTTTGGTATTTGCTGCATTTGTTTTGTGGGTTTGTGTGTTTTTGGTTTTGCATCATTCCGTTTGCGGCGCGTTTGCCCTTGTCGGCCACCGTACTAGGTAGACAGAATGGCAACCGGATGCATCTCAGTTACAAGCAAATTTAGCCGATGTTGCCTCTCATGTAGACTTTTTCTGACCATGGGGTACAAAACATGTTAAATGAGAAAGCCTTGCCAGTAAATAAGTAACACTGTGGCTTGTCATTTTATCCCCCTACCCGGCGAGCTGAGACTATAGTGAAATGCACAAACATTCCTTGAAAATGGTGACCGACTACTTTAGCCGGTGTTACGTATTAACTTGTGACCACGTTAACTGGCGACCGTCAGCCAAATGCGTCTGTGGTTGTCGTAGATACGACAGATGTTGAAAACTGGGAAAAGGGACGTAGCTGTCATTGTAGATGCCTCTTTGTTTAGTTTCTTACCCGTTAACGTTGCAGTGTCAAAAAACAGACCTGACTCGTCCTTGCAGTCTTATCTGTGTGAACGCATCATGTACTCCGTCTGGTTTTAAACGTGGCTTGTGTTTGTAAACAGGAAGCGAGTAAGTTAGCTCTTCCTGCTAAAGTCTCTAATAAATCTCCGATAAAAAAAAATTAAATACATTTTCTAAATGCGTCTATGGAGCCGGCTTCAGTAAACATGTGTCAGCAGAAATATTCGGCTTTTAGAATGGCCTTATGAAAAAAATAAAAAGATTTTCACGGGAGTCGAACTCGTACCATTGTGACAAAACGTAGCCTACTAAAGACAGATACTTATCGCAGTTCATCACGAGCACACTAAGACTGTACCATAAAATACCAAATATATTCTGCCGTCTCTTTCAAACATGGGACTGATAGCCAGGTTAACTTGTGACCACACCTGGCTCTGTTACCGTATGAGTCTCAAAATATTTAATATAAAGCTGTATGGTATAGTTGGTGTTCTTCCTGTGAATGTCTATTAAATGTCTGAAACATTTTCCAAATACATCTTTGGAGCCTGACTGAGTAAGCATGTGTCGTGTTGAAACACTGTTCAGCTCTTTCATATACAACATACAGTCTGCTGTGTATGTTTTTCAAAGTCAGGAGACGGACAATGAGATCAACTTGTGACCACACGGCTCATACGGTGGTATGCGTAACTTGCAGATTCGAATGATTTACGGTATTTCATATTTTGGTTGTGTACAGAGATCTAGTTTCAACACAAAGATGCTTTGCCGAGAGTTTATTTGTGTAATTGTTTATACAACTGTTGACGATAATTAAGATTTATATGGATATAGTAGTTCCACTCAGGTGGAATCAGGATGAGAGGCTGTGTCCAATTAACCACTTGACAGAAAAGTATATAAGCCATTTTTTTTTTTACATTCCTCAAAACAATAAATGTATTCAGCAAGGCTATATTGACAATAATTAATATATCCATATAAATCTTAATTATCGTCAACAGTTGTATAAACAACTACACAAATACACTTTTTTACGGCATTTGGCTGATGGTCGCCAGTTAACGTGGTCACAAGTTAATACGGAAATGTATTTACACATTTAATGGCCTGTGAAAGTGAATGGAATAAATATTGTACAGGGTTTTAGCTACATTTAGTAGCGGTGCTCTGTTGTCAATAAACACACATGGTGATGGTGCTGCAACCGAACTACACAGCTGTTAAATGATTGGCTGAATGCCTGTCACTCCTAGCGTCCATGGGTATGATACCTGTTTCAATGAGCCAGGCAGTGGGCACATGTGGGACTGTCTGTTAGATGATTGGCTGTTTGTGTGTCATTCTTAGCACGCCCCATTGTCAAGGGATATGACAGGCTGATTATGAGCCGGGGCGTATTTGTTATGTGCTTTCATGTTGTGCATTTGTGCACGTCAAATGATCAGGGGGGTATTCCATCAACGTAGCTAAGAATTGCCAGACTTAGGTGTAAGCTTGAAGCTTGACTAAGCTCCACTTCCCAATCTAGCTCCAAGTCGTTCCATCAAGTGAAATCAGCTAGCTCCACCTGACGCTTAGTCAAGCCTCACCTGTTAAGCCTCAACTTGTGCACGCCCACAGGGAAAATAAAAAGCCCATACTAGTCGAGAGCGAAAACTGTCAAAAATGCCGAAAAGCAAGGGAAAAAGCCGTGCAGAGATGTTCTCCGCAGCGGAGGAAACCCTCCTCGTGGAGGTATATGAGGATTACAGCCACGTAATTCGAAAGAAGGGCAATACCGCGGCAATGAACAAAGCGAGGGATGTGGCGTGGCAGAATATTGCCGACAGGCTGAATGCGTAAGTGACAAAGAAAATTAAGTATTTCAGCATCATCATGTTATATAAATCCCCCATCAAAGGGACAAAATATATGTAGACAATAATCTACCAATTGATTTCTTGATGGTTTTTGTTTTAAACTAATCAATTATGTGGACCTATTAATGCAACCAAATCCCTAAAATTAAAAGGAAAATCCCCAAAGAACAAAAAGACAGCCCTAATAAGTAACATTCATATGAACGTAATTAAAATAGCATTATTGTTTCACTGCAATTTATGTGAAATTCTCCATATTTTATCATTTGGCAGCCCTAGTAGTAATGTTAGAAAGTGATATTCATCACATTTATCAACTGATTGTTATGCAAATCGATGGGATAGCTTTAATTTATTTCCTGCATGGCCAATTGCTCTGTTTAATTGTATAGAATTTATATCATTTTCATTTAAGCCTGTCATTTTTACATGCTGTATTTGTGCTACTTCTGTATTTTGTCCCAGATGCTATATGTTGAATTGTTGTATTTTCAATTTATTTTATGTAAAGCACTTTGAATCACCTTGTGCTAAAATGTGCTATATAAAGTTGCCTTGCCTACATTTTTGATAATGATAGGCAACATTTAATCAAAGTATTTTACATGACTCATCACATTTATCATACAATTGATGGTAGATTATTACATTAAGAATGCAGTGTTGGTTATCATTCTATAGGAAATAATCATATAACAGATCTATTGATTGTAAAAAAAAGTTATTATTTATCTAGAATCATTTAGCAAATCAAGCAATTCAATGGAGATGAGGACCCCTATTACAGTAAGTGAATGCAGGTGACAGCAAATCAATCATCTATCTCCTATCAATCGGAGGCCCTAACCCTTGTTACATCAAAAGAATGATGATCTCTTTAAATTGCCTCTATGTATGAAATGTGCTATAGGGCAGACATGGTGTGTGTCCCTCACGGTTATGTCTCAACAAAAGCAATCTCAGTAGCCAGAGGAGGACCGGCCACCAGGTCAAAATCAAATATAAGAACAATCTTAGCAATGGTAAGTGCTCCATAATGTAATGTGAAATGTATCAGTCAAAATAGATGCGCAGCTATGAATATATACATATCTTCTTTAATGTACTTATAGATAATATATAATTATTAGTATAAATAATTTCTTTAATACATTTTATTATATATTTTATGTTTTACATATTATTTTATCATTCCATGACAGTTGTGTGTCTCTGTTTCTGTCTATTGGACATTCTTTGATCATAGATGGTGCTAAGCTTCACTTTTAGCCTGCTACAGACCAGGTTTGCCCGGCAGCATAAGTTACCATGGTTACTTGGCTGGCATTCACATTAGCCACCTTGGTGGAACAGGGTTGAGGCTCAGATTGATGGAACGGAAACCTGAGCCACAGTTTTGGTTTAGCCAGGGTTGAGGCTTAGCCAGAGTCATAGTTTCCATGGTTACTGAGTTGGGGCTAATCCCAGCCTCTTTGATGGAACCGAACTCTCACTCATATTAGCCAGACTTGGCCATTTAAGCTTGGCTTTGCCTTTAGCCTGCTTGATGGAATACCCCCCTGTTCTTATTGCTATCAAGGATTATATATCAAGGATTATTGCTATAGTTTTATTATGTGTCTTAAAATGGAGAGTATATGATTGTCAGAATTAACAGAACACAAGTAAGTGGATGAGGTGTGTATGAGAGATGGATTTTTATAAAGGGTTCTGTGATTCACATTCCTTTTATGATTATTCATTTTATGAATTTAACCGTTTGTCTAATTTGAACCTTGATTTAACTTATGGCTACACAGTATACAAAATAAAATGGTTAGAAGCGTGTGACAGTTTGGCCATTACAGTGTAATGCCGTACATTCAGCAGAATTTAGAGACCAAGACTTATTGAGTTGTGTTTGGATTTTAATTTTCAGTTCAACTCTGAATTCAATGCATTTATCAACCACTAACCAATGTATTTAAATCAAGTTGATTCAGATTTTGCTATGGCCATCAAACTTATATTCAACACAGTACATTATTACTGCATGTATGTAAAAGGAAATTTATTATTTTGGCCAATAAAACACATGCTTCTCCGGTGTATTTTATTTTTTTAGGATGGTTCTTCCATTGCATGCAATGATGCTTTGTATTGTATGTTTTTGCAGGTCTCTGAGCATCTGATATTTTGTGGGCATCACCAGTAACCAGTGGTAGAGTATCAAGAGGTTCCACAGAAGTTCTAACCCTAACAGTTCCAAAAAGGTAAATGAACACATGGACATATTTTGATGACACTAAGGGAAATGTTTTGAGGGGTTCTTTATTATTTTTTTGTTATGGAATGTTGTCAATGTATAGTAACACAGCCAAATAGAGTCTAAATGTCTCTCTGCGTAGACAGTGTAGCCTGCAAGTCAGGATACATCCTCATCCTCCTGTGTCGCGGAAATGAACAGCCAGATTCCTAATGAAGAGTTGGATTCTCAGATTCTGGCTGTTTACATAGCAAGTGGACAAGAATCAGATTCTGAGATGTTCTACAGTGATAGCAGTGAAGAATTAAATTTGGATGGTAGCACTGACGGAACTAATCCTTGTAATGATCTGAACAGGAAATTAGCTGATTGGGCCCCAAATCACAATATTTCAAACAGTGCATTGTCAGAACTATTGCATATTTTAGTGCAGTCCGGCCTGGATTTACCCAGAGATCCAAGGACTCTTTTGTCAACCTTAACAACCTGTGAAGTCAAAGAAATTGAAGATGGTAGCTACTATCATTTTGGAGTGTCAAATGCAATTATTTCACAGCTGTCACGTGAGTCAGATCCTTCAACAGACACTCTAACTCTCTGTGTTAATATTGATGGATTACCGCTCTTCAGAAGCTCCAAAATGGAGTTATGGCCTGTTTTGGCCAAGATCAAAGAACTTCCAAGGTCTAATGTTATTATCATTGGTCTGTATGCAGGCCCAACAAAGCCTAATTCTGTTGATGATTACTTAAACAATTTCATTCAGGACCTGAAGGTTATAACAAATGAGGGGTTGCATTACAATGGAAAGCATTACAATATTGCTCTGCCGGATGCCTTCATCTGTGATGCACCTGCCCGTGCCTTCTTGAAATGTACCAAGGGTCATTCTGGTTACAACTCCTGTGAACGCTGTACAGAGCATGGGATTCGCATGGACAATAAGGTGGTGTTTCCTGATTTGAAAGCACCACTTAGAACAGATGCTCAGTTTGCAGATATGATAGATGAAGAGCATCATCATGGTGTTTCACCCCTACAAGAGCTTGGTGTAGGGATGGTGTCAAGCTTTGTACTTGATTACATGCATTTAGTTTGCTTAGGAAATGTTAGAAAACTGGTAAGTCTGTGGATCAAAGGACCTTTAAGGTGTCGGATTTCTGCAACCACCATCATCATTATCTCTAACCATCTAAAATCAATTAGAGAACATCTCCCAAGGAATTTTTCTCGAAAGCCACGGTCACTTATGGAATACTGTCAGTGGAAGGCCACTGAATTCAGACAATTTTTGTTGTATACGGGTCCTGCTGTTCTTCAAGGATGATTACCTACACGGCTGTATAAGAACTTTATGCTACTGTCAGTAGCAATGAGAGACTTTGTGAGGATATATGGATCAGAGGTGTTATCAGGAGCTATGTGCACTGTGTGTCAGTTTTATGAGAGACAGGGATGCTTTTACAATTACCCTATTGATTCATCTTGTGTGGGGATCAGAACAGTGACACAACTCTCTGACTCATGGTTTGCCTGTGACTGACTTAACAAAAAACTCTTGAAAATACTGTTTCCTATGCAAGGGTATGTGGCTTTTCCACAGTTACATGATGTGTGATTGACCTTATGAACCTTGCAGCATGTCCCTCTTCAGCATTGTGGAGTTCAGATATGAAGAATCAAGAGAAGGGGAGGCTCTAGTGGATATAATCCCATCGTGTTGGTTCACTGATGAGGACAAGACAGAGGCCATTTTTGGCCATCAGGCCTAAGTCTTAATATCACTAAGGCAGTTAAGCAGCAAGTCCAGCCAGATGCTTCATGGAGGACATACAGTGTGTGTGTTATTGGAAATGCAGATAAAAAACATATTTTGGGGTGTGGGATAAGTGAAGCTGTATGAGATTTGGACTAACCTATACTTTTTTTTTTTTTTGTCTTTTTAAGATACATATGGAGATGCTCGGCATAAGCTTGCACGAGCAGAGGTTACATCTGATCTCCAAACAGACAATGATGTACCAAAGAAGCGACAAAGAAGGTATGTACTTAAACCTGTTACTGTCCTCAGTGCAATTTTATATGAAGATTTTACATATTTGAAGATTTAACATATTTTAACAGTTTTATATTGTATAATGATAGTTGTAGGGTTGCAACTGTATGAAAAAATATGACAGTTTTGTGGAATTATTTTCGTCCAGCATCACGAAAAAGTTCCTGCATGTCATCGCTGGCATATGACAATGATAATTTCACATTTTGGACAGTGCTCTGAAATGAACCAGCCCAAGCTTTTTTTTTTTTTTTTTTTTTTTTTTTTTTTTATGTTGTTAATTGCTGTAAATATGTCACAACTGGCCAAAAGACTAATTTTCTTCTTTAGTGCCAGGCAGGTAGTTGCACAGTTTCATCATGAACCATGGTAAACAACATACTGTATTCAACAATATCAATATACAGTATAACATGGTGATATGTTACCATGTTATACTGTATGTGTGATATTTTATTGTGCTTCCTTAAACTTTTATGTGTATGCCTGTAGTACTTGGACCAACAGACAATACTGACATTTTAGAGTCCACCAAATTCTAATGTTTACAAGCTGATAACTATCCAAAACGAGACTACTCCTTCAATAATGCTTAATTGATAATTAATGTTAATATTGTCCCAGTGTATTTACCAAGACATTGCTATGTGTAAGGAAGTGTTCAAGTTTTTTATTATTTGTTAAAGTATCTTTTACCTGAATGTAGGCCATCCAAAAGAACCCAGGTTCTGTCAACATTCTGACATTCAGCAGTTGGATACAAGCCTAATATCACCTCGAGAGTGAGTGGCTCGAAGCCCCAGCTTGACCCAGAGTGTTCGAAGCCTTATTGCTTCCTCAAGTGTGAGCAGCCACAGTGACATTGAAGGAGCCATGTTTGTAAAATTGGTAACTCTCCTGGAAGAAGTGAAGGACACTCAAAGAGTACATGGCAAAATGTTAAATACACTGCTGAAGCAGAAAGTGGCCGTGCCAGTGTTGGAACCACCTGAAGGAGCAGTATTTCCATTGACCACGATCCAAGATGTGCAGGCCATGAACGAGAAGCTCAGCGACTCAGAGTTCATGTCTGAAGTTGTAAGTTCAAACTCTGATTCACGTTTAATTTTATTTGTATTTGGCACTGAAATATAATCTAAGTTGTTAACTGATTACTCTTCTTTCTTTCCTGTGCCTTTCACTCCATACACTCAGATTGCTATGGTGGGAGAAATAGGAGGTACTTCATTGGATGATGCCACCAGGAGAATGATGGCATTCCTCATGTCCAATGAATTGGCACTCCAGTTCAACCTTTGTGGACGCCATGGCAAGAACAAGTTCCGAGAGCTGCGTCTTTTTGACGTTATATATGGTAAATTTCAGTTAATGTTACCTCATGTAACTTCCTTTATCTTTGTAGCTTAAAATGTTGAAATTTGGCAAAATATCTGATCTACTTAAGTAGATGCATGCTCCAGCTTACAGCTGGCCTAACTGGTAAAAAGGGGGCACAGCAAATCTAAGCAGAGGCCACTGTTTGCAGTTAATGTGGTTTTCTGTTCATGGTGGCACATGAACTTTGTTATTCTGTGCTATAACGTGGTGATGTTTTTTTGATTTTTTTAGGCTTTGTGTAATTAGGCAAGTAATGATAACCCTTCCTACACTTTAAAAAGCTGTACCCAAAAGTTTTTAATCATTCATAACCTTCTAGGTTTTTTAAGGAACCCAATACTTTTCTTCATGAAGGTAGCATGAAATTGATCAAAAGGTTTTGATAATGTTAAATACTAGATATATAATAATAGATACATTTCTATTTTAAGTAATTATTATTAATATTATTTTTATACAAACAGGTGACAATTCATTTTGCATTGATAAATAATTTCCATTCCACGATTTGTTTTGCCAGTAGGTGTCGCTTCTCAGTGTCAAGTTTGACTGGAGTTCTTCATTTTTGCTCAGTGAGTTCCTGTGAAGAAAGAACTTGAACATCATGTAGCTGTTTTTGAGTTTAGGAAGGCTAAGAAATGATCTTTTTTTTGTGTGTGTAATGCACTTGAAATAATAAAATGATGTGAACCTACCTGTTTATTGCTGTAACACTAAGACTAGCTTTTCCCACAAATGCCCAATGGAATTTAGATTAGACAAGTGTGCTGGCCAATCCATTGGACTGTACTAAAAAAAAAAAAAAAAGTTGCAGTGGTTACAACCTTTAGAATGTCTCTGTTTTTTCTGTCACAATGGTTTCATAGTGTAAAACTTTGGCTAGAGTTATTAAAATGGCTCTTGTGATTTACTTTTTAGGAGCGCTAAAGAGGAACGCATTGACTCAAGGAATTACACAGAAGGATGCAGAAAGGGCCCTCTCCAAGTGGTTCATCGGAGCCCGTGACAGAGGTGGAAACAGAACAGTAAGAGCTCAGAGAGAGCTTCAAAAAAAGTTGGAGGGTGGGGTACTCCGCCAAAAGGAAGTGTTTTTTTTGTATTTACTTAAATAGGAACTATGCAAGACTTTAACCTGTATTATATTTAAATTATTAATTTATTTAACAGCTTGGGAGTAATTGTGATGCTTAAATGACTTGCTACGGGGAGAATGGAGGCTCTCTGCCTTCCACCTAGCATCTCTTGGCCGAAAACCAACCCTGCAGGATCAGTGCCTCTGACCCGGTATCCCAGTTCTCATCTCGGCGGCACCACAACACAAACGTGCCCTGTAACCCGTAATCTCTTGTTTATGACAGGTAAGACTACACAAATATACACATCATAACATCGTTTATGATAAATAACATTATTCACCGCTCCATGGATTGCGTTCTTGTCGGCTTCGTTGAAAACAAATGCACATGGCCAGGTGGGGGAGAGAGGAGGGTTAGCAAAACAGCGAAAAAGTCACCAGACTTGCATAGCTCACCCATAAATATGACTGTCCAACCTGAAATATGGATTATTAGCCTCACTTAATAATCAAAGGTCATGTGAGCAAAGGTGGGGCCACTTTGGATAAATTGCCCAGTTGGGCCTCGTGTACAAATTCACTTTAATTGAGCTTGAACTGGTAAAATCCCTCAAGCCCACATGGGAACCTACAGGTGAAGCCTACATGTGTCTGATAGAACTCACCCACTTAGGCCCCACCTAAAACCCAGCCTGAGCTCACTTCAAGACCATATTGGGCCCCATTTAAGATCCAGTCTGATCCCTCTTCGTGCCCATGTGGGCAAAGATATGGGGCCTACATGGGTCCTGTGCAACCTGAAACCCAGTCAGAACCCACTTGAGCCCCATATGGGCAAACACAGGTGAGGCCACCGTGGAAACTGCGGACAAACCCACTTGGGACCCTTATCTGCAGCCCAAATTTAAATATTACATGGACATGCTGGCTGGGTCTATAATATGTGGCTATAGTAATAATCTGATTTGGATATCAGACAAAAATGTGGCACAACCATAACCTAATGTCTTGATTCTTTAATTAATTTTTCCTTTACACATCAATTAGGGCATAGATAAAAATGTACCAATAGTGTCTGCCATTACCAGTATGCTGATGTTGTACTGTTATTGTCATATGAATGTCTCTTAGTATGCTACAGAGGCTGACACAAAAATTGTGGCCAATATTAGACTACATGTGATGGTCCTGAACCTGACCTGCATGGAGGACATAAAGGACAATAACGCCTCATACAACGTCACATGTAGCTTGCTGTTGTACAAAAGCAAACATGGAGGCCACTGAAGTTAATGTTTAAGCTTTCATTTATAAGCTGATGTGCAGTGGAAGCCAGCAAGCGTGGAAAAAGATTAGGATAAGGAGAAAGATACACAAATTAGTATTTATGTTTTTCTGTGGAGTAATGGTTGGAGGGTGGAGGACCAAACCAAGGTACAGAGAAATTGAACAACTTCCCATCGGGGTGCATATTATAAACTAACCATCATCTTTTGTACCATTAACTCTGAAAACGTGACAATACTCTAAGATATTTTTGTCTCATTCCTCTTTGTCAGAGTTGTATTACAAAATTGCCAAGACAAAGGTAAGCAAAAAAGGTGATAAAATGATCCATAATTTGCACAAGTGATGCTACTTGGCCTCTGAGCTCCCTGATTGCTGTATCACTTGTCTCTATTTTTGTAAATACAGTGTTTCTTAAATTTGTTTGCCAGCTTTGACTGCATCTCAGTTTTCCAAAGGGTAATTTGTATCCTCACTTTAGTTTTTTTGTTGTCTTGTTCTGTGAGAGGCCTTGTTTGGAGCTTTTATCTTTTGAGCCCTCTCATTTTCATTATAATGAGCAGTTTGCATTTTTTACAACAACAGCCAATTACTGCCGTTCTCATCTTTCAGGTGCATTCTCATCTCTTGTCTTATACTGTCAAATCGACACTGAACTAGCCCTCCATTATTTCTCATGCCAGATGGGTATGTTCAAATGCAAGCAGATGTTTCCCCAGATCATTACACAGCTTTTGTAAATTACTGAAATACATCTTCTCTGCAGAAGGACCTCTTAATATTTGTTTGATAGTGACTTGTGAAAGATCTGTGTTTCGCTCCTCAGGTTCACTCCAGGGCTCAAATTGTGCATAGCTGCTGCCACAATTTTCTTAGCAGGATTTATTTCCTTAGAAAGCAAAAAGTGTCTTTTGAATTTGTGTCACCAACATGTCAATTTATCCGGTTATGTCTTTTTCCAAAATCACTGACAGAAACACAGTTGGTGTTGGTAATGGAGCTGTGTTCTTCTTGACTGTTAGAGCACTGCCCATTACATCAGTGATGACAGAATCAATGCCCAGTCTCTGTCTCGCCCTGCAGGTTATGTCGACTGAGCCTTCTCCTGATTGAGAAAGTGGTACAGAATCTATTTCTTATCATGTAGGATTTCAAGTGTATTGAGCTCCAAAATCACAGACATACTTTTGCTCTCTTTTGACAAGTTGTCACTGTATAATGTGTTTCACAAGAGAATGAGTTTCATTAAGAGCAAAGGTTTGCTCTTGAGTATTACAGTACTCCAAACCACTGTCAGTCCAATGATCAGTTCATTTCACAAGAACCACTTTTTTCAGAGCTCTCTGTTGTATTAAATAACTGCTCACCTAAAAGGCCAGTGTGTAGGATTTAGTAGCATCTAGTAGTGTGATCACTGGTTGCAACCCCCTCACCTCACCGTCTCTTTCCTAGCGTGAAAGAGGAGATATGGTGGCTGTGAAATGCACAAAAAAAACACAAAAGGCTCAATCTAAAGCCAGTGTTTTGTTTTTCTGTTCTCGGTTACTGTAGAAACATGGTGGTTCAACATTTGTTATTTTCAGGTGATTATACACTAATGAAAACATAGTTATGCATATTATTTTACCTTTTCGCCATATCCTATAAATAGAGCCCCCTAACTTTTACACACTGGAGCTTTAATAATGTGTGCTATGCTTGCACATGTGTTATGAGTTTTCTGTGTTTTTCTCAGAGTTATATTCTCAGGGGAGAAGTTGTATTTCTTTTTTTTTTTAATGCCAGTAGAAACTTCTCTAAACTTATTATATAATTTTACCAGCAAGACTTTCACCACATCAGTGCAGTGGTGAGGTTACTCAAGATTCTAGTTTTCTTTTAGTGGTGTACTAAAAACAGTTTATCCCTCCATCTGCTGGGATTTATGACTATTCTCAACAAAATATAGAGAATAATACTGAACAGAATGTTGAATAAAATGAATGATATGTACATGCACTGTTGTGCTGTGATGCTGCTCTGCTATTTCTCGCACTGTAACTTATGGTGCTAATTAGGGATCTACCAATTATCGGCCTGGCCGATAATATCGGCCGATATTCTGCATTTTTGCGATCATCGGCATCGGCCGTTTTTTTCACCGATAACCGATAAAATTAATTAATGTATTTTAAAACGCGCTGCTTTGGCTCTGATGCAGCCGTCTCTGCCTGAAGTCACCACTCTCTTGGCTGTGTAACAATGTCCCGCCCACAGCCCTCACTGATTGGCTGTCTCACTTGTGCCAAGTAGCCAATCAATCAACACAGAAGCTTCTACATGCAGTGCCACAGACGGAGGAGAAAAAGAGGACTGCTCCGGTGAGCCAGCAGAAAAGGCAGTGTCAGTCGAAGTTTCAAAGCCCTTTAGGATGAAGTTTTAAAAAATACCACAACCTTATGATCAATTTCAGTGATAACATGCAGGCCCAGAGTCGACATTTCACCAACCTACTTGTCTAATCACATCAAGCATACGACTTTGCAATATAGGACTAGCATCACTCACGACAAAAAAAAAAAGAAAGAAAGAAAAAAGATGTAAGTGAAGATGACCTGAAGTCCCTTGCTTAATAAAATAAAAATATGACATAGGTAGGCTGTAGCAAGTATAAGGGAGGAAAACCTGCAGTTTGGCTCTTGAGATTAAACTTTTCACAACTTCAACACGGGGTAGGCTATTTAATGATGGCCCACCGCTACGTTATAATTACCGCGACCGCTTTAGAGCTGGGGCCAGACGCACAATAATAATAGGAGACCTTTACGGTTATCATTACTTTGTGGGAATAATTAATCCTCTAACGTGTCTCAGCCCGTGGGGCGGCTCCCGGTTTATCAATAAACAACACCCGAGGTGGTTATAGCCTATAAGTTTAACACCACACGCTAACGTGTCCTTGTTTGTTTTCAGTTGCCTCTCCCTCAGCGCTCATGCTCTCACTACACTATGATCACACAGAATAGATGTTAAATATTCGTCTGTTTGCCGGTCACTCGTAAAGTCCAGGGAAATGATGGGCCATTTCAATGAGTCAAGCAGCGAGCACACGTCGAGTTTTTTTCAATCAGTAAATTTACCGTCGCGTCTACAACTCACGTGTGTAAAGTAGCCTTTATTGTTTGCATTTACAATTGCCAAGTGCCTTATTCTTATTTATGTAATATGACATACAGTTCTAAGCACAAGAGTGTACATTTAATGTTCTGAGATTCCGAATATGACTTCATTTCTCTAAATAAATAAATAAATATAATAATACATAAGGAACTATAAGTGAAAAACTCTGGTGTTAAGGCCATTTTTTACATTTATTACTGCAAATAAATATCGGTTCTACATATTGGCTATCGGTTTCGCTTGGTTATTAATAATCGGTATCGGTATCGGCCCTGAAAAATCCATATCGGTCGATCCCTAGTGCTAATATCATGGGGTAAATTATTGCAGTTTATACATTTCAGTGTTACCTGTTTTGTTGTTTTACTGTTTCATTTGCACATTCCAGGTGTTGCTTTTGGAAGCTCATTTGAACTATTTCTGATTTGGAATCTAAGGTGAGAATTGCATTCACCAAAGTGACAAGGATGTGCCTTAATCAAAACACGTGGGAAGTGGGAAACTGTGTATTGGCACCAAACCTTTGTTTCTATTTGCAAAAAGAAGTCCCTGTGTAATACCATGTCTGGCACCTACATGATGTAGTGTATTCTCTTAATTTCAAAGCAGTCCATCTGGGGAAAAAAAAGAGGGAGTTGGGCCATGAAATGAGCTGCATATGATCAGAAAGGAAAACACATTTATTTATGTCTTAAATCTGTAATAACAACAGGGGATGTTGATATAGCATGGAATCACAATATTACAGTACATTTGTTTTGTTTTGTTTTGTTTTGTTTTCAAACAGAACTGATTGCCATTGCATTAAACTGTGCTGAGATTTCAAAGACAATAAAGGGCTGCAATTTTAAATGACTCCCAGTATGATTTAAAATGGCTCACTGTACAATATGTCTGGGCCCATTCTGATTTTCTTTCAAAAGATGGGTTTTGCTAAGTGCACGCTGCTCTTTCACAAATGCAAAGGATCTACTGACATCCTGTTTACAATTTCTCTGGAGCATCTTTTACACAAAACCTGGCCCTGAAACTCTAAAGCTGATGCTGATGCTTGCCCCTGCACTTTGTGGTAAAGCACTACTATGGATCACACAGTCATACCCCTTTGTGAAGAGTGTCTTTTATTTTCTCTCTGCAGGAGTCCATGAGATTCACAGTGCACTTAATGGAAATTCCAACCCAATATCATGGCAGAGCGTGTAATACTGTAGCAATGGCGGTTCTTGCTGGTCCTCTCGGGGAATGCCACATTTGCAGCACATTCTCATTTGTTGGTCAGACAATAGTAAATATGCAACATCCAGTTAGACTTGTTAGTTAGACAAAATAAAGCTTGCTGGGAAACATTTTAGGTGAAAGTCACCATTTGGTTAGGTTTAGGCACACAAACTAGTTTTAGATCTAGGTTTAGGAAAAATATCATGTTTTGGGTTGAAATGAGTATGTGCCAGATTAGTTAAAATTGTGTTCCATACTACCATATTTAAATATGTCCAATATGTCAGTTGTCAAAAATGCTGCATGTAGCAAATGTTGCTACACTGCACTACACTCACTACACTGAGTCACAGCATGCTTTTCTGACTATTCTGAAACACAATCCCTTGTGCAGCAGCAGGTACATCTCATCAATTAAGCCTGAGATAAGCCACAGACAGACAACAGTGCATTTGTTAATTAATTGTTTAAGTAACAAAATAATCATGAAGATAAGCACAACCAAAAGAAATAACTATGAAAATAACAGTGAAAGAGAAATGTTTATGTCATGTTACTGTTATTTAACAGTAATATAGTGCACGCTGCTATTTATAAACATTACAAAGTAACAACAGCAGAGCTTTCCTGGTTGATCTCTCTCTGGCTCTCGCTTTCATTTTGTTTGCAGTAAAATGCTATTCTGTGTTTAAAGTACACAACTGGGTTCTGTTTATATTTTTAATTGTGACATTTATTGTAGATTTCACTGCATGGGATTTAAAAACTATCCACTGAATAAAACATGTTCAACAATACCTTCACGTAAAACATGAGTATGATTTCCTCCCCGAGTTAAGATCATGATTGCATGTCATATCTGTCATGCTATCTACGTGCCTGCAAAAGTAAATGCTCACTCTGTCCTCTCACGCAGTGCACACATACATATTAATCACTGTGGTTTTGACAGACTTCTGGCACTGGCTGATGGTTGATCGGCAGCCCCTGAATTGGGACATATTGCTCTCTTATTGGATGGTGGAAAGAATTTGAATAAACTATATGTGTGTGGCTGTCTCTGTGTGTGTATGTGAGGGAGAGAGATTAGAATGAAGACTGGTTGAAAGCTTAGAATGGCTCAGCATAAAAAGGTCAAATGTAATGTCGGAGGCTACTTATATGGTATATTCATATCTGTGTTCATTATGGAAGACAGCTGAATTAAGAAAAAACATGAATACTATCACTGTGCATTGGCCATATACAGCCGAAACACTGGAATTAATTTGACACAGACAACATAAAATATACTTTTGTTTTAAAGATCCTAGATTTAATTTATTTCATCTTCTGTTTTCCATTATGGTTTTTATAATCAATGTCCCTTCTTGGGTTTTTTTATCTTATAAAAACAAAAACCCAATGTTATTATTGTACATATACTCAGGTCTCCCTTCACATTCTAATCTCAATGGCACATTTATGATTATTGCACACAAGATATATAACTTGCTTTGCACAAACCATTTGGTTATCCCCTTTTTTTTAGACAAAAGAGGTAATAGCTTACCTGGATTCACCTCATCAATGTATTTCTTGTATTTCGCTAGTACAATCTGTGTGCAACAGTCAGTAGACTGTATAACAGAGGGTACGCATGATAAGAACTGAATGTATAATTCAGTGTTTAAGATTGACAGGAACTCTGCAGAATCGAGCAGCATGGCATACAGCTGATGCCTGTTTTTCTTACCAGATGTCTTATTTCTGATGTGCAGCAATGTAACCACTAGTGGTATTAAAGCAGACAATATTGTTGACTTCTTTTCAGGCTTCAAAGACACAAAGTAACTTCTTCAGTCAGCTCTCACCCGGGCTGTATAGCTACCAGCCGGATTGTCCTTATTTGTCTGGGTTGACAAATTATTATCATCTCATTTTATATGAGCAACATCATGAGAAAAAGAAACACTTAGATGATGAGCCTGAGGTCTGTTCCGTGGCTATCTAACTTGTTCATGAGACGAGTGAACTGGAGAAAACTGGCTACGTGAGCTATTTTAATGAGAACTTTGAGATATTAGAGACACACAGTTCTGTAGTGCAATACCAACATACCTGGGGCAACAAAGAAAACTACACATTTGTTTGATTCTATGGCTCTTTATAACATACAGGGTCATTGTGGGTGCATGCATGGGTGTGTTCATTGATATTCTTTGCATTGAGAAGACTAATATGTGAGAAATACATAATAATAATTTATTAAATATCAGTGATTGCATAGATGAGATTAACTTTCATTAACTAGTGAACTTTAATCCTAGTGCTTATTTTGTTCGTTGTATTT
Source organism: Argyrosomus regius (assembly GCA_946959425.1). Classification (NCBI taxonomy): domain Eukaryota; kingdom Metazoa; phylum Chordata; class Actinopteri; family Sciaenidae; genus Argyrosomus; species Argyrosomus regius. Next base: position 20,404,052 of record OX336889.1, on the reverse strand, counting down.
CATAAATATCACTCATTCTTGACAAATTGGAGAACTTGTTAAATGATCTGTTCATTTTATGTCAGTGTGTATAAAGCAATTATTGCATAATTTTAATAACAACAACTAGAGCTGCTGCTACAAATCTAAAAAAACAATAAACCATAAAAATAACAGATAAAGCATCACATATGGGGGAGGTGAAAAAAAAGAAGCCTTATGGACCAATGACTATTTTTTACTCTCAGTGAAGAGTCAAATGGTGCAAAGACAGCATACCAAAAATAGTACAGCAGATAAGGCAAAGAAAGTCTTTTTAATGTTTTGGAATGCAAATTTTTCTCGTTTATACCAATTAAGTTTATAATTAGTGTGAAAGTGTGTGTGCATGCGCTCATTTGTTTGAGCCTTTAGGCATACTTCAACCACTTTTGTATGAGAAACGGTGATGAAATTGGCATATTATTGTATTTCTCTTGTATTCTAAATATGGGTCAATTTGAATATACAGAAACATCAAAGCCACATGTTTAGAACACAAATATTATACTCGTTTACAGGATAAAATGTTTCCTCTTATTATTATCATTATGAACTCAGGTTACTTCTGCTTTGGTGTACAGAGCTAATTAAAAACAAGCTATGTATATTGACACTGTACATGTATGTCACTGGTTGTTAGTCTACACCAAACAAGAAAAACATTCTCTGTTATGATGATTTGAATTTTTTACATAGTATGCATGTGTTTCCTCCCTTATTATGATTTTGCACCTCACCGAATGCCATTTGACCCGAGCCAGACAAACAGTTGAAATTCACATTCATTTTTCCATCTTTGATTTCTGTAGGTTGACAGAAAACCGCTCGCTCATCAGAGGCAGGGCACTGGAGAGTTGCAGATGACAGTTCTAGGCTGATCCATTACCACTTTGCCCCGGGCTTAATTACCATCTCCCTCCAGTAACATGCAACACTCTCTCCTTCGAACGCAATCTTGCGCTAACTTCTCAATCTGGTTGCAGCAGGAGCAGCACTTCTGTTTCTCCTGCATTTACAATCCCCTCCTTCTGGGGCCTCTGGTAGAGCACACCTGCATGCATAAAAACAACAATTAGGGAGCGATCATCATGATCGCAGCTGATGAATTCAGCTTCCGAGCTTGATATTTCCCACTGGGCTTTGGTGGCAGTGCAGAAGAAGCGGCAGTGGCAGACGCATGCCTGTCTTGTCTGTCATGCCACGTGTCATTTTTGACAAGTCTCGGGGATAAAGAAAGCAGGCATAAAGCTTTAAATCAAATTGGTCACACAGCCTTGCCAATCACTGTGGACAACATATGCAGGCTCACAACCAAGGTGAAGTTGCTGTTATATGTCTAGGCGGTGAGCAATCTCCCTGTGCTCTAAAATGGAAATGAAACTGTTACACACCCACAGCTATTGAAGAAGGGATTTGCGTGGGCCGGGGTACAACTATACTCGATCGCCACTCTGGGAGAAGCTTTAGCTTTGCCCTTCTTCAAAGTGAGATTTACAAAAAGGAAATGCTTGGCTAGGTTTATTCAAAAGAAGCTCCTGATGGTGGGAAGACAAAAGGTACTTCACACTATCCTCCCTGGGGCACATGTACTCTAAAGCTCCACTTCTACTCCTTATTCTAAGTACATGTTCCCCCCTAGAGTGCACTGCACTCTCTCCTGCTCCTGTCTCTCTTGCTCAATCTTTTACCTCTTCTTTTTCCCCCCTTCATTCTCTATGTACCTAGCCATATTCTCCTCACTTAATTTCACTTGTCTTCTCCCTGTAAACCCCTCTGTCTCTCTTGCTCTGCTTCTGCGTCTCTCTCCTCCACTCCTCCTTGTTTCCTCACTCTCACCTTTAAGTTTCTCTCTCTTACCTCCTGCTCTCCCCTCTCTCTGCTTCCTCTCTCTCTTTCTCTCTGTCTGTCTCCAGCCACGTGTTGGCTAGCTCAGAGCAAAACCCTCTATTAACAGAAGCCAAGGCCAGATGGCGGCTCAGAGATGGATCATATCAACTCTGAAGTTCTATGTGAGTTCCAGACAGCTTTTTTTCTTTTTTTTTTTCCAGGCATCTCAAAAATAACTTGCACTTTACCACTTCACCTACAAACCCAGTGTGGGACTTGTTACTTAAATTACCATTTCATATCAGCTCAGATAGGATCAGACATACCAAATATACTTATATTGAGTTGACATTCATCAGTAATATTAAAGCACCAATGGAGAAAACTTTGTTCAGAAAACATTTTTGGCCATTTTTCATTTCAACTAGCTTAGTGAGCCAAAAACAATTCAAGGAATGTGAGTGTTTTGTGTAGTTTTTGAACAACAATTTTCATTACACACTTACAAGAAAATTCTGTGTATTCTGTGCACCTTCACTAAAGGCTGTCAAACTGTGATGGGTCTTGTTAACACAGAGACTTCAAATCCCCCGGCGACTGTATTTATTCCCAAAGGGAACTTGTGGCTGTAGAATGGGAAATGTAACATGTCTGTGAATCCCAGAAGAAGAGAAGTCAGGTACAATATATCCACAGGGAGACAATCCTGCAGTTTGTCTAATGAGGCATAGCCAGACTATGCACTTTGGTCAGTTCAGGAGATGAGCGTGAAATTCCCCATTAAATAATGTGAATCTCACATTAAGAGGCCCTCCTGAGGCAAAGTGTCTGTAGTAAGGATGACTAACTCAATTCATTCAGAGTCCCTCCGAAAGTTTCTTTTCAAATCAAGAACTTGTTTTAAGGTTGTGTGTGTCAAAATCCCCATTTGTTCTCTCTGTGTTGTCGCTGTGTGTGTGTGTCTGTTTCTGTGGGTATCAGAAATGAGTGCACCAGTGCTCACAGGGTTGAGGCTGACTGACTCTGAACCGGTGGCCTGCCCTCAATACCAAAACAAGTCATCTATTTCCTGTTTTGTGAATTCGCGTCTTTGCCTGCCGTGCAGTTGTGATTGTCAGGTAACATTTAGAAAGCCCTCTCTTTTGCTCTCTTTCTATCTGTTTGCCATGCTAAAGCTTCACTCTTGCCATTTTTTTTTTTTTGCCTCCTCCGTCCTTTTCCTTTACTGCAGAGAAACAAGTTCATTGTGATTCGGAATGCAGTTCCACGGCTCAATGGGTTCTGTTTGAAATGAGATTTGAGAGAGTGAGCATGAGAGAGAAAGACAGAGAACCTCGAGCCGCCTAGCGTCTTGATGAATAAAAGATGGAGGCACTAGGATCTTATAAACAACAACAGAGCATAATTAGTTCAGTTCTTTTTTATTTTAGGAACACTTTATGTGACATTTCCTTTGTGTGGCTGCTTTCATTACGCACGTCCTGCCTGCTTTACATTTGTTGTGTGGGCTTCCTCTCTCTCTTCCTTGCAAGTCAACAATAAAACTGGAATAATATTTGCGTGCGATGCAAATGTAAATACATTTCGATATACTCTCACTTTCACAGTTTACTGTGGTAATATGGCTCGCCTATACATACGCAGTAAAGAGATAACTTGTTACAACAAACCAATGCTGGAATTCATGATTAATCGTGTTATTTGCATTTGCCCTCGCAGAAACATGCAACTGATATCTGTGTTATTCTTGATATTTATGTGCCAGGGTTTGGGTCAAACAGGATTCATAAATAATTAAATAACATGGCATATGCAACATTGGAAAACAAAAGTAAACTGAACATATCACTGAAAACACTCCTGCAAAGGTAAAGGTCATATAAAGCAGTAAGCCTTTTAGCAATATTCTATCTACTTGTCTCATCTGTATTAGTTTTTATTCTTTTTTTCTTTTGAAAGCTCTTCCCAATATGTGTTATTCATACAGTGCAGCTTTTAATATTCATGCTGTTTTTTTCTTTATTGTAGGGAATGCACCTGTAATTTGGGCACAAATGATTTGTCCTCTTTGAATCTCCATTAGCAATTTAATGATTCCTGAAAAAGTCACATTAACGGGCTATTTGTCAGACTTCTTGTGTAGCAGTCTACTAATTGGCTTTTAAAGTAATTTTACCGGCCTTTTACTTTATTTGTGATTTGCAGTACATCATTGTTCTTTTTTATGACACCTTTACAGAATGTTGTCTGCCACACGTGAAAAGCAAAGTCAGTCAGTATATGTATGTTTCGGTGATAGACAAGTTACCTGACATTATAAAGACCTTAGAGAGACAGCGAAGTCCCACATATGTCGAACACTAGGGAACAAGAGACAAATCCTAAAACTGCCAAATCACTTTGACTCTGAGGTCTGTGCTGTTGTCTGTTGATGCTCTGCAGTCTCTCCATATATCATCTGCTCTGCCGAATGTGGCCCAGTCTAATGGCATCTGTGATGTCCCTGGAGCACCTTAAGAGAGGCTGATGACAGCATGTGTTTGTCTTCCCTACTTTTGCTTTCTCTCCCATACACACACAAACACACACACATACAGTCACAGTGCACCTTCCTAATCTTCAATTCCACTTCCCCGCTGTTGGGCTGCTTCAGAGTCAGAGCCCTGTAAAGTCTTTAGCCCCAGGTACTGCCTCAGGGTCTAAGCAGTGGTGAGGGCAGACACAGGATAACAAAATCAAAGGATGATTGTGGTGAACATATGTGTATTAATGTGTGTTTGTTATGGGTGTTTGTCAGATACTTTCCTGCTCCTCTTACCTTCCAACCACTGCTACCTGCTCTTTAAATACACAACCTTTCAGTTCCTTGTTTATCAGACCCACCCCAAAGAGTGCACCAATTACAGTAGATTCAATTAGCGCAGTAGTTGAAGCGTCTGCACTACACAGACCTCCCAACATGACACCCGACCCAGCATACTGATGTAGACCAAATTACCTTCAGACACCTGTTCACAACAAAGGTCACCGTGGATGTCAGAATCTTTCATTCAGTTTGAGTCTGCAGTCAGATGAAAGTGTTGATTTCCAGCTGTGTACAACAGCAGCACATTAATGCCTTAATCACGGCTTATTCCCACTGAAACACTCGAAAGATTAAGATATCAATAGCCAATATTGATTGGCCTCATCACTACACACATTTTTAGGCCACATTTTCTCATATTGTGGAATTCAGGTGGGGGCTGAGATAGTAGGACAACTTTTAAGCACAATTCTCAAGTCAAACTTATAATGAATGAATCATGATGAGATAGTAAATCTCAGTGATTATTGGTGAATTCACAAAACATCCACATATTATTCATCTTTCAAACTTAGTATGTCTTAATCAGAAACTGTTGTAGCCACAATTAATAACTTTATATCCATCCAATTATAATTTCAGTTTTTCAATCACAGACCAGTGATCTTAAATGTAATATGTGAAACTGACACAATCCCACCTCTTCATTTTTAACAATGACAATGACTCTTTCAATTTCCAGAGAGAAGACATATTTTATTGAATATGAGGACTCCCCAGAAATCTCACCATCTGTGCAACTGGAAATAGGGAAGGTAGTTTGTCTCATTTCATAATCCACGTACTGGAAAAAGAACAGCAGGAGCGCGTTCTACACCCCCACAGAGCAAAAACAAAATGAGATAAAGGAAATTCACTGCAATCCAACTTAAAAAATAAAGCAATAATGGCACAAAAATATTTGACATATTTAATAAAACAGGAAATTATGTGTAAACCAGATCAAACAGACAAAATAAAATAAAAAAAGATAGATCCACAGTATTGGAGAGAAATCAAGGCAAGTGCCCCAACAAAAAGGCAAACAGTGGAGTTTCTGACAAAAAAATGACAGCGGATGCAGCAGCAGTGTCCTTGGTCATGACAGGAGCAGTTGAAACACTAGATGGGGGAAGGACAATATCATCTTTAGTGCAGATTTAGCTGAGATTTTATCAAAACTCTCCCTGTAAAGAGCTGTTCTTCTCCACCACAGAGAATGTGGCCATGTCAATATTGACTCAGCACACTATGAGGCATTTCGGCACGGGAGTACTTTTCTTTTGTCTGTCACCTGTGAAAAACTAGCATAAACAGTGGCATGTCTCAGAGTACCTTTGTATTTGTAATAGTAAAAATGACACAGTGAAAGGACAGAACTCTGTATTGTCTCAATGTAAAAATCTCAAAAGTAACTGCTACTAATGATTATTTCATTTTTTTCTGATGATGTCCAATTATGACCAATGAGAAAGAAAAAACAAATTCTTATTAAGGACAGACACCTCAATAAGAACAAGGAAGATCACAGAGTCTTCAAAGAAAATTTGCAAAAACAGTTTCTTCACTTTCTCTAGGTTCTGTAGAGCCAGAATACAAGTCCTTCATTATAAAATCCAGCACAGAGTAAGTACATCTAAGTACAAACTATATAAAATGGGATTCCTAGACAATGACACTTGCTCACAAAACACATAATGCATACACTCTCGTCCAAGTGACACCTCCATTCACCAGCGAAGTGAAATAGCCAGCTCCTTGGCTTTGGGCTTCTGAATCTAGCGATGATATTGCAGTTTTCAATCAACTAAATGACACCCTCATCTTCCCCTTCCAAACTTGCAGAAGAATACTTTTGGTAAAATCAATCTGGAGCCAGTATTTAGTTTGTCCATTTTGGGCTACTGTAGAAACATATTGGTGTAACATGGCAGACTTTGTGGGAGATGACCTGTTCCCTTGGTAGATTTAAAAGCTCAGTGTAAGATAGGGAAAACACAACAATTCTTATTTTCAGGTGACTATAGGTGTGTACATCCACTACTCTACAACAAGATACAGAGTACGTCATACACATCCAGAAAGTAATATAAACAGAAGCCTATAATCCCAAGTGGACACATACACAGACCCTACAGACATGTACTGTAGCTCTGTTTCTACTATTTTCTGGAGTCTGCTTGGAGGACACATTCTACACATGCTCAGATGGATTGTAGTGTACACAGAAGTCCACCTCATACTGGATAACAACCTTTCAATAACAATGTCACTGGTGAGTTTGAATATATTTTTAATAACAGGGTCGATTTTGGAAACCATGGTGACCTTGTCATGTTTTGTGTGGCCTCGCTACTGTTATACACCCTCTCTCCCTTTTGTCTTGGTAGCACAACCCTCGGGTAGACAAAACTTAGGACAACTCAACAAAATGTTTTTTGGGTGTTCTGTGTGTCAAGTCTGTCTTGGCCCACGCTGGTCATATATTGATCTTTTCTCTGTCTGCTGTATTTTCACTTGAATCCACCTGTTGTGCTTTGTTTACTAGATCTCTCTCTCTCTCTCTCTCTAACATACAATACTTAGTGATTGTCCACATCTTTTGCTCTTGATATAATTTTGCATATATCTATATGCAAGTCAGTCATCTAATTACAGTATCCTAATGCATGGTATGTCTATCATTTAGCCCCCCCCAAAAATAAAGATAAATAAATGCTCTGTCACCACCACTGGACATTTATAAAAGCACAGTAATAAACTCAGTAGTGTAGTATACAAATCTGAGCCTGTACATATTTAGCCTCAGCCGGCTCACACTTGCAATTTGGCAATTAAATCAAATGCCAAATGGGGACCACCAGTAAAGAAGGAAAAAAAACTGCCTTGATGTTGAATCAGCTCATCTGATTGGAGGTCACATGGTCCCAAATTTTCAATATTATTAATACTGACAAGCTTCAAGTGGATCTATCCATTTCATGTCAGAGGTCAAGTGGGAAATAACTGTAAGGAAAATTTGAAAAGGAAGAGAAAATAAGAAAACCTTGAGGATGATGCTGCAAAATGTTCTCATAAATGTCTTGCCTGATGCTGTGAATCACATACACTTCTTTGGCCACAGTTGTGATTATTATTACAGTCATAAAGGTTATGTAGATGCACGTTATGAGTGATCCAGAGAAAAGAAGCTATTGTCAAATACCAATACAGTTTGTGACAGAAGTCACTTGTGTGGATTTGTGGACAGTCCCTCTACGCTATGTCACTAACACTGAAGTAGATGGCAACCCTAAGCCGAGAGGCGTGACAAAAGATTGGTGTTTGATGCCCTGGGAATGAACAGGTTGGCTACACACCATCAAGCTATATTGAAACCACTAACATATTGTGTTCACACAGAATTTTGTCAGAATTACTTTTCCTCTGGTTGTTTTCTTTCTCACTTCTGTCTTTATTTTCTTTTTTTGGTAGCCTGAATTCACTTTATTCATTGACACCTTTGCTTTAAAGTCTGGAGAACAAGATCAACCAATTTGAATAAACTATTTTTAGTGGACTAAACCTGCTTTTTGCAGGTGGGCTGAGAGGGACTGCTATTAATTTTGAAACAATAAATTTTCTTGTATTTCAGTATTGCAGGTTAAAAAATAATAAGGATAATTTAATTCCAGGTGCTCCTCAGTTGGTGCCCTTGATACTTTCCTTCATCACTGAAAATACTGTATATGTATTATATAGTATGCACATTTCATCAAATTAGTCATTAAGATAGTAATAATATGAATCATTAATGTTTATTTCTTTTTATCTATTTATTTTGTCATTATTATTTCATGTTGTTACAAGACTTATAATTGGTTGCTAATAACTTTTTTCCCTTGTTTACCTTTATGTTATTTTGTCATTTTTGCATATTTTTGTCTTTACTCCCTGTCAAGTCAACATCTAGTGAAGTGCTGCTGTGCAGTGGTAACATTAGCAATAAAAACAATAGAAATGAAAAAGGACAAAAATCTGGGCACTATAATGCAGCTCACCCTCTGAAAAGGATTTGGCCTTTCCTAACAGGTGAGGAAAACGGTCCGCTTCTAACACCTGGATGGAAAATGTGAGCACATCAGACGTACAATTATACATGATCCTCGCTGCTGTTGTCTCTGACCTTCTTCCTGGCCTGAGGCATGGTCAGATTTACACCGCCTCTTCAGGGACAAATAAACACAAAAGAGACAGGGGGAAAAAGAAAATGAAAAAAACAGGATAGAGGCATTAAACCAGGAAAAAAACACAAAGAGACAGTCATTACTGATTGTTAATGCTGAGCTTGTTACAAAACTGAATTACACCATCCTCTCTCAGTTCTTAAATTCACCACAGCCTTGAGTCCTTGTCTCTGTATACTACTATGATTGGCAGTTGGAGTCCATGATAGCCATTTATAATGTGGACAGGCTTGTGCAAAGATAGGCGCGTGTGGACAGGCCTATGGGCAGCATGACACATGACAACCTTGAAGCAGCCAAGGCTTTGTTTGTTTACCAGAGCCCCAACCTCCGTTACCTATTTAGCCACTTCCTCTCTCTCTCCCTTCCTCTCTCTGTCTCACACCATAACGGGCATCAACAAGTGATCTTTCTGGAACCATGAGCTGGCCATAATGAATACCCAGCATTACTGTAAGGCTTTGAAAGCCTTATTATTACAGAGAACGAGAGGCCTGCCTCACTGACAGAGGAACGAGACAGACAAAAGAGAAAGACCCGTGGATGAGGTTGGGGAGGGAGGGGAGGCAGTTAGTTGAAGATAGGTGTGGGAGGAGAGAGATAGAGGGCAGAGTCGAGGTTGATATAGAAGATTTATGAGGGTCAGTGTGTGTGCTTGGGTTGGGTGGGCAGAAGGAGAGAATGAGTGAGGAGGTGAAGAAAAGAGGGATGACTGGTGTGTTTGGTGGCTAGGCATAATACAAAAAAGCTCATAAATATAAAGCGCCATCATCTTGTGGTCACTGGCCGACTTTCAATATAGCAGGTTTGTTTAGTGAATGAGAATTTAGCGAGCTGCAAAACTTGGCTGCTTTTAAAATTTTAAAGAATATGACCCCAACCCTGATATGTATCATGACTGAATCTCAATTGGCAAAAATAAGGAAGGAGTATAGACCCTGAATGTGGTGCAGGACTTTGTCTGGAACAGGCTATCACTGTCAAAACATATCCTTTAATCTTTTTCCCCGTGCCCAGCCCCCTTCTTTCTCTGAAAATCTAGGACATTCTTTTTCATCATCAGTGTGTTCCTTGGTCTCTGTGGTATGCTGAGCCCCAATGCCAAAATGAAACTCCATAGTTAAGGAGTCTCTTTCTTTCTCCCAGCATCTTTGGTCGCAGTCACTGTCCAGGGACAGGTGGTGTTTGGATGTGGTTCCCTTTGCCCTTTGCATCTATTCATAGAAAAAATAAGATATGGCAAGAAGATGTGGAATAAATGAGATGCTGTTTCCCACAATACCATTTCATGGTTGTATTTATGGCAAAGAAATAACACAACAAATAACAAGAGAAAAAAAATCACAAAAGAAAAGAGGGATAGAATTGTCTGTGTTCGTGGGTGCATGTGTATGAGAAATTACACTTCATTAGAACAGATCTGATTAGGATGGACTTGAAAGTCTGAGCCATTAGTAATGGCACTGGATTAGTTTTGTTTGCTTTCAAAGAGAAGATCATCATTAAGCGTGTATAAAATATAATTGAAAGAAAAATAAGACATTATTGGGTGCAGCATTTCTGGTTTGATGATATACCCCAGAGAAATACAATAAACATCAAGCAACTATGATATGATATTGTATTCTGTTATCATTTCCATTGCCCATTGGCTTTTCTTTCTATCATTTCTCTAATGACAGTTTCATACCACACCATTTGGCTTATGAGCCATTGTGCTGTTTCCCTAATGCCTCTGAAAGTAACAAACAGGAATAACAAAGAAGATATTCCTCTCTCTTCAACACTGTCAGTTTCTCCTTACTGTTTCTGATGGTGATCTTTACAGTAAAGGTAGTATTACCTCTATGTGCAAATTCTAAGCTGACATCAGGGGGTAGGTGCTTGGTCCAGGCTGTCTTGTTTTGTATTAATATGAAGCAATCCTTATGGGGTGCAATTTAAACCTATTCCACAAACAATGCCTTGCTTCAGAGATTGCCACTAGGTGGTGCTGAAATCCTGTCCTCCTCCCTGTTCTACGGACCCCCATGGGCTTTCTCTAAATGGGGCTGACTGTGTTGTTGTTTGAGGAGTTTGCCAGGCACAAGGCAAGATTTACAGTCCCAGGTTTAATTGTGTTTTGAAGAAAAAACAGCTATAATGACATAGGAAATACAATAAAGCTATAATGGGCTCCAGAAATTCCAGTTTAACACTGAACAGCGGAGCACTTAACAGCCCACTGTTTGGTACCAGCGCTAATATGAAGATAAGAACTGATAGGGAGCTTTCTGCTCTGTTAGCCTGTGTTCAGATTTAGCCTTGTGATCTATTATTCATTCTGCTGATTCTTCTCATTGCAACTGGTTTGCATAAACCCACAACATCATTAAATAAAATAAGCTAATTGATTAGTTCTACAGCACACTTTGCTGTTCACCGCATGTACAAAATATGGAGAACTGCAGCTTTATCCCCGATGACAGTTTTTAGTTACGAACAAGAGGAGACAAGCTAAATAAGCATTTTAAGCCTGAAGACAATTGAGATATTGAGTTAGCAAAAATTGATTCAGATCAATAGTTGGAAGGTGCACCTACTATTTTATACAATACACAGCATGGTAAAACTAAGAAAGGCAAAACTTCAAAAAGGAAACATCTCTCAGCTCACAGCAATGTGGGAGAGAGAAAGACAGATTGCATCTGGCAAGAGACTATGGTCTATAAAAAGGAGCTGAGGAAGGGATAGACAAATCTGACTCTGCAAAAGCAAACAGATATATTGGTCTCCACCACTAAACCTTACCTAAGGCTGGACGATCAGCAATATTTGCTAGTCCACTCCATCCTGGCATTACCACCCATGCCATGCTGAAGCCAGTCTAGAGAGATTACCTGGGATGTTTCTCCATGGTCCAACATATACTGGCATATGAGTGCCAGAGGAAATTAATTAGCGAATAAGACAAGGTTACAGACACATAATGAAAGTTATTGGTCATGTCACTTCATCATTTCCCCGGTCCCCCTATTACTTTCCATCAGGTTAGTCAGCCGTGAAATGGTGGTTTCATATGATGCAAGGAGGAATGTGCCACCACACCTTCACCACCAACAGCTCCTACCGTATTCTCCCAGAGGGTTTGCACTTGGATGATCAAGGCACTTAGACTAATGTGGATGGCACAGGGTGATGAGGAGGGATTGGGAGTGTGAACCCATCCTTTTACATCATTACAGCACATTTAGGGATCATTCTATCAAATGACAGCTTTCACAACCAGCTCCAGCTAGTATTCGTTCACTTAACCTATATTCAGCTGGATCTCATATAGGTCTTTGGCCTTGATTGCAGTGCTCTTAACACAAAAGGATTGACGGGCCAATGGTATGTTTGGATTGGCAACGATGTTGTTCCCATTGAGGAAAAAGAATAAAAGATGAATGGTTGAGAAGGTGTAAAATGTTTTTCCTTGCAGGTCATGTCTGGTTGATGTAAATTATCTCTTTGTTGCTACAGTTAAGTTCTTCTTAAATGGAAAAGTATAGAAGAAAACAATATCATTATTCATCGTTCATTAAACATTGCTACTGGCAGGTCAACATGTGGTGTGATGATACCTCTAACACTAAGGCAGTATATCCAACAAAGCCAATTACTTCCACAGTCCCAACAATTGTTATCTTTCACGTTGAAAGAAAGCTGCAGTGAATGAGTAAATACACTAAGACAATAGAGTTTTTGTGTGCATTTAGTTTAGCTTCATCAGCTTCTCTCATGCATGTTCAGCTCCAAACAAACCACACAAATATGGCTGATACGAAAGCCTATCCTCACACAGCAGATCATTTGTTCATTTTTCAACTAACATTGCTGGATCTATTTTTATGCATCTGCTGGCTTAATTTTGCCTTGTGTTCCACCCTTCCTATACTGTAGACATTTTCTGAAATACATCCCAGAGCAAAAAAACAAAAAAATAAATAAAACTAGCTCAGTACACTGAGCTGCCTGTGTATGTATGTAATTTATGTTGGATATGAGCACACATGCACACAACAATACACACAATATAAAATATGCACATAAAAGGTAAGTATTGTGTCTTTGATGATAGTCTTATGGGGAATTTATTCTCATATTGGTCTCATATTGGTGCAGAAAAATCATACAAAGTAGTGTAAAGACATGAATTAAAGACAGCTTGTCAAGTGACAGCTTTCCAATGCCAGACAATAATGCAAGAACATAACAGTAGATCATTAAGTGGTGTTTGTGCAATACATCCACAGACACACAGCACAAACACATACACATTCTGTCACTTTCTGTTTGTTGTGTGCTCAAATGGCCACCTTTGATGTGAAATATGTTTGAAATCAGCAAATATGGTAACAGACCTTTTCATTTTTGAAAAGGGAAGGGATTCTGCAATAATTTCAGTGTATTAGAGCAACGACAGAAAAAAACAAAGGATCATCAAAGGAAAACATGGGCATGGAAGCACTTTATGAAATAGATTTGTGGGCAATTTATAAAGTTTCAAAAGTACGATACCTCATACTTTTACTTGTTTTGTTATTACTATTTCTTTATTTTTTTATTTTCTGTTTAAGATGGGGCCCATCAATCATGTAGGCATTTCAGACATCACCACGGTTCTCCAAATCAATGGCTCATTGACTGCCCCAGCAGCAGACATGGACACACGTCTGTCTCTCTGACAGTTACAAAAAAGGAACAGGAATACAAATTGGGCTTCACTGTCTGACTGAGAGGGCAAGAGAATAGATCATTGACAATCATGACACAAATCCATCTCTGATTCTTGAAAACCCCTTTTCTATTGTTACCCCTGGTTCCCCCAAGTCCCCATGCTTAGTATCCGTCGATATAGACATGCTTGGAATAGTCATTGGTTGGCTGTCTCTACAGGAGTTTGGGCTTAGGTGCTTTAGAGGACATTTTGACAATGGGAGAAGGATTGAGGCAAAAGCCTGTCAGTGGCTTTGCTGTTTATTGATTGCAAATGTGGTGAGAGCTTAATTGATTCACACTTTGAGATCAACACGATAATCTCTTAGCCTTGGGACTACAGTGGGCTGTGCAGGTAGGGAACAGACAGCTGGGAAGGGCATGGAAAGTGTGAATCAGCTGAGTGGAAAGTTTATTTTGTTGTTTGCCGCCGGTCAGTGTACTCATAAAAAGAGGAAATCAGGGCCTATTAATTAAAGGGACCTTTGAAAAACTAAAAGTGGACAGAGGGTGAAGTGAAAGGCTGATTTGCATTTATAACAGTTGTGTGTTGTGGTTAATTATCTTTGAGCATAAAATGGATCTTCACATTTTTAGAAGTTTATCCTGTTGCTCTGCACTAATGATTTTGACCATCCAACCTTAGCCGAATAGTGTAGTCGGAAATGTGTGTGTTATTCTAACATTCAGGGCTATTCAGGCTAAAACAAAAATATACTGATGTTCTTGTGCTTTAGATACATGGGCCAGACATGGCTGTTGAACAGGCCAAGTCTCAAACGTCTGATCTTGGGGCTTGAAGAGGACATTTTCATGTACCACACAACAGTTTGAGCAGGTTCTTGATCAGTCAGTTGGTGAGGGTGGTTTTCCCTCCACTGGTTACGCCACCGAAGTCAATGATGTACTTCATTTTTTCGGATGGTGGTGGTAATAGCATAAGTAAAAATAAAAAAGGTGAAATAAATACTGTAATTTCATATTCTGTTTGACTTACAATTAAGCTGTCATATAAACATTTTTTAACAGAAAACCCCCCAAAAAACTACAAGGTGTGAATTGCCAGTACTGATCACATGACTCCTTGGGATCTTTTGTTTGACAGCATGCTGTCCATACCACTGAACTGACTTTAAAATTTATGCATTGTGGAAAAAATAAATAAGCATAACCCTATATCGGGCGAGGAACCGTATATGGTCACTTCCATGGGCTTTTAAAATGATGCCTGAAGGAGCAGAATCTCATGACTTTCTCCAGCTAATCAGCGAATGCAAAAAAAAAAAAAAAAAAATAAAAAAAGAAAAAAATGTCTTCTTATATCCACTAATAACAGTTCAAGGTTGATATTTTAAATTTCCAAGTATTTCAATGAGTGTCATATAAAGGGTTAATGGCATTAATGTAAAACCTGTAAAAATATGGATCAGTTATGTCCAATGTATAAGTAAGACATACTGAATTGGTGTAGTTGTGTAGTGTATTAGTGTACACAATGTCCTATAAAGATATCGGTCAGACGTAGGTTCATAGACATGCCAGGACATCTCATTGATCTGACCAGTTTATTTGCTAAGTACATGAAAGCAAACTCATGGCCTTATAGTTTGTTTTTGTTTAATCCTCAGTTATATTATAACAGAACGCACTCACACACACACAATGGTTTCAACATCCTGTCCAATCAGTGCTCACTGACTTTGCACTCAAACTGGCTTCTCAGAGGGCATGACTGCAAGTCCAATTATATGTTAGAATCAGATGGGTTTTTTTTTGGTTACATGAAGTCACAGATGAAAACAAACCTCCCTGATTCATGACGCTCAATCCGGGGTTTAAAAAGGATCCGAGTACAAAGGCTAAGAAGGTTTTGTACATCCACATACTGTAAAAATCCTTCTATCTCCTGTCCCTTTGTCCCCTCTCTTACATTTTATCCTGTACGCCAAACAACCCCTAAAAACTCCAGTTTCAGTCCCTTCTCCTCTTATTAGAAATCTTCCAGCAGTTTCTCACTCCATCATCAAAACCAAAGGCCTAGTTGCTTGCCCATCAATACAATGTCCCAGGGTGAAGCCTTGAATCCGACAAGAGACAGAAGTCACTGATGGGATTGCTGCTAGACCCGCAGGCGGCTGGCCAGGCAGGCTAACAAGTAAGTAGATGGACACCTAAAAGAGTTTGTCAGAATGAAGCTGCCTTCTCAGTGGTGTTTTGGGGCTTAAAATGGAAAAGGCAGGGATAAAAAACAAGGCTACATGGGACCACAGCCATTTCTCTATGTTCTGCAGATGAAGAAAGGACGCCTGATCAAGCACAGCAGGGGAAGGAGGCAGGCTGGGAGGCCAGAGGGATTTGTGCCTCTGTTTGTATGTGTGTGTATGGCCATGTGTGTATGTCTGGGCATAGGAGTCATATGATTTTCTTGTTTTCTGAAAAAAAAAAAAAACACCAAAAAACCCCACAGGCAGTGTACATCCTCTTGCAGTTGAGTCCAGAAAAAGTTTTTCTCTGTTAATGTGTGTCTGTGAATATACAGTAATTACTATGCTGTGTCTGAGCTGAAAATTGCCCAGTGTATGACTGATATTTTATGTAGGCGTTATGTATACAGCATCCTGTGATAACAGAAAGGTACAAAACGCGTTTTTGTGTTTTGTGTTTTGTATTTCCTTTTCACACATATCTTTTCCCAATTTCATGATTAAAATTGAGTTTTCTTGGCCGAGTTGATACCATTGCAAGGTCTCAGGCATAGAAAACAGACTGCAATCAAAATTATCCACCAACCTTCCTTGGAACTTCAGTTTGAATCGAATTGAAGCAAACTTTGGAAAACACAATAATCAAAGCAAAATTGCATATACGCGTGAATCTTGCCTGTGGCAATAAACATCAAAAGAAATGGATCAATATTTTGTCTCCAAGGCCTGAGCCTGCTAAAGTGAACTTCAGAGAAATGCATTCATTTCTAAAAAACTTACAGTATATGCCTGAAGGGAGATATTGGCTTAAGGCCCAAATGGTGTGGTAGCAGGTACATAAAACTATTTTGCATATTTAGAGAGATGTTTTGTTTTTAAGGATATTTAAAAGAAAGTCTCTTGGATCACATCACATCCTATTATCCAACTTTAACCAAGTGCTTACTGTTGCCTAAAGACAACCTTATAAATGTTAATCAGTATGTAGTAGTGTTTACAGATCTGGCTGATGACATAACATGTTTTGCGGTGAACAGTCTGGAGATTTTGCTGCTTTTGTTATTAAAAACAAGAGAAAAAACGAAAAAAAAAATCTACGAAACATCACATTTCCTAAAAACATATTTTCTGTCTTAATTTTAACAATCTGAATTTTCGAATCTGGTTTTCAGTTAGTAAAAAACCTGATTTTACCTCTTTCTGACCAAGTGCCAACCTATGTGGCTGGGAATGAAGCCAATGCGAAAGTGCCAATAACTGCAGTTCCTCGAGCAGCCACTTGAGGCTGGTTACAGAACATGTCAACCTCACTAAGTCCCTGTATTAAAATGTCCAACTTCACAGCAGAAATAAACATGTTTACAGCCTGGTTCAATGGTTGTGGTTTCTATAGCTAATTTCCCGTCATGACAACTGACATTCTTTTTAGTGTCAGTGTTTCTGACACAACAGATATCTGCAAAGAAAAGGAAACAATGACATTGAGATATACAAACACATTCTAACTTGGTAACACAGTTGTTAACAAAACTGACTGAACATGACGATATTCCTTAACTTAAATGTCCAGTGTGTAGGATTCAGTGGCATCTGGTGGTGAACTTGTAGATTGCAACCAAGTGCTTATTTGTTTGTTTGTTTTTTTGCTGTAGAAACCTACAGGTTCTTTTTTTAAAGGTGATTTTAGACTAATGAAAACATGCTTATAAAAATGATATATTTAATTTCTGCCAATAGATCCCCTTAAATGTTACACACTGAATCTTTAAAAAATTCCAGTGTGTAAATTCACCAAAGCCAATGAAACAACTGTGACATGCTGCATTTGCAGGACTTAAGTGATGAAAAGGAGGGAAAGACAAGTCCCTTGATTAAATATTATACTGTCCATAATGTTAAACTAAAGTAAGAAGATGTAGCATTTTTGACCTGATTAGAATGAATGCTCTGCCTCAACCTTCCACCAGTGTTAGATCGTATTCTGTGACCCATTAGATTCTGTGGGCAGTGCAGCAAAGATTTTGCTTTCAAGTAATGGTAAGTGATTTTTTAAGATGATATTTACGGAGTGATAACACTGTGTTGTTTATACTTTATCTTCCACAGCTCTGGCAGCAGTAGAACAGCTCCCCATTGGCGATAAAACACAGATTTGAAAATAAGCAGGACAGGGTTAATAATGAGTGACTAAATCGGTTGTGAACGCACTACCTTCTAAACCCTGCCCTTGGGTTATTTATGATACTGAATGAAATAAGAACATCAGATATTTCTTTTTAACTAAGATGTCTTCATTTTGCCACAGACAAACTACCTAAAAAGATTAAATAAGGGAATTCAAAAAGATGCAGATTTGATAAGCAGATTCAGAACTGGATTCAGATTCGCTGAAGTGCAATTTAACTTCACCCTTAGTTATATAATACAGTTTATGAGTAATGATTACACATGTCTAATTATATTTAGAGTGATAATCAAATGAAGCTACCAGCTATTTAAGCATTAGAATACCTTTCTCTCTATCTTCTGCATGAGTGGATATATTACTACTGACATCCAATAAGTGAGCTCAGTAAAGCTAATCTCCAACGCTCATATACCATCAGACTGCATGCAAAGATTGTCACCTCACATCTAAGCAAGCCAACGGATCAGCAGAAAAGAAACAATGAAACTGGCAGTGATTTGAAAGAATTACTCTACAGTAGGTGAACTGGTGAAGAGCCAGCTAGGCAATTGGAACATATGTTTAGTGGGCAAAAAAAAGAAATCCTCTCTTTTCTCTCTTTTCCATTCAGAATATGCAATAAGTAACCCAAACCTCAGGCAAAGACTGAGAGTGGCAGGTCTGAATGTTGCACAGTACCTTTAATATAAACTGACTTTGAATTTAGTGCTTGACTATGAAAAGCACCGGAGCTTTTGTCAACAATGAGAAATGAATTTTCTTGTTTATTCTGACATGGAAAATATGATTTATCCTCAACAACACAACCTCCTTTTCTCATCGTCCACTGTTGCCTGATAACCTCTTCTGCTCTTTCTCTTCATTGCAGGTCTCAGCAGGTACCCAGTCAGGCGGAAGTTGCATGTTACCCTTAGGTGAGACACCAAGCATCCTCTTGCTTCCCATGCATCAAGAATATAAACATGATATCTGTCTTGGTTGCTACAAGTACAAGAATCAACTGTGCCCACAGCTTCTTGACTGCCCAAATGCATTAACCAGGACCAAACTGTAAATAATTAAATATCTGGGTGACATGGCTTGGCAAGAACACCGCATTGCCTGATTAAAACTTTATCACCAGACACTGCGAAAAGTTTCCAAAACAATTAATTATGAGGATATTATTGGTGCTGTGTCCTATGTAAAACATGATAAAGTCGGGAACTTAATTAAAAAACTCATTATATTTTCATTTTCAGAATTTGAGAATTTTCAAATGATGGCACATTCATTTTTCTCTCTCTCTCTCTCTCTCTCTCTCTCTCTCTCTCTCTCTCTCTCTCTTTCTCGCTCAGTTTTTATACACTCACACACACACACACACACTTTGGATCCACAGAGGTGGCATATGAATGCCTGCTGAAGCAAAGTGGGTGTGTGTGAACTTTTTCATTCATTGTCACAATTACAGATTTAAATCCCAGCTCATTTTTTTCAGTCTCATTCACTTCCTTGTGCTTTATTTATTTATTTTTTTTTCCAAACAGAGAAATTAATTTCTGTTTCCCTCTGGTGCAGATGTAGATCCACAACAGAAAGCTGCCCAGTCTTTTCAGTGAGGACATGCGAGAGATGAACACCTCTGTGGCAGGTGGCGCGCTGCTATTTTCTTTCTTCTCAACCCCCTCACATGCCCTCACTCACACTTGTGCAGACCCAGTCCTCATCTTTTATGGAGTAAAACTGCATCAGCATAGTCTCTGAAAGAACCCTTTTATTGTACCTGACCTCTACCTACCTGACATGCTCGGTCCAAGGCTGTGCCCTGCATTTAAATATCAAGACAGAAGCAGCACAATAGCCTAAGCACTGCATGCACAAAACCCTCCCTGGTCACTCAGTATACCCTGTCATAATAAAACTCATCCCTGGCTCCTCAGCCACACAAAAGGGCTCTTGCCTATGCTAAACAATTTGACAAAGACATGAATAGAGATTGCTGGTAGGTCAGAGAGCTCCCATAGGACAAGGTATGAAGCAGCACTAGAGGGACATGTACCTGAAAAGCTACGCAAACAAGCTGCCCACTTCGAAAAGAAAAAAAAAATGTAATGGGGGAGGTCGGATTCAGGGCAGCCTGTACTTACACACAAACATACACATATGATTACTCACATACTGTTACAGCTGCTTTCGCATATATACAGACATGAACATAAATTGAACAAGACACAGGTTAAGTTTTATACACTCAGAAAAAACACACAAGCAAACAATGAACTTGAGTATTTGATAGTTTTCTATAGCATTCCCTGCTTCCATACTTGCTAACAACATGGGGTCAACGACAGTACTTGAGACGGCAGTGTAAGGCACTCGACAAATGCAGTCATTAATGAATGCGAATGCTCCTGATACGATTGGTCAGTTTTTGTCTTAACTCTTTGTGCATTTTTATCAGTGGGTTTAGGGACTAAGCATAGAGCGGGTGGCCGTGAAAAAAATGGAAACGGATGATCCCATTTCACATCCCTTAGAATTTTAACTAGATGAGCTTAGGGTACTGTGTGTGTGTATGAGTGGATATGTGCATGTGTGTGCGTGTGTGTGTGTGTGATATTCATGAGGCTGTGGAACAGAGCAGGAGGGTAATTTTCTGCACTCACTGAGCCAGGCATTCCTCAGGACAAAGGGACTGGGGAGACACATAGATTACAAGGTTGAACAGGAGTGATGAGGGGAATGTGCGCACACACTTACATCCCCACCAATTCACACACACATACACACACACGTACACGCACACAAATGTACACATTCGACACCACCCCACTAGCTCACGGCCGCCTGCCCTCCCAAATCCTTCTCTATTCCCAAATTGCTTGTCAAAAGGACAAAATTAGAAAATAAAACTGTGTGGCTGACAAACAAGATTACATGCAGTTTGCACCTGGTCGTGGCAATTAAAGCTCTGATGACAAGCGAGGATGGCCTCCTAATGTGGTGTCTCAAGGCATATCAGCGTTTTCACAACAAGATTGTTGCCCCACGTGCCTTTGCGGCAGTACTAACAGACACACCGCCTGTCATTCTTTGGCCCTTTGTGTTGTCTGTTATATTCTGTTGTGAGCACGTCTGGGATATGCTTCATTGAGATATTCATAATTAAAACTGTGGCAACAGATACAGCCATGAAAGTGACACTCCACTGATTTGGATTTAAAGGCTGATTTAGCTGATCCACTAAGAAAAGGAAACAAAGGAAATATGGGAGAAAAACCCTGTGTACAGAAACACAATGCAAATTTAGCAATACAAATTCCAGATGTGTTTTAACAGACAGAATATATTGTTGTAGGCAAATATCCGACTTCAAATATGCACATCAAGGAACTTCTAAACACATCCTAATTTGATGTTCTGTGTGTTCTGTGCAAACAGTGCAGTCTGGGGCTTATACTCCAAGTCCTCATGTTCAGCGGCTTCAGCTCAAGGGAATATTCTAAAAGCCCTTTATCTTAAATAGCCCCATTTGAATGACAGCACACAAGTAAACAAAATTGTTTAAATGTACCACTTAGACGAGCTGATTGCTTTCTTCTCTCATATTTGTGCCAGAATAATAAAACGGACCCTTCGCATAAACAGACGCCACATCATTATTTCATAAGTTTGCTGAGTTGAGAGCAGTAAATTATGTACACTTTGCTTTCTTGGGTAAGACAGACCTTTCCTTCTACGTTAGTGTATAAGCTGTCTGGATGAGGGCAATGTCTATATACCATATGCTGAGAAATGTATCAAATCCCAGAAGGGACTTAAGCATGAAAGAGGCCGCAATTTAACTGCCTGAGTTCACAAAAATAATAGATACCTAAGTAAGTGTCACTCTATCCACTCTGTGAGGTTCTCTTATCCTCATTATGTGGATAAGAGCACCATATACTGCAAATGCAGTCCATTGGCTCTAATTGCTTCTCGATTCAACCACCGCCTATACATTTCATAGGTTGTTGATTCAGGTTGCTTCTGGTTTTGATTGCGGCGATACTGAGGTGGTTTAAGAAGCCTTTTTCTTCTTTGGCTTGATATCAAAATGATAATGTTGCCTTTTCTCATCCCCTTTTGGCTTCCTGACAGTCTTTTAAGGTCTATCATTGACTGTGACTAGCCTATAAAGAGCTTAACTCTCCTCATTAGCAGTCACTCTCCTCCTGCTATGTTGGCTCTGTGTGGTACCTCTCCCTTTAGTGGTTTCCAGTGTTTCTCTGTCTGCATGTGGAAGAGTATTGGAGAGCTGGGGGCTTCAGAGTGACAGATGGAGGCTGCTTTGTGACCCTTAGAGATTGGCAAGCCCTTCTGTCCCCTCCTGATTGAGTGTCTAACTACCGGTCGCTCTCCTCACGTCAAACAACCCTGCTTTATGTTATCTAAAGCCGCTCCCACTTGGCCCACTTGCTGCGATAGCAGTGTCACATCCTGACAGCCGTTGTCATCTGCAGCTAGCAGTGATGCCATTGAGGCTTGATGAATGGCACTTTTATGAAAGCAGTCAAAACCAAACAGGAACAGGTTTGAATGAAGCTATTAATATACATATTAGGGGGAAAATAGAAGGGGAGCATAAAGTAATACCTGGTTTGTTTTAGTAACAGATGAATTGGGTTTGGAAAAAAGTGTCAGAAGTTTGAAACAATTACACAAAAGTTTATCTGCGTTGGACACACAAACATTATATTTTTAATCCACTTAATAGACTTTACTTCTTCTGGTCTACAATCATATTAAATGAATCACACGTGAATTATGGCACTGTTTATTATTATTCCTACTTGTGTTCTGTAATTGCTTAACAGAACACAAGTGCAGATAAAACACCACATGCAATTTCTGATTTAAAAACTCAGTATTTCTTTTCTTTGCTCAGGCCAACAAAAAATAAAATACTGCCAAAATGGACAGGCAAATCTAACTGAGCTGGCCACAGACAAAACACACTGAACTTACTAAATAACTAAATAGCTCTCTCAACAAAGAAAAATTGACTGGAGCGGAGGCAGTTTGGTATTGGCGTCTTTAAAATTGAGCATCCAGAATATGGAATAGGGTTAGCGATGGCAAAGATGGCAGTCTTTTTTGAGCTGTTCTTAGCTGGTCCACCAACAAACTGAGACTTTGGAAGAAGCCACTGGTCCATAAAACTTTACTTACCTTAATCTCCATTATCATTTAATCATTGTGTTTTGTTTGCATGCTGATGGTGGACCAACAAAGGCTCCAAGACTAAGTGATCTGGTTAAACGGGGTGGATGGTGAGCTGCCAGAACAAAAATAATATATCAACTTTTGCATAATCACAACCATTTAAAAAAAAAAACAGTAATAATGTGCTACAACGGCCCAAACGTATCTATTAGGAGAAACAAGCTGCAGTTTCAGAAACCAATTACAAAAAATCCAAAACAAATACAATGAAAATGTGTTGCAAATGAAAAAAAACAAAAACAAACAAAAAAAACCCAAACATGCTGCAGTAAGCCAAAACAAATATATTAGCAGCAAACACACTACAGAAACTGCAAAATCCAAAACACACAAATCCTGAATAGAAATTCAACAAAAAACTTGTCTTGGTACACCTTGATTTTCAAGTCATTAGAGAGAGACCAGACAAGTATGTTTTTATTCATTGCGTACATTGAGCAATTTTCTGTTGCATTCGTTTTTCTGGTGTTTGTGTGTCATATAAATAATTTAGCAGCACGTTTTTTTTTTTTTTTTGTTTATTTGTTTTTTTTTTAACTTACAGCAATTTTCTGTTCTTATAGCCATCTTGGACTTTCATGTGTTTTTGGATTGGCATCATTTCTGATGCTAATGGAAATGCTTTGGGCCCTTGTAGGGCATTTGCACTTGTTGGCCACCGCAGATATTTCCTGGAAGACAAATTAAACATGCTGTCTATGCTGATGTATTCATTATAAACATTTTATGACTTGGCGGGTACCTTCATTGAAAAACATTTACTCATTGTGTTAATAAAAAAACATCATCGGGATAGAATTACATTTCTCTCATAACATTTGTTGTTTCAAATTATCAAGTATATAAACATAATTTTTAAGAGACAGGTTTGTTAGGTGACAGAAAGTAATTGGACAAATTATGAACCACAGACATCAGCAGGCACTTGGTGTCTTGATGTGTAAACCTCTGCCGGGCTGTACTGCAGCCATCTTCTTCTTCTCTTGGTATTCTAGTTTCTTGCAAATTGAATACATGTTCAGTTGGTTTGTCCAGTGACTGATTTGGCTGGTGGTCTGCACGTTTTAGGATTATTTTCCTGCTAAAAGTGAGGGACTATCTAGTGTGTAAGAAAGACCGAGACCTACACTTTTTGCTCTTACTCTTAGAGTGAGTTGTACGTCAGACCTAATAGTCATTGTTCCATTTCAAATCCTGTATGCTGAAGTACAGAGCCAAAACAATGAAAACATATTATCACTGTCCGAATACTTTCTGACAGCACTGCATAATCTTTTTTTTATGTAGTGCAACATATTCACCTCCAATTTTGTACATCATTTTTAAGAGAAATTGGGTATGTAATGTTGAGAGGCTAGTTTTCAGCTCCTGAACACCCAGTCACTGATGTGGGAGAGTGTGTCTGGTCTATTCGGGATTGAGAGGTATACCCACAGATGGAGTGTTCTGCCTGGCAGTGAAGAGCAACAGAGCAAAACAGAGTAATCTAAAACAGAGTGAAAATGTGTTGTATCCCACCTGCACTCTCTCTGTGTCTCTTCAGTGTCTCTCCCCACATGTTTATTACACACTAAATACGTTATTCACTGGACTAGAACAGTGTTGAGGAAGACAAACTGTCCAGCAGCGGTCATATCTCAATCATGATTCATACCATCTCTCTGCCAGCTTGTTTATTGCTCTCCTCGTGATGCCACCATCATGTGTCTTTACAGTAATATCTTCCAAAAGGAGCCCTCACAAGAATGTGAAGGTACTGAGTGAATTCATGCACTCTGCCTTTCAACCTACAGGCAATTATCTGGCACTCTGTAATTGGCAACAGAGAAAGGTGGGGAAAGAAATTAAATCAATATTCACGTATGAGTTTCTCAGCGTGTTTGAAAACAGCTTTGAATGATTCACAAATGCCCTCTCTATGTACACAGAGGTATACAAGGTTGGATTTAAAGGGATCTGAAGACTTTGTTGCTTGTTTGATTTTTCAGAAGCATAAAAATCTTTAAGCAGATACCAAGGGCAAGCAAAGTGCCTACTGGAAATGTAAAATAAAGCTATTTCACGTGAGATACCAACAGAAATACCAACAAAATTAATGTTTTAAGATATCTAAGAAGTAAAATAATTTGTGGGCACTTTACAATACACAAAATGAGTTATTATCTATCTATCTATCTATCTATCTATCTATCTATCTATCTATCTATCTATCTATCTATCTATCTATCTATCTATCTATCTATCTATCTATCTATCTATCTATCTATCCATCTATCTATCTATCTATCTATCTATCTATCTAATAGAAAATTGAATAATGATTCTTTAATAAGGAGGTCCTGAATAACTTAGTAGACTTACATAGTGAGTGATAATGATGAGTCACCAGAGAACAGACTGGACAAAGTTGTCAGTGCATTGCCCTTTTTGTATTTACTTTTCATCGTTATTTTTTCATTTGTCCATGAGTCCCAACTTATTTTATTATTTTGCTCGATATTGAGACATTTTGTAATCACGCAATACACTACCTATTGTCATTTCTTGTCCACACAGATCCATGATCAGATTTTTAAGCTTAGGCTAGTAGCTAAATATTATATTTTTAAGGCATTGAAACTAATAATACTGTATGACAAGGATGTAGATATGAATATATGTGGTCCAAATATATAGTTTTCCTATTTCAGGTTAAGTAATAACCTTACTTGGGTTCACAAAATTAAGTAACGACTAAATAATGAGTAATGAATGAGTTATTACAGTTCGTAGTTAACAACTCATGAAGAGAGTGGTTAGTGTGTCAATTCCCAGACACTAATGAACACAGTAACCTACCCTTATCTTCTATGCAGTCCTTGATTATGAGTTATTCAAAAGCTACTTATTAACAATTCATTAATTACCAGGTTGTTCCTGATTCATTCCTTAGTAGCTCCTTACACCTTTGTGTACCACATTGTACAGTTTTACCAATGCATTTTATCCTCTCTCTTCTTCCATGTTTTTTCCTTGTGTTGTCTTTCGCAGCTCACTGTGCACTCTCCGCTCTGTGATGTGTCTGAGTTCTGTATTTAAGGTAGTAGAACCTGTCTAGACAGGGAGGATGAAGCTGTATCCTGGAAGAATGTCTGTAAACACCATTTTATATTCACTCTGCTGCTCTGTGACTGTATGTGGAAATATCAAGGGAATACATTACATTTTTACCCTCAGACACACTACTTGGTCTTTTGTACTCAAAATATAGTGTGTGGAATATTAGAGATAGATAGATAGATAGATAGATAGATAGATAGATAGATAGATAGATAGATAGATAGATAGATAGATAGATAGATAGATAGATAGATAGATAGATAGATAGATAGATAGATAGATAGATAGATAGATAGATAAATTGAACTTTAAGGATGAGTACACTGAATTATACGCATGCGCACACAGCGGTAAATGCATGTGTACAAACTTTGTGACACACTTGCAGATACAGATGAGTCAACTTCAAAGTCATCTTTAAAATCACAGCATGGCAATTACCAGAAACAAACACAAAACTTGCCAAGGTGACTCATCGGGGAGTGACTACAGTATATGAATAGGAACTGAGGAGGACGATTGCCAGATTTATAGAGATAAATGAGGAAGTCACACCGCCTTCAGAGGTTTTAGTCCACCTCCTACGATGGATCACTATTGTCTAGAACAGTTTCTTGGGTGGATATTCAAAATAGATACACAACTTAGTAGTTAACAACGAGCCATATTAGTCAACTACGCTGACTCAAAAACAACCTTTAAGCTGCCTCTCATTGTTGGGATATTTATAGCTTATCCCTGTTATTGAAAATGGATGTGGCATTTACATGCAACAGCTCATAAATATTAAACTTGAGATTGAAATATTGAGGGAATAGTAGCATGCATGTAAACATAGTCTCTGCCAGGTACATTTGTAGGTAAGTGAATTAATCAATAATGAGAGCCAGTTTTATCATCTACAAACAGGGAGTTGCATCCCTGACATGCAATCTTTTGTTTTGCCATTATGCTCGAACATTATGTAAAAAATACCATGGAGAAAGCACGGATGTCTAAGAATATCCCAGGCCTGTATTTGAAAGCAGTTACCCCATATACAACTTAGTGTTTTAGTGTATCTACAGAGACTTTCCAGCTTTTTAGCCTGCTTGTGTAAGTCACCATGAAGACGAGTGATTAGTCTCCCTCCCTTACTCTTGCATTTCTAATGATAGAATTACAAACAGAATAAATTCGAATGCCATTAAGTGACTCCACCATTAAAAACTGTAAAAATTAAGTACATGTTTACTTTCTTCATTATATGCACATAAATGTCTTGAGGGTCAAGTCCATCAATGCAAAGCTGTTGGACTGAGGTCGATGTTGTGCATTTTAATCAA
The DNA here is from genome assembly GCA_946959425.1 of Argyrosomus regius. Classification (NCBI taxonomy): domain Eukaryota; kingdom Metazoa; phylum Chordata; class Actinopteri; family Sciaenidae; genus Argyrosomus; species Argyrosomus regius. The sequence continues at coordinate 20,376,330 of OX336889.1, read as the reverse complement.
ATCATGCAATCATGCAAGTTCTTTTTTTTTCTTTCTTTTTTCTTTCCAATATGGTCTTTGATTTGTTGAGCAGAGTAAGAATAAAATGCGGTTAAGAGGACAATAAGAGCATGCAACTGTAATCCCTTTCTAAAGAACATCATTACAAGGAAAATGACTCAGAGAATACCAAGTATTTCAGCTGAAGGGTCAGAGGTCCTCACACACACAAAGTGCTTCAGAGTATGACAAAGATTAATAAAAGTAACCAACATTTACACAGTTCCTGCCCCGCATCTGATGAGATTGGAAACCTCCAACTTGGTTACAAGAAACTAAACGTTTTTTTCCGACAAGTGAATCTTCCCGCACTGGGAATCTGACCCTTATTTTTAGCCTTGAAAGTTATTACAAGAACTCCTTGTACATAGTTTGCTATCCAACTCTCGACAGGCATTTGTAACAAGTCACAGCTGTGAGTGAAAAATTGCAAGCTGTAGTCACATTCCTAAAAATACACAGAACAAAATAAAAAATAGAAAAGTATAAGGCAGTTAAAGGTTAACAGTGTAATGGATAAATTTGCACAACATACTGTATGTCATAGAAAAATTACATAACACAAAGTTCATGTACAGCCTCTCTGGAGCAGTGGGTGTTACAACACACACTGGTCACTGCATGGTGATACAAGTTAAAGTATGAGGACGTGAAAGTATGAAATATGCTAAAATGATCAGTGATGATTGTTTTGATGTATAACAGAGGATGAATAAGCACTGTTCGCAAAAACAACAATAACAAATTGAAGAAAAATATGCTTCTACATGAATAAATCGCAAGTAAAGACTCTGTCAATTTATTTCAATCTGTGTACTTCAAAGTGTGCTTTTTAATCATCCGCTGACTCATTGCCTGAGTGTTCAATATGCAGTGTAAGCTCGACAATATGCAGCATGTTCACTTCAAAGATCGTGCTGCTTTTTCTGTTTGAGCAAAATGTCTCTGTCCATGGTGCTGAAGTCCACACGGAGCAAGTCTTGCAGACATGATTGAACACTATATGTGCAGCGCATACAGTTACATCATATATTAAAAGCAGACATTACTGTACTGAGAGTATTGTTACTGCAGGGCAAATCACATTTGACAGCTGTGGATTGTCAATCTACTGTCTCACTGGAAAAACTAATGACTGATGTGGTGTGATGGAGTACATTACATTGATGCATTCATTATATACTTCTTAAAATGCATGCCAGTATTGACTTGTCAACACACTTTAGCTGTCTTATCCAAACATGAGATGTTGTCTGTATGTAGATGCATCCTTCCTCTCAAATGACAGGTCACTGTCACTTTTTAATTACAACAGATGCTTCGTGTTTCCTCCACTTGCACATTTTAAGGCAAAAAAAGTAATGAGGAAATTAAATGAAGAAGGAGAGACTATCCCCTGCTGCTCATTGGCTCTCTATGTCTTCCCTGGTCCAGGAGGAGCACTGTCACATTTATGCCTAAGAAGACAAGTGCTCCCGCAGCTCCCTCTCCTGGGTTTTCCAACCCCATCCCTCTCTTTGAAGATCCCTTTTTTTTTCTCCTTTTGCAGCATCTGCTTTTTTCTCCTTCCCCCAGCCAGTGCGACATTGCCTCCCTTCCTCTTTTCACACTTTGATTGCATGTATCTCTCATCGGAGTCCTCTGGCTAATTGCATCATCCTAATGGTCTTTTTCATGATCACACTCTGTGGTAAGTTGACGTTTTGTGTGGCTTATTAATTAGAATTAGCGAGAATGGGACAGAAAAGTGAGGAGAAAGTGCTGATCAGTAGTTTGTGAGTGTAGAAATTGCAATTATCTAGGTTCAGAGTATTGGGACTGTAAGGGGGATCAGGAAATGAGGCTCAGATCCAAAAAGTTTACATCATTCCTGGCTAACCCCTTTATTTTAATCCCAAAATATTCCCAGTATAAATAACTCCTCATTCTGTGCTCATACCAGTAAACAGCCGAGTGTAGTAGTGCTCTGATGTCTATTGACATTTTATCTCACTTGGCTGCAGCCATTATCAGCAGCATCCACACAGCAACAGGACTTGGCCTGCTAGTGGAGAGAGTAGGTGTCTCCATCCTCCTCTTCTCCTTGGCACACATATACACACACACACACTCACACACGCCCACACACACATGCACAGTGGTGGCAGTGAGGATGTTGGAAGTCTCCTCCTTTAGCTGGAGGCTTACCTCTCTCTCTCTCTCTCTCTCTCTTTCTATCTTTTTCTCTTCCCTCCCTCTCTCTTTCTCCCTCTTGCTGTCTCCATCTCTCTTTCCACTCTCAGTCACTTCGAGATGCTGCCACGTCAGTGCAATTTAACAGTTCTTTGATCCATGTCCTGAGAGTGAATGGCAACAAATTAAGCAAATTATTTGAACCACCCACGGGCCTAAGGCAAAGAGAGAGGTGGAGGGAGGAGGGACTGGGGGGGGTGCTACAGTTGTTAAAAGGAGGGTCGAGTGTGACTGCCAGAGCCATGAAGGAGGGAATAAAAAAATAAAAAAATACATACTGTATATAAATGTATGGGATAACCAAGGAATGACCTGAATCAGGGGAGATGTGTTCTGCCTCAGTGGTCTCCACCTGTTCTCACTGGGAGCCTGGTTCAATAGTTAGAGGAGGGCTGGCTGAGCTATTTACTTTGGCTCTAGCAACTGATTTTTTTGTGAACAGTATCAGAAAACAACATCACCACTATGTTTTATCTTTAGGATGAAATCAATTGGGTATGAAAGGAATTTCTGTCTCCTTTTCATTGCCCGAGCAAAACAATGTGTGATATTTACTCCCTGATGCCTCTCTGTGTTTTTTGATATATTGTTATTGTAGTCCTGCCAGGATGTTGGAAAAAAAAAAGAGTGTGAGAAAAAAAGCAGAGGTAAATTCAATTGGGATGCTTCAAAGTGAATGAAGTACAATGAGACTCACACTAAAAACGTATACATATATAGGATAGTTTTCAACCATTTCTATATTCATGGCATTCATCAATATTGTCTTAGTTCATATATGGTAAATGGCTGCATTTATAGACCACTTTTCACACCAAACCTGTATCCTAGAAATTGCGTTTCTGTATTACTAAATAGTTTTTTATAATTACATTGAAGCGACAAATACAATTGCTGCCTGGATTACATTCAGAGGGAACATTTCTTTGAATGAATGAAGCACATTCATTCAAACATTTACCATATGAAATATCCTGCATTCACAAGGCTGTGGAGGATGGGCACATAAAGTGACTGTGTGACACCAGAGTCACCACACGCTGGTCTCTAGTAAGGTTTAGGCAACAATATCTTGACTGTGATTTTGGTTAAATGTTAATTAAAAATCTTATGTATAAAGTCACCTCTGACCTTTTCTCTATTAAAGACCATGATCTTTCCCTAACCTTACCCAAGTGCTGCCAGCGCCTAAACGGAACCATAAAACAGTTGAATAAAGCTGTAGTCACTACAAGTGTAGTGTACTGCGAGATTGCCTGTTTTGGTAGAAAACAAACAAGCTGTGAATATTTTACTGATACACAACATTTTTTGCAACTTGCCAGGTATGTTTATTTACAACATTTCCTCATTATGTCCATAGGATATTTCATTCAGTCAGCATTACGTTTCCCTTAAAACATATTTGCTGTTGCAAATTGGTTGTATATAAACATAGTTTCTCAGAGACATTGATGTTCACACACACACTGATGGCAGCAAGCTACCAGTTGGTGGTCTGTGGATTGGCAGCAATTTAGGTTTAGTGTCTTGTCCAAAGACACTCTAACACATGGAAAGGAGGAGCTGGGAATGAAATCGCCAACTCTGTAATTAGTTGACAACTCGACCCAAAGCTGCTGCTTTTTTTTTTTTTTTTTTTGTTAATGGCACCATAAATAAATCAAATGTAATCAAAGGTGTAGCAATACCAGTAAAATTCAGGATGAAAATCAAAATAAAGATTTTCATGCTTAGATTTTCCATGTACAGCACATTTCTGTTTTCTGGTTACAATCATTAGGCCTAATTCATTTAACTTAGTGGTAAAGATGTTGTGCCATTTAAAGGTAGCTGGTAATGTTTTAAACGCTGATTGTGCTACAGGAAGTGTACATGATGGTAAAATTTTATGTTTTAGGGTTTACAGTTTGATCTCATGTATGAGCAAGGTAGCAACAATAAACTACAAACACAAAATCAGTGTAAAAGGGGAGGACAGAGTCCAAAGCAAAAACTCTTGACTAAAAATCCATAATTGGTTTGTTTCTCACCATTATTCTCAGCTTGCTCCTTGTTAATGATCCAGCAGTGTATGCTCTGCGCAGTCAGATGAGCTAGTTTGGTCCAGGACACAGCTGGAGTTAACACAATACAACCAATCCCATTTTAATGCATTAATTTTATTTTAGGCCTACTGCAACTGCAGTTTTTATCTTATTATATCCATTTCAAACGATATTATTATTATTATATATATATATATTTTTCCATCAAAATATTTATTTGCGTTTGATGTTTGGGGTAAGGGGGACTACACACTGCTCCACATTCCTTGATCTGAGAAATTTCTTCATGTACTTCATGTATTTTTCTTATTTTCTTCTGACGTAGGAGCAAAAAAATATATATAATAAAACTGACTTTGACAGATACCCTGCACCCCATCAGCTGAGGTCAAAGATGGGCTTTCCAGTGTAAGTGCAGACAAATTGTCATTTCAGAGGTTTTGCTGCATCTTCTACTTCGACATATGCCATCTGCTGACAGAAATTGTGCTGCAACAGTTACAAACTTGTTATATTGCTTGTAACTTCTCCTTGCTGGGTAAAATAATGAAGGTGATGTAAATCCAAGCCAATTTTTCATCCACCAAAAATCTCTCTTTCCAAAGGAGGCTCAGTGTGACCCGCAAGATGTCAATCATTCCCTGCCATTACCTCTCTTCCAGTGCTCCCACTCCTGAAATAACTGTGCTCCATAATATTCACCATTCCAGCCGTCATGATTATGTCGCTCTCAGCGTTCAAATCTCTGAGAGCCTCCTGCACCATATCCCTCTACTCAGTCATCAGAATTTAAGTTGGATAAGTTGTCCTCATCCCCGGTGTCCTCTGCTCGGATTCCTCAAGTTAACAGGAGGAACTGGGCAGACTGAAGCCTTAGCTTCTATATTCATAATGTAATTTCACAGCTCATTATAGTCCAAGGACCATTCCCTTCAGATGGTGTCAGTGGTGGTACTAGATATGCATTACCTGGCAGATCTGGGTCATACAATATTTGCAAATCATTCTTAGCTCTTCTCTGTCATCTGTCCAAATGTTAAGACAATCATGGAAAAATATTTGAAACTTCCCTAGTTAGAAGTTTAAAGAAATTTAATATGCGGTGTGGTTGACAATATTTGAATTGTCCTGGTGTGCTGCCCATCTGGTGCGCCATGTGGACTAAAATAAACTCTAAGAATTATCCATGAATACAAACACCGTGCATGACACAAGATTTATATAGACAGCATAGCTTTACTCGATTCACACCTATTGCTATACAGAGCATTTTGTTTTTGTCTGAAAGTAAATCTGACAATCCACAATGGTAAACTAATTAATGTTTAATGCCTCACATTATTGTAATGAGTCTTAATGAAGCATTTTCCCAGAGCCATTAAGATAAAGATTGTTATGGATTCAGCACACAGGTGTGCTAACATTTATCTTCAAATCAATGGATTCCCACTGCCTGAGCTGTAATTAGACTGTCAGACTCTGATAAGGGTCATGCCAAACTGCTGTTGTGTACTCAGCAAATGCCTGCATGAATATCAGTGCGGGTGCCTGCATACCTTTACATCCACTTCTTCCTCGGCTGAACTGTCGAACAGCAACAGGCTTGTTAGAAATTATCCGATTAACCTTGTGAGACTGAGAGCAAGTCTTGATTTTTGCTCAAGGTGCGATTGCTTATTATAGAAAGAAGCACAGCATGTTGGCTGATGTAATTTGGTGAGGTTATTGTATATCTGCAGGAAGTGTACCGAACTATAAGTCTGGCACGTTCTCTTTTTGATATGCGGTGGTGCAGAAGAAAACAAATATGCAAATTAGTAACGGATGCCAGATTGATCTATTGATCTGGTGCATAAAGCTACAGTATTATGTACAAAACATGTAGCTGCCTCATGTCAAGATTCTGCTAATAGGCTCCTCTGCCGAGCTCTTTAGTAAAACACAGGTCAGAGATCAGTGTTGTGATCAGGAAAACAGAACGGACACAGAAAACCAGCACACTTTGAGTACAAACGAGCAAGAATTCTGTATACAGTTTCTGCAACTCATTAAGCCATCAGAAAAGATGGAATTTGCTTATTGGCCATTCAAAAAATGAATCTCACCAAATATTTATACACATTTCCGGCTCCCCTTGAGAAATGATATGATGGGAGAATTTTGGCAGGTTTGATCTTCAATGGGAAATTTTCTTGATAGCAAACACCTAATAGAAATGCCAGACACAGACATGATGCTCTAAATTAGTTTGACTATGAGATCATAATAGAAGTGGCCATCTAAATGTCAAGGAAATTATGCACATAATGTCACTACAAAATGTCAATCAGGTCTGTTTAAATAAATAAATGTGAAAAACATCCACAAGGTAAGTGGAAAAACTCCTCAGAGATTTGAATTGATTAGCTTGCTTTTGCAAGGCAGGGCTGGCTAATGATGGCAGTGTTGCTTGCTTTCATCTGAAGTAGCAAAACACACAGATTCGAATGCACCAACCACTGGTCATATAACGACAGTGGGAACATGGCAGCACAACATGATCTCATATCAAATGTACTGCATTTGAAACACAATTTATCCTAGAGAGCATGCAGAAGCTGGTGTGACAATCTGTATTTCATCTTCTTTTTTTCTTATTATTTGGCAGACGCTACAGTCCAAATCACTGGCCAGCAAAACAAACCACTTTAAAAGCAGATTGTTCCCTGCTGCAGTAAAGACACTGAACTCCTCACGTTAATCCCTCAGCTCATCCAGCACCTGCTGCTCCCTGATATCAAACTCACACTTCCTTTTCTCTGCAATGTTGACTCTGTGGTGTTGTTGTTTATCTGTGTTACATCGTATCATACGTGATATTATATATGATATATATATATATATATATTTCTATATATGTTCTCTGTTGTTATTGAATTTTGTGGGCATTAAAGTGTGTTGTTTATGATGCAATATACTGCTCACTCTGGCTGTGTATTGGCGCCGGCTGTTATATACTCTAACAAGAAGGACTGTGAGGTTATTAAGGGGATTTTCTTTAAGAAATGAATCCAAAATTTTTTTATTTTTTTTTTATCACATAGTATCTTTATTGATTATAAAAGTTATTGTTCAAAAACGCATAAAATAAAACTTTCTGATAAATTTATGATGGAAACCTAATTAATTAAAAGGGATTTAGAAGAGGGGATTAGTATCTTCTATGCAACATATATTTGCATAGAAGATGTTGAAGGTTAGAACTGAAGGATACAGTGACATGAAAGTGGACCTCAGACGTTTTGTGATGAGTTGTTTATCTCCTCCAAAGTCCATAAACTTTCAGTGGGTTCAATGTTGGCACAGAAAATAATCCCCAAGTCTTCCTTGTAGTCGCATCACCACAGGCAAACTAGGAGCTCATTGAACTGGGAAGAAAAACAGAATCTGAAAAATCAAATTCCACATAGCTTTGAAGCAGCAGCAGTAGCACTTCAGTGGGTCGAATTTTTGATAGGCTTAATAAAGCAGCAGTGTTCACTCAGAAGCAAATTAGAAAGTATCAGGACATGCATCACTTAGTGATCAAAGTACTTAAATGAGTTTTAAACCATTACAGTAATTTGTTTTTGTTGGGGAGGGAAACAAATTCAAACCTTCCATGCTCCCCACTTCACTTCTACTCATTCAGGCTTAGTCAAGCATCATGGGAAAGGCAGTAATTACATGCACCCATAATGAAGGCATTGTAAAATATTCATTGACTTCATCTTTAGAATCGCTGTCGTACTCGAAGCTGCAACTCTCCGTTTTCTACACAGGGTTAACTGGTGCATTTTTGTCCATTGACTGACAATGACCACAGGTAGAGATGCCTCATGCCTGCAAGCGAGTTTGTGAGTCACAAAGCATTTCTAATTGGTCATGACAGGAGCTTCTGGTTGCCAGATTTGATCTATACAGCCCCTAGAATATTTATTGTTCAGCATCACCCCACACTGTGCCTCGAAAAAATGAATTATTTGAGACGTAGCGAAGGTCTCAACCAGAGGCAACTACGAGTCTAAAAACAACTGGCTAAACAAATGAAAATAAAAATAAAAATATGGAAGAACAAATAATATACTTTGATCTGCAGGCTTATATAAAGATTAACCCTGTACTTTTTTCTTTTTTTTTCATCTTTCGGACTAAACTTGTGCAGTCGTAGCTGAACAGCATGCCTAATTAATGAAGCAGTGAGGGAAAAAAGTGAGAAATAAAGAAAAAGATAACTTTTTTGTTGTTTTTCACCAACAGATGGGTTCTGATATCAACACATAGGTAATGATTTACAAGACAAAATGCAGGGTCACTTCCAGACAAACTTTATCATTCATAGACTGTCAAAAACTTCTTGGTGATTTAATACTGTGTTATGCTTGAACTGGATTTACATATTTTGTGTTTTTGGTCAAAACTAACTGGCCTGATTTTTCAGTTTAAAGGTCCAGTATGTGAGATTTCTAGAATGTGGCAGGATATGTGAGATTTTTAGTGTTTTTATATAATTTTCACAATTTCACGATTTTTTTTTTTTTATATCTTAAAAAACATAATTGTGTATATTATTGGATTATTATCATTGATCCATTAAAATGGAAGGAGCATGTTAATGTTGTTGGTGTAAATCTAATTTTAAAGGTCCAGTAGAATTTAGGGAGCTCTATTTATAGAATATGGCAGAAATGGAACACAATATACATACGTACATTCATTTTATACTGATCTGTGTCCGTCTCAGAAGTTTGAAATTTAAACATCCAAACGTGTTTCTTGTAATCCACTGCAAGACTGACTAATTAGATTAATTGTGATTGTTACTGCTGGACCTGGTTTATTACTAAGAGACAGTTTATTACTAGCATCTCATGGTCCTGTGTGACCGATAGACATCAATATTTAGACCTAACAGGATCTGCACAGTGAAAGACTGCCCCAGTGTACATAACACATTGCGCTGTGAATCACATTCAGTCTTTTTACTGTACATGTAAGTGCATATGGATAATCTTTCTCATGATGTAAAGGTTTAAGGTTCTGTTTATGCAAACAATACACACACACTGAAGATAGCTTGAAATATATTTTACTTAGTAGTGGCTGTTTTTTATCAGTAAGTAGCAGTGAGTAGGTCTTATGCATGCCCAAATTATACAAAACGTTGTTCCATAATAATCACTGGTGAACTAATGTCAAACCTATTATTTAAATTCTGATCTCATCCTCACTAATTCTAATATCAAGGGTTAGACCAGTTGATGCATAACAATACATTGTGACATCTGGCCTCTCTTTAATTAGTCCTCATGGACTATTACCATGTAAAAACTGAATTCTAAACATCAACGTTTGAACATGGAAATGTGACATTAGATGGCAGAAAAGGTGGCATTTGGAGCAGACTCAACCTGAATAGGAAGTTAGTTCATTAGGGAAGTCAAAGAAGGGCTCTGTGCGAGACAGGCTTTTTGGGGGAAATAAAATCAGCTCAGATAATGTAATGTCAGAGAAATTCCTATCATTAGTGGAGATGTGGTGATTCCCTGTCTCTGCTTTACTTCCCACCATAGTTTGAGTGACAGAAACAGTGTTACAATGTGACAAAAGTTGTGTTCAAGGAGGGATCTGATTTCACTCAAGATGGAAGATGGAAGTGTTTTCCACAAAAGTCTTGGTGTGCTTGGATTTCGAGAGGCTGAAGTATAACTTTATCTTTAATTAAAATGTTGGACGTTTTATTCGGTTGACTTGTGACACTGAGTATTATCAAGACAGCAACAACAACTGGGGGGCATAGACTAATTAAGATAAGTTTGAGCGTAAGAAAATATATATAGGATTTATATACACAGAGAAAACAGATTAAGAAATTCCAAATAGTTTGCCTGATGTCAGCACTTCACTTCCCGCAGGCTCTAACGCAGCGCCATGCATACCCAAAGCAGAGATGAGAAAAAGCCTCTTTCAATTCCCAGGATGCAAAGAGATGGGGCAAGGGGAGTTTTCTAAATGATGAGTTCTTGCAAATTGATGACTAGTGAAGATCACTGACAACTTCAAAGCCATGTGGATCCAGGTCACCTGCGAAACGGTTTATGCATTAATGTGGCCTGATTAAAGGAGAACCTTCATTGATCCACATCCACCCAGTCAGTCATTCAGCACCAGTATATAATTAAGAAAAATATCTCTCAGACACAAAAACAGCCAATCACCCAGCACTAACAGAGTACTTCTAGCAGTTATTAAGAACTAATTAGGCAACACTTTGTTTTCCAAAGTTGCAAAGCCCATGCATTTCCCCACAGGCCCTGGTTTCTTATTTTGCATACTTGATGCAAATATATTTGTCTGCTGTGATGCTTGTCTGGCTCTTAATGTCCAACGATCCATCAAGTAAGCAGTGGACCAAGAGGCATGTCGTTTTTTTTTTGTTGTTGTTGTTTTTTTCTCTAACCGTGCTTTCCAACATGCGCTTGTGCTTGGACCATTGACATTCTTTGACTGATACACAGCAGGAAGAGTTGTCATCACAGTGAAGTGGTGTAAAGGTGCACCATCACAAAAGTCATCTTTGTGTCTCTGCAGTACAAATTTTGTCTTTCTATATACATGCTAATGCAAAAGCAAAATAGATCGATTTAAACTATACAATATGCAATGACAGTAGCAAGTGAAAGAAATACTGTAAGTCAAAAGTTTTAGTTGATTTGTGAAGTATTGTGTCAATGATGACAGTATTTTCCAAAGTTATATTCCAGCTATATATTTACGGCACAGAAAAGATAGTGGTAACGACCTCCTCATTGGACTCTCCGCAGAAAAGTGAATAAACATATATCCCAAAATGCCAAACTAAGGTTTTAAACTTTGTTTTCTATTTTTATTCTTGGGTTTATCTACTACTGTTATCACAATAGCTGCATTTATTTGAATATTGACAAACAGTGGCATTTATTTTCGATGGAACATGTACAAAGGGGAACATCACCGTTGCTAATTCACAGTTAATCAGTGATGTTCTCTCCTTCTCAGACATTTAAACAAGCAATGCACAGAGCATGTACACAACCATACAGACTGTAAAATACTGTAAATTGGGGAGAGAGAAGGAGAGCGAGAGTTACAGTATAGATGGCAATTGTTCAGCTGGGTTGAGGACTGGGACACCGAGAACAAAGGCGGCCTCAGCACAGATTCTGCACTGGGAGTTCACACTGTGGAAGGGAAGGGACGGCTAGTGTTTCCTTTCCCTCCATTACCCAGAGGTCTTAATTAGTTTAGGTTAATCATGCACTGCTGTAATTGACTACTGTTGTTTCTCCTTTTCATCTATCATTTCACTGCCTGGAACCAACCTGTAGTGGGGCACCTCATTTCACGTAACAGCACTGATACACCCCAATTCCCTAATATGATTGTTCTATAGCTCCCTTCCTCCCTCTCTGTCTCCTCTTTCTTTCTTTAATCTCTGTTTCCCACATTTTTCTTTGTATCACACACACACGCGCGCGCACACACACACATGCATACATCTTGTACAAACGCTGCTTTGCTTTTGCAATCTTACCAGTCACTTGTTTTCAGTTTTTAGCAGAAAATGCTGAAACTCTATGGCACAAGACATTAAATCGAGAGAATATTAATCAGGAATCAGTCCACTCTAATCATAGAAAAATGCAATGCCTTTTTACGTAATGCTGGAACTTTTTTTTAACCACGATTATTTTATCATGAGAGCAAAGATATATTCATATACAAAATCAGCTTGAGGGCACTTGTAATCACAACGTGCCTGTGGAAAAAAAAAATGCTAATTGCATTCAGTTTTCAGGAAGTGTGCTCCCTACTTGAGTTTAATTTAAGGTATTTGTAAAGCCGATGATTTTCAGGTTGATGATTTTCAGTAGTTGGCAAGATAAATATTCAAAACTAGGCTTTTGGTCTTAAAATTTACAGCAATTTAAGACAAATGCTAAATGTAAAATATCCTTCATGTCTAATAGAAAACATTCTGGTGTTTTTATTTAGTTTTCCTTAATGACTGGCTTTTATTCAAAGAAAGACGACAGAGAAACAGACATGGTGTTTAGGAGGTTCTTTGGTAAATATATAGGCGTATCGCCATGTAGTTTCTTCTTATACTTGTATAGTAGTAGTAATAAGTAAGAAGTAGTTATATGTCACAGAAGGAAAAATCCACTCTGTGGTGAAATGTTTATTGCTCTTGCCTATAGACCTGTCAAAAGAGCAGAAGCTCTTTGACAAGTCTTTTCATGTTTTTGAAAGCAGACTAAATGTAAATAGTCAACATCATCAAGTGCCATTTATTATTGTCAAGCAGCACATACACATTTCCTGAACACTACCTCGCGAACTACTTTGTGTCTACATATTAGTCCACAAGCCAGTTGCTTTGTATCATGTATTCACGTGGGGAAATAAGAGTCTGTTGACAGTCACTTTGGTGGAAATATCACATCTTGGCGTTCTAATAAAATCAAACATGTTTAATATTATCAGGTAGGCACGCTCTCTTCAGCACCAAACAGGACACAGGAAACTAGGTAGTTACTTTGGTACCAGCTGAAAAAACTCCCATGCTGCCATATTCACAAGAAAACTGTCAACATAAGATGTCCTTATATGTTCCTACAGCGATGTGTTTTTACGAACACATAAGGAATTTTTAAAATGTCATTTTTCTTAAAGGGAGTATGGTGTAATATATTTTGGACAGTGCTGGGTGCTTTAGTTTAGCTTGTTTGTCACCACTACTGAAACACTAGGTGACGGATGATGTATGTAAGAGGTGTCTGACAAGGTATCTGACATTGACTGCTATTAGTTATTGGTTTGATTAATGGCTGTGTATTGATTACCAATGGTGGCTGACCAGGTTTATTATTAGCTAATTGTATTCAGTTCCTAACACCATGCAGTAATTTGTTGTTTCTTGTGTGTGTTTTTAAACTACTTGATATACTACTAAATATGTTCATATCTATATATCTGTGTATATGTGTTCATATCTGTCACCAAGCAACTACTAATCAGTATAATCATATATGCCTAAACCCTTAATACAGACAAAACTAAGATAATTGTCATTTGTGAAAATGAAAATAAACAAATAAACAAAGAATGAAAAATGTCACACTCAGTGAACTCATTTCAAGTCTGTCAACGTTTACTCACTCAGTGAGATTATCACATCAAGCCAATAACAAAGTTTGCTTACTGTCATCTTAAAGTCATAACTAGAATCAGAGGATTCATGTCTAATTAAGAAAGATGCTTTTATTTGAATTAAATGTTCTTCGGTCTGCTCACACAAGAAAAAAGAAAATAAGCCTTTCAGACAGAGTCCTAACAAAAGAAACCAAGGACAATATGGCAATTTTCATGTCTCTGCAGTGGCTTTCAATGTGTCATAAAACAAATTTTAAATTACTGCTGCTTGTCTATAAATCGCTGCATTGGATTTATACGAAGTCTAATTATTTGTAATGTTATTTTTCTTCTTTTAAATGTGTCCTTTTTGTCTTGTCTCAAAAAACAATGTTATATACACATAAAGACTGAGAGGGGGTTAGTATGACTTTGTAAAACAAAGGTTTGCATATTTTTTCCTTTCCCTTCATTACCCAGAGGTCTTAGATGAATTAATGAATTAATTCACAAAAGTATGAATTCATAGTGCCAATTCCTGTGAATATACCAAAGTCAGAATCTGGCAACCCTGTTGGGAAGCACAGGGGAGAGGTAATGGTTACTGTCTGTACACACAGCATATGCTAGAACATAAGTGTCTCTGTAAGTGCCTCATGTGGCTTTTGTCTAGGCTGAAGGACATAGATGCAGACTTAGTGTGCGTGCCAAATCTGTTTGTTTTTTTTTGGAAAACAGTCTGAGGGTGTTTTTGATTTTCTTTAAGAGAAGCAAAAGCAAAATAGATGTGCGGTGTCATTAGAGAGGATCCAAGTGCAATTTCAGATAAAATAAATGTTTACTGAGAGACTCGATAAATGTTGGCAGGTTATCTTGTTTTCTAAGTTAACAGAAAAACTAAAGAGTTTCAGACTGGACCCCATGGTCCCGCTGCTCCTGGTACCTGCACTCTTATCACCAGCCTGCTGCTTTTCTTTTGGCATTCTCCTGGAAGAAAATGATCACAGAGAAAACTCTGAACATCCTGAGCTCACCTAGAGCTGATATAAAATAAATGAAGGCATTTCACACCAACTGTGCAAAGTAAATGTGTTTGTTTTTTCTGTCACATTTTAATGGTCTTTGTCCCTCGAGGGGTAGTCCTGCTGTGCGAACCTGTTTCCTGATTGAGGCGTATCTTGGTGGGTTTTCATACTGCAATTCAAGAGTGCCCTCAAATTGTTCATGCCTAATTTTGGTGTGCCACTTTCTGTGTTTATTCAGGGCTAACAGCTAGTCTTGGATTGGATGACAAACCGAAGAGACAGGCTGACACTGGCTGTCAGGGTGATGCCAAGCCATCTGCTCCTCTGGAGCTTCCAAGCAGGAGGGTGGTGGGCAGGAGTCGAGAAGAAAAAGAACAAGAACCTAACACTAACCCTAGAAACTGTCTTTTGCCTCTTCCATCATTCCCAAGTAGCTGATATCAATTGACAAAACATAAAATTATCTAAGAAAATATGAGAGGTGAGAGTCGTAATTCTGAGTGGGAGGCTGCTTGCACTTGCAAATAACCATTTTTTTGAGAGAGAGAGATTTTGTATTACTCATGGAACCCTGAAGAGATTCCCAGATGGCACCTCAGCACTTGAGTCCACTGGTGTGGAGTGTATAAAGGTCATTTCACAAGAAGAAAAGGAAGAAGTTAAAGAAGAGACATAACATTAAGCAATATTAATAATACTTATAATGCAAGTAAAACATAAAGGGTCTAAGCAATGTCTGAATGTGAGTCCATCAAGTATGAACATACAGTGCTTATGCGGGATTCAACTTAAGTGTGATCAGTTTAAAGTGAAAAAAGAAAAGCTCCACTCCAACACGGTTTATTAGAACATGATAACATTGTATTCACCAAAGTCACTGCTAAGATATTTGTATGTGGTGACATCACTAAACATGGTTCAATGACATAATCCAACAGTTTGCTTTTCTCGTTGTATGTTTTCAGATTTGTTACCATTTTATTTGGACGTACATCTACAAAAATAAAATCAGTGTTCATTACAAGCATTGAGCTGTCATATTCTAATTGACATATTGGATGCCTGTAATTTTTTTAGCGACAGACAACAACTGTAAAAGTGGGATATATATAAGAAACATTGTTACGTGCTAACTGAATCTGTATTAGAATGAAGAGAATTTGAGACAGCTTGTACAGAAAACTATTAGTTATAGAGCGAGTGACTGAAAGGTCACAGGTTTGATCATCATGGCAGCCGCTGTGCATCCATTAACATCCATTATGTGTTTTGTCAAATACTGAAATGTCTGCTCCCTCAATTTAAGTTGCTTGTGATAAAAAAAAAAATGAGGTAATGCTGGAAATGATGGCATCATTTTCAGGTAAAATAATAAATTAGACGGTAGTTTAGTGGAAATGGTGCTCATGTCTGGCAGACATGAGAAAAGATATCAGGCTTTTTGACTGTGAACATTTTCATTTTCTTTTCTGTAAGAAATAAATTCGAGCGGAAATGAGAACTACATTTAATAATAATACTTGCACCTCCTGACACCTCTTATTTCTGCAAAAAAACAACCATACATCTTCACATCCAAAGTCACTAGACACAAACAAGACATAAACAGTGGTGCTGTTGTGTTTCTATTTTGGTTGCCTGTTTCTTAATTTGTACGAAGACTTACATTTTCATTTCCTTAATGTCCTGAAAGTCACAGTCACTGGTATGCTAACCTGGGTATCAATTACCTCCACAGCACTCCTGCAAACTCTCTTTCCTTTCAGTTCTTTGCCTCTGAGAAGGAACAAACGGTGACTTGCAAAGATCTGAAGTCCTGGTTCAGTGATGGAGTGGATGGCAGGCTATAACAGGTTTAAAACATATGCAGCAGAGAAGAACAATAGCAGAGAAGGAGCGCACAGAAAATATGACGAGTGACTTACACAGACAAACTTTTTCTATTGTTAAATATAATCATCCTCTGCTCCACATGCACACTCAAGGGGAATTCCCCTGGGAGTTCATTTACTTGAAACGTGGCAAATTTAGCAACTTCTCAGATTCTCTGCTGTGTTTTTGAGGTTAATATATCCCACTAAGTGCGCCTGGGATTTATTTATTGGACCTGAGTGATTGCCATTCAAAAGTTTCCAAACAGGAACAACATGAATATTGAGGTTATAACATTTCTTTTTTTACACATACATTTTATGATATTGAATTTATAAGTTATATAATGATAACGATAACCAGCCCAATCGCAAACCTGTTGTAAAAATCAGAATCTTCATCTTTAGTCAAATGAAAACGTTATTACATCTGTGGGAATTTTATTGCATAAGCATAGTTGCACATATGTGTGGTAAACATGTTAGGGAATAAATAATACATTAATCTATGAGAAAATAAGTGCAGCCAGTCTTGCTTTAGAGACACAACAGTCCCCCTAAGCACTTTTAAATATTATGACTTTCAAACATGTCCTACTTATAACAGCTTCAATTAATACGTCAGAGAGTAATAATAAACAGTTGTGACAGCAATATTAAGAGTGTCCTCATTGAAAGATGCTGCTGCTTATTGTTCTTGACAACAGAAAATTATATTTCCTCTTTTTTATATATATATATATTTAAGGAAAGCAGTTCAGAAAAAAGTGATAAAACATACTCTAAAGATATAAAGATAAGTAATCACAAATGCACAAATTGCTAAACACTATGATGGATGTGTCACAACACATCTACAAAACCTCAGAAGCCCTAGCCCTGTAGCATCTTTTCTGTATACGCCAGTCTTGTGATACGGTATGAAGCACGAAAAAGTCCACCTGTGGAGGAAGTTGGGATGGATGGAATGATCAAACAAACTTTCAGCCAAGAGACAGCTTTCTGTGTCCTATGTGAAACCAAAGGTCAACGCTCTATTCTTCATAGGTTATGTAACATACCTACTGAACTTAACTTATGTCAGTAACATACTTATGTTAACCCCAACCAGAATCGTTTCCTAAACCTAACCAAGTGGGGTAGAAACTAGGAGTGCAAAACTGGTGCTAGAGGGTGACCTACAGCAACAAAGTTTGAAGTGTAGGATTGGATATTAGGATAGTAGGATATTGCATGAGTTGTTAGTAAGACTTCGTTGGATGTGTCAGGCTCGGGGTGAGATTCGTACATGAAAAAAACAGAATGCCTGTTGGGTTTAAGGCTCAGGCTCAGTTATTACTCTCTCAAGCATTGGGTTAGTGGCCTGAACCACACTCTAACTCAGATGAGACAAATCTATGGCACTTATCCAGCACAAGAAGACTTCAGGTATCAAGCAACTCTTGAGTTAACACATAGTTGGTGCCAAAACAAAATCACCATATTGGACGACTATGTTATAAGTGCCAGAAACAACTCCAATGAGATGTTGTTCTGTGTCTTCTGGTTAAGTAGGACCGACTACCTACCAACTTCATAAATCAATCTCACGGTTTTGTTCATCTTTTGCTCATCTTTTTGCTCCAGAGTGGTCAAAACTTCACTTCATGCTGTAATACACTTATTTATTACCTTGTACTTAATTAACCACACCCTTGCAATTCTACCTGACAGGTCAATACACTGCACAGGGTCATTAAATACTTTGTCTTTAGTGACATCACATTGGTTGAATTAAGGCTGAATTGGTCATTCTACTGCACATCATGGGAAACAGAATTAAATGAGAAGAAAATCAAGGTGAACAGGAGGAGATGTACTCTAGTTAAGTGGAATGCTACTGTAGGTAAATGAGTGGTTGGTGTGAAACGCAATCCTTTTATCTCCCTCTCCTCTTCATCTAGTATCTGTTCCTGAAGAGATTTAAACAACGAAGTAAGTAATTGAGAAACTAAAATTAAATGAGGGCAAAAGTTCACCCTTTGAGGTATGAAGATTTCCCTCCCACTTTCTCAATTTCATGAAACTTAATGATAAATGGTACATTCAGCAGCCTTTAGAAAGCAATGTTTGAAAGTAGTTGCTGTTTATGTACAGGCAAAGAAGTGTGAACTACAGAACAAACTCAGTAAGAGGAGAACAAATTTGTCATTTTCTTGTTCAGTCTTCAGTATTTTCAACAAACTGTCAACAAACTTAGCTGCAGTGACGCTATTTTTCTCAAGAAACATTGTTTGTGCGAGGTATCATAGAAAAACATGGATCCAGGCAGTTTGTGCTTTGTGTACTCATCCCTCCTTCTCTCACTCTGTCTCATACAACCCAAATGCATCCAGATCCAACTTTGCTTTTAAGTCTTGTGGCTTGACACAAAGGGGATCCTTCCTTCCCCACACATCATCTGAAAAGAGAGAAAATCAAAAAGACACAAAGAGCCGTCTCGCTATTCAATGGGGAGAAAACTCATTCTGTCACTGCTGCCATTCCATGTGAGATTACAGTGGGGATCCACGGCCCGTGTTGCCTTTGCATCCCTCTTGCATGCCGTCATTGATCGTTTGCGTGCCTGCATAATGAATGTTCGTCTGTAGAAGGTGTCAGCACGTACTGCGCTTGTATTATTTGTGTCTATATGTGTTGTTGTTAACATATTGTGTTGAAAGGTAACACAAACATGTGCTGTCCAGGATGAACAGATGTTTTCGCTGCGATACAGTCTTTTTTAAGGCTGCAGAAATATTCAAAGCTGACCTATCTTTATTAGCATTGGGAAACGCAGGCATTATTAGCATCTGCTGTCTCCACATTTGCATGTACCCTAATGATGTTCCCCATTTTGTGTATGGAATATGTAATGAAGCAAAGAAAAACTATGCAACTGCGTGGGAAGCAAGTATAATGTGCCTTAATAAATAAAGTATCAGATGATAAAAAATAAAGAAGTACGCTTTGGTAATTGGTTTTGCTGGTAATTTGTTTTGTTTTTGCTAACTTATTTTACCATACTTTCTATCAATTAAGACATCTGCACCAGATGCAGTCTGTAATAAAGCCCTGTTGCAGTTCTGTGGCCTAATTTCAACCCAAACAGGGCTGTTGTAAATAGAGTAGAAATGTTTCCTGTCATCAAATGAGCCAAATATTTATAATGTGCTATGACATTTTTGGCATATTAGTAGCACTTTGCATATTGGTCCTGTAAATTCTGTTCATATGCAACTATGTGTTGTAAAATCTTGTAAAATTATCTGACTGTGAAAGCAGCAAAGGAAAAACTCAAACTAAATGGTCCATTCTGAGCTACAGTAGAAACATGGCTGTTCAACATGCTGGAATCTGTGGAAGTGGACCCGAGGCATATGTAGATATAAAATGATCATTTTGAGGTAACAAAGCAAAACAATTTAATTTTTATTTTCAGATGTTTATACACTAATGAAAACATAATTATTCATATTATATTCTGTAAGTAGAGCCTCTTAAAACTTAGCTCCTCGACTTTAAGTTGAGACAACTGAAACTACTTTGTAAATGGCTGTGTTAAACTGTGGAATATTCAGTTTGTCTTCCATGTCATGCCACACACTCAAACATGAACTTTTATTATTTAAGTCTCCTAGAGGGAATACAGACTGGAGATACTGAGCAGAGCCTGTATTTCCGTGAGATAGTGTAAGACACATAGTGACAACCTCCCAGTTGGACTGAGGTGATGAAGCGAAAAGGTGTGCTACTAAAAGTGCAAAATTGTTGCGGAAGTTTAGTCTGCTAATGTGACCTGTAACCTGAAAATCACCAACAATCATTAGTTGGTAATGTAAGAGAGAGAGAGCACCAGTTGTGTAGATAGTAGTGTAAAGTCATTGTTCTGTAAACAGGTGCCAGGCTGCTTTTGATTAGATCCAGGCCATGTGTTTCTGTAGTCACAGGGGGGAACAAAGAAATCACGTTAAAATGGCGTGATTGTAAAAGTGTGTCTAATAAAAACAAAATTGGCATGGCTAATTTAGGTACTCATAGGAAATACAGAACGGTGTGAAAGAAAAATAAATTATGCTGTATGAAAGAGCTGAATTGAGAGGACCTCAATCATTGGAGAGGTGATGTAGTGTAGGTCTATATGGAGAAAACTTATCAAATTGAACATATTATATCAAATAAATATATAAACATACATCTACCTTTACGAAATGCATGTGTTTATAGCCGCAAAGCAAAAATCCCCACAGAGCACTGAAACATTACATGGGACAAATGAGCATTATTTATTTCCACAGCGACCGTGATACATTTTTAAAACATTTTTCTCGAGTTTCACACTGGAAGTGAATGTAAGGCAGATAATCACATATTATCACAGCAGTAAAATCCTCTATATCTCGAATTAATCACCATGAAATAAACACTAGCGCAGTCTAAGCCATTTATAAGCCTGTTTACAAGTTTCATGTCCCCAGAACAACGTTGTAATGTGCAGCAGAAAATGAATGAAAAGTAATTTCCCTGAGAAATCCTTCGCCAGAAACTGAGCAAAGGGATTCACTTTCTAATCTTCTTTCAAAATGTCCATAAATGCTTTGGCACTGCTGACAGTGGTCATGTATGTCTAATCTATATGAAACTCCAGCTGCATGTTTTACAGGGACTGCCCTGCCCTGTTCTCCTTCCACCGTCCCCTCAGCAACATCTCCTCACCGGTAATCCCACCAAATCTCACTGGCTGACCACATGGTCAGAGTGCAATCTGTGCCAGTTATCAACCCTGACCACATTATACTGGATGTCTGCCACTTTCTTTGCTGTGCCAGAAAAATAAAACTCAGATCTGTGTGTCTGTAGATCCACCACACATCCACAAGCACACAAGATAACCAAACTTCAGCCAAACTGTTGACTCAGTGCTTCAGTTTTTATTTTGTTTTGTGTTGCCCAGATATTGGCAAGTCACTTATGGTTCTTATGTGACTTGTGTATCAATGAATTGAGTGTAAATGGTATGATTTACACATTTTCTATTAATGCTTGACCAAATACATTTCCATTTTTTTAAGTCTAGCTGAAAAAAAGCTATTCAGAAATGCAACTCTCACCTGCATGCACACACACTTACACAGATACTTCACTCTACCTACATATCTGTTAATTTGGGTCACTGTGTCATCTCAGTGGTCCTCTCATTACCACTGTGATATGAGCTAATGCATCACTGTCCATATGTACACCATGGGGTAAAAAGAACAGACCAAGTAAAAAAGACATATGATTGGTTTAATGCAGTTATGGGGAAGTTTAACGTGGATGATATAGCATAATTGTCATATTTAATGGCTTTCAATATGCCTATGAATGGGGCACAGAGGGGAAAGGAAAGGCTGTTCTTTGATGCTGAGAGAGGGGCCATCAATGATTTTCATTTCACAGCCTGCTGAGCACATTTACTGTGGTCTTGATAAGGACAGGGGGAGCGAGAGAAGAAGGGGTCAGCTTCACCCCAGGCACCTGATAAGATGGTAACTATCATCTGGTCTGAGCCATTGACCAATATAATGTATTGTAAAAGCTCTAACAGTTGCCTTTGTTTGATTAATGAGTATTAATGGATAAAAGGCGGGTTATTGGTCACATAGATACTGCCAGTTATGACTGGATATATGATGATAGGATGAATTACTGGATAAATGGTGACAATAGAGGGCAAATGAGACTGGTGGGAAAAATTTTATAGCGTCAGAAGTTGACCTTTAGGAATGGGGTTGTTCGTGCTGATAGGCGCAGCTCATTGCTGAAATTATCTGGTATTGTTTGTGGTTGAAATATGTAAGTCTCTTGGCTCACAGTAGCACACATTTACCATAAACTATATAAGTACTGAGCTATAAAAATATTCATCTGATAAACATAAAGATTGTCCAGAATCCTCTTACAGACAGGTTATCATATGAGGCCAGACTTTTTATTATAGCCACCAATATTGTATGATATTCTCTGCCACTTTAGAATGCACATGGTATTTCTAAAACAAACCACAATCTTGTTGCAGATATGACAAATCAAGCCATCAAAGGAACACAGTGCAGAGCCCATTTCAGCTGGAGATAATGTATTAGATACTGTAGTTTAAATAGCACAAAGCATGGTGTTAAATTTCTACTGTGATAGCCTGATTAGATCTCAGTGCCACGGTATGGGAGCCATCAACTGAAATGAAAGCAACAGCATACCAACACTGGCCACATGAAAGGAGATTTTCATTTTATAGATTTTGATACAGTATATATATTTATATATTTTTTGCTGCACAATGGTTGCATGCAGTCATCATTTACCACCACAGCATAAACTGTCCATCCAACAAATAGTACGTGTGCATCAGAATAATAATTTGCTTTGAAACAGAATGAATTACCTATTATTGGTATTATTGGGTGAACTCACATTTTTATTTATTTTGATGAAAAATGTCAATCATTTCATTTTAATCTATGTTTGTGCAAAACGGTAATAGTAGGCAGATGGTTACACTGAGTAACACTCACACATCAGCCTGCCACGAAGCAGAACCATTACTTTAAACGGTAGCAACCCACGTTAGCTTTGCTAGCTACTAAAAGCAAGGACACATCTTGCCTTTCAGCTAGGCTTACCGTGCAAGTCAAACAAAGGAAAAGTGCATTGCTAACATCACTTTGCAGGTTAGTTAGTCCATTATCTAGTAAGCTGTAGCACCCTGTACAGCTTAAAAACATGCAAATTTCAACGTTAGTCAGTTTACATGCTGGTTTGGTGCTTATTCTTCAATACCACAAAACACTGTCTGTCCTTGCAATTTCTCTCCATGCTAATACTGGTCTATTGTCATTCAAAAATAGACACTGACAACCCTGAGGCTGAGAGGACCATTTCTGATATTTCATGATTTTTAGACCCACTCACTTGCATACATACTGTACATGCACACACTTCTTTTCCCATGTATGCTAGCCACCTTTGGCCCAATTAGTACCATCCTCTTGTTGTACTAAATAATTTGTGCCATCTGTGTGGCATGCATTATCATTAACAAAACACCCACCTCCTCCACACCAAGAAAATCTGGTCACGGATGACAGCTCGCTCGCTCAGCTCACCCTTAACCTCAATAGCAGCAATCTGTAAATAAATTCCCAGGAGACGAAAATAATGTAAAACAGTGCAAGCGATATAAAGGAAAGAAATAAAAGAAAATTAAAAAAGAATGAATGGGTTGTTGCGCAAGTAGTTGGGTGATATCTGGTCTGATGCTTTTGTGGTCCCACCAGGATGGCTTGCAGTTATCTGCTGTTTACCCTGCTTAATTAACCAAATTCCCCAGCCTTCCTCTCCTGAACAGCCACCTGTACAAAACACCTAAGAACAGACGCAGATTATGGTAGTGAGTCCCGAGAGCCGCTCAAATCAACAGCCTGTAATGCCTCCTCAGCTGGGATGTACTGATATTTGCTCTGAACGCAGGCAAAAATAACAGCAAACATCCACTGTCTGTTAACACGGACACAGATACAAGTACATGGATGGCACGTACACATGCAATGTTCTGACTCAGAGATTAACATTAATGTTCGAGCACAAAATGTTCAACCACAGACACACACACACAATCAGGTGCTCGTATGATGCAAATGCTGGGCAATGACATTGATCACACCTTAAACCTTAAGGTGTATACCACGCTATTACTTCACATCACACATTTAGCAGAAATAGAACTACAGTGTAATTGTAAACAACTGTGAACAAGAGCTTCCCTTCTAAAAAATATAAATAAATAAGATGCAGGAGGGAAAACGGACTCAAACATGTGATAGATAATGCGGTACTTAGTGCTTGGAAGAGTTGCCTGTGCTCTAATTTAGTCAGATTACCATCTGTTTATTTGATTTTCCTTACCCCATAAACTGGGGGCGGCAGAAGCAGATTAAAGAGTAGCTAAGCAGTCTAAACCACATGTCAAGAAGTCCATTAACGGGCAGGAAAGGGGGTTTGGAGGAGAGTTATATTTGTGGATATGAATGAATCCATAACTGAAGGACATGTTTACAGCCCTCCTAATGGATCTCTGTTTTAAACTCATTTGAACTCCACAGGATATCTCTGCCTTCTTGTCTGCATCTTGTGTTATGATTGCACTGCCACAGAAGATGTGTGTTTTGTAATTACATGAAATGGCACGCTGGGTGAATAGGAGAGCCTCCAACCAATATTGTTGCTATATGTATAGATATTTCAAATAGACTGCATTTACAACTGGATGCAGCTTTAAATTACATTATTCATGTGCAATTTTCCAACTACTCTGGTTGTTTTAATAAAAACAGTAGTACTTGAATTAATAAAGCAAATAAAATCTTTTTAACAAAACACTTGCAGTACTAGAATGCTAGTGCTGCAGTGCAGAACAATGCAGGCAGCGATAGAACATTGAATATATTAGGATTAAATGCTATAGATTATTTCAGACTGTGAATCTCACATGGTCAAATTAGTCTTGATGTTCAAAGACATTTGTTGCTTGCATTAATGTTAACGCAAATGCACACATTGCAGACCCTTCGCTTGTGTCTATCTTTGAAGTGAATGTTAAAGTCAGCTGTCCAGCTGCATTCAGTCTCCACTCCATTGACCAGTTAATGCCCTCTACTGGTGCTGCAAATGTCACACTGGTGCTGACCCTTCACATCCAGATAAAGGGCAACCAGTTGATGTGTCTGCTGTGCACACGATTCTCAGCAGACTAAAACTTTTGGTTCACCTGCTGGTTTTTTATGGAGTCTGGAGTTTGCCACATACCGGAATAATTACGCACATTGGTTAATTATAATCAGTTAATTGATTGGAGCGTTTAACTGCTTCCGCTTTAACTGTGACTACTGCAGAAGACAAATGACAAAAATACATAGTGTTTATTTCTTTAAATGCACTTGCATTCATCAGGAAATGAATTTATTGCATTGGTTATAAGTTATCACTTACGGATGATGTGTTAAAAAATGAGAATAATGAAACAGTTTAAATACTACATTCATTTTAAGGACTTTAATTGCCTTATTTAAAATAGTATAATTTGAAAAAAAACTTCACTTAATCAAAGTAAATAGTTTTAAAGGCAACGACTAATTAATGATAATAATTAACCACTGATTATGTGTACAGTTATTCAGGTGTCATGCCCCAGATTCCAGGCCGTATGAACCACGCAACTGACTTCTGACTTCTTCTGAGTACACTACATGCCTGTACTGATTGTAAAAAAAAAAAAAAAGCAATTTATTTTGTCTTTTATTCTCAGTGGTTCATAATCTTAAACAAACACCTATTTGTGTGCATGTACTGTTTATGTGTGTCATGTTCTGTTTCTTGGTCTGGCCTGTGCAATTTAGCATGGAAATTGAAAAATTGTTTATAGTTGCAAAGCCAGCCTGGTAAAACAATTCAATCTGCTGTCTTTTAGAGACCAAGCAAATACTATTTCCTCAGAGCCCATTATGGCCTTGCATTTATCTCTGTTTACTATAACTGTGCTTGCTGTGTGAAAGTAAAGAATATCTTCACTCTGTGAAGGAGATTAAAATGTCTGCTATAACTGTATTGGATGTCAGTGGGAAATTTTTGAAGAAACTGCAGACAACAAATGAGGCACGTGCAAGCTTAGACTGCTGTGTGAAGGTGCATTTATTCATGCACATACATTATGAGGATGTGATTGCATATATTCATGAGCTCAGAGGGACTTTGGGTGGTTTGGCAGCTACTGCACACATCATGTTCATAATGCAGGTAGAACACCTGCAGGTAAACACTGATATTGTGACAAGTTTTGTCCAATGCACTGTATTCTTGGACAAAGTCTTGTGCAAACAGTTTGATATGGCTTCATCCCATTAGACCTTGGCACTAAACACTACCAAGAGCAGGGACATGGTACACAGGGGACATAGCAGAGTTGCCGCCAACTCTGGGCCTGGAGAAGCAGAAGGGAGTGTTTGCCTTGTGAGAACAACACACAGCAAGTTGTTTGTTCCTTTTGCCACCTAATCAATGCCCCCTGAGCTTCAGACAGACCAATGGGTTCCCCCCTAAAAGGTCATGAAAGCCATTACAGATCTCTGTGCTTACCGAGTTAAAGAGCAAAAGCATTCCTTTGCCATGGAATTGCTAGTCTCTAAATGCATAATTGTGACACATGCAGATGGGTCTGCAATACACATGCACACAAACACAGCATACATGTAAGCACACAACCGAATATTTGTGTGTAACTTTGCCTCCAAGGAACTATATCAATGCCAGCGTCTATCTTGTTAAAGGTGAAATGGGCAGAGCAGGCAGTGTGCTGTCAGCTTATTTTTCTAAAACAATAAATTCAGTGCATAAAACTCACTGGAGTAAAACTCTCAAAGGGAAAAGTACATTTTCTTTGCAGCCAGTAAGATTATGCTCCGGCAGACAGCGAGATTTAAAGTGTCAATAAATGTTCAAAACAAAGCCTTTCTTTCCTGTCTTTACTATCAAGATGGAAAGATTAATCTACATTTAACATTCATGCTAGCACTGCAAAGCAAACAATAAATAAATATGACAGCAAAAACACATTTTGTTTAAAGTCATTTACAGTAAACAGGTTATTCAGCTTCTGCAAGTTTCCCCTTGAGATTTTGAAGCCACAGCTTACAATGTCATCTTCTGCAATAAAATTTTCAAAGTTTGGAGGTAAACTTTTTTCAAGGTGACACTAAAGCAATTTTAAAAACACTGTTTTCCATGACACTCTGCTAGAGGGTCTGTTTTCAAATTCATTCATTTAAATTATTGTGATATGAAAAAATGCAAATGCAATGCAATTTTTTTTTTATTGTTGAAAAAAATGATTCATAATTGAGCAAAGCATATTAAAATATTTAGATCTAAAACAATTCATTTCATTCTAACCCAACAAATTCAAAACAAACAAATAACTCAATTTACTACTTTACTCAATTTAAAAGACTATAGAAGTAAAAAATAAAAAAATAGGTTATGTCAAATATTCTGATCGATCTATACTCTGTAAGGGATCCTTGGCTGAAATATAAAATTGAGAACCTTTATTCTACGACATATGGGGACTTTTAATTTGAAGGCCTACAATAGATTTAAGTGCCATGAGCGAATCTCTCTCTGTGTCACACTGTAACAGATTACTTGCAGTATGATGTCATCTGCTAAAGTGATAGAGTGTTATCATTCGTCCATGACCTGTGATCAATCACCGGATTCAATTTGAGGTTGATGGCTGGGGAGGGGCCAACGAGTCAACAATGAGACAAGGTAAATTTAGGACACCCGTGCCTGTTGGGTGAATACAGATGACCTCAAGAGGATGATGTTGGAATCAATGTTTAGATAACAACTATAGATTGTTGCAGCTCCACGGGGTGAAAATGGTCAGCCGCGACATGTTTTTTTTTTCTTATTGAATGCCAATACACCGTGTAAATATTGATTGAGATGCTGTTTTGATTTTTGCCTTTTCTCTTAACTTGGAACACTGATAATGTTTTATCACTTCTATTTTATAACACCAATCCTGAATGTGTTAGTGTCGCGTCTATCCTCCACCCCAGGAAAAGTAAGAGAAGAGTAAATAGTGATCATCATATGCAGCTCTTGCAGCACAATTAGATTGAAAGGTAATGAAAGGCGTGGTCTGGGACAAGAAGATGGAGTGTTAATAGAGGACCCACAGGGCTTCATCTACCTCATGACATCCGTCTCTCTCTCTCTCTCTCTCTCTCTCTCTCTTTAACTCTCCCCCTCTCTCTCTCTGCCTCTCTCCCTCGTTTTGTCTGTCTGCCTCTCGTCCTCTCCAGCAGAGCACAGTGTAATCTCCCACTCCCCCGTGGGTGCGGGGAGTAAATCAGCACAGCTGGATCACAGGCATCAATCTCAGCCAGCCCTCAGGATGGGCCACTTGTGAGCCCACAGGGAGGCATTTCCTCTTCATTCCAAATGAGAGACAAATGTTGCAGGGAGAAAGCGGTGCAGCGCGATTGGGGGGGTTGAGCACAGAGGGGGGCGGGCAGGCAGGCGGTGAAGGTGGTGGTGGTGGTGGTGGTGGTGGTGAGAGAGGCAAGATTGGCAGGGAGTAAAAGTGATAGAGTGTGGAAAGAAGACAAGTGGGTGAAACAGAAGAGAGAGTATATACACTGCACAAAAATGTGCAGTCAGCACTAAAATCTAACTCTTTGTCTTTAAAAACTAATGAAAAAGTGCCACCGTGGTGAGAGGATTTTACTTGTTTCCAATGCAGTGGATTTTCTTCAAAATTGCATTTAAATAGCACTGTCAATGAGTGATTCTCCTTTATGGCATTGGAGTTTTTAAAACACGATAAAGTGGGGAGTTTGTAGCACAGTTTGAAAGGGATGCAGCAGCAAAATGAGAGGGAGGAAAGAATAATAGAGGAGATACACAGTAGTATGTACAAGACCAATAATTCCAGTCCAACCACAGGGTTGTACTGCAATCAGTTAAGAAGCAATGGTGCAGACATCATTAGCTGTTGTTTAGTCCCAAACATCTTCTGTCAATGATCAAGAGCTGTCCAAAGCTATGATGTGCTCCAGTTTCAATAGTGCACCACAGAAGTTGACCATAAGTCTCCTCGCAACACTGGCTCTCAAATGTGACACACTGGCTACAAGAAAAACTTATCAAAAAGGTTTTATCATCTTTTGTAAAAACGGGGGAAAAAAAGCACAATGGCTGCAGTGTTATTGTAGTTTGTATTACAAAAAAGTGAGCTGAATTCAAATTTGAGCTTGACCTTAAGCTTAAAAATGGGAATAATAAGTGCATAATAAGTGCAGAGTGATTTTGGTGGGTTGCATAAGATGATTGCAATGTACCCGTTATGTTAAAACCATCCAGTACACACATTTATATTAGCGATGGCATGATACAAAACTTTTCATTAGCTGTTGACAATTTGGGCAGTGTAATAAAGGTGAATGTGAATAAATGATTAGACACAATAGATTATGATAAAGAGGTATATTATGACATCAATGTGTTTTTTTTTTGTTTTGTTTTGTTTTGAGATGATGATCGTACCAGCCTTGTTAATAGCCTTGATTATAATTAATTTTCATCCTTAAGAAAAGTGACAGGGCTGATGTGGCAGTGTAATCTCAGATTGCAACTGCCTCATCTTTACTTAAACTGATCAGTAGAGTCAGAGCTGGATGCACTTTGAGCAAATGGGATGAAGTCTGAAGCCATTCTGACCACAATGAGGAGGCTGTCATTTCTATATGTGCACATGTATATATAGACATGTACCATGCCATTGTCACCAAGACAAAACCTTTTCACGTCTTCCTTTTGGATATGATTTTCATTATGAAAGCTTCTGGGAATTCTCCAAGGTCTGCATGTTTAAAATTGTAGAATTGTAGACTGGCGAGAAACTTTTTTTAATGTAATTTGTACTTTCATGAATCCATATTCATATTATGGTTGTCCAAACTTCTGGGTCATACTGTACAAATTATTTCCATTATTAGGTTATGGGAGCTGTGGTTTTATTTCCCAGTTGACCATAGAAAATGAGTCCATATTCCAAGTTCCATATTTAGTTTATGCAATATGTGCCATAATAAAATAATAATACAAATCACATAGTTATATTTCAATATGGTATGAGGCACGAAGGGACAAAAATAACAACAAAGCCAGTTGCATTGTCAAACGTTGCTGCACAGTTTGTATTTCTTCATCCAATTAGAGATGTACCGTATGTCTTCAAGGAAAAAACAGCATAAGAACTTTTTGATATTGAAAAAATTCTATTTTAATCAAAAGTTTTTTTACAGATTCTTTAGAGGACAAGCAAAGAAGAAGAAGTTGTTTCACACTATCACATTAATTCTCAGCATGCCTGCTTCGAGAGTTTCCCCACTTGCATTCAGTTGCACCACAAGACAAATGATGAGAGGAGCTCCGTTCAGGACAGACAGGTTTGAGGATATTACAGTGGTAAATACGCATCTGTTGTCCAAAAGTCCTGAATTGGCAGTCAAGAGCTGCTCCATTTTGCTGATTAAGAGGCTCAATATTTTATGGATTGTCATCGCAAAGTGTAAATCTGCTCAGCGCTGTCATGCTTGGACCGTATGTGTACCCTGAAAAGATTTAGTGGTCCACTTTGTACCACATTTTTCATGTAAAATGCAGCTGCTACAATGCTTCCATTGGAATGTAAAGGTATTGACCACAGTGGCTTTAACTGCTACTGCACAGAAAGCATTTTTCTAGAGAGCCCTTTCAACCTGAGCTCATTATCTGTGGTTTCAGTTTCTATAGAGGAAAATTGATTGTAGAAAAGAATTTTCTTTCTTTTTTCTTTCCTACCTTTCTGTCTTACTTTCTTTCTTTTTTTCTACCATAAGGTGCTCCCTCTTTATGTTTATGTTTACAGGAGAAGGCTTAAATAATATGGTAATGATTTAGAAATGGCTACAGCCTGATAATCCAATCTGAATTAAATTTTAGCACAAAGTGATGATTCCCTCATCCGAGGATCCTTTTATTCATAGCCATTTTGAAGCTGCCAGTGTTTACTCTTCAAACCCTCAAGTGTTGTTGGTAACCGCATTGCCATATAATCCTCCACTAACAATGAGCAACACACATATTCACACTAACTAGCTAATTAAACAAGAAATACGTTTGGCGTACAAAAAAACAAAAACAAAAAGGACACTCATTGATATTCATACAAAGGGTTTTTTTTTTTACGTTAAAATATGCAGAGTTGTGTTTTATTTACAAATCCTACAATTAGAGAGGCAGCTCTGGTCTTCAAAATCCCTGGATATAAAGCACAGCGTTCCTCTAATATCTATAGATTTCTTTATTCCACATCAAAGGAGCGGTTAGCCTTGGGTTGTGCTTGTAAATCACCCAAATGACACTTGTGCTGGGGATGTCTGACACTCGTCAGACGCTCTCGCTCTGCAAAGTCTATTTTCCTTTGTCAAGGAGTTCATTCTGTGTGTTTTGAAGCTGTCTCAAAAGCGTTGAAGTGCTTCAGCAACACAGCCACGGGATGTGTTGACAAATCACACAATGAGCATACCTGTATGATGGAGATTAGACTCCCTTAAACCTGAGCAAACACTAGAAGGGTGACAGTATTCAAACAAGAGGTAAAACCATTATTCTAACAGCTACATATTGTTATGTAGCTGTTATAAAATTGAAGAGCTTCCATGCATATGAGGAGACGTGACCTGGAATAAATCAATTTAAAATGCCAGGATGTCAGTTATTATATTTCACTTTTTACCTTCTGCAGGTAGTAAAAGGTACAAAGGACAATATGGCTGCCATTAGCAGGACATTTCAGCAATAAGTGTCATTTCTGTTACTTTGATTTATGCATAATAAAAGCTCCTCACAATAGAAAATAATACCTCGAGAGCTTAGCCGGTGCAGTGGCTAATGCCCTATGCAATCAGACATTAGTCATAGTTTGTAAAAGTTGTGATGGATGCGTGTTTGCTAAATGTTGCCACTACCAATATTAATCCATCAGTTTCCCTGAAGCCTTGCCAAAATAGAAATTCTAGTCAGGAGATTGTGTGTTATGCAGTGCAAGGCTTTGAGGGCCCTCAGAGGAATCACAACAGGCAAGCTGCGGGTTCTACACTGAATTAATCAGCTGGTACAATCTGTGAATGAAGAGTCATTTTGGTTCGGAGGGGCCCCAAGCAGAAAAAGCACATTAAGAAACATTACATTTCTTTTTTGTCAGTACATTTTAGTGCTTTGGCAATAAAACATATCCTCAAAAAAAAAAACCCTCATAAAACAGTTTCCCAAAGAGATCAAACTCTGCCTCTATGAGTGATATTTAACAGTCACCCAATTATTTTTAGCATGCTGTCAATGTGCGCTACACACACCCACGTACTGAGAGACAGGGTTGTGGAGGGTGTTTGATTGCGGCCTTTATACAGGAACCTTTGCGTCAGATGCAACAGCTGTCAAAGGAGCAGCTCCCTTCATTAGCAGTCCTACCAGAGTGTTCCAGCAGCTCTGCGCCAAAAGCCAAGAGTTGTGCTGGAAAATGCTCTAATCTTACAGCAAGGAATGATGGGGAGGGAGAAAGAAATAGAAGATTTGGAAAGGATTTAGGCAGGGAAAAGATTAGAAACCCATATCGGCCTTATCGTGCAGCCTCCACACTGGGGAGTTGAATGAAGCAGCTGTCAAATTTGAAACATACAATAGCAGTAATCCTACAGTAAACAGATTGCTGGGTTTTAAATACAGCAAAATCCAGAGAGAGAGAGAGAGAGAGAGAGAGAGAGACAGAGAGAGAGGGGGTAAGTAAAGAATCTATCAGCGTCTAAACAGCCTGCCTACGGAGAGAGCACTCTGCTGGGGTCTTTCAGTGCATGGGCCTGACTGTCAGCACTGGCAGAGGAGCGTTGGCCACATGGGGAGTGGGTGAAAGTGAGAGCGTGTGAAGATGCTGACAAAGTCTCCCAAAGAACAGGGCATTTGGAGAGTGTTGGTGTGTCATTTTGAAAGGCAGAAGGGTCTATGGTCAAGTGAAGGAGAGAGTTTTACATGGCTCGACAGTGGCGATTAGGACTGCACTTACCTCCTGCTGTGAGCCCAGTAGAGTTTGCGTGTTTATTTTTCTCCTTAAACCGGGCAAAATAGGAATTATGTGTGTGACAGGAGTGCAGGGGCACCATCTTGGACTGAGCTAACTAACAGACAAAATGCTGTGTTTTCCCACCAGGGCTGCTGTTTGAAGTCACCATGGGCAACTGCCAATGAAAAGGTGTTTGTGCACCAGGAACATAATGGATTCTTTTTTCTCTCTCTCTCTCACTTATAGACATATCAATTATGAACACACAAAATGAAAATAAACTGTCCTGTGTGCCCTTGGCAGGAAACAGCAGCTCAGAAAAGAAATGTGTTAAGTTAAGTTCAGTGGATATTTTCATACTTGATAAATTGTTCATCTTTCTTATCTTTAATTTTTCACGCTCTCTGTGACTCATCACCCTCAGATTATACCATCAATGATTTTGAGGCAGAGATATTAAAAGCATGAATATTTAACAAAAATAGGCACAATGTCCTGCAAACATTTTAACTAGTTTTGGAATTTGATTTTTCTGGCCTTTAACACCTTTGTATCTTTGGTTTAATACAAAGAGTACTTGGAGGACTCTTATCTGAAGAAGTCAACAGATATTAAGTTGATGGTGAAACACCACTGTGGCAACAAAAAAGTAAAAGAAAGGGTATAGTGTCAACAGAAAAAGCAAGCCGCTTTTAAACTAATTTTCACATTTCCTGAGCCAAGATCTGCTCAAACAATGTACTCACCGAGGCCACTGCACTGTGAATGTAGCAGCTATTTTGGGTTGGGTCCCACAGTCAGTTCAGCAGTTTGTGTAATGTCCTTTAGCCCAGAAAGACCATCACAAAATAAACAGATTTGGTGTGAAACTACTATAATGTCACTCTTTTTTTTTTATTATTACACAGTCATTGTTATCACTGATAACACATACATCATAGTATTCTTGCAATCATTAAAATGGCAAACATTCAATTATTTGTTATTGGCACAGCCCAGAGAATCAAACACGGTGTCATTGTCTGCCATAATTTGGTTGCTGGTATGTTTTGTAACATACTTGCATACAGGATGCATACTGTATAACATTATGCATTTTTTCTGAGGAAATCAGCTCTTATTATGCACAGTTGAAAAGAACACTATTATCATACAGAAACACATTTTTTAACCTCAGCAACCAGGCTACCAATCAAACCTAGCATGCTAAATGCTATAGGCACTGAACTACTGCACATGAAGAATATTAAGTTGTAATCAGAGTTGGTGACCCTTTGAAGAAACAAAATCTACCTCATGCCTATGAAGGAATTACAAACAAACATTTTGCTCACGGAACACAATCTGAGTTTACTTTGCATGTGTACAGAAATGCCTCCAAACCACCGATTTGAAAGACATATTTGTGGGACTAATGGGGCTGTGTCCCAGCTGTGTCAAAACAGCCCCCGGAAAAGTTGCTGTGTGGTTGTTCATGATTACTGAACAGGTCATTTATATATGCATATTCAGCAGCGCGTTTGATACCCCTCTCGACTTCTTTGGCCGCTTGCTTTTAAAGCAGCCTTATACTGCTTGGTATGCAACCCACACAGGCTCTCCTTCAGGGCATCATCAGTGGAGGCTGAAGTCTGATGAGGAAAAAGAGAGGGTAAGGAGAGAGAGAGAGAGAGAGAGAGAGAGAGAGAGAGAGTTTCTTTACACAGTGTACAAAAAAGGAGCAGCATTTCCAAAAGGCGTCCATGTTTTGACCACAGTGTTTTGATTTGATGAACCATAGCTCAGAGGCTACAACTCTTTGGCCTCCCATCATACCCATTCTGCCATCGATTGCAAAGTAACTTCTGCCACCAAACTTTCTGACAACTCTTTGACTTGTATACAGCATGTTTCTGTGTTTTATAAAACTACACCAGAGTGAGCTTGCAGACACTGCCTGAAAATGAGTACCTTGGTTGCCTTTATCCTTCCTAACTTCTCCTCATAACTCCTTTGGGAAATGAAGCAAGTTGATTTGCCATTCCTGAGCCAGGACCTTAATTACGTACTAAGTCATGCCTGGCACAGAATTCTCATCTCCTTCTGCTGTATTTGGCCGACACCGTGTGCTCTGCGTGCAGATTGAGGATTGGATGCAGTGTGGGTGCAGTTTGGACTTGGCCCTTGATGGTTTGTCTGTCTCATCAGCCCTGATGAGAAAATTCTGAGGTCATTGTAATGCCTGTTTGCAGTCCCTGTATGGAGCATACATCCATATACAGCAGAAAAACACAGCACAGCTTCAAAGCCTATGCATGTATAATGACATACTAAACTAATAAAGGGAGTCAATCTGTTTTGTAAATCCCACTTGTGCAATTCCAGAATTAAAGGAGAATCAGAGTGGAGGAATGAAGGAAGAAAAAACAAGAAAGGGAAGAAAGAAATGAGATTGCCTCCTATTGCCGGAAGCTTTCCAAAAACCCTTTCTTTCCCTCTCTTCCCTTTCTCTCTTTCTGAGCTTATTGGTATCTTATTAGATATGTCTCTGCCATACAAAGTTATTGTGCTGGGAGTCTTTTCAAGGCCCAAATCCCAGCAAAGCCTGTAATAATCTGTCAGCTGAGGGAGATGCCCCCACAGACAAGGGCCTCCTAATCCACATAGATCAATAGCAGACTGGCTGGCTGGTTCCCCAGCCCCCTGTGCCACTGTCCACCCAGTGACAGCAGCTTCCTTTGTGGTTTGTGTCTACCCCTCTGCCACCAATCACACTCTCAAAGTCCCAGCAGGCCCACACG
This sequence comes from Argyrosomus regius, assembly GCA_946959425.1. Taxonomy (NCBI): domain Eukaryota; kingdom Metazoa; phylum Chordata; class Actinopteri; family Sciaenidae; genus Argyrosomus; species Argyrosomus regius. Next base: position 20,340,420 of record OX336889.1, on the reverse strand, counting down.
AGGTTAATGAGTGGGATAATGGAGCCATATTACAGTCAATATCTGACCTTTGGATATGGGTCAGCAAGAACGACGGGCGGGAGAGGCACTGTGAACCGCAGCCAATCAGCATCACTAGAACTAATGGGTCCTTTATGGAATACAGACTTCCCAATTACCCTGCATGCTTCAACACACATCTGCGCACAGCTGGCCCTACTTGTCAAAATACAGATGATGTTCTACGAGATCCAGCATTTGAATGTTTTTGTATGGGACGTACGTTGATAAGAGTCTCTGGACTGACAGATTTGCATCATCCTGCGCTATAAATGAAGAGAGAATAAGATTGTCTTTCTGTCTCACCATCCCTATAAAAGGAGGAAGAACACTATCACTCTCTGTCTCTGTCTTTCTTTCTTTCTTCCTTTTTTTTATTTCTGTCTTACTATCCTCTCAAAAACAAGATTTCTCTGCCTGCCCTTCTCCCTTCATTCCCCTCAGCTCGAGGGCAGTGGAGACAGTGTATGCCAAAAGGGATGGACTTCGAGAATGGGTGAATGGCGATGATTTGATTCATTAGATTGGTTGAAATCACTGCTAGATTATAAACTCTGACAACTGGCTGTCATCTCTGAGACAGGGGACCATTGGTATTTTGGTCCCTAATATGGCTATCTCCAGGCATGTCCAAGCCAATCATGGCTCTAATGAGGGAGACAGAAGTGTGGAGCAGTACAGGATATTGTTCCTTCAGGCTGGTTAGGCTGCTTTATAAATCAGTTGCTTGGTGAGTGAAGACACATGTCAAGTGCTCGCACTGCTGTGGGTTAAAAAATGCTTTGTGACACATCTTATGTTTTACTGTGGAGAGTGAGAGCAATACACAGATGAGACTGAGGTTCCAGCCAAGTGTAGCACCCTTTAGTGTGTCATGTATCTATCTATCTGAATGTGCTGAATAAACATAAACACAGGACTACTAGAGTAGTGTGGCAATAAAAAATAATAATAATACAAGACTGACTCACTAGTGTGTAGAGTGGATACATACAGATTGCACACTGACCTCTCCCGCCCCAGACATAAACACCTGAAATGTTCCCCTCCGGCAGGAGGCTTTGGTCCATCAAGACCCAAACCTCATACCATAATGCCTGGGACTCCCACTGGTCCCATGGATGCCACATGTTACATTAATGTAAAGTCTCTACATCCACCAAGACTCTTGACTTTGACAGTGTTGTTTGTTTTCTTATACTTGCTTATTTTGTTGACCAAGGCAAATTCCTTTGCTTGCATGTGAAAACCTTCTTGGCAATAAACCTGTTTCTGACTCTAACTCTGGGTTTTTACAGATTTTCAGGGTGAAAGCATTGAAAACATAAAAGATAACAAGCATGTTCTATTGCTGACTCCCAGGGAATACTAACCATTAAATATGTATGTTCCCTACTGCATTTGGAAGACAAAGAAGCAAACCTTTGTATTCTCTACACGCTATTTTTTGCTTTATATTAATGGGTAAATGTGCTACTGATGTTCTTGATACAAGAAGCCCCGAGCATCCCCATACTAAGCTTTTCCAAGGTGAAAAGTACGATGAAAACACCTGCAAGGTGTACGCTCTCGGATTTTGTAGTACCTAACAACAGCCTCCAATCCTCGAATTTCAATTTCAAACTCATTGTTTACTTTCTGAAACTTAAACATCAGTTTAGCTTTAAAGGCAATCGTTAATACTAGAACTGTAGATGACGTGAAACTGTTTTAAACACATATTTACTATCTCAGAACTGCATATTTGAACATAAAAGAAAGTTGAAGCTTGTTACATTTTTAACCAGTGTATTTGAAATTCTGTTCTGCAGTTTTCATATTATAGTATCGTGTTCAGCCGTCCTGCCTCTATCTTGCGTGTGAGTTATTGAGAGGATATGAGTCCTCTCAGTAATGAGTAGCACGGCCACAGAACACACAGTGCCTGCTCTCCAAGGAAGGAGTTAACAATGCAGATGGGAATGAAGTAAAACCGCTTGCCTTACACTGAATCATCCTGCGCTAAGGACACATACTGTCGTCCTGCCTGTTCAGGGACATAATGTCTCTGCCAGTCTGTATGCATGTGGACCTCCACGGATAGCTGCATGAGTCAAATGTGTGAATTTGTCTATGTGTGTTTCTTATGAAGCAACATTATTTGGAACACATGGGGGCGAAACACTAGATGATTTTAAAACCCACCATTCAATTATTCCTTTTGGCAAGCCCGTGTTACATTCCTGACTTGGTGTAGATGTACATTTGTAAAAAATGTTGAGATGTACATATTTCATTTTTGGCTCGAGGCAATGGATTTCATATGCAAGCCTCGCTGCTGATTATTTTGGAATAATCACTCCATTACATGAACATGTCTCCGAGGCATAGTCTGTGTAGTGTGTGTTTCCTCAAAATAAATATATTTTCTCTCAAAGCAATAGTTGTTTCATCTGGGGCAAAATATGAATTTTCTCTCAACACTGGAAATAAAAGTTATCTGGAGTAAATGATAGCGTTAACAGAGGAGCTGCTTACAACAATTTTAAACCCACAGTATTGTGTGTTTTTGTTCCGTCACAGCTAGAAGACAGTGTTTCACTGATCATGTTTAAGCCTCTGTGAGCAACTGATTCATGGCAGTAAATAAGCAAACAATGGTGGTTTAACTAATTCCACTTCAACAATAACACTGATAATGTTATCATAACCCAAGAGTGTGCTATTTATGAGCATCTCCAATACTTCAACCTAATGATATCTACTTAGCTATTCACTTTATAGGTCCAGCATGAGCATTGTCTTTTATGATTCCTGAGAGAGATGCACAGATAGGATTAAATAATATATATTTTTCATGTGCATACGAGGGATGCTCTTTGTGTTATGCACCCTGGGAAGAAACAGCAAATTTATGTAGAAAAAAACCACCAGCACAATACGTGCAAACAATTGTCTTCATGGAATAGATCACGCACATAATCTTTCACTAATCTATGTGTAGAATATACTGCAGTAAAGGCATTTGCTCGGTTTTGTCATGCGTTTTGTTGTTTTTGTTGCTGTTCATCTGTTAGAGACATAATTTAATCTGTTTTACAGTTTCTCATTTCATATTTTAATCTTTCTTTTCTTTGTAACACTTTCTATTTATAAGAGCCTTGTTTTACAGCAAGATATGAATGTTTGCTTTAGCATTGATTACTGCAATACTGACTAAGGTGCGTGATTCTTAATTGTGTGAAGAGGCTCACATTTAGAATCTGAAAAAAGGACAGAATTTCTATTTGCCTAGCAGAAATTTCACTGTGCAGAGGTATCCTCAAAGGTTCAGTAGGTGTAGGTTCTGCAGAGCTGCTTCAAAATATGACTGAACCGTATTATATGCATTACAGCTGCATCTGCGGTGGGAAAGGTCTGAGTAGAGAGGGCAGAGGTTTGCCAAGGTTCCAACAAGGGTCCGCTCTGGCTTCTATGCACCAGCCCCAAACTGAAACTCTCACCACAGGTGCTCCAAACAAAAAATGCACATACAAAGGCCACGTGAAGCATTGCTGTGCCTTTAGTTTGTGTGTAAAACAGGGCCTTGGTGAAGACAGTGAAAAAGAGAATGCATGCTTACCCACTATAAAAACTAAATATATAAGCTATAGACTGAAAGGTCATCCAGCATAGCTGCAACAAAGAGAAAATGACTCAGTTTAAACTGAGTGCTGCTGTCAATCACTTTGGGGACAAACACAAACAAAACATTTCTCTATTCATGAATTAAAAGTTATTCCTCTCACACTCCCGTCCTGCCCCACGTCGAAGGCAAGATGATGAATAGTCCAAGTGTGAGCTTGCGACGGGAACTGCATTGTTCATGGACGATCAACCCTCGCAGAAAAGTCTGAGGCAATGATGTGTTAGCACATCCTCCTGAGATGAGTCACCCTGATGCCTTCTGACAGGCCTCATTCGACTAGTGAGAGAGGCCAACCAGGAGTGCAGCTTCGCCCCAAACACATGCTTCAGGGCAGACTCCATCTGGCCCAAATGAGACCAAGGGAAGGGAGGTTAAAAATAACCAACAGGGAAGGTATGGCAGAAAGACAAGGCATGGATGAGATGAAAGCATGCACGCACAGTAGTAGGCTGCCATTGAGGCAGAACTGTAACAGCCTCGGATGAGCAAACAAGCTTTATTGATTTGTTTTGTTTTTTCTGACAGAATAAGGTTCAAATGAAAACATAATCCTGGCAGTTAAACCTGTTCGAAAAAATATACAAGAAATGTGTAGCAAATGCTAATCCACTTGTTAATCCATTGAACTAACAGTGCTATACATTTGACTTTTCACAGATCATTCTGTCTTATTTTTAGTCAGCTCAGACAATCTCATCACATTGGATGGACATATGAATGGCATTTTCATAAAGTAACCGGGATTAATATCTAATCTGTCATTCTGAGAGGGATCAAAGACAAAGTCATCATTATGGATGTCTTTGTTGGTGGTTAAATATTGCCTTTTAGAGTGTTTCTGTCAGATGAAATTGCTGCAGAAATAAAATACTGAATTGTGATTTGGAAAAGGGTGATATTAACAAAAGTCAGACAGAACTGAAAACCACATATGCTGTTGGTGTATTATTCATGACAGGAGATGTTGAATACTGAAAAAACAATGTGCAAAACTCTCCAAATCTCTAAATCGTAAACTAGATTATGTATTTTAAAAATGGTTCTATTACACCTACTTTTTAAACGTGTCAATCCCGATTGCAATTGTGGTCTCATGTCAAAGTTGCTTTCTCGGAGAACCCAAGCACTGCTCCGCCCAGCCTTTTCTCTCTCCCATATGTTATCATCCTCTCACCAGACTGTAGGCAGAAAACAAATATCAGACAGAATGCTCGTTTGAAGACCTGCTCTCTGCCGTCACAGTTCATTGTGGAAAGATATCTGTCCATTTCCTGAAAAAAAAAAAAAAAAAGTTTCACGGTTCAGTTAGGATGCGTGGCCCTGTGCCTCAAGCCTGGCATCACCCCCCACACGGCTCTCTCTTTTGGCTCCCCGCCTTTCTTCTGCATTCTGGTATCTTTGTGGATGGTTAACGGTACTTGGATGGGGGGGTAGTAGGAGGGTTTGGGTGGGGGGGGTAAGAGGGTTGGCTGGGGATGAACTGACAGGTTATTACTGGCTTTGTGGGGGATTAGTCCATAAAAGCCCCTTCAGCCCTATGGCCAGCATGGCCAGAACCCCAGCAAATAAGATAAAATAATCTCTGTAAAAAAAAATGGACTGAGAGACAGAGACAGAGACTGACAGAGGGAGAGAGAGACACACAAATAGCCTAGTGCTCTTGAACGAGAGAAAAAAAAAATCTTCTTCAATCTGTCCTAATTTTTTTGTTTCCGATTTTTTTTTTTTTTTTCTTTCTGAAAAACCGTGCCTGGGGATATGTCAGTTGGAATGAGATTAAACTCCCACAGTATAGAGATGGGAAAGCAGAGTGGAACACATCTAAAATGCTTAGAGCTCCTGTTTAGAAAAGCTGTGCTCTCTCCTCTGGTTCAATAGATGAGGATCTGACTCATGTGGGCTGTTGCATAAGCAGGTACAATCATTACCAGGGACCTAGTTTGGTTGGAGAACTCTGCTCTCCCTGTGCTGAATTTAAAATCAGCTTCTCTAAGACATCATCATCATGTTCTTTCTTTACCTGACTTGAGAAAAAGGTTGGTGCCGGTCCTGTCCTTGGGGTGGTGGGAGGATTCATCAGATTATCAAATGTGAAGTATAAGATATGATTATTAAAACCAACATAGCCCTGTCTATGACATACCTGCCAAGGGCTATTGCCCTTTGGTTGATTGGCAGACAGTTTTATGTTACACTAAATGGTAGCTCACAGTCAAGTTTGATTACTCCTGCATGGGGATGAGAGAAACTCACAGGTGGTGGACAAAATAACAGAAACATCCTTAAATAAAACACAATTTAACACTGCTCCATAACTATGGTCCCAAACATCACCACCTTTATAACATAAAATTGAAAAACATACATTTATTTTAAGTATAAAAGGAAATAATTATATCGTATATGGTTGTATTGTTCTGGAGCGCATTAGGTTGTAAGTAGAATGTATGTTGCATGTTTCTTAACCTAATAATCAGCAACAATAGCATAGCTCATGGCCACGAGTCACTTATGGAAGAAGATGGTCCAACGTTTGGACCACATTCACAAAACCTAAATATGTATCCTGTATGAGATACATACGGCAATTAATAAAATGCCAACGAAGATATTTATTTTCGTGCATGTGTTCTCTCTGCAGTGTATGTGGTATTCATAAAACATTATTGAAGTAAAGCTGGGTGTAAAGCAGGACCGATTTTCACAGTCTATCCCTAACAGTTTTCAAGAAACTCCCTCCTGAGACAGTCGTCCAAATAAACTAATTACCTTGGAATGGATCCAAATTCATTTCCAAACAATTCAAAACTGTCTGTGCTGAAGAATGTAAGTAATTTGAAGAGGTTAATTTGTGTATATTTGTTTTGTAAAAATGCCTTACTCTCTTTGAAAACAGCCATTACCATAAATCTTCTAACCAGAGGTGCTCTAACCCATATGTAACGGGCAGTCATGGTCTAACTGGCTCCACACACAGCCAAACTTTTACTGCCCTGAGCCACTATTAAATAAGTGAATAAGTGATGACCTTTTCCCTGGCCATTGGTTGTTATGCATTTTGTGGACTGTATTGGTTGTTATGCATTTTGTGGACTGTATTTCTCACTGTCAAGTGCATTTTTTTTTTTTTTTAGCAAACTGTGCCAACAGCAATATAGTAAGCCCCAAACCTCAGTGTATGCTGATGGAAATGATTGCTAAGCATTTCCCCCTTGCTACCACTTCTACAGTACGCAGTTGAAAAACTGTTATGAAATATTTTCCAAGCATGAAGCTTTTAACCAATTTGATGATGTACAGGAAATAGAATTTGCATTCTAATTAAAATTCTAATTGGACAGCAAATAGTAGCATACTGAGAACAAAAATGGGTCAGAGCTGTACAACTTGAATTAAGTAAACACAGACGAAGAAGGGCAAAAATGATAGCTACATTTATCCATTTATACTTGTTTTGTTAATACTAAAAGGTAATTTTTGAAAGAATGTCATACCAACAAAGTTTTGTTTACACTGTTATGCAATGTATGAGAGTATGTTGATATATGAACATGTGAAATATGATTTTGGAATGTTGTTTTCACTTTGTTTACATGTGCACACAGAGACTGTAGGACAAAAGCAAAATATAGACACATATCTTGTTTTACCACAACTGGTGGTGAAATAATAAATGGTTGTAAAATTGTTCTCAGCCTCGAAATGAGAGCACAAATTAGCCTTAGAACCGCAGGTGTAGGTGTCTATCTTACCCAGTCTCCTTTGTTTGTGTTTTCAAATGTAGACCAAACATATGAATGTGGTTAAACCACCCTCTCTGGTTTTATATTTCACACAAGCTCAGCTCTTTTGTGGTTACCTATGCTACCAGATCTCAGATCCACTGGTACCCAAACGCGTAGGTGTGATCTGTCAGTTATCTTTGAATGCCCCTTCCCACATCTATTATTGATGTTGCAATTAGCACCCTCATTATAAGCTAATTCCTCCTAACCTACAGTAAACAAAGGCGCATGCAGTATTTCTTAATGCCAAATTGAAAAGTGCAGCAGCGCTTTAATCTACTGTTTGCTGCACCACACAACCTTACAATCATGCAATCCATGTTTTTTCCAACAGCTTGCAGATAAGCCTAGATGATTTAGTACAGTGCTTGGCACTGACTAGTTCCATAGATATTTCCAAGTAATTTAGAGACAGTCAGTAAAATACCATGATCACAATGAATATACAGTACAACCTCCATGACATGCTGTTGCACAGATTTCAGTTTCAGTTTAATTAGACTGCCGGTTCATCTGCATAGTATCCAGATATGTATATAGCTTCAGTAGAAATGTTATTGCTCCCTGTTAATTGCCTTTCAATTGTGCTCTGCTAATGTTCAAAAGCTGTTATGGCATACATTTTAAGCAAGTTTCAAGATTTTATTCCACTTTAAATAACTCAAATTTGTATTTCTATAAAACATTAGGGAGAGATTCGTGATAAGCACATAACAATGTTTCAGTCCAATATCACGTTAACAGAATACAATACACAATGGACTTAGAATTTAATAGGTGATAATTTTGTCTGATATAAAACCCCTTATCATTTATCCAGTAATTTAACAGAGATTAATGCAAATCACATTAATATTTAACGCTGGCATACTGTTATTAGCGTGTATGATTCCTTTTATAAGACACATGATATATTTTATGAGGAACAATCCCTGACAATCTGCATCCCAATTATAAATCTTTGCCGAGAACAGAGAAGGATGAAGCTTGATTAAATATCCTTGAAGTGAATGTCACTTTACAGGTACGCATCATTATTACAACTCATTAATCTTGATCTGGAAGCTCGTGATAAGACTGTTCATTAATGAGTGCAAGATTCATTCCAGCGGCTAATTTCAGAGGGAGTGACCATCAGGGTCCTCAGATCATCACCACTGAGAATTACATTATAATGCAGCTTTCAAAATGGCTACAACCTCTACACAGTAAGCATGGGTGAGATTTATTTTTCTCTCTGACATAAATAAGACATGCAGTGTAGCAAAGCAGACTGAAATGAAACTCCTAACTCATAAAGTTTCACCATACAGTGACATGAAAGACTTAAAATGGAATCTCGCACGCTTAAAATTAAGATGAAAAGCTTCCTTGACATCCTTATTGAGGTGTAAATTGTCTCCATTGTGCATGTGACATTCAAGGGGAAAGTACATCATTGGCAGGATGATTATTGGTTTATTAATCATGCTTCAGTTAGCAATGTATTAAAAAGATCCAAATGAACAAGTATCAGATTATTGTTAAGAATTACAAAAAGATAAATAAATAAAATATTCTAGTCAATCTAGGTAATGGGTTGGGTGTGAAGGTAAATGTGTTTATCAACCTTTTAGAGACTGATGCTGTACTTAATGCTTCCCTCATGTAATGATGTATGACATAAAAAAAAAAAAAAACATAAACATGAGAGCAAAAACAACACTGTCTGTGAGCTCTTGAAAACAAAACATTATGCGTTTGATCACCACAGTTATGTTGATAAACTATATTGGGAGCTTTATTATTTTATGTTGGATTATATTGTGCATTTATCATCTATAACTTTGGGTTATGCTAACATAATGCTAACAAAGTGCTGCATTTCCTTTTTTCAAACCAATACAGAGTTTTGACTGACCCTTCCATTTGACCAGAAGGAAAAGAGACTGTTGAAAATCACCTCACCATGTGCTGGCTGAATGACTGACAGAGTTATCAAAGAAACAGAAAAGAGAAAAAACTGCTGCCTGGAGAAACAGTGTGATCGCTTATTGAAAGGTTGCTGGAGGTGAGGCCCGATGTCCGTGACATGCCTGAAATAGTATAAGCCATTGTCAAACGACGCAGTGCCACGGACTAGGTGACATTTCCAAGCAATTTCCTGTAGATGGGCAAAGTTCATGCAACACAATACAAATCTGACAGACAGCCTTAGGCAAATGGTCACCTCTCTTTGGTCATCATCAAAATGAAATCAAGCGCATTTCAAGTTTGTTTGCTGCTGAAAAAAAGCAAATGAAGCAGGTGACGTAAATCATTTTCTCCTCTTGTAGGCAGGTGGTAAATTTCAACGTTATAGTTCATTGGTGTGAAGTAAAGGTCTGTGCAATTAACAGGTACATATTTAGTCTTGTTGACAGTGATTGAAGAGTACAATTATTTTGTGGTGCTTTTTTTGTTTTGTTTGCTTGTTTTTTTTTTTAAATAAGCCGGTCATGATGATTGGCAGCTTAGTCAAGCAGGGCAAATATGTGGGAGGCAGGCTGCTGCATAACTTAATTCACTTAGAGAACAAAGTCAGCACAAACTTCTCTACATCAGTCTTGGAGAGTTTGACCTTCGGTAGACTGAAAAAGGTTGATGTTGTTTATCACTCTATTCTACACTAGTGCAGTTTATAATATATATGGTTTAGTCTTTACTGTCTCAAAAGAACATCAATCAATCAAACAAAAAAAATGTAAAATGAAGCCCCACTGTTGATCAGAGCAGGCTAATTTTTAGCTCCTTAATAGGCAGTAAGCAGAGGATGAACTAGAAGTAGTCCTGTCATTGTATCCTATTGCATCAAAGTAGTCATCTTGTGATTAAGGTGTGCACATGAACTCCACTGACATCTGTGAATGCTGACATGTGTTATCTTTTAATTAGACTAGCGAATTAGAACTGTCCCTTGATGGTTACCCAGGATTGGGATGAGCCAGTGATTGATGTGAGGCAGAAACTGCAACACAAACTACAGATGCCAAATTGACTTGAAAATGAATAGGTAGAAAAGTGTTGGCTGCACACTGAATCATGTCTTATTAGCTTTCAATTTAATCTTGTTCAGCCCTGCTGCAACTGAGGGAAATGTTATAAATGTGCAGCCTGATCTGCCACATTACATGCTCATGAATGTGAGGGCAAAGTGTATTGGGGTAAATTTGTGAAAAGAAATATAAAAAAATGTTTTCTTTTTTCTTCTCTTTTTCTTTTCTTTCTTCTGAAGATGCAGAGCCTTGTACTGGATGACACTTAAGTTAAATGGTGGGCTTTCTTGAGTAATTGCTTTGATTTTACTGTCGCATGCTCTCTAAGAAATTACTCCAGCTCACAGTACTGTACGATTACAATAGGACTGGGTTGACTGGGCTTGGCAAGCACAGACCAGGGGCAGATCCTTGGAGACACAGGTCCCACTGGGACAGTCATTGATCATCCACTCCCCAAACTCTTCCAATGACTAAAATAAAAAAAGGAAAAGTGAGAAAAACTTTTTGGTTTCTTGGTCGAGGTAACCTGTTTTCCCTCCTGGCAGCTATAGCACCAGATTGTTGATTGTTTTTAGATGTTTTAATGTTGGTGAGTTTAAAATAATTAAGGCGTTTTCTTTCTTTCTTTCTTTACACTTTTCAGTTGCCCATATAGGACGAACAAAGAAAGCTATGCTGAGGCATGATGAAAACTGCAAAGTGAGCAGTTTTTTTTCTCACAGTTTGTAAAAGAGATAAGGCACAAGTGTAAGACGAATAATGTGTGATGACTGCTTGTGCTGCTATGCTGAAGCAAATGAAAGAAAATCAATCACTCAATCAATCCTTTTTTTCTCCAGTTTCAACCAGTTTGCTTTTAGCGCAACCTTTAACTTAACTTGTGGCCCGCAGCAGCAGCAGGGAGTGAACGTTATTATATTTCCTGATAAAACTACTTTTTTTCTCCCTTTTCTTATGTTTCAATCAACCTCAAAATGGAAAACATCTTGATTGCTTCCTTTTCACACCTTATACAATCTCCTCCTCGAAAATGGCAGTACATTTTTACATCATCTTCACAGCAACTCTTCGATAGTTCTATAGTCCTTTGGTTGTCTGCTGCAGAATGGTTTCATAACACTTTCTCAGGTTTTCTCTCATTGAATATAAAAACACACTGAACTCATTCTGAACTGACCAGAGTGACAACTTACAAATACAGTGCTTTGGACCTTTGAGTGGCCTGTTGATTTTAAACATGAGCAGAGGTGCATTTCAAGTCTCGCTTTGCATAGAATGGTGACAGTGGTCTCAGTTCATTGTCTCTCAGTCTCTCTTCAGCAGGTCTCCCGTGGCACATGTGATTGTGGGTGACAGTTCAGGCTTTGTGTTGGATACAACAGTTGGCAGTTTGGGAGCCTGATTTGCTCTAAGCTCTTGGGGTGCAAGTTTGCTTTGTGAAGTGAATCTGTGCTGAGGGCAAAATAAAGATAACTCGTGCTTTGCAAAAGTAGCCTGACCAAGATGGGTATGACAAAAAAGAAAAAACTTAAAGATTATTTCGTGACCAGAACTAGAAGTTTGCTTGTTTAAATCCTGGAAACTCTTGGCAGTGAAATGAATGAGTAATGTGTGGTGCCTCCTAAGTAAAGCCCTTAACTCTCAGCTGTTAGGAATGGAGTTGCTTGGCAGCCAAAACTAGAAGGCTGTCCATGCAGTGAGCAATCACAGGTTTCCCTAAAGTATGAAAGTGGAGCAGCATACATTACTCTATGCTCATGCATGCTCAGTAAACCTCCTTGTATTATTAGCGGCTCTATTTCACACAGGCCTTACCTCCTCACAGAGTTTTATAGGCTTGATCATATGTCTTTACAAATCCGCACACTGTAAATTTGCTTATCCTATTTAACTCACTGGGCACTGTGACAATAAAAGGCCAGTGCTCAATCCATTTTTCAAACACATTTCTTCAATGACAGCAAATGACAAGCTAGCCAAGGATGGCTCCATCATGAGACCGCAAAATCATATCTTCTAAGTCAGATTTGTTGCCATGATCGATGCACACTGGTTCCTCACATTGACCAGACAGCTTCAAGAGACCAGATCAAGTTACATACTTTCTTTGAAAGTATCTCATTTATTTCACTTCAGTGTAATGATACTGCGGTTACAATTCTATGTATGGTACAGCAGGTCTGTGAGACAGTCAAAGACAAAAAATCCAACTTGCTGGATCCACAGGTTTGCAGTCAAGTGAGGTTAGTAAGTTGGCTCACTTTTTTTTCCTGACAGAGTCATCTCAAATGCCTATGCCTTCCCCTTATGTGGTAACCAGAGTGGAAAGAGTGCTTAGGCCACTGTGTGTTTCTTTCACTGCGGTCCATTCTACTGACAGGAGAGGACAGGGACAAATTCACGCTACCTCGGCTAGGAGCGGGGGCATACTCTTGTTTTCATTTTAAAAGTAATGCCTGTATTACAGGGGGCAGCCATGGCCTTGTCTTGCAGCAGACTGCAATGTGCTGTGAGGTTATACTACCTCTCTTCTTTGTAATATTATGGAGTAGCATAGGCTGCGGCCTTCATGCTACCATTGTTGTACAATGTACAGTCTTGATTGGGAACAACCGACTCATAAGACTTGAACTTTCACCCATTATAGCATCAATCAATCATGCTATTTAGTGGTGTGTTGATATCTGAAGAAACAACTCAACAGAATAGTGCCAAATCATGCCACCCATGCCACTTTTTTAGCCAACACTGATCCACAGCTTTTCAGGCATCAGCTTGTTAAATCCCTGCACCTGAAGAAAGAGAAGAAGGGGAAGGAATGACAGTGTGAGAGGAAATGAAAAATACAGGCACAACTTATTTTTACCCTTCACCTTCACCTCATGGACTTAGTAATCAATCCATTTTTTTCACACACACACACACACACACTCATTTGAAACATATCCTTCCAAGCTTCCAAGAGATCTGATGTCAGACTCTGCAAATTACTTGTCATTAATTTCAGTCACCAGTCAGCAATTTGACTGACCTTGAGCTGCAAACCTGCAAGTCTAGCTCACTCAATTCATCTTATAGATTTTCCATATATGCTATTTGCAAAATTGAAAATGCGTTCCATCCCATAATTTACTCTTAAGGATAGAAAGTGGGGAAAGCCTGAAAACATGTGAATAGAAAATGAGCGTTGGGGATTGATGAGATTTCTTGTTGACAAACCCTTGAAGAAGAAGAATAAATCATTCATGAGTCAAAGAGTTAATTTAGACCGATCCGTGAATTCTGACGTCAAGGATTAAATGCATGAAGAGCTAAGATGAAGAAGAAGGAAAGCCTGGCCAAGCGTGCATCACTGTTAATCCCTTATTTCTGATTTTAGGAGTTCTAATTAATTAAAGGATGTATGGCAGAAACTGAGCAGTAATCTCCAAAGCCATGGTGTTTAAATCCAGTGTTATCTTTTATGTCCAGTGCCTAAACAACTAGTAATTCTGTTTTGGTTAAAACCTATCCCTCCCCTCTCACCTGCCTGTACTCCCCTCCTTAACACACAAACACACACTCAATCCCCCCTGTCTCACCTCCCTCGCACAGTCACTCTCATTTCCCTTGCACAACATCACTCTCACTCCCACTTCTAGTCATCTCTTTAAGGTGTGATCTATTTTGAATTGATGGTAGTTTAATGAGCATTTTTCTATTTCACTGGAGTCTTATCATGTCATTAGAAAAAAAAAATCCCAGATGAATAATACATCTGACGCTGATCATCCCTGGAAACATCTCTTATAACTCTGTTGCTGAGATGTGGGGGAGAAAACAGAAGACGAGGTGCTTTTGTTTAACAGGACTCAATTTCCAACTAATTAATGACTCATGGCTGATCTTGAATCAATCCAAAGGACAGCTGACAGATATGAAGCAGAGTGAGTGACGCACAATCTCATAAAGAAATTTGGAGAACAATTGTAGCACGATGGTTGTGGTATTTTCTGCCCAGTGCTAAAGGGGTCCTCTTTTGGAGCTGTATGATGTCACTTCACACCCCAGCAGGGCTTGTGAGTGGGCTAAAGTGACCGCAAACCCCCCATTGGTTCTGTGTAGCTCCCGAGGCTAGCACACCCTGCCAGTTTCTCTCCATACACAACACTCCCAGCTCTGTCAGCTTAATTGGCTCGCCTCCCATCAGTAAGATACCCCAACCCCATCGTAATTGGCTCCCTTTTAGCCACCCAGCCAATGCCATTGTTCAGGTACACAGTGTGTCGCTATGGATGCGGTGATCACTCACACATGAATTCTGGGACAAAAGGCCCATGGGCTGTCTCTCAACCAGTTTCCTGAACCGCAACTATATTTCTGCCAACAACAACCACAATGCACTTTAAAAGAAAAAAAAAAATGTCTCTCCCTTCAAGCTAATACCCTAGTGCCTTCTTTGGTAAAAGGTAATTTATTCACACTCTGCAGTTCCTCCACATGATGTAGGACCTCATGCCAGCAGCTGTGCCAGCACTGCCTCGTGTGTTTAAGTTCATCCTGTGTGATGTTTACATATGAAGATCATAGTGCTTCATTGAATGTCAGTCAACCCACAGAGACAGGAGTGAGGAATAATGATAGAGAGAAGAATAAGAGAGACAGTGTGTGTGTGTGTGTGTGTGTGTGTGTGTTAGAGAAAGAGAGATGAGACTTCCCACAGACTGCATGGACTGAAGCCAAGTCTGTTTCTGTCTGAGTAAAGGTAGTCAGTGTTACCCTGATGAGTGCCACTTTGGCCCCGGCTGGGTCAGTTCCCTGCCAGTGTGTAATGAGCCCCAATGAGGGTGAACTCCCTGTCCCCCCCGTGCCTAGGCCTGTCTCCGCTAATGAGCTTCTGAATAAATCAGTGTTGGTGCCCCCCCACCCCATCTCCTGGTCCATCCTCTATCCCTTTTCAGTTGACCTAACCCCCCTTGCCTCTCTCCATGCGTACCCATCACCTGGCCGTGTCATCCTACCCCATAATGAGCTCTCAAGACCACCTTACATCCCCTTCCAACATGCTCTGTCTCCTAATTGTGAGTATTTGTTTGTGGGACTGAACTAGTCTGCCTTTGCCATGTTTGAAGACTGTGATATCCAAATATCTTCCTGTGTGATTGTCACTGTTGCTGCTGCCTGGAGCTGTTTGGAAAACTGAGTGATATTCTCGAGCTCTTTACATCTTATTCTTGTCTCATCATTGCTACTGGTTTTAGGGCGATAAAGAAATAAAAGTACCTCTCTCTCTCTCTCTCTCTCTCCGCTCACATGCCCCATTAGTCTGGTCCTAATTTGGTTCCCGTTGGAGTATGTGGGAGTGAATGTCTGTATTTGGCATCTGGTAGACAGATATAGGCTGCTTTATAAGAGGTGATGATGAATATTGCTAGGGA
Source organism: Argyrosomus regius (assembly GCA_946959425.1). Classification (NCBI taxonomy): domain Eukaryota; kingdom Metazoa; phylum Chordata; class Actinopteri; family Sciaenidae; genus Argyrosomus; species Argyrosomus regius. The sequence goes on along the minus strand of OX336889.1, from coordinate 20,324,495 downwards.
TGGATTATTGGACCACAAACCTGCCCACTCTGTCCCATAAATAGTCTCAAACAGTTGGACTCTGACTGGTCAGGGCTGCGTGTGAAATAACCAGGGGATATTTCACATGCACAGCCGGATAAAGTGGGCCACAGCTTTTGGTTTTGGTGATGAAGTCATACATGGCTGGCTGACTCATAGAAAACATTGCGAATTTATTTTAGAATATGAAAATCAAAACCAACAAGTCGATACATAAGAATTTGTTTTCAGACATGGTGGTAATCTTCGCTGGGGAATCTAATACATTTCTTGGTTGTGAAATGAAGCAATAAATTGCCAGTAAAAACCAGGCTCCATGCCATGATGGTGATATTCCAAAAGAGGCGTTATAACACAGACAAACAAAGAAAATCTGTCACTGGTAACTTGTTGGGAAACCCAAAGAAAAACCCTGAGGTAGGAGCAGTTACTTTACAGCATAGTCAGCACTCTTGTTCCGCCCAGATTGCCTTTCCAAGGTGACTGACCCCTGAGCAAATGTTACTAGTCAAAGTATTGGCTGCCATGCATCAGGTTCAAACATTGTTTTTCTTTCACCTCAACTGATTCGTTTCTTCACAGATTGCCTACCCAGAAAACTTATCAGTTGGCTTGGGGGAATCAATCATGGGGTGACACTATTCCAGACCAGAGTGTTGTTTGTGAATCTGTTGTCTGTGATGCCTGCAAAACCCCGGCTGTGATTGCCCAGCCTCTCGATGTGTTGGTTATTTTTCATTGTAGGCCTTTTTTCTGTCTCTTTGGCTTTGATTCTTTCTCTCTTGCTCACTGCTTTTCTTTTCCTTTCCTTCTCTCTTTCTTTTCACTGTTACATTTATGCTTCTCAATACGAGCCTTGGAGAGTATTCATGTAAGTAGTGCCAGTGCTGTTTTTGGAGATGCTAACAAATAAGCTTGCCCCACAAAGGTGACTGCCAAGCAGGGATTAATGTAAAACAGAAAATATTAGTACTCAGAGCCAGATCTTAGCAGAGAAACAGTGCCTAGTCGAATAGTCTTTCCCCCTCGTGAAATGATTCATCCTCTCTTATTCTTTTCTATAGAGTCCCTTCTCTGCATTTGGCAGGATGATTCAAGACATTCATGTCATGCTGTGCCTCTTCCTTCGATGCATAAGAATCTGCATTATGCTGCATTACTTGAGTACAAAAAATGCAGAAATCACTTTAAGCCACCAATGTTTGTCCTACAATATATGGAAACTCAATACAATACCACTACCACAACACTAGCTCTAAATCCATACCAAAACATTATAACATTATACAGTAATTATATATTGTACAGTAATTGAATTAACACCTTCACAAAGCTTTTCATAAAGGCCAAACAAAGAACATCTCAATGTCAAAATCCAAAAGGAGGAGGTTATAGAGCAGATACTAGCTATTAGTAGTGGGACAGGCAGAGTTCAGCTCTTAATTTCAACCTTCCTGTTACACCCCGTCCGTCTTTTGAAGCATGACTCATCCCAGTGTGTAGACTACACGTGTCCGTGTGCTGTGAACTGTCAATGTCTTGTATTACTTCTCTTTAATATTGCCATGCAAACCATGGACTGTAAAAACAAATTTCCTCTTGGAGGACAATAAAGGATTTATCTTATCTATCTTAACTTTTTGAAAGACTGTGCCTTAGCCAAACAATAACAATCTAATCCATCATGGACTAGAGAAGGGGGGTAGTGATCCAGGAATAGTTTAAGAGAAAATATCAGCGCTCATGACGTGCATAATTTAAAAGCAAAGGAGAGTGCTTGATTTATTGATTTATTTATTTATTTTCAAGCCTTATTTGGTACGTCATCAGCCCACTGACAGCAATATCAGATAAGGAACAATGGCTATATTGGTCAGACAAGATAAGGTCCAAATAGGTCCAACTATGTCCATGTAATGAGGTTAGACAGCCTGTTCTTATTCCCAGGTTGTCAAATATTGGCACTTTGTCATGCACCTCAGTGTGACAAATCACAGGGTGCCCTTAAGCATCTCCATGAGAGGCGTTTATGTAAATCCATCCACATCAGGTTACATAGTATATAGCGAGAAAGTCTGTATCTAGAGGGGGTGGGATTTATCCATGGCTCAGTCAAACACAGGACTTGTCCAGGAGACCAGGGTCCATATCCATATCCATATCCATATCCATATCCATATACAGTATCTGAAAGAAAAAGTCACCCTTTGGTTATTTTAAGTGTTTTACTCTCTCCATCCTATTGCAGAGGAGAAACTATGGTCATGAAAAACATGAAAGTCCCTATTTTGAGCCAGTGTTCTGGGTTACTGTATAACATGGCGGCTCAACATGGCAGACTCTGTGAAAGAGGACCTTCACTAAACCTTAAAGATTTGACCTTTAACCCAAAATACTTTTGCAAAACCTAACCAAGTAGTTTTGTTACTTACATCTAACCAAACTGTGACTGCTTCATAGTAAACATCTCTTAAAAAAGCTTTCTGGATGAAATACTTTGTCACAGCCTGGTGCATCTCATACGGATGCTAAAGGGTGCTGTGTGCATCTGTATGAGACGCAGGAGTGTGACAAAGTGCTTGGCAAAGGATTTGGCAACTTGGTATAAAAATGGGATGGATGCTTTCTGCTGTAGAATAAGTTGCAGCTTGGCATCATTCCATCTTCTGGATATGAGACTGCTAAATTATTGTAAGCTATTGACTTTAAAACTGTTTCCACATTACAATGCTCTTGCTAATTAGTGAGAAAGAGACATGTTCCATTCATCCTACCTGAACAATTACACAGCAGGTAAATTAATTAACCGTAGTTGTTGGTGGCTCCCCAAAAAGTCGCTAATAATTGCCTTGTAATTGAATTAATTTCCTTTTAATCAAATTAACAGAAGATGTTTTTGTAAAGACAACAGAAGAGTGTGGGTCACTTGTGATACTTATGTTGGCAGATTTAGATCCTGAAAATCACTCCCACAGTATCTATTGTATACACTTTACTCCAATTCTCCAATATATAAAATCACAAACTATTTTCACCAACCCCTCTAGTTCTTTATTAGCATTTCCACACCAAACACGCAGCTATGGGTTTGGTTCAGTAGCTCCATACCAGTATTTCCATACATTAATATTCGTATGCATAGCAAGCTGTTCCACCAGAGAGGCTTGGGACTGCAGCAGTTTACATGCACAAGAATATGTGTGACCCACCACAAACTAAGTCTCTCTCCAGCAACTTTGCCTTAGGCTACATATGCAGTCTATCCAGACATGAAATGGTGTATATATTTGGGTACATTTTGAGTCCATCCACATTATCACCTGATCAACAAAATAAGAAAAGCTAAGCAAACAACAAAAAAGAAAAAACAAGTTCAAATTAAATCACAGGCATTATCATAATCAGAATTAAGAAAAACATCATTCAGATTATCTGTGTAAATATACACTTGGAAGAAAGAAATCATGAGACCTAGAGTAGAGAAGCTGAGAAGAGTCACGCTGTTTTTTATCAGTGATGTTCATATGCAACCACTTTATGCACAAAATAAGAAAAGTGGCGATTCGTTTCAAAGGCAATGTTGAGTGCAGCATAAGGTGGGATTCAATTTAAAAAATAAATTCCAGACATGTAAATACATGCTGTTTGGAATCATGTTAATAATGAGGAATCCAGAGCCTCTGAATATGCCATCTCTTTATTTTAAATTACTGAACAAAAGATGGTTTCCACCTCATTCAAAAGTCCATTCTCAGTGTATGTGTATTGGAGACTTTAGGTTTCCCAATCACATTTACAAAGTAAGTAAGTTGCAAATTTGACCATTATTTGCTTCCAATCCAGAAATCATGTTTGTACCAAGTCTTTAACTCAGATTTAAGATAAGCTCTGAGAAAGTCTGCACTTCAGTTTTCTGCACAGTGGAAATAATCCATGTAACAATTGTAGGAATATCCAATTAACAACAGTGATCATTTTGCAACTACAATTACAGTATATTTACATATGTACTGTAATTGCTGATCCAAAATACAAGCACATGAATGTAGTAAACATTAGACTCGCTGAATGCCAGATTACAAACAACATTTGAACAAACTAATATTGCTTGAGCTGTCAATGAAAACAGTATAAACAGCAAATCAATTATTTTTGATCTGTTTGACTCGGGTACTATAAAATATTTCTATATTATCAATCAATATACATTTTATTTGTTTTGTTACATAAGCACAATGTATTAAATATTATGACAGGTAGAAAGTAGCAATATAAAACATAATAATCTGGCTGTCATTATGTTGACATAACTATTTAAACTCATTGTGCTGAGCAGCAATCCACCTCATGATAAAATATTCAAAATAATAGTTTCTCTCCACCAATGTGTCAAAATATGAGAGCAGTATTATTACTGACAGTTTTCTTCACTTCAGTTTTGCCTTTATTTCAAGCCAATTAATTTGATGCTTATCAGATTAATTACTACACTTAAAATAACTACAGCATGGACTATAATCAGTCTGTGTTTTCTCTGTGTCAGATGGATTTTTAAGACTGGTTGAAAGACACCATGAAATTAATGATCCCTGATGTGAATGTACCCGTTCAAATTATTTTGTAGCTTCTATTTGAGGTTAGGTTAATCTTTTCTGGTGCAAAATCACCTACATGTGGCTCTTAGCAGTTCTCTGGGCAGATGGGAGATGTAGTCCCTTTACAGAGTTTTGTCCCAAGATCTCATCCAACTTTCTGCCCACTACACCTCCGAAGGGACACACACGTGAAGTTCAGAGCGTGGGCTGAGGAAAGAAAATGAACTCACCCATATGTAATATAATTAACTTCAGTTTGATAAGCTACTGCTGATGCTATTGTCACTTACTGCTATTCACTAACTAGGAGGGTTCAAGAACTATTAAAACCCTTTACAAGAGACTTGGAAAATATAAAATAGATTGAATCAGTTTTGTTCATAATACATACATATTTTTTTCTTATTTCACAAAAAAGAGGTAACAGCACCACAGAGCTCATCTCTAATACCATTAAATTTATGTTTGCTTTGGGACTTGGGACATTGTTCTTCCTGGATCTAGTATCTGACAAGTGAATATTTCTTTCAGCACCTATGCTGAAAGGATAATGTGGGGTGGTGTGACAGTGTGCTTCCTTGTTAGTTGAAACAATCCATGCATTCTTTTTTTAGTGATCTGAACCACTGAACATGTCAACCAATCCAAAAGGCACCATGCTTGTAATCCATTTCAACCACAGCACCCCAACAATATCAAACTGCTTCAAATGACTGATCTGAACTCTGCCACAGCAGCTTATAACTTAAATAAGAAATAATGGATAGCTTTTAGAATACAAGATACAATTTATCAAGTAAGGGGTGGGGTCGAACATTTGTCATTTATATATTTTTCATATCTTTGTAAGATGAAACATATGGAAGAAGGAGCCAAGAGATTTCTCATGAATACATTTATTCACAGATTCTGAGAGGCAGGTGGGAAAGGAGGGTTGAGATATAGAGTAATTTGGTACATTTTGACTTGGAGGCTTGGAGAATCAGATGCTGCTTTTTCTCTTTCACCGCAAATTCTGTCAAGGTAATGAATGGTGTGGTCTTGAACGTGGCTGTATGTGTGCATTTTGCATTTTTAAGGGAGGATTAATTCATGGCCATCAGTTATACATGTTTTGTTTTGTTTTTTTAGTTTTTAGATTACTTAGGATCCTTTATAGTATGAATATCAATAGATTGTATCTAAAAGCCCAACTTTGATTGCAATGATAAATGATCTGAAGATGCCCACGATTAGTGTCCCATTAACTATATTACTGTAGAACATATACAATAAAGCCTATTAAAACATATTGCATCATTCATATTCATTTCTTTTTACATGCCTGATCTATCCTTGCCATTGTGTCCAAGTTGGACATCCAATCAAGCGGCTGGTGGTCATAAACTTTCCACCCCCATGAGGGAAACAATTCCTCTATGGGGTTGAGGAATCAAGAGTAAGGTGGATGGAAAAGTAGCACCATCCTGAGATGGACTCTAAACGACTCTGTGTCTGGTAGAGGTGAAATGCATCCCCATGCCATGCAATTACAAAATGTTCTGGATTCTGCTTCACTCGCCCTCTTTCCATGCCTTGCACAAGTCCTTCATCTTGAGGCCATCAAGGAATTAAACTAATCCTGCAGTCTTGTATGTTCCCATTACTGTAGGAGTGAATTATTTACGTTTTTTAAATTTATTTTTTAGATGTAGTGGAATATAACACATTTCAGTTTAATTTACAATGTAATGTTTTTTTAAGGTAAATTGAACTTTTTACTGTAAATACATAAAGATTTGCTGGTGGTTGAGTTTGTGTGAGGAAGCAATTCATGAATTTTGATAGATGTGGTGACAGAATGCATTTTGTGTCAAAGCAATGAAAAATGATCCACAGCTGTGACAGTGTGGAGAGTTTTGAAGAAGTGATCTGAAGAAATGTCTGTAAAAGACTGTAAAAGCTGAATAAAATACAAGCCAATAGCGATATATAGTGTCAACGTTATTTTATGTCATTGAGAAACGAGTGACTGTTGGGAGACAAATGTTGTGTCAGTGTTCTGGTACAAGACTTGATCCAGAGATGTTTATGAAGTGTTTTGGTTGCACAAGTGGATTTTGGATGTGAGCTGTATGTGGGGAAAAAAAAGTCTAAACAGTTTTGAAAATGAATTCAGTATAGCCATAGTGATTTTGGTCTACTTTAGCAGCTAGAAGACCATCATATCCAAGGGGATTGTTTCCATCCTGGTGTGCCTTGTTCTGACTAAAGTAGTCTGAGTGAAGTGGCTGACATTTTATGTGTTTTTATCTTTCCTTGCCCACATGACATTTATCATTATAGCTCAGGAGAAGCTGGTTCAGAGTTTTATTGCTTATTCAAATCAGACTTTATTATTTTTTGTTTACTTTGCAGGCAGCAGTCATACCATATTTTTTCACTGAACACTTTTGGACTACAAGTAAGAAACGCTCTACACAAAATGTCCCATTCAATCGATGGTCTTTAGAGAATATGCAGCCCCAATTCAACCAAACTGACAATGAGAATGCACCTCCATGCCTTTGGATGTACTGCATGAATGCTTAAAGCCTTTTTTTAATCTAACAATTGGATAGTTCGAGAGGGACACCATTTTTAGTGACACAAGGTTTTCTGTCTCAGCAGGGTCACAAAGATCATTACAGTGTAAGCACCCATTAAATATAGTCCCTATCCTCTTTCTGTAAGATTAATAGAAAAATGTTTGCTGAACTGCACAATGCATGATGACATGGATATTTACAACAGGACAAGATGAAAAGTAATGGGCTGCACGTCAGCTAACTGACCAGATGGAGAGCCCTTGCTGAGGGTGACTCACTTCTCCTCTGTGGTACTCCTACTGCCACTACTCCTACTGTCCTTTCCTTTCCTCTTCACTCCACCTACCCTAACTGCCGCTGCTGCGACTACTGCTGCTTCCACCTTTCGGATTGCTATATTTGTGACTGTGCCCATTGATGTGGAAAAAGCCATCATCTGGGCCAGTAGATCTGGAAATAGAGTACTCGTCGGGGTCGACCGGAGACAAGCCTTGTTCCTTGAGATCTCACCCAGCCAAGGGTGTAGGGGGCAATGAGTTCCAGCCTGGGAAAGCCGAAGGTCTCTGCTGGCTATTTTCTCGACATTCACTCTGGGGCCTGTAGTGTTCGGAAGCTAAGACAACATTTCCCACTGACTGAGGGCTGTTGAGGCCTTTAGGTATATATCTATATCTCTACAGTGCTGTGAGACACAGCATGTTAGATGCTGCCTTCTGCCTGAAAATTTGAATTTCTAAATGATTTGGTGCAGTAGGAGCTGGAGGCTTGAATCAATAAAGCTGGCTAGATGCAGGGCAGCCCAGGCAATTAGACCAACTGGGGGTTTTTGACAAATAATATGATGGCTTAAAAGAAAATAGAAAGAGAAAGGTATGGATGGTAGTGTGGTTTATTGCTTATTGTATTAGCTGTAGATGCCAGTTAATGAAAATTGCAATTCTCCTATTCTTTCTTGTTATTAAACCTTGTTATGCCTTTTTTCTTTTGCACTCTTTTCATAAAAAGTAAGGTCATGACCTCAATAGGAGTCACTAACAGCATATTAAACACAGAGGACAATTCTAGAGGTAATTGAAATGAACAATCAAGTAACCATTTTAAAAGCTGAGGACATGGTGAAAATGAAATCCTTTTTTTTTAGCAATCTTCATCACTGAATAAACTGACTGGTCTTTGGACATAATAAATCAGTTATAAATCACCAATCAGTGAAGCATCTGGTACTGTAGGATCAGTCGCTTTGAACAATAGAACAATATCTTAACAGTGATATAATGACATTGACCATAAAACCTTAAAATAGGTCAAACAAAAGCAAAAGATATTTTACTTTCCATATAGAAAATATTTCATTTCATTATTGCCTAAACATCAGATTTTTTACCCATTCTCATAATTACAGGTATGTTTTAACCCAAGAGATTCATGGGATCACAGCACTTAGCTCATGGGGGAGTGAGCTAACCTCTCTCCTCCATCCCACTCTAAAATGGCCCTTAGGCCCATACTGTGGCATAGTTAATGGAGTGCGCCTACATGAATTATTAACAGTGCTTACATTTCCTTTATACTTGCCATCCTATCGATATTCAACCCTTAGCATACCCATGGGTATGTGGGCGAATTTTTACACATCAGGATGAATTGCCCTTTTCACATACATGCTGGTCCCTCTCAGATAATGTGAATAAAACTATTTTGAATAAAACATCTGACTTACTGAAAATAAAGTAAAATGGAATATATATATATATATATATATATATATATATATGCTTCCTCCACACTAACAGTCAACAGATCTGAATTTAATTGCCAGTGACACCAGTGAATTGTGACAATGCACCGCACTCAGTCCTCCAGTTCTTTGGGTTTAAACTGCAGGGACACCTTGAGGTGTACATTATTAAAGCATACTTGGATTTATAACATCATCTTCCATGGGGAGTAATCCAAGAGGTAAAATCAATGGCCAAAAAAAAAAAAAAAAACAGCATCCACAAACTATAAAACAGCTCCTCTCTTGCAAAGTGCTTGTAAACCTTTTTCGGGTATCATTGCTGGACTCGGTAGGATAGCTCTGGGGAGATTCACATTAAGCAAAGAAAAAGAGGGAAAAGCAACCTCCTTGAATTCTTATAAGGGACACAGGGGAGTCATAAGGGAGCTATAACATTGACTTTCTCTCCTGGTATGGTGGGACCTACAACTATGATTGTTCCCAGTGCAATGTGGAATCTGGAACCAAATTCTAGGAGTGTCTTCTCAGGGGTTAATCATATTGGTAGCTCAACTATTGATTGTATGAGTATGTGAGCAGAGGGGGTTGTTTGTGTACTTGAAAGATATAGAGACTCCAAAGCAGATGGCAACTCATTTACCACAGGCAAACGAGAGAACAAGCCTTTAAGCCATTTCTTGTAAACAGTCAACTTGTAAACAGCCATGATTTAAGGCATTTCTGGATGGGCTAAAGACACCACGGCATTGATTATGCAATTGTTAGAGGAGCAGTGCATGGGTTTCAATATTCATATCTGTTTTTTGTTGTGTCCAGTCTAAATGCACATGTATTTTGAAGCATACTTTGAGAAAAATAGGATGCGGGCAAGATTAAAATAAATGAATCTCTACAAAGTTAAGAAAATGTATTCACTGCAAACTTCAAGGAACCAAGAGAGTAATGAGCACAAATGTATTCCCATATGTAATAATGAAGATTTTGTGATAATTGCAAAGAATTTTTTTTCCCGCATGTAACATTGTGATTGTGGTTGTTTGTGAACAGAGTAGCTAGCATGGTGATAAAGTATGCTAACTATCCAAGCTTTAATACCAGCTTCAAAATGATGAATGTGTGAAAATGTGTGATATTAAAATTAGTTTAAGCATTTTTTTCCTTCTCTTCTCTCTTCCTTCTCCCACCTTTTTCTCTGTTTTCTCCATTTATTTTATTTATCCTTCTATTTCTCCAAACTCTTGCCCTTTTCACTTCCCTTTCAAAACAGTATCCTCTTTATGTTGTCTGCCAGTGTTTTCTCTCTTTTTGACCCAGTCGACTCATCTCCCTCTCCCAGAGGGCTCTGGGCATGCAGGTCCTCAGTCTCCTGAGCCGCTGTGGTTCCCTGTCTGACTGTATGAAAATGAATTTCTATGGGTTGTTAATAGACTGCCCACTCCTAAGCAGCTCATCACTCTCTGCCATCATGAAGTTGATTGCCCACAGTGACAGAACTGGTCTTTGCAAGAACTCTTTCAATGAAAGAGTTCTAACAGCCTGACTCAAGGCACATAGGTTATTGCCGATTGTTTCTCTGGACATTCTTATACACACCAATCAATGGTTTCATCTACACTTTGGCTCTAAAGCTCACATAAAAGGATCTACACTGCAGGCAACTATTTCTAAAATGCATTTTTATTATTATTGCAGCACAAAATTATTGTAGTGTAAACAGAAGAACTGCTATTAACAACTCGTTCAATGCAAAGTCAAATGGTAAAGTACAGTATTGCGTATTTGCAGAAGTATAATATGAAGTATATTAGCTACACTGTAGTCATTGGGTAACTTGCTGGGTATTTGACCTCTAGTGTGGTTGGAGGACAGTGTTAATAAACTGATGATAGGTCAGGAGGCTCTGGACATATGGCACTCAGCGTTTAATCACAGTGATCTGACATTGTGTCCTCAGGGTTTTCGTTTTGCACTGTACACTTCACAAGACCCTCTTTAATTACAGGCTCATACACAAGACTTGTGTATGTAGTCCGTTACTGTTTAAATAACTGTACCAAATGAATGGTAATAAGATGCATGGTGGAGAAACGTGATACTATGAGGCACTATTAACATACTTGCCTTGATGAGCCATTAGAATATAAAATTCTATTTTGGTTACGGGGAAGTGGAGGAAGGGGCAGTTTTAACTCTCTTAAGTATATTGTAGCATTGTGATGATTTTCTTTTTCATTAGCTGTAGCTTTTCTCTTTCTCAAGAGTATAAACTGAGTTTTGGGCCCAAACTATTCTTAACTCTGGACCCAGCAGGGCACATTTGAGCTATTTTCGTTCTTATGCTAATTTGCCAGTAATTGTCGAAGCCACACACATACATAGTAATTCAAGTGTCCATATTAATGTGCCCTTACAGTAACAATTTCTATTTCCAGCGTGTCAGCACCTCTTGGCAGAGATGGTATCTTTAAAAAGACCCTCTCACACTCATTACAGCCGACAGAGACGCTGAAATGGAACATCTTTTTGTACAGCCAAAAGCAATGGGCATACTGACAGTTATTTCACTATAGAAAAATATTTTGTGTTGAAAATTGTACAGCAAATACTGCTTTTGTCCAACTTACACTGAATGGATCTTGGTATTCAGCAGATTTGAATTTGAGATTACACTGACTGACTATTTCAAGATTTCATTATAAACATATAACCTCTGAGTTGTAAAGTCAAGGTCAAAACCTACCTACAATCAGAAACATTTTGACATTAAAAATTTCTAAAGTACTACAGTGGTCATATGAGCTGTAATAAAATGTGCTCTTCTTGAACTTTGGCACAAGCACAAATTCAAGAGTACAGGCACATATTCCCCTTTAAAGTGAAAATTGCAATTACAGCATTTGTGTAAGTATACTTTCCAACCCTTTGTGTGCTCTCTTTTAAAACCCACATCAAACTTCACCAAGGTGACATAAATGTCCAACTATCTCTGTCCTGAGGCAAAGTAGTCAGTCAGCTGCTGAAACCTTTAGATAGGCTTTCACTAGCCATGTCCATTTGGTCATTTTCAAAGTGATAGCATACACTCTAAGTGATGTATGGCTCATTACTTGGGTGAATGATGGGGGCAAACTGTGGGCCCATAGGAATAACACTACAGGCACTGGTGCACTCTGTACTCTGCAGATATTGTACTGTATATCAAATCTTAGTGGTTTGAGAGCCTCCCTATACACACCTGCACCGGCACTTTATTTTTAAAGTCTGTGGTATATGGAGTTACTTAATCCTTCTCTGGAAGCAACCAAAGTCTGCCAGATCGTTATTACAAACTGACAAGTTTATATGAACAAACCTTGTAGCTTGGTTGCCAGTCTTGGTTGTAGCACTGGCACTGAATCAGTCAGACGGCTGATTGAGACCTCACGTCAGGGACCGTGCACATTGTCTGAATCTTGAAATGATCAACAGCACTCAAGGGGTAGTTGGGATAGAGTCTTTATCTTTTTTTATCATCTATTAAAGTGGCTGCAGTGTTACTTTTTGGTTTAGTTCACTATCTTTAAAAAACGTTAAATGACTGTAAAGCAAGGCACAAGTTTAGAGTAATGCACACAGAAGTCTTCAAAGGAGGCTTCATATCTTGACAAGGTGCCAGTTGCTTCAAAATGTGTTTGATTTTAGATCCTCACTTGAGAATTGGCAAAGCAAAGGTGCTCTGTTGTCGCAGTGACCACTATTACTTTTGGAGGACAAAGACAAGAGGTAATGAAACATTGGGGAATGCCTTTATTAAGTTCAATATAAAAAATGGCCAAAGTCAAATGTAGAAAAAAGTCAGTATAAAAGATACTTTACTGTTGTTGACTTGTTTGTTCATGCTCCTCTTGTTACAGACTTACAACAGCACTTGCAGACAGCATTATACTAAATGGGATCTTCATCTTCAGTGGGATCTTCATCTCTATCATTTCTACATCATTTGTGCTGATTGACGATGCTGTCCATAAAGATTTCCCTTGATGCTCACTGTGTTTCAAATTAGAATATGCTATATCAGACGGTTTCTTTTATAGGTAAGCTATTTTCACACAAATAAAGGAATCATATTTCTTTGTTGCTTGCACATTGTACACAACAGGGCAACACAATGCCAAATTTGAGACTCAGTTTTCAGATTGTTTTTGCCTCCCTGATCAGACATCACAAAGTATTTCTTGGGAGTACTGTTTTGCTAGCGGTCAGTGAGTACTATATGTAGTATGTGTTTTGTGTGTGTTAGGATCAGAATGTGAAAAAAGATTTTATTTCAGTGTGTAAATTGTTTTTGCTGCTAATTACGGAGAGTGGTCTGTTTTGTGCTGGCAGAATCAGGGGAAGAATGTTTGCCAAGAGTTTTGTTTTACAGCTAGAAAAATCTTGGAGACCTGTTTTAACAAGGCACACCGTCACACACTGTATACCAAAGGTCTCCCGCATCCCACATTTTTAAAGTTTTCTGAAAGGAAAAATAATTGGGTAGCAAACTCATTCCACACAGCTTCCTGTTACTTGTACAAAGCATTAAATAACAAGATGTAGACATATGTAAAGCCTAATGAAACAGGTGCACTTAGTCAAGCTGCTCACCACAGAAACCACAGACTGTTTGCACACATTGTTTGTAATACTATGACAGTTCAGATGTTGTTATTTTAAAATGAAGTAATATTTGAATTACATTAGATGCTGAAAAGGGCTGTGAATGCATTAGATGATTGTTTGGCCATTTTCTTTGTTAATGATGATGAGGAAGACTCAAGGCTTACTTATGACTAATAGTTTTATTATATTTATTTATTATAGTTTTATTTACAATTTTATTGTATGCAGGGTCCACAGATTAACTCTTGACCACAAAACACGTTACGGTACACCACCAACTATCGCACTTATATTTGTGAAAGCGGATCAAGTTTTATGGAGACAATGTTTTTTTGGTTTCTCTTATAGCTGCTCTGCCTCAGCTCTTGGTACAGTTTCCTGATAGACAGTAAAGTAAACTGCTGCAAACGATAGCTGTTAGCTAATGTTAGCTCAGTTTGTTAGCTGGGCTGCCCGGACTGTGAACTGTATTAGTGTTTGTACCACAGGCATTTTGGTCCACTGGAAAGAAGAGATTTTCAGGCCCAAGGCACGGGGAAATGCTGACAGGGAACCAGAACGAGACCTAGGAAAGCAGGTAATGTTATCAAGCTTAGCAGCCACTATTGATATAATGGCAGAGGCAAAGAGACTGAAGATAGTGATATTAGCTGATTAGTTATGTCTTGTGTTGTTGTTTTTGATCATTAGTAATATAATCATAACAAATACAGGTGTACAGCTGTCCAAATTTGGAATCATGGTATTGCGCTGTAAAAGTAATAGCTCAATGTTTTGAAAATAATTATTTATTCACTTTATTAAAGTGATGAGAGGATGGATACCACAATGAAGCTACCACCAGTAGCAGATTGATTTAGCACAAACGCTGGAAACAGATAGCCTGGCTCTGGTCCAAAAATGCGTCCTATCGTCACCATGAAGTTTCCAGGTTGCCAACCAGTGGAGACTCCAGGAAGTGATTGTGCCCAAAACAAAACAAAAAAAAAAGAAGCTTGGCACATAAATATGCATTAAATCACTATGTGTTTTGACATTTTTTGGAGGCTTTTGTCACATTTGGACAGGGCTAAGTTATTTGTTTGTGCTACACTAAGATGTTGCTTCATATTTATTGTACAGAAAGGAGAGTGGTATCAATCTTCTCATTTAATTCTCAGCAAGAAAGCTACTATACGTGTAACCCTTCAGTAACTCAAGTTTTCACTTTCACATGCTGCTATATGCTTCGATTCGGTATGTTTTTTTTTTTTTTAAAATATATAATTAATCAGGGTTTCCAGGTAAAACTGGACAGAGCTGATGATAGTGAGGATTATAGTGAGGAGGCATTTTCCGCAAAAGCAAAAGAATTACTTAAATACTTTACTTTGCTCATACTACTGTAGATAAGGAGGGAATGTCTTCTCCTCAGTGCTGACCGTTGTAAGCCCTTGAAAACAGATAAGACATAGGTGCCAGGATTGGGGGGAAAAAATTCTCAGTTGAGATATTGCCCTTCAGACTGGTTATAAGCCTCTTTTAGCTGATAGCTCCTGAGGTGAACAGTGTTAGCAATGCCCCTTCAGGAACTATCTCAATCTGAAAAGGGCACCCTGTATAAAAGGGCAGACCTCTATCCCAACCCCACCAAATTACAATAATAATTCAAAAAGAATACACTCATAAAAAGGAATGGGTTATTAATCAGTATCCTCCCACTGGAGTAGTACCTGCAGGAATTTTATTAACTTTATTTTGAGCACATTACTCTTCTATCACCTCTTTGGAATACACCATATTCAGAGGTATGACTTAATTGCCTCCATATTTCTACTTTGCTACTGAAAGACATTGATGAGGGGGGTTTTAGTGGGTCTCTTAATAGAACTTCCCTCTATGCACTGTCATTTCTAGAGATTAACAGACGTGTTTGATACATTCATTACCTTACTGGCTCAAGGAAACACCGAACCTGGTAGTGTTTTGCATGACAACCACACCAGACAAGTCTTTGGATACCACTGAAAACATTTAACTGGGGGAAATTGATGCTGTAAGCAGAGCCACTGCTGCCAGATGGCAATAGGGGAATGAAAAGCAGGTAGTAAAAGCCTCAGGTCATGATTAAGCGGACTGCTGGATAAAGCACACTGCTGAAAATGCATGTTGCATAGTGATCAACAAATGCCAGGCAGCTCAGGAAGCATCCGTTCCTTCCCAACAGGTTTCAGGTTGGTGTGGATAAATACTGAGGATTTGTAAGACATAATACATGTGTATTTGATGGCTGCTGTAACCTAACAGACACAGACTTTAAAGACACCCTAGTAAATTCTCTAAGTAAACATGGCATTAATCTTTACCTTTGACCAGTGTGTTGGTAGATGCACTGACGCTTTATCGTGCTTGGTAAAACACAAACAGAGTTTGGCCTAGAGCAAACTGGAGTCATCCACTGCGAAGATACATTTCTATCATCTTCTGAGATGGAGAGCCTATTTCAGGCAGATGAATGACTGAGCACGAATGAAAGGAGACAGATTTTGAAAGTTCTGCAAATATATCATAGGTCAGTGCAGCTGTGACTCATATTCCAATTGTTGCCAAGGAGTAAAAGTATGCTTAGAAGCAGAAACAAGAGAGGCATTCTATTACTACCAGTAACACTGCCCTGATGTGCTGATGTTTGTTAATTAATACGTGAATCAAAAATGATCCCCATTACTTGGGGACTGGGGATGAAGAGTATACACATACACACACATACACATACACATGTATGTATGTGTATGTATATGTGTATGTGTATGTGCACAGATATTTGGACGACGCTGACTTTGGAATAGAAGGGGGGGGGAATAACCCTGCTGGTCTCCTCCCGTTCCTCACCCTCTCTGCCCACACCAGCCCCCTGAGGAGGTGATCGGACGCGTCTGTTTCCCGGAGATAAAGGGCTGCTCACCACATCCCCAGAGCTGGGAGAAGTTGGCACAGAGCATGCTGGCAGTCTGCTCATGTAACAGACCCTGTCACTGACACTGAGAGAGAGACAGAGAGTGGGGGTGAGATAGAGGGGCGGGTGAAAGGGGCAGGATTAGAGTAGCAAAGGTGGGTGAGATGTTAAAGGCACAGTCTGGCTCTGCACCAAAATATGAAAATCATTTAAACAAGTATTAAGAAAAACACATGCACATGCAAATTCCATTTAAGAAAAAACGTCTTTATTTATATGCATGTGCTGTCGTACATACACACAGCCTGTATATGTGGACAACAGCCAGCTGGTTAAAAATCAATGTGCCTTCAAGAATAAAGAGTTTCCACTAGAGAAGTTGTAGTTGTCCCCCAGAATCGATTGCAACTTTTACAATGTCCAGTAACTGTTATTTCAGATAATTCACTATATTTGACAACACAGGAGCAGCTCGATAACCTAACAATTCCTCTTACCTTAACAACAAAATGGATGTTTCAGTGCCCCCCAAAACAATACATATGACCATTTTCGAGATGACTCACAGGAGTTTTGCCACCTGTAAAGGAAAAGTTTGACTTTTTTCAAACTTACTCAGTTTCTTGCTTAGAGTTACCACCGGTTGTCTGTCGGAGCAGCTGCTTTGGTCCATTCTCCGTGCGGCTTCACCCCCAGTCTTTATTAACTTGCTTAGATTTAGTCATTTTTTTCTTGGTTTATGTGCTGAGAAAGCAGGCCACGTAGTTAAATAGTTTCCCTTTTGTCTGTTTGTCAGGAGTCTGCATAGTGTATTTTATTTTTTCTCTACGTTGTTTCTGTGTCTGACTTCTGGTCAGATTGATTTGCTCTGTGCTGATTGACACAGCTAGTCATGGCATCCATCAAAAACAGCCATGTATTCTCTATGGAGCAGAGCGGAGAGCTGATTCTGGG
Organism: Argyrosomus regius; assembly: GCA_946959425.1. NCBI lineage: Eukaryota > Metazoa > Chordata > Actinopteri > Sciaenidae > Argyrosomus > Argyrosomus regius. The sequence continues at coordinate 20,307,041 of OX336889.1, read as the reverse complement.
TCTTCTGAAATTCGCCAGTACGCTTATGGTGGAATCACAAACATTGTCTAGTATGGCTGTCATTTCATAGCTATGCCCAGTGGGATTGAGCCAAATAAATGAGGAGACTGATACTTCTCTGTCTATGTCTGTATAGTCAATATGAAGCTAGCTACTGCATCTGGTTAACTAACTTTGGCTGGGAACAGGGAAACAGCTAGCCTTGCTCTATCCAATAAAAAAAATCACCCATCACCATATATATATATATATATATATATATATATATATTTATTTATTCGATATAAAAACTAAAGTGTGAAAACAAAAAGTTGCAGTGTTGCAATGGGTGAAGTATCAAATGTCACGAGTCCAATCTGTGTGGTAATTTAGGCTAACCGGCTGCTGGCTCTAGCTTCATCTTTACCATAAACATCTATTACTTTCCTGAGAAAGTGAATAAGCATATATTCCACTGATGCCTTTAAGCAACTAAAGCAAATCTATGTGGTTAAGGTGAAGGAAAGGTCTGCAGTCAACATTCACTGTTGAGAAAGCACAGTAATTACAGTCTCTGGTGTGAAAGTCACATATTTGAACCATTTTAATACTGTAAACGTGTTGTTTTTCTGGTGAGGGAAGTCTTAAATAGCTTTGCGCAATGCAAAAAAATAAATAAAATTAACATTGATGACTAAAATAAAGCGAAAATGCATAGTGCAGTGTGCAGTGTCTAAGCTTAATTTTAAATTGCCAGTAATGCATAATGGCATTAATGTTATACTCAGTTACCCATTTAAAACCTTATCTATCCTTAATATCTGCTTACGTATTCATTTTGTTAGGTGTACAGTCATTCCTATTTGAAAGCATGCTGGAGGCACAATCAAAATACATAAATTCACAGACATGCCCTTGTTGCTCTTCTTACACACGTACATACACACACACACACAAACCTACTGAGACGAAGCTCAATATCAGTCTGTGTACAAGCTTTCCACTACAGCCTCTCTGCTTTCATTTTCCCAATAGGCTGTCCTATATGTTTCACCACAGGGAATATCAATAGGCCAACTATAGTATTCAAAGAGATCAATACAGTAGAATATTGCCCCTGCCGTTCTCTTTGTCTCTCTCTCTCTCTCTCTCTTTGTCTCTTTCCTTCTCCTCTGATCATTGGAGCTTTTTCTATATAGAGTTACTGTGACACAAATTATGCATGCTGCTATTCCCCCAAACACAAAATTAGAAGTTTGGTGAGCAATGGTCTGTGTGACCCAAATAAGAAAAATGCCCTTGTATTTGGGCTGAGGCAGTTGGAGTTTGCAGATCTATGAAAAATGAATCCTCTTTACTGTTGTATACTGAGTCGGGATGACTTACAAACCTTATTAATGAATCCTGAACAGTTTGACTGCAATTTTTTATGTTCTGATCCTCGGTCATTGGCTTCGTTAATCAGGTATTTGGAGAGAGGCAGAGACAAAAGGCCAGCTAATGCTAATTAGAGTTAATGCAAATGTCATTTCATTTACATTTGGGGATTAAATTATTTATTATATTAGTTGTCTATTAGAAATAACTCACCACCACCACCACCACCACCACTACCTTCTTTGAGATTTCAAGAAGGGGTGCAATATCTTGGTGGAGGGATTTAGGGATGGATGTGATGGCGGAGCAGTGGAGAAAAGCCCTGGAGGGAGTGCATATGGCCTCAATCTGTGTCCAGCACGGCCTCATTCAATTTAGGGTGCTGCACTGCCTTAATTTGTCGAAATTTAAACTTTAAAGAATTCAAACTCTAAAATGTTCCTACATATAGATTACTACCTGTTACAGATTCAGATTATCATCTGCCTCTCTAGCACACTCATTCTGGCGATGTCCTATAAACTGTACGCCTGTTGAGTTCAATCTTTGAAACACTGTCACCTGTTTCAGACGGATGGTATGATGAGAGGCCAACAATACTGTCTCAAAACTTTGTTGGCACAGAGATTGACCCTTCTTCACTGAAAGACTCCTCATCCACCAAGTTGGTCTTGGTAGCTGAGATACAGTAGGTGTTTCATCTTAAACTTGAGAAATTGAGACAATATATGGTTCCTCTGATAATTTTGACATAATTTGGAAACCATACAGTACATTAAAGGTAAGCTTTAACCCCTAATCGTCCTAAATATAACGTAGTGAAATGAAGTGAATCACATTAATTTATTAATTGGTTTCTTTCTGTTCTGTAGCACATCATAATGGAATGAACTTTGTCCTTTGCCTGTTTGGTAATATGTCTATGTGTGTTCCTTTTGTTCATTGTTTCCTTTTTGTATTATAGTGTGGCTGTTCTCTATGTCCATAAAAGTTTAAGACAAAAGAAATGACTCACCACCACTTTCCACAGAGGGAGGCTTGTGTATACAGCTGAGCTAAGTTCAGGTCTGTCAATCGCATGGCATTATGTCACCCTATTGTTTCTACTGTAGTATGTCATCTCAAAACAATGACCTAGGTTCTGTTCTGTGCTGCATGGTGTTGGTTTATAAATGTTGAAATAACCTGATTTATTAGAAATGGACATTGCATGTTTCCACAGGAAAACAGCTAAGGGCATAAGCAACTTTTTTTTTTTTCCAGATCTTCAAATGCAGTCTGTGAACTCTGAATGAAACTGCTGCATTAACTAATTTTAACTTTATGGTTTTATAATTTTATTATATAATTGTCTTAAATCTATCACAAACGTTAAAGAAAGCTATTTGACCATTAGCCTACCTAACCTCCTCTTGTGATAAATAGGCAAATTATGTGTCCACCCTGTGGTGTAATCACATAATCTAATTTGTCTGTGTTCCAATCCATATGTTCACATAATTCATGCAATTTGTCTTTCAAATCTGGTTTAGCCTATTAAATTAAGAAACACTGCATGAGATTCCACTGAGCATGTCCCAATCATCAAATAACATAATACCATCACTTGAATATGCAGCCATGAAACCAAAGTTAATGAAAACCGATACAATAGCTAAATATTAAATAAATAAATACATTTGTTAATTGAAATAAAAATGAAACTAATATTCATGTAAATTGGATGTCTCTGGTGTTCTGTGTCTATTTGACTCTATGTCTGTAATCTACGTGCAATTAATTTTGAGCATAATCACTCGATACACAGCAGATCAAAGGATCTCGGTGGGGCCTCTGATACAAGGGATACACATCTCCCAGCTAGTTATTGATTGGTTACAGCAGTCTCTGTAAAAGGGTGTTGTTTTGTGCAGAACAGTAATGATAGGCAAAGCATTGTTGTCAGCATGTAGTTATGTCCAGTGAGTATTTAATGACTTTGTTATGATATTGTATTGTTTCTTTTTGTTTGGCTTGTTAAAATATTCTTTCTAATGACGGGGATAGCGTGGTACTTGGCATTTAATCTGTCATGTCACAACTTCTAATTTAACTGGTTTGAATCAATACTTCATTATTTGAAGTTCATTAGGAACCTATTATTGTTTGACAGTACACTCATTAAAACTGTGACCTGGGTGGATAATTGAATTGCATGCCTCTTACAGGAGATGTATGGAATAGTATTAGTATATAGTATTTGTTCTTGTGGCTGTGCTCAGTAAAAGTTTTCAAAACAACATCTGTGTGTGCTTTTTGCTCCATGTTTCAGATCAGCAGCTGCAGCAGAGTTGTCTTTCGCACATTATACTAATGTGAGAAAGACAACGCTGCTGCAGCGTGAAAAAGAACATTTTAATTTACTGAACAGGTGAAGAGATTCTAATTTTCATTAATTTCAGAGGCTCCACATTTGATAATTACATGGTTTTAATTCTCTTGCAATACCTTATGCAAATTCTGTTTTTGCATGAACTTTTCTTCTCTTTTTTATTTTGTTTTATATTTTATTATTTATTTATTGTGTAACCTTGTTTGTCCTTAGTTACTAATGTTGTTTTTAGTGTAGAAAAATGCTAATTGTTACAAATTGGCTCCACGATACAATGCGTACATGCACAATGCTGTATATAAGACTGGTACTGACACAAATTCAAACACATTAATTAATAATGTTTTATCTTGAATTAATCCATTCATTTTCTAGTCTTCTATCCAGGTCGTGGTCAGAGAGACAACAGGACAAGCTGATCAGCCTTTCTTTTCCCCAGCAGCTTTCTGTAGCTCTTTGATCTGAAGTTCTCCAGGCTATTCTGGAAAGTGTTGTCCCTCCAGGATGTATTGAGTTAGACCCGAAGTCTCCTCACAGTCAGTCATGCCTGGAACACCTTCACGGCAAGCATAGGTGCCCAGGGGTGCATTCTTCTCTGTCAATATAAAGCAGCCGCTCCTCACCCTTGAATCTGTGCCAGTTGAATCTGCCATCTTTTTTAGACAGGTAGTATCCACACCTCAGGTTAGGATCTCCATGAAGATCTACGTTTCTATGGGTCAGCTATTTTTGGTTGACTACACCTATGGTATTATTGCAGTTTTCTAATTATGCTCACCTACAATTTTTTACTCTTTAATTCATCTGTATTTAGGCACTGTGTAAGTACCAATACCATGTCTGATGGCACATCCAGACTACTTTACTATGACTTTTTTGTAATTTGGCCAAATTATATTCAATATTGAGATATTACTTATACTACACTCAGATCAGCTTAACTTGTGTTTTCAGTGTTAATTATTGGCATCCAACTTAAATTTTGTAACAATGCGAGCTTTGGAACTGTACCTGCCATGTTAGATAACGTAACTTGCTAATGTTAGTGAGCCAGCATAGCCAAGATGTCTTCATTAAACTTTTTTCATAACATAAATTTCGACTTGCCACAGCAAGTCTTCATGAAACTAAGCTTGTCAAGTTGCCTACAATAACCTTAAATGCACTTTGGGATGAACACCCTTCAACTGGTACGGGAGTAAGAGAAGACTGCCAAAAAACTTGCTTTTTCAGAACTGCAGAAGCCTCTTAAATGAAAGGCGAAACGTCTTCAAGAAAGTAAGCGAGTCCAGTTGCCTACAATAACCTTCAACAGATACTATGACCCGGATGTCTGAGAATCTTCACAGACATAACCATTACGTATCCCATAACACTGAGCCAGCATGAACAACGGCAGAACTCACTTGCATTCAATGCAGTCTGCTGAGAAAAGGGTCTAGTGTCAGCTTACATTATATGATCAACTCACCTTTCTTAAACAACGAGATTAAACATTTTTAATTTGAATTTATTGTTCAATCAAATGGAGTTTTTGATAATTTCTTTGAAGCAGTGATTCATTTTCTGACCGTAACTATTTTTAGATGTTCTAATCTGTCTGATGGTCAGCTCTTGGTGAAGTAAAAATAACAGTCCTTCCTACATAGGCTCTGATTGGCTGTGTCAACATGAGCATAGCGATTTAAAAGAGCAACAACAGATCTATTTTAATCACTCCATAAAATTTAAGATGTGGGGGCGATTCAGACAAGCAGCGGCTGGTGTTACATCGAGAATTCAGAAACATGACAGATGCTGAACATGGACAAGCATTTGTTTGATTTGGCTTGGTACATGTGTGTGCTGCACATCTTGTTGTACACACAAAGTACTTTTGAAGCCAACTGATGCTTCCTCTGAAATCTTCCTAGAACTAATCAGTTCAAATCATACTGATTGCTCTCAGCAGAAAATTAATCTAATTTTCTGTCAAAGTGTCTGCCAGTTACTTAAGATCTGATCTCTTTCATTCTTTCACTCTCATTTCTCCCCTCCCTCACTTTCCCTCTCTCTTTAAGCCTTGGTTAATTAAAATGGAAAGGAAAGGATTTGCAGTCAGTAATTCAACATATAGTGGAAGTTAATTATAGTGCCCAGTGAATCATATAAAGAACATTTTCAACTACTGGTGAAATAATGATAAAAATCTGTTAGATGGGCTAGAAACAACTAGACAAATGTTTAACACAACACTTAGAGCAGATGTTGAAAGTGTGAAATACACATTTTTGCTCTTACAGACCAAATGTCATCAGATCAGCTGATTTCTTTCTTTGCTTGGAAAATGTTTTTATAAAAAATATGTATGTCTGCAAAAATGTTGATAGACCGTTTGACAGACACACACAAACACACACCACATTCACCATGAAGCTCTTTTTCTATGTGGCAGATATTTCAATCAATGAAAGGCATAATGCATTAACGATTTATGCAAATCACTTTAATAGTAAGATAGAAGTAGATTATAATGAAATCAAGTCGATATCATTAGGAATGCCACACATTCCCAATGTGAACTCATCTATACGTCTTGCATGTTAGTGATTATACTTCTGTAGCCATTGTGACTGTATAAAGGTATTGTTTTTATTTGTGACTTTTATGTTGTATCCCTACTGTGCTGAAAATTTGTTTTTGTACATTTATTCTTTTTGCGACAATAATGCTCATGAGATTATGCAACTATTTTACATTCAAAAGCAAAAAGCTGAGGAAATGCATGTATGGACTTCTCACTGGAGAGAATACGTGCACAACGAACAGCTTTGTTTACATGAACTTCCACATTTTAACCCATTTACAATACAAATTGAGGTAAGAGGTAAAATTTATTTGAATGCAATTGAGGTATACAGTACCTTGATTGTGGATCACCCAATTCAGCTGCTGTTGTGTTTTGAGTGATACATATATATATATATTTAAATGTAATATAATAGAAGCACAAACGCACAAACACACAGACACACAGATGAGGAAATATGTTCAGGAAGCACAGCTGGGAAACATCTTTTGGGGAGGTCTTGGCCTCAACAGTATCATGTCTGGGATAACTGCCAGTATTAAATGTTCCTGTTCTGCCAGATAACATTCTGTCAGTCAGTTTTCAGGTCGCCTTGACCAGATTATGGAGAAGTCAAGCTCACACACCATACACACTCACGAGAAACACACATACATTACTACACATTTCTGGGAAATTTGCGTGACGCTCAGAACATTGACTACGTGATCATAACAAAGTTCAGGATGATTGGGTCCATATCTGGTGATGGTAACACTTTAGTTTAGGGAACACATATTCGCCATTAACTACAAGGCCCCAATAACCCACTGGTTATTTACATCATTATTCAGAAACAACAATGCATTAATTTACAGCCAATAAGCAATAATTAGGAGTTGATAGGAAAAATCTTAATTCATGGCGTAATAGAGGTAGAATAAGGCTATGTAGAATAAGGTGTTAATACATGCTTAAGAGGGTTAGGGTTGGGGTTAGGGTTAGGGTTAGTAGCTAGTATGCTACTTATATGCATATTAGTAAGCACCTAGTTAACGGTGAATATGTGTTCCCTAAATTAAAGTGTTACCCTGGTGATTTGATTATGTAACAGTGATATAAGAATGGTTATAAAAAGCTGTGAAGATTTGAAGTTTTTTTGGGAGTTTTCTCCACAACACTGCCTGGATAAGATTATGTTAGACTGAAACTCCACAGTTCATAGTCTGGTGTGCAGTTTATAATTTCTAAAAAAAACTTGTCAGGAGGAGAATCTCTCAAACATTTACTGAACTGTTAGAGAATTGGTACTATCAAGACCCTTTGCCCAGGTCTTCCTCTGACTAAACTGAGCTCTGCAACATGGATCTCGGCAGAAACCAAGATCCAGTCAGACACAACAGAGTTTCTCAGATGCATTGCAAAGTAATCCAATATTCTAAATGAAATTGAAGGTAAAAATTAACTTTTGCTAAATAAAACTCTGTATTATATGGTTATAATGAAAAATGCTATCTCTGTAACCACTTACCTGAAACAGTTCTGCTTTTGAGAGTCAGAGGCTGTAATAAAAGAACAGGTAAATTCAAGAGAGTGGAACTTGCATTAGAGCATCAGATACATTAAATTGGGGCTGCTGTATAATTAGGCCAAAGCCCAGACATGAATCTCATTGAAATTCTGTAGAATGATGTTAAAGACTCATCATGGAGCTTGGACAAGGTTAAAGAAAGAAAATTGTACGGAAATCCCAAGCTCATACAGATACTATATCCACAAAGGTTTGGCTCATTTAAAAGTGCTAAAGTATTACTGTACAATGGTACAAAACAGCGATATTAATGTAATTATGGCAATATAATCACAAACAAAATATCACTTCTTCATTTCAGAGAAGTAAGAAAGTCTTAGGAGGTCCTTGACAGCCAATACAATTCTTACATATTTTTTGGCATAGATATTCAAGTTCTCTGAAACTCAACTGGAGGGATGCCAGGAATTACAAGACAGAACCATTCAGTAACCACACATATCCTATATATACAGTAGTAGCATCTGCATTTATTATGCATTTATTATGTTTAATTTGTTTGTTTGTTTTAATTTGTCACTTGTCATCTTATACCTTGATCTACGTATGTCTATAGCTACGTCATTCACAGTGTTGTTGACATAGCAATTGATGAAAAGGCTACCAAAAAGAATTAGTTTAATGCCCATTTAGTTAGAAATCCACAATATTATGTTTGAATACAAAGTCAACAAAAAGGTGATTGTTTTTTTTACCCCTAAAACCATTCACTACCATTTTATTGGACTGTCTTTAAATGGTCTATTTTTATCCTAAATCAGACAAAGGGAATATGTAGACCGATGGATATCATGCCTAGCACTAAGCATTAACTATTGTTAGCATATCACTGCAAATTTATGCTATTTCATGCTTCTTTTAGTAGACCCAGCCCTTAATCCCATTGTTCGCAGAACAAAATCCAATTTGCACCAATTTCATACACTGCTGCACTGAACTTACACCAATCTACGGTATCTACCTTCAGCATTTGAATCAATTTGCACTTACTGTATGTCCCAGGACTGACATGAAGTGCTGTTGGGATTGTTTTTTTGTTTTTTTTTCTATTAGCTCTTTCATTTGTGGCCTGTACAATCTATATATACTGTACAATCATCGCTGTTATCACACATGTATTTCTGATTACAGGAGCAACCATACCTGACACTGGGTGTTAATATTTCATTTGTCAGCTCCGCATAAATTGGCTGCCTCACCAGATTTTCATAATATGACATTGCTTTTTCCAATTATCAGAGCAACATAAGAAAATCAGATTGAATGTGAGAGCACGGACAGAGAGGATGAAAATATTAACACAGAAATATAATTAAATGTCAGTCATTCAGACAAAAAAATAACATTACCACATAATTGTTACTGCAGAGAATGCAGTGGAAGTTAGTTTCAGATAGATTTATGTGCCACTAGCACTGACAAAAGATGATGTGTATCATTACAATCATTCAAAGGGGCTTAATGAGTTTACTTATTATTGCTGCATGCCACTGTTTCAACTTCTATGTACTTGCATTATTGATGCTGCTGAAGTTATTCAGAAGATCGTGTCTATGTTTCATTATTTGATAATCAAAGCATTTGAATATTCTTTGTGGTACCATTCAGATAATCAGTGCAACCAACAAGCTTTATTGCCTTCTGTATGGACTGCTGATATGGGTCCCAAACAGCAACATAGAAGTCAAGTTTTGAAAGATAAGCAGACGTGCGCTTCTCAAATAGAGGGGAAGTAAGCATAAAAACATGTTCAACATTCATTCAGTCATTTGCGCGAAGAGATGAGTGCATGTTTCAATGTGATGACGCACTCTTTCACTGATTCATTGAAGAAACTGCTTGTGGATGCAGTCGGGGTCCATTAACTGTGATACTTTTCCAGGATGCTCGTTGTGTGGACCTTTATTAAACCCAGTTAACAGCTGCCAAAGAGAGCCAAACAGAGATTCTTTGTTCATGATACGCTCCCTTATCCTAGCACAGCAAGAGCACTGAGAGACTTTCTGCCATTGTAAGACATCTGCTTTCAAACATTAACAATGCTTCATAGCCTCTAATGGAGTCTCCAGGGTAAATATATCCATTTCTGGGAAGTGTTACATGCTAACTTCTCTACATTTTATTCATTCTTTTGCTTTATTTTAGATCATTTTCATACTTAGATCTTTTTATATGTGCATGCTGTTGATGTTGTTCTTATAAAGTTTGTTAGCAAGCCAGATCATCAACTAAGCACACATGTATTGGCATTCTCATTTCTAAGCAACCAAATGGGCACACACAACACAATGAGGACAAAATGCTGACAACAAATACTCATCTATCAAGGTTGCAATACAATCCAAAGACTGAAGATCCTCTTGAGTCTGATTTTTGTTCTGTAGTGTCATATGCTGCCTTTCTCTTGAGTCGCAGCCTGCCCTGACAAAAATGCAATACTTCGATAATCAGCCAATATGTGCAATCATTTATATACCCACCAGTTCTGCCAGCAGGAAAAAACAATATTATCATGGCAGGGTTGTGTTATCAGAGCACATGTACGGAATCACTCTCCACCTTATGGCTCCCTTTATTGCAGGACCAGCACATGCTGAATCTCCCTGCAGTAACTAATATGGGATTTTTCTCATTACAGACTTTGTGATCACAAGACAGAAGCCAGAGCTGTAAGTAGAAAAGGAAGAAAAACAGATGCAACACAGCAGATAAGGTGCTGTTGATCAATAGGTTCAAATTCTAATAAGATTGACCCCCTTGGCAAATTGCATTGATCTGAAAAAAGAAAAAAAAAAAGATGCCAGAAATAAATGAGTGGACACAGGACAATGGTTAGCATCTGTGTTAATGTTCTTTTCTAAGCGATCAGCAATCGCTTTGTGTGGGAATGCTTCATGCTCCCATACAGTCAGATTGATTTTACAATACAGGGTTCCTCCTATATACTTAGTGCATGTCAGATATTATATGACATTAGAAATACTATCAGGAATGATAAAAGCATTCAATGAGGCCTCTCATTGCATTGTAAAATGGGGATTATATTGAGCAAAATGCAATATTTGTCACAACTAATTTTCTAACAGCGCCCCTGAAAGGCCATACGACAATTAAGTATAATCCCACATTATTAACTATGGGCAAAAGTCAGTCACTTCTTAGTAAATTAAATACTACCTGTAAATCAATCCCAATTCATATTTGCCCATCAAATTTATAGGTAAGAGTAAACGTAGCAGATGTGGAGTCATAGATGTACACTAATAAGCAGACAGAACGTAGTTTTATGACCTCTTTAATTTATTAATTTTTTTTTTTTCATTTCAAAAGGAAAAACTGCAAGCACTTTCTAGATGAGGTAATTATGCATCAATCAAATTCAGTGGATACATTTTGAGACTAACCTTTAAAGTCACCCTGTACCGCACAGTTAATTACAGAGCTGGCAAACTCCAGTAGGGCCAATAATTCTCAAGATCAAGACACAGGTCATTGGCTTCAAAAAAGTAGAGCCAGTATACTTGATCATGGCTGACCTCTTCAGCTGGAGATGAATATGTTACTTATAGATTAGACACTTTGAAGGCATGGCAGGAAAGATATGAACACTCACAGCCTCCGCATGTCTTCTATATTGTTCAGTTCCAATTTATTTGTGTGGAAGGATTGTTGGATGAAATGTCAAACTTGCTTGTTTACCGAGTGAAGACATGAGACAGTGCTGCTTATTTCTTTCGCTTCAAGTCTGGCCATCAGTTATAAATATTATTCCTTACAGAGTGTTGAAAGTCATTTCTTGCAGCACAATGACCCGGTGTGACATATCGACGGATTGAAGTCAAGGAGTCATACTGAAGATGAGCTTTAAAACCAACTCGCTTCATTCTTTTGCCAGTGTTACATATGAACCCATATTGTAAAGACTTAATTTAAAACTGCAATGTTTTTCTTTATATCGGCTTTTTTTTTATCTGCCTCTGTGTGTTTTCTTCGACTGTGCTATTTCAGGAAACCTTTCACCGTTCTATTATGTGATAAGATAATACTACATCAATACAATATGCCCACCATAATACTTTGTTCAACATTAATGTACCATAGTCTCTACGTCTGACATATCCCTATCTTTTGATTGTATGCAGTATATAATCTTTTCTAAATAGTTCTAATAAAACATAAGTATTCAAAGGTGTAGTCCCCTGTAGTCCTTGACAAGACAAGATACAACATTTAGACAACACATAAAACTCGGTGGAACACTGGCTCACTTTATAGTCGTCTCCTGAAAGCACCTCTGAGTGCAGTGGTGCCATAAACAATGACCATTATTTGAGCAATAAGAAAGTATGGCATGAAAAAAGCAATGTCTCTCAGTGGCTGTGCGCACTTGGCTCATTTATGAATTTATTTTAGTATAGAAGAAAGCCCCGGGGAGCAGAATGTTTTAAAAACCCATGATTAATGAAACATTAATCATGAATTTTGTAGGGGAACAGGAAGAGTTGTCACTCTCTATTTGGGCCTATTAGGAGTTGGATGGAAGGAGGAGACAGGCAAGGGGAATAAGGGTGGCAGATCTTGTGGTGGAAGAAGATGATTTGGGGGTGGATGTCAAGGAATGAGAGGAGAGAGGGGGGGAAGCAAATGGAAATGACGGGGGAAAGCTCTTAGGAATTCAGAATATGTTGACATAGCAAGAAGCCATTGACGATGCTATAGGCCTTTACTTTAAGCCTCTAGATACTGGGGAGTACAACAAACAGGATGCAAGTGGGGTGTCAGCTTTACCTTTGGACTACTAATAGTGATACTTACATACAGTAGCTGAAGCTGGTACAATTCATAATATTAACATTTTTAATAAAATGGCAATTTTACATTCAACTAACTAACTTAATTGTTGTTATTAAATAATGTCACACTTCAGTGCGGTTTCAAAACAATGGAGTGCAGGGTTAAAAATCAACTTGCTCTTAACCTATTTCAAAATAAAAAAAATAACACTACACTTTAAATCACTTGTGTCACACTCTCCCTGAAATTAATTCATTTTGGCATCCATGCCTTTGTGCTCTGTGTGTAATATATCCTCCCATGTGTATGTAAATCATGCGGCTTATAACTACAATAGCACTTGTCAATATTTGTGCCAGGTACAACAATCCCCTCTTGCCTAACCTTCTGTTGAATGCTAAGTGCCGAAATAGAAGTGAGAGACAGCAGAAACAGGAGACTTTTCAACAGTGATGCCTTTGAGGCAAACATTTCTGTGTAGAATAGATGGGTAGGGATGGGTGGAGTGAAGGGGTACAATGAAATAAACATGGCAGCTGCTTCTGTTGAACTTCCAGTGATTTCACAGCTCTTGGAATTTGACAGTGGCGGCACCATTGAGTGACTACTGATAACAGTGGCAGGGGTTTTGAGCGAACAACAACAGTGTTAACCCTGCATACTAATTCAGCCTGCAGACACTATGTTAGATATGACTTACTCATTATATGTACTTTTCTCTAAAGTGGGTCACATTAGACTTCAGCACAATAAAGGAGCTCTGACAGTGGCCACTTTGGTAGGTGAGTTTCTAAAGCAACAGGAGTCCAGAACAGCATGACGCAAGTTGACAATAACCAACAGGGATAGAAGGCATATATAGGTGAAGTGGCATGTCATTTGACCCTTTGTTGTAGCTGTGTTTGGTAATTTAGTGGTAATTTAGTTATTCCAAGTTCTTTTGTAAATGTAAACACAATATAGTGCACCACTTGTACACAAATATATACACATACTAAGCCGAAATAGCCCAATGCAAAAATAGAAAATAACTTAAAGATTGAAAATAAAAGATTGATGGATACCACATCACACATTTTATCGTTTTGAAACCAATAATATATAGCCATATCTTTTCCAATTCAAGTCAGCAGCATATCTATAACACATACAATGCTTGACCAACACACACAATATCACCCTAGAAATGTGTTGTTTAAGGCCTCCACCTTATATGTGGTATGAAATTCAAATCTGTGAAAGTAGTCCTGATCTTGCAAATGAGAACGGGATAAGGTTCTGATTCATTACTTTCCTCTGGCCAAGCACAGCAGTGGTGTTGGGTGAAGCAGAGGACATGCCGGGCAACAGCATGGATGGAACTAAAGGTGATCTAATGGTCTCGGGTAGCAATCAAGAGGTGCAGAGAACCTTATTGTGGAATGGATGCATGGGTGGTTGGTGGCATCTAGTAGAGTAGAGGTTTCCTTTCTGTATTCCTGCCATTACTTGCCCTGGGGGCCGGGGTACAAAGACATACTGGGGCCAGCAGAGTCAAGTCATTTCCTCCCTCTGCACCAATCCAGCCCTTTGGCATAGCTCACATCTGACACTGATCCCACATCTGTCAGAGGCTAAAACCTGCCTGGCTTTTGATAGCAAACCTCTCACACTCTTTGGCCTACTCCTGACCAGAGCGCTAGCCATCTGGGCCATGCAAAGTTAAGCAACATCAAAGACATGACCAGAGCAGTCTCCTCTATCAAACCAAAAAGGAGTCAAATTATGAGCTGGCGTTATTGTGAGCACGCTCTGTAAATATTAATGCCATTTAACAATGATGTTGTTTTGAAGTTAATGTATCAGAAATTAATAATCATAAATACAAACATTTGTGGACAGGGAAATGTCAGAGTGCTTGATCCGTGATGTATCGCGACTGAAGTGTTGTTCTGGTGTATCAAAGGCCGTCCTCATGTTTTATTAGAGGTGTTCACAGTCAGATGAATGCCCCCTGCTTCCACTTGCAGCACCCCCCCTCTCTCACTTTGCTCCATTTATCAAAAGCTGAAATAATGTGGCAGGGATTTATTAACTTATTCAGGAGCCAGGCTTCATTTGCACAACAGAGGCCACAATCCTCAATCTGGCATTGATTTCTTTTGATTTATGTGGAACAAGCAGTGTGAGGAGTGCATGTTCACTGAGCCTGGTGCCCCTCTAGTCTCCTTTGTTTACAGTGACAGTGATATGGACTATGATGAAACATGGAAGCAAATCAACACAGCTAGCTGTCCTGTGGATAAGCATTTAGGAATTGTGTGGCTCAATATTAATGTTGGGGGTGAGCACAATGTCTCTTAAAAGCTACATTTTGCATATCACTAGCTCTACATGGTACACTGCTTGAAATTGCTATGCATGTGTGTGTATCGGCATATCCATATCAAAATGTGCAGAAGAAAACAGATTACATAAATATAGAACAAAGCACAACAAAGGAGAGAAGCTCAGAGAATAATGAGGTCTGACGTATAAACAGCAAAAATGTAATGTAATTTACCACTGCAGTATTATGTTTAAAAAAAATTATGTTCTGTGTCAAATTGATCTGCGCTGTTTAAATATATTGTGAAATATAATATCATTTTCATTTTACCTTTATTTATTTAGAACCAATTCTCATTGTCAATATACTGTACTTTAACTACTTTATTTTTTTTCAAACGACGTAATCATGACAGTTCTATTACCACCGTTAAGGGTTTTTTTTTGTTTGTTTTGTTTTTTGAACTCTATTTATAGTCCTTTTTCAGGTTTTCAGGTTACAGAACAGTGAACAGTGAACAAAACATGTATTTGGTTCACACAGTGAAGTATAAGTATCCACAGTCATGCTAGCTGGTCTTTGAGGCTCTATGGTGCTACTTACAGTAGGCACATTGGTCTTATAAGCTAAATGCTAACATCAGCATGTTGACACATGCCGTGACAATGCAAATATTCTGATGCTCAGCAGGTGATATGTTTAGCATGATCCCTACCTTTGTTTGTTCTGTTTTACTACCTGTAAAACTTACTGACATTCCCTGGTCATAAACCAAAAACATTTTGACCTGTTACATATAAAATATAATCCTGGTTTAAATTGTCAGTTATTGGTCTGTGAGCAGAAAGAAAAAATAGACATCTAGCCGCACACAGGTGAAATGGTTAAATAAGATGTGCAGGAGAGCCATTTTCTGTTTTGGCAGAACTCAAACCTGAAAGCTTCTTCCCCTCTAACTTAATATAACCCTGCAGCTGTCCAGCGGACATGCAGGGGACAGCTTGGCAGCAGAAAGGGCTCTAAATGTGGCTGATCATGGCAACAACACTGTTTCTATAACGCCAGTGAAATATTCAGAATGCCACAGATCCGAAAGAGGCAATTCTGTTCCCTTTCAGCTTTAATTTGAGGGCGTTTACATCCGCGTTCAGTGAACCAAGTAGAAATTGCTGCCCTTTTTATAAACACACTCCCCAAGGGTAAAACGGGCTGCAATTCCTATACTGTTCACCCAGAATGGATGTGAACACCTGCTGAAAGTCAGCACTTTATCCTCATAGTCATTGTTTCATTTGAATTACAGTGTGGTGGGAGAGAGCCAAAATAATGAAAAACATATTATTGTCCTAAAACTGAACTGCATTGTTTACTCCTGAAACCCGGCAATGTCTGTTAGCTCTCATTGGATTCAGAATATTCAATAAAATATGCTATGCAAAACATAATAACTATGATAGAAATGATCCCTTACGAAACATGTTTTTTTGTTGTGCCAGTGCTATACATTCAGTGGAAAATGCAGCCAGACTGTCAGCTTCAATTGTGTATGTGCATATCTGATTTCTTCCTTTTTTGTGATAGCAGCTTGGACGTGTATACTTAATAAAGCCTGTGAAGTCAAGGGTAAGAAGAATAAAAGACAATTCTATAACTTGAACAATTGCTTGTGCTCGTTGAAGTCTGGTAGCCTAATCCTCTTGGTGCATGAGTGGGCGAAGAGAAGTTGTTGCAGCACCTCATGTGATATGATGGATAATCAAAGTTTGGACCGACTTGCTTTTCTCCTGGCAGGTCAAGAAGGTTTCTCTTACTTTGTCTTCCTCCTACTCTCCTCTACAGCAACAGCTGCATCTATACTAGATTTTACCGAACTTTTATCGGCAACTATAATTTGAATCACTGTTCAGTGATTATGCTTAACATGACTTATCTGTGTGTTGTTGACAGTCTTATGCAGATTTAGAGGCTAGGTGCAGGGTTTGAATAGAAAATTCATTAATTATTCTGTAAGATAATCAATGGTATACAGTCAGAAGGGATGTTGGAAGCAACTGCACACGGATCTTGAATCAAGGCTATTGACCTCTGTATTGATTTGAGCCAATGCTTTTGGAGGCAAGCTGTTGAGGCCCATGTTTTTAATGGCTGTGTGGTTTTGGACTGAAATGCTAATATGTGTGGGTGGTGTCACTATATTTAAGTAAGTCGTAGGGTTAATGCGGTCAAAGAAAAAAACACTTTATCTGCTCAGTTTGACTTTTTATTATATATGATGGAAGAAGTTTGGCAGTCTGATATTGATTGCAGACCACATTTCAACTGTGCAATATTTATGCAAAACCTCCATCTACTCTGACATAAGTTGTGGTAGATTGTATAGTGCTATTTACACTGAAAATGAATATATCTTTTATAAATACATACATTCAAATCGCTGGTTCACTTCTTGTGGCAGACTCTAGTGCCAAATCCTCAGATGTGGGTACATGATTCCCTCACAAAAGAGATAACTGGCATTGTTTAAACTTCTCTGCATGGTTTCATTAATGAAATCTGTGACACTGTTTTGTGTGCATGCTGCATATGCTCTAGGATGTCCATGTCCATGTATGTGGTAAAAAGCTTTCTTTCAAAGAAGGAACCCGGCTGTTACTTTTGCAGAAAGCACTTGCCAAAAAAAATGGTGTAGGCAGTGAGGCAAGAGGTCATAGGGGTCACCAGAATTAAAAGTTTTTTCAACTTAAAAATATAAAGTTCCACTCTTTTTTAGCAGATTATTCCCACACAAACACGTATTGATTTATCAATCCATCTATTTTCTATGTCTACCTTACCTGTCCGGGCTTGCTGGAGGGGACCGGAATCTATCACAGCATGATTTTGGCAAGAGGCAGGGAAAGACTCTGGTGCACAGCAAATTTAATGTGAATAACAAACTAAGTAACAGAGTCATCTAAAATTCAGCCCCAGATTTACTCTTGTCAGGCGGCCTGACACTCTCATATGGACAGTCTCTCCTTTTCTCTTCTTAGCTTCCTCGCTCACCCTCTACGCCTCTACCACCATGTCCATAGAGGCTGCTGAACCAAGTTACACTGTCTCTTCCTGGTGGTTCAAAACGCCTGTGGTACAAAAACAAACACTTGCCCCTGTGTTTTGAGCTCACAGTCTGGCCAACCCAGCTAACATTAGCTAACAGCAGCTATAGTTTGCAGCAGTTAACTTTAATGTCCATCAAGTCTGGTCACTTTTTTCTAGTCATGAGCCTTTTTAATTTTTGCTGAACAGTGGGCAATGGCACCTTGATTTTCCTACATTCCTCGCAATTCTTTTGAGTCAGTTGGTTAATTTACATAATACAAGTGCAAGTACAAGTATCAGCAAATATTGACAACTAGTTGTGAACATGTGAGGACTGTAGCAGCCAAACCACTAGAAGTGTATTGAACTAAATATGTTTATATTGCTCATGTATATAAAATGTCCCTTTTCTTCCTGATTAAACTACATTTACACAGTCAGTTGGTTCTATGTCTAAAATAAATATAAATGAAGACCACTTTCTCCTTAATTAACATATAAATACACAGTATTAAGACCAAGCAGCAACCTCCGTGGCTAGTGAATTAAGCCAACACGAGAGTCCCAAAATTTCTCCGTTCATGAAAACTGTACTGGGGAAGAATTTTTATATACACATCCATTTAAATTATGTTAGGGCTTTAAGTTATGCATAATTAAGGACATGGCTGCTTGGAGTGACAGGTGGCTGCTGTCACAGGCGGATGGTTTCAGTAACCAGGTTTCATTCAGCCATCCTCACCTCCACCCACACTCCACATCTTTGTCCATTTTTGGATTTGCCGGGAGCCAGCAGAGTCAGAACTGCCAAGATGGCGAAGGCGAGAGCTACACTGAGCTTTACTATGGCTCGTCAGAAACCTTTAGATAAAGTTATGGAAACTATGTCCATTTTTATTTATGGAGGCTTTGATTAAGAAACACTATGTAATCTCTTTCTTGTTATATTTAGTGGTTGGGAGTAACATTAAACAATTAACAGGAGCCAGGGTCAGGGTGTTTATCATATTGAAAAAGACATATAACACCTCTATCCATCCACTTGGAATTATATCACCCAGGCACGTAAAGACATCAGGCTCACATACTACCTTAGCACAACGACATCGGCAACTCCTCCCTTTCACTGCTGCACACATAGCAGATAAAAGAAAGTATTAAATTCATTGTGTCTTGCAATGTGAAAGTGAACCTAAAAGAGATTGTGTGAACTCCCTGCCACACCTCCCAATTCTATTCCTCCTCCTCCCCTATCTTCAAAGAGGGAAGGAAACTACCAAGAACAGGGTTTAGGTCCCAGGAGACTCTCAAAGAATGGGATCTTCCAGCTGCTGCATGTAATATTTCACAATTTAACCTTCTTCGAATGATAGTTGAAGGTGGATTAGAGAACATCATTATTAGAAAGATAGTGATTTTCGATTTAAATGTAAATCAGTCTCTTTTTTCAATTATTATTGTGCTGAAATACTTAGGTGTGAGAGCAAGAATTGATAGGTATCAAATTTAGAAAGGACTCTTAAAAAAAATTAACATCAGTTTGTAAATCATCATGTTGAGGATTTTCTGACAACTTGTACTGATTAATAACTCCAGATTTGCTTTAGTGGAATCCCCATCAGACTTCTAGACACATGAGAAACCTGAAATAAACTGCAGCAAACAGCAACAAGCACTCAGAATCAGAAGGATGCACTGATTTATTGCTAATGATTAAGTATGGGCTTTTCAGAAAATGCAAAAATTTATTTTGAGGGACAAAATAAAGTCCAACACATAGCAATAAATCTTTTTTCTTTTTTTCAGAGGTCTTGACGGGGAACTTAAAAAATGTTGTCTTGGCAATCTTCCACCAATCATTTCTGTTATCACAAAGATGATTTTTTAGAAAAGCTTCAATTATTGTGCCTGCCCAGCAAGTCACTGCTGTTGTGATGAACAATTCTGAAATGTTATCGTTGAATTGCCCACAGCAAAGCAGAGCCTGCTTGAAATGTTGTGACCATTATACATACGGGAGCATCTGTCAGGGCTCAGAGTGTTCAGTGATGGACGACGTCCAAAAATACTTTAAACTTGTTTTTTTCGATTGAAAAAAAAAAAAAAACAGAAGTTTCTCAGTTTAAAGTGGTTTGCTTTAGGAATCACCTGAAAATTCAATCAGACTCAATATCAACAGTGGGCACCACATTTTCGATGTCCCAGTGAGCAGATGAAACATATCTGCCCAAGTTTACTCAATTGAGTTAACACCAACGGACTCCCTACTGCTCCTTGATGGTCCAGCCATATCACAAATCAAGCTTGATGGGAAGGACTAATTGCACACACGCACACAAATTATCCGGTGTTTACACACACACACACACACACAAACATGCATTATCCAGCCAGACTGCTCCCAGTGAATCCCCAGCTAACACCTTGCATACCAGCAGTATAACCTATTAGAAGATGTACCAAACAGATTTTCTCAGAATGATTTAAACATGAATCCCTATTAATGTGATCACATTTGAATGAAATTAAGCATTCTCATAGCAGACTTGGCACTTCATGTACAAGGAGGCATAGGTTGTAATAGTCCCCACAGTACAACATCAAGTTTTACTGATTGAACACATTTCCTAAGAGGCCAGGATTAAATAAATTTTACTTTTTTATCTACACATTGTAATTTTATGTGAGCATTTATTTAATTAGTAATGTTGTGAAAACTTTCAACAGCATTAGCTCTGCCCACATCTTAACAGTTACACATGCTCAGGCCATTATTGTGCAGGCTTAACACAGACATTGCCAACTTTCGACTAAGGAAATGAGGATTGAAAGGTCCCCAAAGTTTGATTTTGTGTACTAATTTTAACATCACTTCTTGCTCATGAGACATTGCTGGCAATAGCAAGAGATTCTCTGCCTGTTCTTGTGGGCTTGTATGTACACAGTTGTTTACTGAGACTTGAAGACATTTCTTGGAGGCTGGTCAAATATGGCCCAACATTTAATTCAGACTAAATAGTCAGTCCGTTCACACAAGTCAACAGACAAGATTCACAAATGAAGGTGAGGGATAACACAAAACCTGATTCTGTCACTGTCTCATTGTTCCAGAGCAGTTCACTGTACAGACTGTTACAAAATAGAGCTGCATTGCACTGGACATTTAAAGTAACATTGACATTGCCCTTCAGAAACGTTTTAAAGTGACATTTACAGTACACTGTACTGTACAGTCACTTAATTTTATCAACAAACTGATATCGATTTATAAAGGCTTTGATATTCATTGGTCAAATTGAAAGTGTGTACAGTAGCAGGTCCTACAGTAAGAGTGAAGCAAATTAAGTTGTAAATTCTTGCTGATTCAAGCTATCTGCATTAGTGGACATTGTTGTTAAAGGTGACTTTTCTTTTCTGTTCCATTCCTTTTTCTTACCCCTGGAGTTAAATTCGTGTTGACTGTTGCCAGTGTCACTCACAGTTTTCAGCCTGAACTGCTCCAAACTACAAGACTTGGCCGAACAAAATCAAACATGAAGTTAAAAGCTGTGCTCAGCCAAACAACACTGAGTTAACAGTCTTAAGCCGAATCACACTGCAGCATAATATGCTACACCAAACATCGAGCCTGAACTCTCAAGCACCAATTATTGTAACTGATTGTGAACATTACTCCCACTCACATGAGTGTGAATATATGGCAACATTTTATTTTGAATTAGCTGTTTATTTTGTCCAAATTATGTTAGTTTGTTGAAAACAATGCAATATTTTAACACATCTTTAAATGATATTCGCTCCTGAATATTACTACTGCAGCTCGTATACCACAAGCCAATCGTGGAGTTTTTCTTTCCCGTTGTCGACATAAATTGTTAGATAATTTCGACAGATCTCTGCTTGTCTGATTACACTGTCATAACGCTGTGCCTACGTAATTTGGTTATCTGGGTCTACAGCGACACCACACTGAAAAGCACTGAATGGAATAGATGAGGGCCCCTGCGAGGGGTCTGGCAATTGAAGAAAGAGCTGCACAAAATTAGAGGGCACATAAAGTGTTTCTGACACTGGAGAATCAGTTTTCCTCAGCAATTACAGCAAGATATGGGGAGGGCAAGGCTGGGTGCAGCACTATACGGCTGTCAGCAAATACAAGCAAAATCTACAGCCTACAGTAAATCTTGTGGGTTTTTGAGGATATTTTAATGACCTGCCTTGTCCTTTACATGGTTCACAATCTGATTATTAGTAGTGGAGGACAAGAGGCTAATTGAAGTGTCACTCAGCGCTAAAGTGTCTTTCTTTTTACCTTTTTGTGCTGAGAGAGAAGAATCATTTATTTAAATAAGACATCAGCACTTGAAATATAGAGATGGCCATTGATTATTTCCTAAAGACGCACTGATAGAAAAAAAAAAGATATACTGTGAAGGGCAACAGAGGGAGCAACCATTATGGATAATAAGTGAAGAAGCAATATGGTGGATGAAAACTATCTTTATATGGGTTTATATGGACTTATATTTGCACTTCAAAACTGGCTTGACCAAAATGTAAATATTAGCTTTTGCCTTTAAAAGGAAGCTTTAGGAAAATGAATGGCTACCCTCACTCTAATGCAAACAGAGCCTTTATCACAGGTAACATATGGTATATTTATATCCTGTTTTACTTATTCATTTATTTATTTATTTTTCACACAGGGCTTGAGCTTGCAGAGAATGATCACCTATGTGCCCTTTAGACGAACAGAGTATTTCAGTTAAGCTGAAAAACAATAATTGCATTTAGCAAACAATAAAGACAGTTTATTATATAAGCATTGCTTATCATTATTATAATTGGTATTGTTGGGGATGTACATATCGGTATATAAAACAATAACAACAACAGACTGTGCTATTTTGTTCTGCTTCAACAACGATGAACACCTTCCATCTTAGGTCAGCGTGACACTCTTTGGGCCATTAATCAAGACTGCAGTAGAACAGCAGTGTTCAGAGGTTGTCATAGGAAAATGCAGTCTGACCCACATAAAGCTCTCATTCAACGAAAATAGCCCCATTAACACCCTTAGGATTTGGGCATGAAGAAAAAAGTAACTGATAAAAACTTAATACAGCTACTGTAGTAATGCAGACAATAGAATGATATAGAGTATAAATCCTAGTTTAGGTACTTAATTTTACAGTATTTTATATAAAATATTGATGTTTTCCTTTCCTTACAAATAATTACCTATTATGTATTATGTAGGCTGCAATTATGTTCATTGTTACCACTTTAGGGCCAAATTGCTAGAAAACCTTATCTTTTATGATTGACGTTATTTTCGTGTTTTCTTCTGTAAATGACTTTTGTACAGATAGCTAGATAGATATGGACCAGTTTTCAAACATCAGAGAAACCAATTACATTTTATGTATGAGTAGATATGTATGTACTATTTACAATTAGAGCCATTTCCTCCCTCTCCTCTCGGTTGACTTCCTCCCTTCAGTGCTGCTTAGTACCTGGCTAAAGACCAACAATTTTACTGTTGGCTTTTTTAACTCTTGCATATTTTATAGCAACGCTCAAGCATCATGTTAGTGTTTTAACATGCTTTACTGCAACTGTTTGAAAAGTCAGCTGCAGGCTGCTCTCATAGTTGTTATTTGTGCACCGATGTCTATTTATTCTATTCAATGAGTGCCGTTACCGCATAGTTTACATACTGTCCGAATACTGTTTGCTATTGCAACTTACAGTTTTCTTTGGAGAATAATTGCTTTGAAAAATAGATATGTGCTGTGTGGTGAGCATTTGGATTCAGCTCTTTCCAAGAGAGATACACAGTGAATAATTATTACTATACAGTAAAAACAGGGAACATTAATATACACAGCAATAGATGTATATGGATTCAGAGATAGCTCCAGATTGCCCTTTCCTCATGCTCATATATTTAAATCTTCAAGGCAGAAAAGCTTCATACTGGGAAGCTGTACAAACAAAAGATAGATTTACTGGAAAAAGAGGTTAAGGTGTAACATAAACACCATCTCTAACAGGATTGTCCACACCTGCCAAAGGAACCTTTGGCATCCTTCAAACTGGAGAGAATGCCTTTACTTTGAAAATATGATTAACACAGTCACAGCATCAACAAAGACTTAATCCAAACCATAAGAACATTTAAGTTTAAAAGCAAATGCAGTATACTTTATTGCAATTTCAGTGTAGTACTTCTTCTTCTTCCTCTACTACTACTACTACTACTACTACTACTACTACTACTACTACTAGCTTCAACAAATGTGGAAAAATAATTGTTTTGGGGTGCTTTTGTTTTTTGGTTACACTCCACCTCTTCCAGTTTCTGCCAACTGCGATATACTTTGTTAATGAATTAATTTAGTTAATTATTACGAGCAGCAGGAGCTTTCCAGATGGTTTCCTAAAATGTTTTTGTACTGCTTGTACTGTACTGTCCTGCAGTCATTTTGTTGTAGCAGGAAGGATTCAGACAGCATCTCTAAAATGAACAAAACTTATTTCAAATGGAGCTTTCAACCAACAGCAGCACTTAAAAAATGTGGTCTTGTCATGAGTGACAATTCTGTACTGTCAGTGTATACTGATGATTAAAGTGGCCTACATTTCTGTTTCTATGCTGTTTTCATACTGACATATTGATTTGCAGACCAAACATCCTATGGTGCTGTCAAGATGTGATTTAAAATGATGAATAGATGAATAATGAATGAATTTTGCATAAGGATGATGCAATAGCATGTCACATAATTAATTTAAAGCAAAATTCTCAGCACCTACTGTATGGCAATAAGCAGTAAATAAAGTTGCATTTTTGGACATCAATGAGTCGCCTGTGTGACGTTGGGCAGTTGACTTTTGGCAATGCCTCCATAACAATTTGAGGTCACCAGTAGGATACACATGACAGGGAAAAAGGTATGCTGTCTTCTGAGATGGTAACTATACTGTATATCAGTATGCCGTTTCACACACAAGTGAGTTGAAGAGAGTCTGTCTCTACGCATCACCACCACTGAGTGATAGAAAATGCATCACTAACTGTGCGTCACTTGTGATTTCTCCTGGGAGTGTTACAGACAGAAACCCAGTTCGTCATACTGCAAATGCAAGGGCTCATGAGTGGGCCATAGGCTCAGAGTTAACTCATTCTGTAACAAATAGTGACTTAACATACATTTATTAAAATCAAAGTCTTCAAGATTATTACTTCATCAATTCCTTGTCCAACATATATCAAATTAAATATAGGAAATTAAAGGTACAGTATGATCCATGACGTTTCCTCTGGCTAAAGCACTGATCTTAGTAGAAATTGCCCTGGGGCATGTTTAGTGGGGCTTCAGCGGAAACACTGGAAGAATTTGGAAAGCTAACATAGTTCCATCAAAGCTTTATTGAAACTGCAATATATAATGTTATATCTTGTGTATTCGACATGTAAGAAAATTAGACCTTGTGGTTTAGCTTACATGTTGAAGTTAATGCATTTCATGATCATCAGCTGGGCCGTGGTGAAAGCCCTATATGGAGCATCTAAAGTCCTGTCCTCCTAATGAGGCTGCCAACATTGCAACGTTGCACTCTTATGTATTAGTGGCCATCTTGATGAGATGTTTCTGGGTTATAGTTTCAGCAAAACCTGAGTGAATACAGGAAGAGTGAGAATTTGGATTGTAGACCTATTTGTTGGACAGGGGAGCAAGCTAAGAATCTTTGTTGTTAATGCAACATAGCATTGCACTAGCTTAGAAGCACTACATTAAATTGTAACCTCTGATACTTTTCTCTGTTGACTCCTGTCTATAGCATTCCCATAAAATCTTAAGCTAACAGTAAAAGCAACAGTTAGTGTGCTTCTTGTTTGAGAGATGTGGCATGACCTTACAAGAGTCAGTTAAGAAATGTTTCCAAATATTGAATATGTTTGTATACACAATAGTATCCCATGTATCAGGTATAAGAAGTCATGTTAATGAAACCTGGATAAGGCCTTATCTGCCAGGCATAAAACTGGAGGGGATCATGTTTTTGATAATGTGCATGTGTGTCTGTCTGTATCCGTCTACAGCTAATCTCACATACTACTGTACACATCAATATTTCAATAGCACATCCTCAGCATCACTGCCTAATTCCACTGGGTACAGCTATGACGTGTTCCAGCTGTGTCAAGCTGATCGCGGCCGTTCTAGACAATGCTAGTGATTTCACTAGAAGCGGTAGTAGTGCTTTGCGTCTTTCCACTCTGCTCCATGGAGAATACACGGCTGGTATATTTTTGACAGATGCCACAGCCAGCTGCATCAAGCAGCACAGAGGAGACTGAGCTGGCAGGAAGTTGGACAAATAAAGAGACAGCATAAAGAATCTGGTCAATTTTCAAAATAAAACACCATTTGCAGACTCCTGATTGTAAAAGGCACATAGAACCAAGGAAAAAATACCAAATCTGAGTAGGTTAACAAAGCTGCGTGGGTAACGGACCCAAATTGAGTCATGGCTGTGATGTCACAGAGTTGTGCCTGGTGGAATCAAGGCATTAGTCACATAGAAGTTTGACATCCTGTCAATGCTGACAGCACATGTTTTTATACAAATTGTGTATTGTATTGTATTGTATTGCTTTATCTGTATGCATATGAGTAATTATTGTGTGAATTTGGTCTTGGATCAGATGGGCCTATCTGAGGTGTAAACATCTGAAATGATGAAGTGTGAATGGTGTTAATTAGCAACAGCAAGTGAAACCTCAACCAACAACTGTTGAACACAGAGACCTCCCAGAAAGCCAGCTGGTCTGTAGGTACAAGTCCTTATACATTTTGAAATTTAAAAAGCTTGGCATAGTGCATAGTGTATATCCATAAATACACTTTATTTAAACACCCTTATATATAAAGAAAATAAATACTTAGATTAGAAATAATAAAATGCATTTTAAAGTTGAGCATCCACAAAAATCTAAGCGAAAATTAATGTTTGTAACTATTATAAAAGTTCAAAACTGCTCATTTCTTGTTCAAGTCATTTCTCAAGACTCTGTGGGCGTGTCAGATCACGTTGTGATTGACAGCTCCCTCAGGAGGACCAGCGTTGAGCCGAAGAAGTTCTGCTGTGGACAGGGAGCAGCAAAACTATTTTAGCCACCTCAAAAACATCAATAACAGTTTAAGTTCACGCTATATTTAGAATATTTCCATGGCTTTACTTTGCTGTCAAACGGGCCTTTCTAAAGGGGACCTGAAGCCGTTAGCAACACTTTCTTCAAACCTGCCAGACCAGACTGCGTTTATAAAAACAGTAATTTTACCGGAATATTTTCACATCTAACTCAGTGAGTTTAGGATTTATGTCGACCAAATCAGAGTTGGTGATTCTTGAAACAGCGGAAAGACTAACCAAGACGGTTTTGGTGAGTTTTGTTTTGCTTCTATCGCGTTTGAATAAAGTGCGTTTTATGATTAGTTAAGGAGGCAATTAAGCTAATGCAGATGGCGTAGGTTGTAATTTTCTGTTTAACAGGGAAAACAGGTGTAAGAATATTACCTATCTTGACATTTTACATATCAACGTTGGTTTCATTCTGCATATTTAGTGATAACAGAGTTTTAGTTTTGTGGGACAAATGAAATGGCTTTTTTAACTTTTTTTTTTTTTTTCCACAGCAGCCATTTTGACATGAAATAGTGGGGTCAACACAGGTGTTTCCAATGATACTAATTAAGGTTCAGTTTCATTTATTGCAGTAGACTTTCCAGTGAGCCAACATGCACAACAGTAGCACCCTCTGTTTTACCTTAATGGAACAGGACCTTAATTAGTATCATTAGTAACACCTGTGTTTATTTCATGGAAAATTGGCTGCTGTGAAAAAGGTCTATTAATTGCGAAATAAATGTCCAGTATAACCAAGACCAATTCAAACTGATATCAGGAAAGTTTGCTGAAGCTTAAATGTCAATATTTCAAAACCAATTTCTAATACTTTTCAGATGCTGACTGATGTATGTAAGACTACAAATTACATAGATAGAAGGCTGTTGTGGATTTGGGTTTCCAGTGACTTTATTGCACAGGTCTTTGTTATTCATCAGTGGATTTGTTGTGTTGATTTGGTACACAATATTTTCAAAAAACTTTAAAAAGCCAGTAACTTAAAAAGCTCTTGTGTTTATTTATATATATATATATATATATATATATATATATATATATATATATATATATATATATATATATATATATATCTCCATGAATTTTTTTTTATTTTTACAACTCTTTCATCAATAAAGAATAAATTAGTTATTGTGGAAGTCAACATGTTAGCCATGAGTCAAGAATAAAAAAATACAAGTATAATAAAGTGTTTCTTTATCACACATCTGAAAACCTGTCTGTATTGTGCTGCAGTTTGAACATTTAAATTTAAAGCAATGTTCCCCGCATATAATTTTGTTATGGGTTTCATATTTTGAATAATTAGTGTGTGATGGTAAATTCTTGGCTTAGGGGCTTCTGGATGTCGGATGGGATCACATTTAGCAGCTCATTCTGCATTTTCAGTCAAGACCATTGGCAAAACACTTAAGAGTAGGTTAACTGAATGTTATTAGTGTAGGCTGGTATAATGGACTGAATCAGCATATTTTGTCATGTTTTTTTTTTTCCTGCAAAACATCAGCATTTTACATTTTTACTCCCATGTTTATACTATCCCGATTCAAAGCAACATATTCTCCAGGGGGATGCTTCCATTGGAGATTTACCCTGAGGCACCTTAAATGTCTGCCTGCAATTTAAAAGAAAAAAAGGATAATCACTAATTTGCAAGTTAGAGCGTGAAAAAACAAACACGGCCATGTTTAACTGTTCAAAAATGTTTTAATGAAGACATTTTTCATTTAAGAGGTTTAAGGTTTAATACAGTGTATTGGATAAATTGTATATTCTTTATTCAAATTCATTTTTCCTGAGTCTGATGCATTTTCAGACATTTGCTTTCCAAACTGGACCTTTTGATCCTTGAGTTAGGACTAGAATGCGTTCCAGTCTCAAGCCAGGCACATCAGTAACCTCTCTTCATAATGACAGACTGGTCTACTAAATATGATTGGAATAACATACATAAATGATATTTCCCCTTCAGCCGATGTATTCAATTCTCTTCCACTGACATATGAAAATTCCTCTTCAAGCCTGAGGCCAAATCCATAGTTCAACACACTGCTTTTATTTACCACACACCATGTCAGGGAAGAGAAGCAGCAGGGGTAACGCATGCAATGAAGATGTCGATGGTCGATCTGTCAGATGTAAAACAACATGTACCCATTTCCCTCTCAAGAAGGGAGTCCAGCTTGACTTATGCAAAGTTCTGTGACCCCTGACAGGCTTTCTTCAGATGCATACTGCTGACCATTGCTCTTTACCTATCTCAAGATGAGCATGGCAAACAAATCTATACCGCTATTTTGCATGGCATGTAAAAACCTCAACTCCACGGTGCACTTAAGATGAAATTCAAATAGGGAAGAGTCAAATGACCCTGCCGCCCTGTAGCAGTGTGAACTTGACTGAGTCAGAGAAGAGCTCTGGGCTTAAGAAGGCTGTGTCTTGCTTTGGAAACAAAATTTGCTCGGTTTACATGAACAAAAGGACGTGTTTGCAAAGAAATGCTACATTGACTTTGATGTGAACAGGCTTGCCAACTGTGACACAGTGGGATTCCTAGCACACTAGCTCTCAGTTTGGGATCAAAACGTAGTGAAATTGTAGTCTAAAATATTACATTTTTACTTGTGTCTGATTGGATGATGTTTACATTTCATTACTTGGACATTATTTGAGTGTAATCATGGTTTTACTTGCTGTAATTCAACAAACAATACAAACTTGCTATTGCCACACAAATTATTCATAAAAAAGAAGTTTTAGTTCATGGTAATATTTAGGATTTAGGAGGCTGATTAATAGAGATCAAATGCCAATTTATATACTTTTCTTTTTATTGTCCAGTTACATGTTAGCTTGATTAATGGTTGGGGAAGTCTGTAGCCTGGCTTCTAAAGTTGTGCTTTGCTCTTTTCTTGAACCTTGCAGTTTTTCCTTTTTTTTTTCTTTTCTTTTCTTTTTTTTTAGTTCTCACTGTGTAGCTTGAATTTCACTTCATTCCAAACTATAATTATGTCCTAAGTTTATATCAGCAAAGTCAGCAGAGTGCCGTACCAAGGAGGGCAAGTGATCTTGCATGTAGGTGAGACATCAGTAAAGCTAAAGCATTCAGATAAAGAAGCACAGTGCAGCAAAAAGGCTGATCCCTAAGGTTATGATCATGACTTTGCAGTGATAGAAATGAAAATGGTACAAATAGTGTGCTTTTTTGTTTACTGTTGGTGTGAGCATCAGCAGCTATCATTACCAAGTTAGTCAGGGTCATATCTGATGAAGTGTTAATGTCTAAATGTGTTAAGTGCTCATATAAATGATACAGTAATTATCTGATTGAGATTACATAAAAACAGAAAACATATATTCACATTGTTTTCCATATTATTCAAACATAAATCAACAGTATACCAGCAGTATCCTGGTCTTAAAAAGTGCTCTGGGTGAAAATAGGATGTCGTCACTCTTCCGGCTTCCTTCCAACACCTTACCATACTGTTTAATTCCATTCATTTAGATCCTCTGCTCTGCCACTTTGCAGACTTGATTAGAATGAGAATGTGAGGCATCAGGGCTAGAGATGTAGCATCTCTGGGGAATCATCTGACTGACAAAGATTGAGTGGATGTCCTTCATTGAAAGACAACTGGCTGATTTGCTAATTTCAAAATACAAATTGATGGTAACACACACTTAACATACACATGCACTCTGGGACACACACACGTCCACAGATAGCAGTGTTTCAGACCTTTCGGTGTCTCAACAGCGGATATGCAGGCCCAAGAGAAATAAACAGATATGTCACTTTAGATTTAGCTCAAAAACAGAGTGCCTGTCCATCATCTTAATGTGTCACTTTTTGTGTCTGAGAATGAGACTTTGCATTTCATCTTGTGAAGGAATTGGGAGGAGGCAAAAGATTTCACGGGTAAAAAAAAGGCAAGCAGCACAGCTTTGACACTTCAAAAATCTCTTTTTTTGCCTCGGTAGCCATATTGTTAAAATAGCTAAAATGAATGTATTAATTATTATAGTATGTTCATTTTCTTTATTACATTTGCCATAAACAATCACTAATAACTTTCTGTGCCATGCAGCATTACTCATGTCCTCCAAAACATTTTTTTCTCTCCTCTCTTAGTTTTGGATTGATTCTCAATCTGTTCTTGGTCATTTTTAAGCATTCAGGTTTCAAAGGCCACTCTGTAACCCAACCTAATTAATTAAATTCCGCAGGAGCTGCTCTTTTGCTGTGCGGTGCAAGACTTGCTCCTTGAGCTTTGACATGCAGGCTTGAAAATGCACTGAAGAAATAAGATTTATTGCCATTTTTCTGAAAAGAAACTGCTGGCTGCCATGTATAATCCTGTGTTTTGAAAGTCAGACTTTCAGAACATGGAAATCAATCTCTAAGCTCCATGTTACAACCCACTGACATACAGTATTATTTTAAGAGATATTTCTGTCTTTGTTACATTAAATGATAAGGCCTGGCTTGAGGTGCTTCAGGTGCATGTTAATAGAATTGTGGCTTTGTGCCACATTAAACCCTGTAAAAACAAAACTGAAGTTATACATTTTATTATTAAACCTTTATTTAACCAGGAATGGGTCCCATTGAGATTAAAAATCTCTTTTTCAAGGGAGTCCTGGCCAAGACGGAACAGCAGCACAAACAAGAACAAGCCAACCAAAATAGATACAAGACACACAGATAATATTACAACACATAATGGTCTAAAAATGAAAATGCTAAAAGTACAATACAAGTCATGAAATCAACAACAACATCATCAGCTAAAACAACAACATCTGGATGATTCATTCTCTTGCTCTTTCAATATGAATTTAAAAGCATTCAAAGAGATCAGATCTTTGCTGAGTACCCAAACGCCCTCTTCCCTAGCTCAGTACGAACATTTGGTACCAATAAGGTATAAAACTCCCTAGAACGCAGCGAATATTGACCATCACGTTTTTAAAAAATAAAAGAACAGAGGTATGTTGGGAGCAACCCGAGAATTGCCTTATATATAAAAATATACCAGTGAGTACGTCTGCGGGCTGGTAAACAAGGCCATCCCACCCGAGCATAAAGCTCACAGTGGTGAGTCAGGGCGTTACAACTTGTTATGAACCTGAGTGCAGCATGATAAGTTGTGTCAATCAGTTTCAATGCTTGTTCAGGGGCGCGCATGTACACAAGATCCCCATAGTCAATAACAGGCAAAAATGTTGCCGCAACAAGTCTCTTTTTTACATTAAAAGAAAAACACAATTTGTTTCTAAAATAGAAACTTAATTTCAGCCTCAGCTTTTTAACCAGGCATTGTACATGCTGCTTAAAAGACAGGGAATCATCAATTAGGATGCCTAGATATTTATAGGAGTTAACTCTTTCAATGCTCCTTCCTTCAAGAGTGACTACTCTTGACATTTGAAAATAACATGCACTTCTGTATTAAGAACAAATTTTAAGTTAGACAAATTTTTCTGCACAACATTAAATGCACATTGCAAGTGGTCAACAGCTTTTAGCAAGAGTTGGCGCACTGCAGTAAATAACTGTCATCAGCATATAAATGAAAATTGGCATCATTCACATCTTCACCCAAATTATTTATAAAAATAGTAAAAAGAAGTGGGCCAAGTACAGATGATTGGTATTTGCACAGAACTTTAGTGTCTGTGCAAAGCATACAGTTTGTTGCTTTTCAGTCTTCATCTAAACTTCATAAAAAAAAGAAACTTAAACTTAAGAGAATTTACACAGATTTTACACATCAAATGTGTTTACAGGACTTGGAGGACTACTACTGCATATGTAAAAAAACAAAAACAAAAAAAGTTGTATGAAGCCTTTTGTGCTCCAAAAAGGAACTGTGTGCAATCTGATAAATTGCCTCAACTGACCTACGTAGCAATATCAGAATATATCAATGACACAGTTATCAAAGAGCATCCTTGTAATAGCAGCATAAACACATAAACAGTGTTACAGCAATCCTCAGTGCAGAACAGAATGACCTTAACATGTCACTCTAGTAGAAATGACCTGAAAGAGGAAGCACTGACTGATTAAAGTTATATCTTCATCTTGTTGTAGCTCACTTTCTTCTGAGCATGTCTATTTGGCTGTGGATTATGGTCATAGCTGGTATAAAGAGGCCGTTTAAGATTTAAGGTCATTCAAGATTATGTGCACTGTGGGTTAAACAGTGTATGAGTCCTTTACTAGACTTCACATATTTTAATGTTTCCCTTCTACCCGTGTTAGGACATTGTAATACAAAACATGTTTTTAAGGTGGGATTTTTGTGTTTGTTTTTTCAGACTCTAACTATGTCTAACTACTACAACAGTAAAAGACTGGTGCTGTTATAGGTATCTGTTATGTGTACATGGCAGGTTTTAGCTAACAAAGATTCTTCTGAGAGTTCTTCTGAGTAAATTATTTCTAGATATTACTCTTTAAAATTAGTCCAGATCAGATCTAACCACTTTATTGTAGGATATTTAATTATGGTGACAAGACAAATAATATATATAAAAGTTCAGCTCATTATCCTTAAAGGTTTTTTTTCTTCAAGGATATTTCATTTATAACTTTTAAGGTGTCCAAATATTTCAGACAATTATGAAAAAAATGTAATCCAGGCCAAGATTTATTCTAAGAGGAATTGTGGGTTGGGGACATACAAATTTGTTTGCCTGTTTACTAAGGCTGAGCAATTTTATCGACCCTGCGATATATATCGATATTTTGTTTCCCCAGAAAATATCGATTTTTGAGCCGCGAGTATCGATACATTAAGTCCCATTCAAATCCCCCGTGTTAAGCCTGGCACTCTGCTCGCTGCCCATTTCCCCCCGTTGGCTTTGCAGGAGGAGCGATTAGGTCAGCCAGCCACTAGTCTCGCTGTAGAGCATTTCTAGCAAGTTACCCGTCTAGATACTCTCTTTACACAGACGCCAACGTCTTCCTCTTCCTGTTTACGCAGTCAGAGTGAGGAGATTCAAGAGAATGGCGGCGAACATAAATCCAGCACCTTCATGCTTAAAAGCAGAAGTGCTCCCACCACTTCGGGTTTAACCCTCTGGGGATGGATTGGGTGGATCCGCCCCAAAAAGTCTAAAGTTTTACATATCTGTGAATATCTCCGAAACGGGGCAACAGAGAGAAACAGCAGGTGGTGTAGAACAGAGTGCAGGGGGATTGAAAAATAATATTTTCATTCAAAAACTCTTACTCACTAGTACTGTTTGAGGTGTGATATGACAAAAATCAGATTCATTTTGTCCAGCATTTGCAAGCTGTAGACCCTCTGTCCAGTCAGAGTATTGTATCGAATCGAATCGTATCGAATCGTATTGTTGGCTGAATATCGTGTATCGTATCATGAGATTAGTGTATTGCTACAGCCCTACTGTTTACCCTGTTTACCCTGATTGCTCAACCTTGAAGCACATAAGCTCCATTGTTATTCTTTGGCCCTACTCATCGTGTTCTTAGGCTGCATGCAAATCTGTTATCCTCTGGTTCGGCCACAGTGGGGTTGTTTTTGTGTGTAGTTGTTAGTTGCACTGATGAAAAGACCACCTGTCATCCTCAGCCTCTTTGATTAGATTAGGAAGTCAAAGGGATGGATTAAATTGATATGACGTAGACTAGTTCCTAATGCAGTGCTTACTGTGTCATTATCAGAGCTCTGATCTGGAGGTACTGGCCCATTACTCTACATCTTATATTAATAGAGGCTCTGTCCCTCTAGTCCAGATTTGAATGTCAATCATTATTTATAAGAAAGAGGGAATGATATATATTTTCCAGGATATGTTAATGAAGTCACCAAGGTCCTAGAATGTCTAAAAGGACTAAGTCAATGTGGAACTGTGCTGTTTGCTCTTGAAGATATTTTGATGTGTAAATTCAGTGGCTTTAGTTGATCTATATTATTAAGAAAAAAGATAAGAAAAGAAATTCGGAAGATTTGATTTATATAAAATGTTCTAAAAGTAGACATGAAAACTATACAAATACATAATCATAGCATTGGTTATAATAACCCATTGAGAGACTACAGCCATGCTAATGCTGTAGGCACAACAAATGGTGTTTTGAGCTAAATGCTAAAATTAACAAGCAACATGCTGACAATGGCAATGCTAACATGCTAATGTTTAGCATGTGTAGTGTTTGCCATTGACGCCTGCATAGTATTGTTTGATAATTTGATAATTGCCACTAAACAAAAAGTACAGCTGAGGCTGCTGAGAATTTGGGTATTCGTTCATAAATTAAATACATTTTGACCTGATGATAGTGCTACATGAAACATTAAGGGATCACCAAAGTTATTGCAATTCAATCCATCCAATCACTATTAAGATATCTTAGTCCATTTAATTCAGTTTAATTTAATTTAAATGTTACATATAATAATCGTAGAGAAACGGACCAAACTTGGACTGTCAGACTCAGTGAAATTGCCATGGCTAGATCATATGCGGCGAACATGGCAAATTCACCACAATGGACATTATTTAAACCTATCTACATTATTAAAACCTAAAATTGTTTAACAGAAGACATGAAAAGTACACAAACATGAAAACAGGAAAATGTAATCAAGCACAGCAATAATAAATATAATAACAATCATAATTGAAAAAAAGACATTTTCAAAAGTTCCTTATGAGCTTGACTGTTCTGTTTGCCGTATTACCATTCATATACAGAATCATATACAGAAGAATAAAGTGGGGGAGGGGAGATTGTTGAAAAATTGTTTGCTAACCCCTCTTAGTAAGGTAGTGACAACCAGGGAGCTCCACTTATACTAATACTACAATAATTCCACACTATTATCTGAAAAAAGAATGAAAAGCTTTAGTAAGTCAAACTATTTATTCAGAATTATTTGAGGGAGTAAATATACGAACTTAATGGTTACAATACATTTTTAATTTTAGGTACAAATTATTAATTTGTGTGCATAAGTATTTAACTGAATAGCAATTTTCTACCCTTGAAACCTGCTGAGCTTTTTAGTTTCCTTAAGCTACAGTAGCACATAGTGTTCTCATGGTAGCAGACATGTAGGGCTCTCTTATATGTGGACCTGGACCTGTGCTGAAACATAACAGAGGAAATAAATGGCCCCTTTTAAATATTTAACAGGCATAACTAGGAAAACTTGTTAGTAAGTATGCAGTGCATTTAGGCATTTTATGATGTCTTGCATCATGGCTTCTTGAGTGACTGACTATGAATGTAATTCAGCCCTGATGAAAATTGGATACGAATGAATACTACAGCATTGGTCTTGAATGCTAATGTGGTCTTTATCCATTATCAAGGAAGGCAGCACACAGTTTCCAAAATTCAGTGCCGTCTATAGAATAAAAAGAAAAGGCAGGGGTCTTAACTGGGAGGAGGGGCGAAAATGCACTTTTTTGTTTTGTGGATGTCTGTGTTATTTGTAGCTATAGAGGCAGAGTCGCTCCCATTCTCATTCTAATTGGGACTGCACCCTCTCTGTTTCTCCCATGGCAGCTCCCGTTCCCAGAGTGAGGACCCGAGTCTCCCAGCCTCACACTCAGCCACAGCCACCCAGACAGTGAGGCTCAGAGAGAGAGAGAAAGAGAGAGAGAGAGAGGTATGGAGGGAGGGAGGAGTCTAGTTGTGGAGCTCTATCCCCTGACTGTGTCTGCTATGTGAGTGGTAGAGCAAGAGAGAGAGAGAGAGAGAGAGAGCGCATGAGAGAGAAAGAGAAGGAGGAGAGGTGGGGGCAAGTGAGGGCTGAAGAGACTGAGAATGGATGGGCAACGGGAAACCGTGTGAGCGAGAGAGAAAGAGTGAGCGTGTGTGTGCTCAGAGTGAGCGTGTGTGTGCTCAGAGTGAGTGTGTGTGTGCTCAGAGTCAGCAGCGAAGACACAGAAAGTCTACAAGCTCACATCAACAAGAGAGCGTGCGAGGCAGAGCTGACCACCGGCAACTCTGAAGAGTGACACACAGAGGAGGGAGAACACAGGGAGAGACAGAGAGAGAAGAAGAATCAACAGAAGAAGAGAAGGACTGAAGACAGACTACCAGCCTTCCACTGGTAAAAAGGAGACACCACTGAGGGACTGTAGCATCCGTCCCCCACCCCTTCACCCCCAGCAGCACAGAGGAGCACTGTCTCATCTCGTGCATGTGTTTGTGCCTGCCAACTTCAATTTCACACTCGCCTACTGTTTTCCGTAGGTTTTGCCCACTCCACTCCCCAGTCATGATCCCTTGGGTCCTTCTGCTCCTGTGGATCTCCGGACATGGTAAGTTTTCCAGATTAAGTTGCTTATTCATTACATCTCGCGTGCTTGTGATTGCTGTGTGACTTGCTGGCTGGGAACTGTCTCTGAATTCATCTTGCTGTGATTGAGCCTACCATTTGTGTTATTTACCGCTTATAATATAGCACTCCCATGTGCACCGTTATGTGTGATGCAAAAGAGAAAGGACAATATCAGAGAAAAGAGTCTGTGCGGCTGTCCTGGGGTTAAGGAGCTATGAATAGTTGTAGCCTACACTTTATTCCATCAGTCGTTTGCCGTAGCTCTCAGACTAGACGAGTTAAATACTTCCTATGCAGGCTTGATATTCATGTCACACACAGACACACACAAACAAAGCCCTCTAACCCCAGTCCAGTTCAGTCAAGCGTTTACTCCTGAGTCACATTGTTTTGAACTGACAGCCCTTCCCCGCTGAGTCCAACTACGGGGGGTCTGGTCAAAAGAAAAGGGAGAGAAAAAGTTAACGGTGTTTGCTTCAGAAGGCAGACTCATGAGTAGAGCCTGGCAGTCTCAGCCCTTTGGACAGTATCCGGTGTTGTTATTTTTATTCCTAGACAGTCTGTTTGTGGACAGAATGAGGATGTATTAGTTGTTTCCCCAGCTTGCCACCAGGTGGTTGTCTTTGGAAAACAATAGAGGTGAGGAAAGTACAGCAGAACTCTACCTCTGTTGTGTCTGTGTGAAATAGGAACGCACACAGGGCTGAATCAGACAGTGGATGTTGGTCAGCTCTTAGCGTCATCCCCGACTCACAACAGGCGCCCTGGTTTACGCTCTCTGCAGGGTCAGGGTCAATGACACGGCCACCGCCTTCTTTTCAAAGTTTGACCCTATCACGTTGGACTACATTCTAAAGAGGGCACCAACTGACTGAATGCGTGTGTCTGTGCGTCTGTGTGTGGACAGTCAGAGTGACTTCCCAGAGTGAGTTGTAAAGTTTTGGTGAAAAACAGCACAGAAAAAGCAAAAATCCATTGTTTTCTCCAATCTGAGATCTCAGTTTGCTTGCACGTTGTGCTGAAATTGACAGCTCAAAGTCGGCAACATGCTGCTGACACAGTGGCAAACAAATGAAACTTGGTAAACAAGATCCTTTTTTTACAGCACTGAATTCAGCTGTTCCACATGTTGATTTATAGCCTAAACAAAAAAAAGAAAGGAAAAAGAAGAAAAAAATGCTACTCAACAAATAGAACAATTTTCTGTGATTATACTGCTTCTGTCGACTCATTTTTCATGTATAAACACGGAGGGAAAAATAATGATATCAGGACAGAACAATTTGAAACTGACTGGAGTGATGAAGCTTCTAATTCTGTCTCAGCATATTCCACGCTGTAACGGATGTAGATCTCTTCTAGCGAGGATGTCAGCTTTACTGTCCATTTTCTTTATGACTGTGTATGACCTGGGACAATGATGCAAGCTGTGTAAGTCAACCCAGAGAGTGGAATGAGTCGAGGCAGTGCGAGCTTCCTCTCTAGGTCGTGGCTTTTTGTTATGGGGCAGTTCTAGTACATCAAACATGGCACCATAGATGCTGTAACTGTTCCTGATGTTGCTGCTTTGCTCTGTTCTGTTCCCCCGATTTCATTGTCAAGTCTTTCTGCACCATCTGTGCTTACTGTGATGCAGAAATACATGATCAGTCATTAGTCTCTTCTCCTCTAGTCTGTTAAGCGTCTGCTAGGTTTTGTATCCACACCTGACTTCTACTCTCTGCTGTCTTGTATTGCATTTCCATTTCTTGCAAGTATAGAGCATGAATAACGTCCTAATTATATGAGACATTAAAAGTACAGAGGGGGTTTGATTTATTAGCATGCAGCGCATTTTCTTTTGGACTTTTATTCTGTGGAATTTCATTCTCATACCATCACAGGCTTAGCCACAGTTCTAGGAACAACCAACACCATATCTCAGATAGTACCAGCTGGAATGAGGCGATTGCTACAACTGGAATGAGATGAGATTGCTGTGCATTTCAGCACAGTTGGTTATTACCATAATATAAAATACTGCCTTCCCTGCCAGGTAAACAGGGGATAACAACCTACCTTCTCTATGCATGCCTCTGGGGAGAAAAAAGTGCTTCCCTGTAGCTTACTGTTGTTGTACAAATTACGGCTCTGTTTATGTGCCGAGCCGGTGTCAGCAGAAAGCTGCGGAAAACAATCTCGATTTTATGAACAGGGGGACAGAGGGGAGTTGTGGCCATAGCAGTCATATACTTAGACGCAGATATCCTGCGAGAGAGCGAGAAATAAAGAGAGCGTGAAAATGAGAGAATGAGCAAGAGAGAGAAGCAGAGAGAAGAGGCAGTCCATATGCACAGGCACTGAGCAGATTTTTTTTTCCTCCCAACTTTGAGAAATAAATGGTCCACAGCGAGCGAGATAGAGAGCGAGAATAAGAGAGGGAAAGCTGTTTCGAGATGCTCTTCATCCTGAATGTGCTGTTGGCGCATCTAGGGCACCTTTTCTTTCGCTGTCACCTCTCCTGCCAGTGACAGATGACACAGCAACAGTCAGGAGGATCTGGGAGACAGTCTCCAGGAACACATTCACCTCAGGCCAAACTTGTCCAGGACCTCGTCCATCTCCTCGCACCACCTCCTCCCCATTCCTCCTCCCATCCAATCTATATAGTTTCCAAAGTCTCGCACATTCTTCACTTGGCTCTTGGTCTCTTGATTTCACTCCTCACCTTGCAGCGGCACTTTTCTCCCTCTCTGGCTAACCATCCCCCTATATCCTTTTGTTGTCTTTTTTTCTTATTTTGCTCTTTTGCTGTGAGATGCAGTGTGATTGAGAACCCTTGCCTCTGTCGGGGAAAGGGTGAAATATGTGAGAGCATGATGTCCCGGTGGAGGAGGGGCAGTTTAAGAATAGTCTTGTACTGGATGTGCCAGGCTCTGAAGAAAATGTGCTAGAGAAAAATCACACATCCTCAGTGTTAAGTGTATGGGCTCTTTCCCCCCTCTCTCTCTGTCTCTTTGTCTGTTTATATCTGTGTTTCTCTGAATGACACCTTGTGAAATTGGTTGTTTTTTTGGTCCACTTTCTCAGGGAAATTAAATCTTCCTTTTGGTCCATGCTTCACTCAAGGTTTGCTTGAGTGAGGTTTGCCCGCTAGGTTTGCCCACTAGGGGCAGTGGTGCTGCACAGGAATGAAATCTCAATCTTCTTAAAAATCTCCTTCCCTCCCCCGAATCGCCTTCATTATTTCCCACCCCCTCATATATCTCGTGTCAGAACTCCTGATTTCAGCACCCAGCCATACTAAGCTGTTTCTCAGTCCTGGAAAGCATGTCTTAGTACCCCCAACAGCCCCTATTTCATTTACTGCTGTCTATTAACTGCTGTCTGACGACTCTAAATCCGCTTTTCATGGGCGGCAGGCTTTGATACATATTTCTCAACCAAAGTATAATTAAATGTCTTTCCAATGTCATGTCTGGATGTGTGGATTTTTTATAGACGGAGAAATCATTCTCCCTTCTCCAAAGAGGGAAAAAAAAGACAGAGAAATACAGCCCATTACGTTGCACAACACTACTCAAACAGAAATACCAATTTTCAGCCTCATTATTATGAATAGTTATTTGTAAGCAAGATACACTGCTGTCTAATGCACAGATTATGACCATAATAACTCAGAGGTAATTAATTGATTTATCCCCATTCTATTCCAATGCTAAAACCAATATGCATTCATCTTGTGCTTTGTCATAAGCTTTGCCGTTCCAGCAGTCAATATGCCTGATAAGAAACACAGACCTGTCCTTGTCCTCTTTGTATGAATTACCTAGTCACTATACATGACAGTTGGCTTGAGTAATGCTAACCATGTCTGGATCATGCCAGGCAAACAGAGTGAGTGACAGATGATGTCATCAGTCCATGATGGCCCAGTGGCATGCGGTTTGTTTTCTTGTTTGTGCTGCATGTCCCATCAAGGCTAGCCAGCTTAAGTCACCTCAGCCGCTGTGACCCCTGCTCATTTCTGTGCCACGATAGATTAAGCCCACTGTAATCCCTCTGAGCTGAGTGCCTGGTTGGATATTTATGGTAATAAGTAAACATATGAATAAATAATCTAAGAGGCTGCCGCTGGACAGCTGGAACTTGTAAGTCCCAATGTTTGGCAGTGTTTGGAGCATTAAAAAGAGATGCTATTTCCAAGAAAAATGAGTTTTGACTAAGACTTGTCTTTGGTTGATGCCCTGGAATAAAAGAACAGTTTGGTCGAAGATTTTTCAAGCACTAGATAAAAATACATATATAAATCAATCAGTAAGGGATAATATTAAAGTGTTTGGCATGATTGGCATGCCTTCATGTAAAAACACAACATTTTAGATGTCCCCCCTGTAGGCAGTACCACAATAAAAATGCAGGGTATAAGTAAGTACAGTATATCCAGTCACTGCAGTTTGGAGGAAAGCCTCATTTCGAGTCTGACAGGATTCAGGTCAGCCGGCGAAGGGAATATGATTAGTTTGGAGTGTTCTTGGAAAACCAGGCAATGATCTGCTTCCTCTCATGCAGCCAGTCAACAAAATCAAGCTGTTTACTGTTGGGCTTCATTATCCATCTAGAAGACTCTCTTCCCAGCCCCAACAGTTTTCTTTAGTACCGACCAATCAACCCCCAAGCCCCTCATCTCCTCTCTTTCCGAGACTCTGCTGCTGGATCTCATTCCTCGGGGATGAATTTATCCAGATTGGAGCACTCAGCAAAAGGGCATTATCCCGGATTACATGTCTGTTGGGCGGCAGTGTTAAGTAATTCAACCAGATGCTGTTGTGATCACTAGGTCACCTACGAAGGCAGGGTTAACATCTGCACTTCTTCATTCAGCTCTCTGTTGACACATCTCCGTCCACCTGAGACTTTGTCCTTGGGGGACAGGGGGACAGATAGTTAGAATTGGGTGATTTTTACAAAGAACTACATGTAAGAAAACCGTTAAATGAAGGGAAGTGTGCAGAAGCCCTCGCTAACCCCTAGTGGATTTTATTTGGTGAAAGATTATGGGACGGATTAATGCCCTTAAATTGCAGTTTAATGCACAGCGAACAACAGGCTATGTTTTTCCTTCTAAAGCAACTAAAGGCAGCTCCTAAGAGCTGTGTGTGTTCAGTTGTGGTTGTGCTGCAAGTAGAGTAGTGGTGGATCATACTGTGTTATTTTTCCTTGGAGAGGACAAAGCATTGGCACAGTGGGGCTAAAAGAAAACTGTTGGTGTTTTTAGCTCTTCCTCTGCTAATCCTGTCTCTGCCTAGCAGAAGTTTTAATAGATATATATTTTTAAACTTGCTACTGGGATCCGTGATTGCTTGTAAAACACAGGTGGGCTCAAACAATTTAACAATAGAAGGTTTGTTCCTTTCTTGTCAAAACCCTGCTCTGGCATTAATAAGACTTTTGCTCAAGACATTCACATACTTAAATGTTAATTTTGACTCTCATTCAGCCTTAATATGTCATTGTTTCTCCCATTTTTTTTTTTTAACTGAATGAATGTTCTCACCACATGAATGAGTGGAATCCATCAAATCATTTTTTACGAGTTCCTGGAGTTATACTGAATAGACACATTTAGTTGTGAAAAAGGCACTCACACCCCAAGTTTTGCTATTGTTAACAGTGTTTTAGAAATACACTGCACCTTGTTTACTGTGCATAGGTGACACCGCTGAGCTCGACTCAACATCTGTCATGGAAACAGGTGAAGAAAACAAGAACACAAGGTTGTGTAAGTGAAAATATAAAATGTGAGCAAAGAAAAAATCGTGAAAAAATGATCATATTTTCTGTTCAGTTTCATGTTTATGTTAGTACAGTCAGGGGAGTAAAACTAGTGTATCTTTATTTTATCCACGTATATAGTAGTGTCAATGTAGTACAACAGCACATTTAGGGAAGTTGGAGATACTCCCAATCAAGAAATCTCAATCAAGTTTGATGAAGTCTAATGCAGTGGCATTTTCACTGCATTGCAACAATAACAATTATCTCTGCTGTAGTTTGTACAGTATGTGCAGAAAGTTACAGATTGCAGCCTTAATATGAAGATTTATTGGACACAATATAAGGATTCCTTAATAATACAAAATGTTTTAATTATTTAGTGTTACTCACACATTTGTTGAGTAGATGCTTCAATCTGGGCCGGTGCAGCTTTAAGTATGTAGATTAAGTTTACATTCATGTGCATGATCAGTGTTGTTGCTGTAGCTGAGTGCGTGTACCTTATTTTGAAATACAGTCACTTATATATGTTACATCTCCTAAAAGGCTAATGCATGTTCAGTAATGTGCATGTAACCTATGCAGAGAGCTTCTGTGACCTACAAAAACCTGTGTGCCATGCCAGGCAGACTCATTTGTATGTGAAAAATGTTCATGTATAATTCACAATGGCTATTTGTGCAGATTTACAGCTTTAAGTTAAAATTAAGTAAATCTCATGCGAGCGTTGCTGCCACACTGTCCTGCAACCTGTGTCAAGTTACGTGTAACATTGTGAGTAAACCAGCCAGCCAATACATCGACATGATTGTGAAAGACTGTGTTAAGAAAGA
This sequence comes from Argyrosomus regius, assembly GCA_946959425.1. NCBI lineage: Eukaryota > Metazoa > Chordata > Actinopteri > Sciaenidae > Argyrosomus > Argyrosomus regius. The sequence goes on along the minus strand of OX336889.1, from coordinate 20,262,855 downwards.
GCCTAGAAGATGCATGTGGTGCTTCAGCGCAGGAGGCACTTGAGGAATTGGGTTGCTGATCTGATAACGACTTCCCAGTGTTTGGCGGGAAGTTTCTGGGACAGCTCAATATTACACCTGGATGAACTCACCCCTCTCTCCTCTAGCCCGTTTTCTCTCCCATCTCTTTCTCTGCTTCTCACCGTTCCAACATTCTCATGCCAGAGATTCATAACAATGGAATCACGGAGAAGGATTTTCGTATCGCACATTTCACATGCGTGTTGTGTGTGCTTTTGCTGTGTTTGCTACTGTGCCACGACAATTACAGCTGCAAGCCTTGAATGGCAATATAAATGCAAATCAGCCTTTTAACTTGTACAAGCAGAATCTAGGGAGGGAGAAGCTTCTCACCTGTGGATGAATGTGGATGTGTCTCTGTCTGCCATTACAACTGCTGTGCGTGTTTTGAAAACGACAATGGCAATAGATACTGTATCATGTACAGTACTTCCATTTGTAAGTGAACCTTGAGGCTGCTGCATGTGTCTGGACTCCAATATAATAACGACCACTCTTGGGAGCAGTTGTAAAACACCATGGTGTTGGACAGTCACACGTAGTGTTGTGCCTCTGGCATTATCTTCCCTACTTGTGTGTTTCCATTTTAGTAGATACATCTAAATTGTGCTCAGCGGTGCTAAATGGAAAGGCTCAGTAGCTTCTATTTAATAAACGGATAGGAAAACAGTTCTCTCTATGGTACCAGACACCAGTAGTGTGAGGCATGGCTTTTTGAAAGGCTATTTGATCTGGCACTGATACCAAAAGATGTTTTATTCAGCAAAGCACATCAGACACAATAGCAGCACAAACTTGTTTTTGATCCAAGCAAAAACTTTTGAAATCAGCCAAGGGGCGATAGGCAGCTTTGAGAACGAAAATGTCTAAGGCTGTCACCCTCCCCCAACTCTCCCATACACTGTGTAGATGTGCATGTTTTTTTTTTGTTTGTTTTGTTTTTCACCAGATGCCAAATGAGGCTTTGAGCCACCTGCCTGTCCCACTAAGACAATTAAGCAATTGGGAAGAAAGGGCCATTCACTAGTGGGGATCGCAATGTTAGCATTGGAGCCAGAAACTGCCCTGCATACCACCCCTCCCCCACAAAAAACCCTTTCAGGACCACTAATGTTGGCACTGTGCCAGTTTCGTTCCTATTTGTGTATTTGTTAAGGGAAATCTAGGAGCATTTGACACCAGTCTTAGGAAATCTGTGACACGGGATGCTTGGTTTGCATGTTGATAGAAAATCCCTCTATTGGTCTCCAGGCGAATTCAGTGTGAGGCCTGTGGCTCTGCGTCATTATGGTTGTTTACGAGGCAAAGCTTCATCTGGCACAACCATCCTACAGAAAGATATGCAGTGCAAGACACACATACACACACATACATTCCATACGCTCACTTGCATTACCAAAGAGCAATCTGCCAGAGCACAATAACGGATGAGAAACCCTGGAGTATGTGAGCACTGAGAGTTGAACAGTATTGGTATGCTCTGTAACATAAGTTTTATATTGATCCTCAAACATTAATATATCCTAATATAAGAAAATAGCGGTATTGATTGTAAGCCAGTGCCTCTGATGTTTCTTTAATATTGCGCTGCTGAGATTCACTCTGCCCACTGTAATACGTGGCCTATTTTTATATATGCCATAATAATGTGGTGTCACAAGCAGGAATCACTAAAGGCAATCCCTGGATGTATTTGACTACTCTGGGTCTCTGCCACATCACACCTTTTTAAATGCCTTACAGTAGCACCTCTTATATCTTAAGTCCTTTTTTATCAGCTGGGCTCCTCAACTTAATGTTGGAAACCTGGTAGAGTAAACAAAGTGAATTAAAGAATAATTATTTTTTTTAGAGGCCACTCCAATATTCACTTTGCTGATTTGGAAGTTGAAGAGCTCTTGTCACACTCTCTGATTTCTATTTTATTTTATCAAGTGCAATTTAATATTGTGGAGGCTGGCCCGGGCACTGAAAAAATGCTAATGCACATTGGGGAGTTTAAATGATTTGCTATCCTTTCAAATCTGTTGGCAGGGGTTTCAATCTGGCTGGCGTCCTGGGGGAATTTGCAGTGGTCATTGCTCAATCCCTGGGGGACATTAGTGCAAATCACAAAGGAGCACAGAAGTCATTTCAGTTTTCCACTTTCCTTTGGCCACTGCCCAATGCTAAATGGCAGAGGACTGGCTCACAATACTGGGTAGGGCAACCCCCTTGCCTCCCTCCATCTCTAACCTTTTAAACCTGATTTAATCAAATCAAAATACCACAGCACAGACCCATTTGAGACTACCTGAAGAAAAAATGGTGGAAGAGGAACCAGAAGCCTTGGGGTGAACCAAGGGCAAGGCCATCTATTACTACTTGTGCAACAAAGAGCAAAGGGACACAGAAAAAGCCTGTGGTGCACGATGATGAACAGACTCCACATCAGATATTGGATTAGAGTGGCAAGAGAGAGAACCCTAAAAGCCATGCACAGTTTATTGAAGCCTTATCTAAAGCGATAATGTTTCTAGAGAAAGGAACATGTAATGATGGATGAGTGGACAGCGCCCTGTAAAGAACTCAGGCGAGATGGGAATGGTGGATAGGCAGGTCCACTATGGTCAACTCATCTTCTTTTAAGAGCAGGAAGTAGGACCAGTCGATAGTTACTATAAAAATGGGCTGTCAATTGATGGCACCCTGGTTACCCTGCAGTGTCATCATCACAGGTGTAGCTAGTTTAGAGAGGCTTGGTGCTCAGGTTCACTGCAATTTAGATCCCATTTCATCACTGATACCCATGAGGCATTTGGGGGAAAATGGTAGCAGTGTTATTGCCGAGATTTATAGTCTGCCTGAAAGCACTGATCTCTGTAGTGGTTGAGTTTATGATATACGAAATCTATATTTGACCATACATTGTCTTTATATGTAAAATTATGTTTCATAGGGGAATGTGGAGTGCAATGGTCCCTACTGATGCACACGGAAAAGTATAAAGTAAATAAGATAAAAATAGAAAGTCCATCTGAAGAATTTCTTGGAGACGTTGGGGAGAAAGCAAAGTAGCATTTAGGTAAAAGTCCTATTCTCATTTTTTCAGGATGACTAGAGGATTTTCTCCCCACTGGAAGGCAGTGTTATCTAATAGTAGACGGATGATGGTAATGACAACACAATGACTCTGAGGTAAACAAATATATCTAGTGTTTGGGAAAAGAAGTGAAAGGAGAATAAAGAGCAACAAAGAAAGAAAAAAGAAATCTCAAAAAGAAGAGCATTGTTGTCACAAGTTGAAACATATCTGCGTCTTGCAGCCCAAATCCTTAATGCCAGTGTATTTGTTGTCTGAGTAGAGAACTTGTGCGTATGTGCAAACAAACGCCAAATGTGATTTTTCCTCTCTTTTGTTGTATGCTAATTTTATTACTTTATATTGTTTGCATAGCTTACTCTAAACAGCTTCAAACTACTTGTCAATGGTTTTTCAAAGGACACCTGCATTTTATGGATTTTTTTTTTAGTTATAGAACAACATAAGAGAATTATATTATTAAATTATTATTTTTAAAAAATACCCTTGTATGACTTCTAGCTTATGTTTCACTGTGATCAGGTTGGGGGAAGTCAATGTTTCTGTCCCAATCCTGTGTGACACCAGCACAGCGGGACATTAAAAATGCAGAAGGGCATCTAAAGATGATTGTGGCAGCACACAGTGGGATGTTCAGGGGTGTCACCAATACCCCCCCCCCCCATCACCTCCAGTTCATGGCCCCTAAGTTTTCCCCAGGTAATGGCTGTGAATTATTAACAAAGCCTACATTAAAAACAAAAAGAAATGCTCAGATACAGTTGTAAAAACTTCAGCACAACCTCTTTTGAAACTACCGTATAAATTTATGTTAGACCTCCTAGCCCAGCCCAAAGAGTCTCCTCCAGATGGGTGCTCTCCACACTGAGTGGAGATTTAATGGCTTGGAGTCTCCTGTCAGTCCTCATCTGCAGGCGCTCTGTAACTGCTTCATGCTTTGATATGTTTCTTTGCCTTGAGATGTTTAGAACCAGTGAATTGATTAATTAAATACAGTATATGATATATTCAGTACAAAACAGCCAAATCTGTCCACACCAATTTCTAAAAAAGCAAGGCCTGTAAGTGATATGTGTTGAAACCCTAGATCCGTGTACAGAAATAGTTATATGTCTGATCCTTTTGATCATCACCTCCATATTGGATATAAACTGGAGAATGAACAGCTCTGCAATACAAGTGACTTTCAGAGTCCTGTGACTCTTTGAAGGCTGCCAAACAAGTGTCTTTCATCTCAAAAACCAGCAGCCGCCTTGTACAAAAGGAGAGTAGGACAAAATAAGAGAGAATGCAGTATCCAGGGCTTGGAAATGAAAAAGTGAAGATTGTGGGGTCTCTTTGTGATCGCATTTCCTCCAAGGCCTCCTGTGAGGAAAATGACATGTACTTCATAGAACATTGATAGTCGGTCATCTGTCAAACATCCTGAGCCCAAAATAGGGTGAGAACAGCAACAAGAAAAAGTCAATTTAGCGGCCAAGCATATTATTTGCTTTCTAAAAAGTCATATTAATTCCTTCCATTGTAACGAGGTAATAAATCAAAAATGTGTTGATGCATGAATGGGCCTCAACAGGTAATGAATGAATCTCATAGACAGACTAATGCTATTGAAATCAGCCTCTCAGTCTCCAATAGCCATTAAAGCCTTATTTTCTATCAATATACAAGTGGTTTTCATGCTTTGAAGATTCTGTTATTGAAGGGTTGCTAATGCACAAAGTGCATAAGGTTGATTTGAACAACAAAGATCCTGACAGGTTGTATAGAGAGCAGAACATGGAGTTAAATAAAAAGAGAGAAGACTAATAAATGACTGAATTAGTAAGATTTGTTGTGGTGCAGCCCATAATGGGAGAAAAAAAGGAAAGAGGCTCATATTTCCAGAATCTGTTATCCTTGAATTAATGATGGAACAGGAGCAGTAGCGTTCCCCCACTGAGACATGAACCAGATTTCAACCCAGAGCTCCCTGGAGGTGAGGGCCGGCATCTCTCTGACAGGACATCTGGTCCCTGAGCATGGCCACCAGGGGGTCGATGTCGCCACCTTAATTGTAATGTCTCCCTCTTCCTCCTCGTAAAAAAACTAGGGCAGCTTTCCATAAAAGGAGAGGAAGAAGGGGGGAGCCACTATTTGCTGGGCCGTGTCGGCATGCCACATCATTTAAGCTGACAGCTCTAATAAATTACAGCAACAGATCGCTGTGAACAAACAAAGCTTAATGGAAATAAAGTGAGAATTATCAGCCAAGAAATAAAAGGAAAAAAAGAATTAAATTAGCGCAAAGACGGTGGATGAAAAGATGTCAGGCCCGCATAACACAAGCATTAAATGGGAAAATTGCCACTTTCAGAGATAGGAAATGTTTCGTTCTCATCATTGCTTCTGTTGAAAATGGAGAATAATGAGAGAATCCTTGAGCAGACCTAACACGTGCTTTATCTGACTCCTCAAAATCTTCCCCCTCTATTGCCTTCCTCTTCCCTTTCTCCTTGTTTTGCCTTCCAGAAAAAAAAAGGTCTGCAGATTGTTCTGCTCTGTAGGACCCTTGCTCCATCAATTCAGCCAGGCCAGAAAAAGCCTGGAAGCCCACGTTGTTAAAATGTTTAGGCATGTGGAAGAGAACACAAGAGATGGGAGGAGGGTGAAATTGTATGTGAGGGGAAACGTTGTCAGGAGTATCAGTATGACAGCTGTCCATCTCGAGACCCTTGAAAAACAAGCAGGTCAGAGAGGTGGTTCAAATAGACCACACCAACCTTGTGACTGTCTTGGAGAAAAAAATTCAAATCCAAATTCAGAAGGACGTACAACCTCTCAAAATGTAAAAAGGAAAAGAACCCCAAAATATTCACCAACCCCAATCAGAACATGAACTGCCAGGCACACAGAAAATGTTGTTAAACTTCATTTGAAAGAATGAAAGCTCCCAGGTTGGAAACGTGAATACACTGCCTCTGAGAAAAGACGGGGATCAGAGAGTCTGAGTGGAGGCTGAGTCATATCCATTTGATAGAAAACAGGTAGAGCTAATTGAAGCAGTCCTTGGTGAGTTTAATAATTTGGAACCGTGGAGAGAAAAGGTCAGTCACAGAGGTTTTACTCTATTCTGTGTAACTTTATTTTTCTTCCATCTGACACTTAAGTGAAAATCTTTTCCTGGAGCTCTGGTGCTTTAGATTTCATTTGCTGGTGTTAGAGTCCCCTGTGACATGAGATACAGGCTTCCTAAATCTCTATTATCTCTCTAAGTTTCTCTCTTTTGTTTGTAGAATTTATTTAGAAAGACATGAGTTTAAAATCATCATTATTTTGTTTTACTAACATTTACATTAGATTTAATTTTTTAAAAGCTATCTGCAGCTTTCTTAGCAGTAATATCTGGCCTTTTCAGAACAGGCTTTCTGTCTACGTTTAATCAGGTCCCAAAAGATGAGAGACTGAGGTACAGTAGTGAGATTGCCATTCGGCTTTTCCAGAAAATAGAAATCTTTTTTAGTTCTCAGTTTAAGTGGAGTGGTTGAAGATGCCACGGGGGTGCTGTTGTGTTGCTGAATTAAATAGCGAAGCATCTGAGCCCTGCGGGGAGGTCCTTAACCACGGGCTGAAGTTTTCTCTAGCCCACTTTGTTAGCCAGAATGTATTGGACCTGAGCCAAGGTTAGCCCGCACCACGGACCTTGAATCCATTGCTGTTATAATGAGCTCTGAAAAACAACTCAAGAGGTCAGACACCACGAGACTCCGATGAAAACTAATTGAGAATGTCACTCAACAACAATAAACCAATAAACAGAACTGCTTCCTCTTTATGCACAGGAGCTGTTTGAGTAAGCACTTATAGTGGAATGAGGAGGTAACAAGGGGAGAGGAGTGTGAAGCATAATACATGTGCCAGGGGGATACTGTGCGTCCTGTTTCAGCCACATTTTGTGTGTATTTATGTCTTCACATATTCTTGCGTTTGTGTGTGTTCCTGCATGTACCTGTGTGTGCGTCAATGCATGCCGCTTGTGTGCATGTTCTCTACAGAGTTTTTGCACTTAGACTTTGTGTGTATGCTTGTGTGTGAATGTTAAGAGACCACGGAGGCCGTCCAACAGAGAGCACTGCATTTCGAAAGGTGCCAGAATGAGTTTGTCACAGAGAGCGTAAACTTGAGGAGAAAGGGGACTGCGGAGAGAGAGAGACTTTCCCCAGGCACCCAGAGTCTGTCAGACTGATTAAGTCACACGGCTGGAGTGAGAGTTGGGAAACTGAACCAGAGCATGCTAGGGGAGCATGGTATGACAGCAAAGAAATAAAGAAATAAATAGCAACATGTAAGTATTAACATGACTGCATGTCACATGTGCACTTACTTATACCTGACCCTAGAGACTCATGCTGGGACACTGCACACCAGCCTGCATCCCATCATCCCACCCCGCAGCTTCCTCACCCTCCGGCGACATAAAGCAGGTCAGGGGCATCTTAAAGTTCACGAAATGCAACATGACAGGACAACTCTAACATATGCCTGTGTGACAGTGGAGCAAATAGATGACTGATGGCAGAGCACTGTGTCTTAAGGGGAAAAGAGAAAACACAGTGTAAGGAACATCGAGTTTATCTTTCTTTCCCTTACCATGCCTTTAGTTTCTTTGCAGACACACGGAAGACATATTTTAACTTCAGAATGCATGGATCTATGCTTATTTCTGAAGCCTGGCCTGTCTGTCACTACTGTTATATATGTCAGAAACGCCAAGAACCTCTGAACCCCTTTTAAAGAATGGCAGACTACCAAGCCACGTGGCCCTATCATCCACCAGACTAACAGATGAGCTCTTGTTCTTTGTTCAGGGGACCCTGGCTGCTCTGAAGTGCCCTACTTGGTCTCTATCTCTCTCTATCTGTCTTTCTCTGCTACACTGAGGAGCACTGCAGACTTGCTGGTATATAGCAGAAGGGCAGCATCATTAACAATACTGAAGGCTACCCACATACAAAGTTTTGGCACGAAGTGCAAATGAGACAAAAAAGATAGAGAATTGCTTCCAGTAATGCCCTCAGTAAAGCCAGGTACATGGTTGATATTGCTCACTAGCTGGAAATGTAAAAAAAGGCTGCCATCTCAACTTTGTCCTCCCACGACTGGCCACCCCCGTACTGAAATTAACATCACTCGTCCTCTCCTCCACAGGCTCTACAGTCCCACTGCTATGCCAAAGCACAATCTATAGCACCTCTAGCATCAAATGCTAATTGCTCAGTATTCGAAGAGAGAAAAGGGCTCCCTGAATTAAGAGTCATTTAGCGAGAGACTGAGTTCACCACAGTACTGCAATGCCTACGAGCTAATGTCTCTGCAATCTTGCATAGAGCTCTGAAAATGTAGTGCTGAGTGAAAACGCACTCTCTCCACATTATAATGCAAATTCAAACCTGTGCTTAGCTTCACAAGTAATTACTATGGCAGAACAAAACAGCACAGTTAATAGGTTCAAAGTATTCTGTCAAACAAGAAACAAGAAAACTACCTTTGTGAGAAAATATGGCTTTTGTCTCTGTTCAGGGCCCAAAATCAATGTGTACTAAACAGTACTTTGGTCTTTGCACAGATTTTAATTTGTCAGACAAGAACTTGATTCAGCTGTGTTCCTTTCAAAGGGAATTGAAACAAATAGATTTCTCAGTATTGAGGAGCACTACAGGAAGTATCTTTCCCCCCTTACACTGGTGCAAACAATGGGGGCAGTGTGCTCCTTTGATCAAGGGCACGTCTATGTTGATGACAATGAGAAATCTGCAGGCTGTCCCAAGAGTGTTGTAACCCTACCTTCAAAGTACACTTGTTTTTCCTTTCCAACATCCTCTTTTCTGCAGCTGTCTTCACTATGTTGACTGAATCTTTTATTTGTAGAGATCAATCGGCAACACCAAAAAAGCATCACAGAACTGAAACTGCAGATTATAAATTCTGATGTCTTTTCGGTCCAGCATGCAGTGAAAAATAGACAAAATGTTTCTCAAAAAGTTAAATATCTATTCCTAAAGTAATACTATAGCTTAATTCCTGTAATGCATACTCCACAATGAGTGTGTGTGGGTATGATTTTAGTGGCAATGTGACCAGTGTGAGAGGCCTTTTTCTGGACTATCCCCAGTTTTCTTAGGGCCATCCACTGACACTTTATTGTGCCCCCTGTCTGGGCTGTATCACCAAGAAGGGCGTTAAGACCAATCCTCTATGACTGGGATCAGCCCCAGTGCTGTGGTTGGGTCATGGTCTGGGCCAGTGACAGCAGCTGGGTCCCTCTGCCACTTATGATACATACTTGGATAGCATCATACAACTACAGACAGCTTGTGGGGGTCATAGTGACAGATACTTGAAGACCACCATGATTTTATCACAGTTCTCTCTGATTTATCTATCTCTGTCTGTGTGACTTTGTAGTATTGGAAACCAATTGGAAGGGAATCACCTCTAAGTGACAATAGCCTGATCACTCTAATTAGGCAGATAATGTGTATAGGTGTACTTGTCTTACAATTGAGCCTTGTGTTTTAAACGTACTGTATAGAGGCTTAATTAGGAATCCTTCCAATATGCCTGGCTTAAAGAAAGCTTTAATTAAGACTTGCGTTAGGTGCTAAGGAGTTACAAATTAGAAGATCCTTGCATATAAGGATATAGGCATTTGGACATTCAGCCGTGTTGTGGGAGGCAAATATCATCTCACAAAAGTTGTTTGTTGCACTACAGAGTAAAAAAATTGTCTTGATTGGCAAACAAAAATCACACTTAGCTCATAGAGCACCCACAGACACCGTGAAATGAGAGGAACTGGTGATTAAAAGCTCGAGTTTGTTTGGGGACAGTAAGTCAGTAAGTCTGAGCTGTTGGAGTCGATGACAAATGATTGTGATTGTGATGATTGATGATGGTGATTTAAGCGTGGATGTACTCAACACATGTGATGGAAATTTGCATATTGGATTATGCAATCCAATATGTATGCAGGCTTTAAATTTTGCCCAACGGTTGAAGAAAAGTCCAGGGTACCCCAAAAACGCCAATATTAGCATGACCTGTTGATGTACAATGTGTTGCTTTGGGATGAACAGATGGAACAACTCAGTGAGAAAAAAACAGTTACAAAACATTACTATTCTTTGCCTGGGGCAGAAAGGGTAGACACACAGCATTAAATGTATTTCAGGTCTTAAAACTAAAAGTGTAAATTCTCATATGACCATACACATTTTGTAAACCTTCGGTATTTAAAGTAAATTCACAATTATGTCACTAATTTAAAGAAGCATGCTAAAATAAGGTTTTGAAAACCTTTGGCAGGCACTATATTGTATATTTACATGTTCAGTTTCACTGTCAGCTGGTCAATAAAACAATAAAACACAGCAGTGTAATGAAAAGGATATGCCCACTGAGCCAGACACAGAGCCACAGAGCCAGCTCGACTCTTTAATCCAGGCACCCCTTTTTCTTTCACTTCTCCTTGCAGAGTGCTCTGAACCAGCTGCGAAATTGAATTTTCCACCCCTGTGTGTACGTGAACCAGCCAAGCACTGCATTGTCAGAGTACTCAATTAGCTCCCAAGGCGGAAGCCAAAATGTTTTCCAACAGCAAATGTATTCTTCACAGGGCAAGCTCTCATTAGCATAATGCTTCTATTCCTATAGCACAGAGTTAGAGTGCCTTCCCAAGGTTGAAAACAAAACTGGCAAAAACACCCTGAAGCTTTAATATCTGTGTCCCTCCTTGCCATATCATATCATACTTTGGGGGTTATGTAGCATTCAGTGAAGAGAGATGTTGAGCTCTGCTTAAAATGTATCATCAACATTAATGTGTGTAGCACCTAGCAGAGACATCACCTGCATTTCCTTCATTTCTTCTCATGCTGAGGGTTTTATCTGAATTCGCATGATTGAGAGAGCACTCCTCTCTTATGACTGATGAAAACAGATGTTGAAATGCTCCCATCCTATTTTTCTCATCAGAGAAGCATACAGAATGCAGGTCCTGCAGTTCTAGAATACAAAACAGACCCAAGCCTTTAAAACCCTATAATGCTTACTGAAAGTTGTTGTAAGTTAGCAGAAAATGAATCATGTTGTTTACTGAATGTGCTGACATTGAAACAGTTGGCTGAAGCATTAGAAATAATCTGCACTGACAAGTAGCTAAACAGTTCTCTTGACAAAGTGACATTGAACTATACAAACTTTTTTTTTTTCTGTTTCCAGCTGAATGGCTGAAAGGAGGCAATGGAAAAGAAAAACGTACAGACAAAAGCCAGTCTGAGACACTCTGTGTTGCAGCTACTCCTACTTGGAATCCATGCACTCACTTTTGTTTGACTAAAGTGGCACTGTGGCAGTAATGCAGTGGATGTGGCACAGGCAGCCATACAGTCAGAGGGTTGTAATCTTGCCTGCCAGTGCCGTATAGTGCCCGTTCACTCTCATTATTAAGGTGCCACCGACTCCAAATTTAGGGCTCCTGTGTTTGTCACCTGCCCAGGGCCTTGTATATCAGCCCTGACACAAACACACACACACCCACCCATAACAGCTCCCATCAATGAGACAGGGCATGGATACCAAATGGGATGAGTTTTTTTTGTTAATGGTTTGTAGTGGTGAGAATCACGCTCACACCCCACACTGGTGTAAATATGCCAGTGGCCTTTCTCATAGGGTGTCCTGTCACAAAGATTGGGCAGATATCAAAAGTGAGATGACGTGCCACTCTGCCAAAGAAGCTTAATGTAAGCTGGACTGCAGGCAAGGCAAGGTGACATGGGTAATGGCTATTTATGTGATTTCTTTTTTTTCTTTTCTAATTTTTCTTTTTTAATTGAACCTTATCTTTCACTGTCAATTTTCACGTAATTATTTAAATGTATTTGAAGGGAATCTAATAATGAACCTGCCAGTGGTTATGAAATGAAGCATCTGTTTTATTTTTCATGCACTTATGATGGGCGATGAAATTATCTGATGTGCTTACCACGAAAAGTGTGGAATAGACTGAAAAAAGATAATGAGTTAAATTGATTTACTTCATCATCCTGTAGCTATTAAATTTGAAGATGAAGTAATTGGAGGGAAGAAAATGATAAAAAATGAATGGAACTGGCTGCTTCCTTGGTGGAAATCAGAGTTGCAAGAACATACATTAACTCAGAGATGTTAACCATAAAGAATGAAATTGGTAAAAAAGCATTATGGTCGATGTTTGTATCCCTAAAGGCTAATGTGGATTGTCTGTGTGTGTGTACATGTGATTGTGTGTGTCTTTCAAAGTGGGCATTTGTGTCTGCTGTAAAGCTTCTGAGTTAACCTTCCCAAGGCTTTTAATGGAGCACTCAGATTAGTGCGCCCTCCATAAGGCAGAGACAGCACCAGGATTAACCTTGTTTTAAATGTGCCGTTTGAGAAAGATTGGTTGACCTTACTCTGACCTAGGCTTTGGACAAACCATCGCACTTGATAGAAACTGGCTGTTAATGGACTTCACGGTGCCAAGAAACACCCTGATGACATATGCTCATGTTTGAGATTAATATCGTTTGCCTTCCAACACTCACTACTTGCTATAGCTTCAAATTAATTTCCTTCTTTGGCAAGTCGTTTTGGCCCCTGTCCCTTGGCAGACCTTCTCTAACGCAGATTTTTTTTCTCCTGAGAATGACTATGATCTAATTTTGTGATTTCCTCTGATCTCACCTGCCTTAGCCAGGAACAGTCTAAATCTCTATATAGCCGGGAGTCAACAGTTTCTGTACCACTTGTGTCTAGGCTTTTCTGTTCTATTTCTGTAGTGATGTATAGAGGTATGAATGAGTCCAACAAGCCAAGTAAATTCAATCAAGAGGCTCGCACATCAAATATCTCATAACATGGACATAAATGATGACGTTTGGACCGAAGGTGGTCCTCTTCAGGACAGGAGAGAAGCAGAAGCGCTGCAGAAACAGGGGGAAATATACCTTTAATCCTCTCCATTAGAGTCCATTGGGGCAGTTGGATTCTCTGTCTGAGATGAGCTGCACTTCCTGAGAAAATGAAACAGGATGATGGAGATCAGTGACAATACCGGCTAGATAATCATGCCCAAATCACAGCAATCTGCTCTCAATCTCCACCCCGATCTACACGCACTACCGTCAATCCCTCCCCATCAAATCCCTAAATCCCAACAATCTGTAGCACTCAGCTTAGAACCTCTGTTAATCCACCTACCAAACCCATATTACTGGACCGGAAGGTACGAGATCCACTTGGACGCTTTCTCCCTCTAGAAACCAAATTTGGCCTTTTATGTCCTATGTTTATACTCCACGTTACTGTTCCATTGCTGTTTCATGGCCTCCTCTTAAAGCAAGCAGGTATAAACACATTTTTATGTGGCCATATCTACACCAAAACATGAGCTGCAGGAAGCAACAAAATATGCACAGCTAGTTTTAGTCTTCAGCATCTATTTATTCAACAACAGAATATTAATTTGAATCCAAACAATGCAGGTTGGAAATGCAAAATGAGAGGACTTACTGATTACGAGGAGATGCCTTGACAGCGAGCCCGATGTGGGTGGAATATGTTTATGAAAATATGTGTGTTTTTGGATTGTGTAATTCAAATACATATTGCCATCAGAGGGAAGGGAATGCACTATATTGCTACAACATAATCTACTTTTCTACCAGTAACAGACAAAGTACAGCCAATAATATTGCACCAAAGAGCCAATGTGTTCCTTCTGCACTGTTGGAAACAAAGGGTCCCTGGCTTGTGGCTAAAGGGCAATTTCAGGGACCTGAAATACCAATTGGCTCACTGTTGAGTTTGATAGGATGAGAAATCTTGATAAATGAAATGTACCTTGACTTTTCCTGATGAATCCACTCGGCTACAAGCCTCAACCCCAGCACCTATTATTGCCTGGAATCCCACTGTTTGTGATTGGTGTGACCGCCAGAGAGGTCAGCAAGCAATAATTTTCTCTTGAGCATCAATACAGTTGATGTTGGAAAGCAAAAGATGTATTCAATACCCCTAAAAAGAATGAAAAAGAATGAAGATGTTTCTCCTTGACACAGAGCCACAATTACTCTCCTGGGACTATTCTCCATGTTTTGTGTTTTCAGCCATTCTGAGAAATAAAATTTTAATCTCAGCAATTTGGTACTAGTTTATGCTAACCTTTCTTATTATGCTTTTTTATAATGTTTCTGTTTAAGTTGTAAATCTGTGTTCATGAAACAGTGGGCTGATTGCAGCACTCTGTACCTTTTATCTTTCCTCCTTCAGTCATATGACAGTCTTTCTGGCCCTACACATGCCATGACAAAGGAAGGATTCCCTCTTCTTAGAGGTCTTCTCCTCAGTAGACTGCTATATCTTCCTTTAAAGGAACATTGAGGAACATGGAAACCAGCTCTTTCCACATCTTTAATACTGTCACTTTCATAATTGGAGGACTAATCTTTGTTAACCGTGCCATAAAAAAACTCTATCTGTTTTGTGTAGGGGTTCCAGATCGTCCCCTTTTCTTTCTCTTGCGTAGTAATCGTTGTATTCCAGGGATTATGACACTTGTTTTGTTATAGGTTGTCACATGTGGCTTTGACTAGCTATCACTGCCAACCATTTTGATTAGTATCTTGCTACATCTTTTAAAAATTGATCACAGTTGAGCTAAATAGAATCAGATTTCAAAACCCCACTGTCAAGTGCCTCATTTTTTCCCTCACAAAATACTTCATTGAAATCCATTATTGATTTAAAATAGATTTATTATAGATGTTTTTGTTTCATCACAATTTAATGGTCACCCACAAGACAAAATTTGGTAACCTCTTAATAAAAAACTCTCAGTTGAATTCTGTGAAATTATGATTTTGTGAGTTTCTGATTTGCATCCATAACTTTGTCTCTCTCCTTGGGGATCTATATTTCATTTACAGTGACTTACAGTTTCTGTACAGTTTCATTTGATTTATTGCCTTGTTTACTCAGCATAACTTCAAATACACACAGCCAAGCTCAAGTGCTGACTGTAAACATAGAGAAGATAGACGAGTTCTTGTCCTTGCTGAACAAAAGGACTGACCGTCTCATTGAGGCAAGCTCATATTCTTCACATCTTCTTTTGAGACAGTGGAGTCTCAAGGAAACTGGCAAGCACCTCTGGTTTTCTTTCCAACAAAACTACCCCACGAGCATTGAACTTAAGTAGGATTAGACTGCAGAATACAGTCACATTTGTTTATGCAAGTCCTCTCTCTTTTGTTCTGAAAGGAAGTGTGCTTTCTCCAGCAAGAGTTAAGGAAAGAGCTTCAAGGTCCTTGGTGATTTGTTGCTGAAGAGATTCATTACTCTTTGACGTTTCCTCATTGCTCATATATTACAATTTAACAAATAATGCAAATATCTCTTGGAGCAACCTTGGTATATAAGAACACTTGTTTCAGTAGATGGTCAATTGAAAGTTGAATTAGTCATTACAAAATCTGAATAGTCCATGTCATTTAAAGAAATTAATCTTTGTGGATCTGTTGAAAGAAACGATTCCCCTCCAGTATCAGTCTTGCAACAGAGGGATGTAGACATTCATAAAGATTTTGTAAAATGTAGAACGAATTAAACAACAAACCACATTTGTAAATCTTATTGTGTTAGCAGAGACATTACCATCATTTTTCATTGATGACAAAACAATACCTAATGTCACATTAAAACATCAGCAACAACAAACTGACTAAAAGATGACCAAGGACACGACAAATCAACAAAGACTGGGTAGCCCTAGAGGTGACACTCAAATGAAAAGATTGTAATAGGTAGTTATTTTTTATTAATATATTATGTACTGAACATCAGTAGTGACCGGGTTTCTAAAACAGAAACAAATTTACCCTCTGACTGACAACAGGGTTGAGTCAGCGATAACTCAGGTGGAATACTCTATATTGTGAGCCTGTCCTATGCCAAGGCCTTTTCACAATACTCCCTTAGTCTTTGTCTTGTCAAGTTGCAGTCTGTTACTGAATTGGAAATCTAAAATTCTGCCATTTAACATCACCATCATTGTTTTGGGTTTGCCCATCTCTGTCTTGTTTGCTTCACAGCTGTGAGATCAGAAATGCTAACCTGAAATGACAAACCACGTTCCTTGGTATCTTTTGTCAGTTTGTCCCAGCACGTTAGCTCTGCTTTTGATCATTCATTGTGCATTTTTCAGTTAAAAATCTGTCATGAAGTGCATCCAGAAATACCATCTGCAACATCTGCTCCACATGTAAACAAACAGCAGCTGCTAACAACTGTGGCGGATTAGCCCTCGAAAAAAACCCTAAATGCTATGCGACATAGCGCCCATTTTTAAAATCTATACAGTAACTATTTGGGAAAATTATTACAGATAGTCATATTTTATCCAACCATCAAAATAGAAGGGGCATGAAAAAGGAGACATTTACCTACACATTAGGTAATAAAGGATTTACTGGATATTGCTAACTGCAGTTATATATGGTTTTGTATCTTTTTCCAGCTTGAGGGTTTACAGTGTTCACATGCATAAACTATCTGGCAACAAGAGATAACGGAAGCTTGATGTCTACAGTATGTTTTTGGAATTATCGGAGTACATTTTTGGTCTTGCTCAGTAGATTGTCATATGCCTGTAAGGATGACATAGACCCAGAGAAGCCTGGACTTAGAGACTTTACTGTGTAGACACCAAATCTTCACTGGGAGTTGGAAGTGCTTAGTGTAAGTTGCTATGGCAATAAGTAAAGCAGGCATGTTGTTGGGGGAATTCAGTGTGGGGCGCGATGTGGATGAGTAACGTGCTGTGCTCAACTAGCTTTGTAGATGCAGAGATCATATCTTTATGCAAGATTGAGCTTCTCTCCATTTAGCACCAACTGGATTAGATGGGTGCACACATAGCCCTCCCCGTTTGATGGTCCTCAGGGGATATTGCTTCGAACTCACTTAAAAAAAGTTGACAGCAGAACTATCTAATTCTGTTGTTCATAGTTGAAACTTGTATTTTTCTCGACAAGTTTTGGTGGAAAGTAATTTTTATGGAATCACATCAAGTTGAAACACCTTTCCCCTACCTCAAATTGTAGCAAGTGATTAATTGTATTTGACACTATGGTCACAATTTTATTGGTCTATATTGATTGATAAATTGGAAATATGTATATTTATCGATGGAATTCCTCTTATATGCATGATTTAAAAACCATCAAGGATGCAATAAAGCTTCCCATTGTCCATCAACAAATCATCATGACTCGCATATTTAACATTCAAAATAAATAACAAACAACAAAAAACAAACACCATTAGGCTGCTCTAAACCTTGTGTATAACTGCAGCTTAAGCAAAAACTGCATTTGATCAGATTTTCATCTAAATGAATTGCAGAAACATTTCATTTTCTCGTCATGTTCTTCAGGAGACAAGCTTGAGAATTTCTAATCTATGCTCACAGATGCAGAGTACAGAATGCACTTGTTTAATAAATTGACTTTCATATTTGCTGTTCGGTGCAACATGCATTACAACGTAGTTACAAAGTCAAGGTGAGCATTTGAAGTAATGGAACACCAACGACTGTTCTTCGGTGAAGATTATCTACAGCCTGCCCAAGAGCCATCCATTTAAGTGACTTTATCATTACCAGGCACAGAGTATGGATCCACAGAGCGAAATGGAATAGCTGGGAAACTAATGGCACTTGACAGATACTGGTGTGAGATAGCATGCTTATCTTTGTATTATGTGAAAAGAAAGCATTTTCCCAGATGAACAGTGTGTGTGGTGGAATGTGGGGGTGGTGGGTTGGGAAGTTGTGGTGGGCGGTTGGGTAGGGGTGGTGGTGGTGGTGGTGGTGGTAAAGAGAAGGATATAACATAATAGGACAACCCACTTTGTCACTTTCAAACCAGTAATTTGTAATGGCTGGTTAAATGTTGCTTGCGATCTGTTCTCAAGCTTTTCTTAGAGGAAAGATGAAATGACACAAAAATATGAGTTCTTGTTTCAGAAAATTGCAATAAATCACCTGTGTTACATTTCTTACGTCTTCCAACACCTCTTCACTTGAAAGCAATTTAACCACCATGATGGCACTCCCCAGAGCAACAGATTTGTCTTTGTAATGCTGTGGGTTGAACATGCCAGACTAGCTTTAAAAATGGACAAAACACATTTAAGATAGATCTGAATTTCAGGTAACAGCAGACACTGCATTGTCTTATAAATAGGCTTTCTACAGTCACACATTGCAGTTGATTTTTATGTGAGACGTGTCTTTGTTTCTACAACCATAAGTTACTGTATGCCTTATTAATTCCGCTACAAGCATAAGATGATTGATTCATTTTCCATCTTAAGCTAGGCCTCTCGATTGACAAGCAGTAAAAGTGACAGCAGGGTTGTGAGCCTCCCCGACGGTAGACGTGCTGCTCTCTACAAGGTGGGTGGTTCCACCCTCTGATTGCTAATTACAATTAGTTACGATTCAATTACACAAGGTCAGTGACTAAATCAATCTTTGGCAGGCGCAGTTCTGTGTCAGGCTATTGACTGAGGTGCACCACTCAACAGGCGCAGACCTGTAATTTTAATATTTCCTCGGCATCTGAATCACCATATGAAAAAACTCATACAACTGTCATAGTCGGAAGAAGGCTGTAATATATAGGCTTCCCTCTCAACGTCACCTCGTGGGGCAGCCACTTTGTCATGAATGATGGACTGGGGGAATGTGGGTTTGCGTTCTCTCTCTCTCTCTCTCTCTCTCTCTCTCTCTCTTTTTTTTTTTTTCTTTCACCGATCTGAGACTTGAGTGAGCAGCACCGGAGATTGCATTACCTCCCCATTGGCTGTTTACAAAGCCTAAGTGATAAGAGAAATGACTTAGTAAATAACCACGTCCCTGTAAGCTCTCGTCTTCTGTGTGGGGGTGTGTGTTTGTATGTGCATGTTTGATACACTCATCTACTAAACTGCTCTCAATTAACTCAGTGATTGTTTTCACCAGATTGGCCCCAGTGATTAGACAGTGTGTCCTGAGCCTGAATGTATTTGTGTGCATATGTGGGTGTGTGTTTTTAACAGTTTGAAGGCTGCTGTGATCAAGGTCGCGCTGGAGGAGAGCCCGATTAGACTAGAATAGGACGACATTTAACATATCAGTATCTCTCCCACTGAATGCTGTCAGTGTTGCCTACTGAACACTGCTATTAAGGGGAAATCTGCTTGTTTTGATTCAATAAACTGTTTACTGAGGCATGCTGATCTTACTTGGATATTGCTGATTATACAGTGAAAAAACTCATAAATCTTACATCGGTCTATGAGATGAGGTAATTTAAATGCATGGCAGGACATACTGCTAGACATCCCTATAGAACATGATTTTCGGGCCCTCAGTGTGCACGATGCATAATGCAATCTTCACTACTACTGCAACCACATGTTATTGGTACTGTAATTTGGAGCTACCAACATTGACCATTGATTTTCAAAATTTAACCTGACAGAATATTTGATGAATACCACTACAGTAATTGTCATCCATTACTGGTCTATCATTGCGATGGTTTCAATATCATAACTTTGTGTAAGCATATGCTTGGAGTTTTATTTATACCTGAATGGGAGTGTGGAGTCCCTCCCATTGTTTTACAATTCCGCCACCTCTGTTTCTTTTGCATTTAACAAGCAGTGCGGGAACACAGTCCCAAATCAAAGCTCACCCACTTCTCCTTGCTGCACAGATTAATCTGAGGCACTCAGCATGAAATTAAGAATTGATTATTGTAAGACGATTCTGCTTGGTTAACTCGATTCACTGGCATTCGCTCACACAGACTGACACGCCATCCTGTCCCCCAGGCCCTGGCATTAATTCTCTTAAATCTGCACAGGTGACCTAACTGTTTAAAGATTTACACTGGTGAGACTTTGCTCTCAGTGTCCTTGACAATGAGAGCATCAGAGCTCACAAAGCAACAGCCTCCGCTCTTTAAGGCCAGAACATATAGAGAACAGAGGACTCTCATACGTCTCTTCTACAATTAGGACTGTGTATGCTGAGATGCATTAAATTGGGGGTGGCAGGAAGCCAATCAGTGACAAGTAATGACAGCAGTGTTTTCACAAGTAAAGTTTTCTGGACAGAGCTGTTGTATCTTTGATGAGCTGTGGTACCTCTTTCAGTGCTGTGGCTCAGTCTCAGAATTTCACAATAAAGCAGAAGCCTTTGCTGTGATGAATGACTGCAATCAATGCAACATTTTTCCCCCAAAAAAGTACAGCCAAACTTTTCCTGGCAAAAGTACATTCAGTATATGTCAGCGTGTGAAAAACAGAAATGCATAGAGGATTTCTTGACATGGATTATCCATGACCCTGTGTCTGAGTGAGACTGTGTGTGCATGCCTGTCTGCCTGAAATCATGTGTCTATTGAAAACAGATCATCCCCACACCTTGGTCATAATCCTAGGGCAACTTGTGGTCCAGACAGGGGCTAAAATCTTGAGATAAGTCTTTGGGGTTTATGGACACACACAGCGATCCATCCGGGGAGCCTAACTGGTATCCCTCTCCTGCCTCTGTCCCCATTTCCTTATCCAACATAGCCTTTCCTTAAATAGCCGTCTTTGAACTAATCTGAAGAAAATCTGTCATGTGGTTAATGATAATCAGGTTCTCCTCTTTAATAAGGCAAAGCAGATAAATGCTGTCATGTTGATAACTATAGAGCCAAGAGGGAAGCAGTTACACTGGGGAAAAAAACAGGTGGGCTGACGGCTAACTTTTTTTTTTTTTATTAATGGTGCTTCACTTACTGGCAAAACTCTTTCCCAGTTCATACTTTTAACATCCAGATACAATCCTATGCTATGCTAGACACAAACAATTTCACAGCAAAGAGTCATGGGATAGTCAGTAACTAAGCGATTTTACCTCAAAGCGTTCAAAGTTTGCCACACCTACACACCTTTTTTTCGGAGATGAATGGTGGGTGGGGGGTTTAGGGATCTCCCAGTGGATTCACATATAATCAGTAGCACCTACAAGTGGATAGCTCATTGATCCTTTGTCTGCTCTTTACCATCTCCTGAACTCCTGCAGCTGATACTTTTCTCACGTCTGATTTGTGCTCTATCAGTTTGTGTCTGTATCATCTTTATCGCTCCCCCTCCCACCATCTTTCTCGCTGTCTGTCTCTCTACTCTCTTCTGGTTCCTCAGCTCAGCTCCACATTCAGGTGCTGGTTTGCCTCTTGCCAAATGACCACCCGCTCACTATGCTCCATGATACAATAATTCCACCCCATGCACTGGCCTGATATTTGTCAGCTTAAGGGCTATGAGGGGGCTCTGTCTATCATTTAGCATGACAGCAGTGCATACTTATTTGCCATTCTATTTTGAGGCTTGATTGACAGGCTGGCAGCCTTGACATTCTTGCAGGCGTTGTGGAGCCTGTTATTATGCATACATTAACATTCTGATAAACACATGGTCGGCCATTGAGGAAATAATTACATGCCATCACTCTACTGTCTGGAAAGAGTGCGCTTTGTTGTGTGTACGTGTGTGCACGTACACACATTCATCTGCCTGTTTCATCCCATAAATATGATCTCTGTTCCTCTCGTTCCTCCCTGTCCATTAATGAGTTCAACAGCAGCACCTCTCATTTGGAAAGCACTCTGAAACTCATCGTGTACTGCATCTCTCAGAACCCACACAAAAACTCTAATAGTTTTTTTTGCACGGATCACATATTACCCAGCAAGATTTGAGACGCAAATCACTCACTCTTGTGTGTCTGATGCCCTTAGTATCTTTAACAGAGCCGTGGAGAAACAGCATTTTGGCTTTGTAACATTTTACAGTTTAGTTAAGTGACCACTGTGTAGGATTTAGGGGCATGTAGCAGTTTAATTTTGGATTACAACCCTCTCATTTCACCCTCTCATTCCAAAAACACCTAAAAAGCCAGTGTTTGTTCATTCTTGGCTCCTGTTGCAGTTCAACATAGCAGACTGCGTGGAAAAGGACCTGCAATGTCTGTAGATATGACTCATTCTAAAGTCCCCAAAACATAACAAATCTAATTTTCAGGTGATAACACACTGATGATATAGCCTCCTAAATCAGACACACTGGACCTTTTGAAAAGAAAACTATCTACATTAAAGTTTATGAATTGAGTAAAGCCAATGATGAGACCATGGAAAGTTTTTCAGCTACTTACTAACACAGTGGTTTCAGGGCTTAAAATATTTGAGAGAAAGAAAGCCATGTTTCCAAATAGGTATTTTGCAGTTTGAAGTATTGCATTAAAAAACGTTTGCGGAAAATAGAAAAACTCAATAAAACTATAATGAAAGAGGTAATGCACTTAATAAGACATGGAACCAGTTTTTTTTTCAAATAAGCTCTGGAGAACATTTAACTGACATGACTGTTCAGCTGTTTTCACTCTAGAAGTCCTCTGTATCGCTCTATAATACATCCATGATCGCTCCACACAGATCTGATGTAATCTTGCTGAATAACTTGAAATATACATTTGGATGGAAACACGACTATTGTGACAATTACAATGACTTTAACAGTGCTGCCACCAATAAAGTGCCTGATATAGTATAGATATAGTAGCCTTATATTTTATAATATTGTCCAATAGAATATTTTCTTGTCTACAACATATATAATGCACTATAAAAGCTTTGTCAAACCAGCGCTTTTCAAAACTGACATTCACATTAAAGTTGACAATTGACTCACAATGTTACCTTGCTGCGGCACAAAGGACCCAATGGGCTAATTATAGTTTGGCAAGCAACATATTGACTAACTTCCCAGAGGCTCTCAGTCACCACCTAAATCGAATTCTGTTCACAGCACAATGACACATAGTATCAATCAAGCAGCCTGTATCTCCCGACACCTCAGATCTGATTGATGGGTCATGGCAGTGAATGATCATCAATGAGTGTCAGTGGGTTGTCTTGCCTAATCCGCAGAACTCTGACATTAACTTCTGAATGAGGGCATATAAACAACTAATTTCATATAAACAAGAGAAGCATTGCAGCGTTTTGCAGTGCATTAGTCTTAAGACTAATATTATGTGTCATGGTTATTACAGCCCTCCCCTCTCCTCACACCTTGATCTGCAGCCCTGACACTTTGTGAAATATACATGTGTCAGCAAATGCAGTATATGCAGCTCCCGGAGCACTCCTAAAATACCTTTATAAAACCATGAAGCAAACAATAAAAAAAGGCTAAGAGTTGCAAGTCTGGCAGAAGGTGTCAGATTATGCTATAGTCAGCCAAGCTAATTTAGCGGTAACTCCTGAATTTTTTTGTGTGCTTGCACCTGGTTCCATGCATGTGTGTATGTGTAGGTGTTTACGTAGATACATCCATGTGTGTAATTTGGTGTTTGGGGACCAGACGGTTTGGCTACAGTTTTTGCGGGTCAGGTGACACTTTGGCTTAGTATTTGTATTCTTGTGAAACCTGTAACACCCATGGATTCTTACTTCATCGTCATGCTGCTTTTGTCTAAGAGGAGAGCCCTCTAGAAGTCCCATAGGGAGGAAAACCCCCTTGGTAAAAGTGCAAATGGCAACATGAAGTATGTCAAGCTGACAAGTAGGACCCTGCAAGTCCTCAGGGAGCCTTGTCGGTTAACTGCTGTCTACTAAGCCCTGTATTTGGTGCAGTTTGACTCTCAAGCTCCTTTTATCTTATGGGGGCCCCATCAGTAAATCAAAGACTGCAAACACTATCTCCCCTTTGTACCTTGAATAGAGCTCAGGCACTCATGGGAGAAACAGAGCTTACGTGAAAGAATACCTAATGCCTGTGTGCCAACAGGGGCTGCCCAGCACTAGAGCGGAAACCGACTGGAAAAGTGAAAGCAATGTGATGTGATCGTCAGGCTCTTTTAACACATAGTCCTAGGGAGAGTGGGGCTTTCAATTATTCAACCCTTTTCTTTGCCCTTGAAGTGTACATTAGTCTTGTTTCATTCTCTGTGTTAACAAGCAATGTCTGGCCTGCTCCTGCAAGGATGTGGCTGTCACCACCATTTCACTTCATTGCTTTTTTGGGAGGGATGCATAAAAGGCCAAAGTAGAGTGTTGTCGTCAGACATCGGCTGAAAGCAGCTTTGGTGGCAAATAAATGGAACTGCTGTTTTTATAACGGAGTCTTGGAAATCATGCCAGACAACTGAGTATATAAACTCTTGAGTATAGAGACAATGGCCATGTGTTGTTATAGTGGATTTTGCAGGTAGAGTTTGTGTGCACAGATCTCTGCTAAAGCAAACAAATGTGGCAACTGAGGTTTTGTTATTTGAATTTCCAATGAACAGCCCTGCTTCATTTCTTAGAAAAGTGTTAGTTTCTTCATATTCTGTGCTACAAAGGTGATCACTAAGCCGTCGCTAAGGAAAACATTTAGTGCAGCAAAATGTTTGTTGATTTAGCTGTATTACACATTGTCAAATTGATTTGTAAAGTCATTACTGAGCAGTGTCATAATGTCACTGTCACTCTGCACAAAGGACTAGGTACAGTTGAAATGACAAGGATACTGAACTCTGTCATATTACTGTGCAGTAATACATTTCCCCATTATAATGCCACACTTCAATGTAAATGAAATTCAGACAACAGAGAATACAGAGACCGCCAACGTGAGGAATTAAGAGAGCAGTATAGAGTGAGCTGGCAAGAGGGTATAGAGGATATAAAGAGGGTTGTAATATCTATATTGCAAGGTAATAGAACAGCTATCCAGCTATTAAAGCAGATGAATTCTACATTTAGCCAAAAACCAAGGTACTTCTTTTCAATCTTTGGTTATTTTATAGAAATAAAGGAAAACACACAATCTTGAAAAGCTGCTTTAGATCTTGCTAGGCGAAACGCTACATTTAAGTTCATTTAGCATGTATAGCAGCAACATACACTGTTAACTACTGTTAGGAAGAGTTTATAGCATATTACAGGAAAGCTATCTGCTCCTGACCTGGATTTCAACATTGTCTCAAGACTGGGTCTTCAACATGTGCCAGCCAGCACAGCTTGAGTGCTTATATTTAGACAAGACTGCCGTCTGCCCCTAAATTACTCATGCTGTGGCTCCCCTGGGATTCCTGTTAGCTCATCCACTGCTCCTTTCTTCAAAAAGGCAAAGGGGCTGTGACCTTTCCTCACTGCCTGTGGTGTTTGTCCTTTGCATGGTGCCATACCTTGACCTTTTCAGTTCTTTTAGATTGCAGCAGGTAATCAATTAGCTGCTATTTAGATTATCACAGGCAAAGGTGAGTAAGCAGCGGTGGTATGCATCGAATGAAATATTGTCTTTTAATGATTTTTCAACTTCCCCAGTCTCTCGGGTATGTAAGGTGCTCGGGATGTGAAGTGTGAGCCTGTTACTTTCTGGCTGTGTACAGGGAGGAGGTAAAGTGTTGTGATGGGATTTGTCCTTGAAGACAATGGAAGGACACAGAATCTAATCTAGGGTGTTTTCTTAGATTTTTTTTTAGAACACTAAAACCAGGTTCCTTTTCTCTTTGCTAAGGGTTGAGGGAATGCAGACAGCATTTCTCAATATGTGCACTTTTAATTAACTAAGTACGTTCTCAAAGTCTGAAAATTCAGTGTGTCAAGCCTTATCTAATCAGCCCATTTTTCCACCTTGTGCAGAAAGACTCTAGATTTGTACTTTTTCAAAGAACTTGATTGGTTTGTTTTTTTTTATTTCTCCCCTTGACAATCTATTCCTTAATAGGTTTGTGGTGTGTCTCTTAAAAGACTTTAGGGTCAAGAAATTCAGCTTTTCTGCAGGATTAAAGCATGCCTTCTGATTGGGGAAGTGGGTGTCCCTAGTGACCACAAAGCCTCTTTGGTGGATCATTGACCTTCAACCTGTAAAGGAGCCCAGTAGTCTGTTGGGACGGCAAAGCAGATGCTCATGGCTGCCTCCTCTTGAGTGCGTAGGCTGGGTTACGGATTTGCCAATGTTTATAGTCAAGTATGAAAGTTACTTGGCATGAATAATGTGTGTATACTTGATGCGAAGTTTGTAGGAGGAGGAAGCTCTGGGTGAGTCATAGGGATTCAGGTTTGGCAGGAGGTAAAACAAAAGCGCTGCTGGAGTCGATCGGAGATGACAGGTAGGTGGAGACTTCAAGAGGGAACCAGCCTTTTGCTGTCTGAAATCATACAGATAAAATAAGCAGCCTGTTCAGCTGAAGCCTGCTGAGTGGTGTGACAACAGCGGGGGTGAAAGGTAATGGCCTTGGCCATTCAATCATCAACTATGTGATGGATATGAATGGAGTTTTGTACAGACACCTATGGTTCCCAGAGGATGAACCCCACTGACTTTGGTAATACCCCTATTTTTGATGTAGCACCAACAGCAGGTTTCTCAGTTTTCCAGTGAAATATCTGAAGCACCTATAGACAGATTGGCACAAAATGCTTTACAGACATTCATGGTTCCTGGGCACTGAATTGTAATGACTTGTGACAGGGTGATACCCTGGAACTTTTTCTCTTGTTCTGCCGAGGTTGACTTTAAGTGTGTTTGAGTGAAATGTTTTGACAACCATTGGTAGAATTGACATGAAATTTCATGTCATGTCTCACTCAGGGTGAATTTATACTGATTTTGCTGATTCCCTGACTGCATGTGCATCTAGCACATCATGAGGTCAGAATTTTAATTTGTCTATTTGTTCTCTGGTAATTTGGTTCATGACCAAATACTTGCAAAACTGACATTCCCATCAATCTCAGCTGTAACCCGTATTTAGTGCTAATTGCAGGTTGTTGGCATGCTAACACCCTATACTAAGGAAGTGAGCGTAACTGCTTAAAATCTGCCTTTTTGCGTTGTCATTGTAAACATGTTAGCAAGTACAGCCTTACAGAGCTTCTAGCATTGCTGCAGACTCCCTGTTGTCACTGCACACCTTTTATGTTCTAGCTATTAAAACATAAAACACATGTAGCAAACATTATGCTGTTACTGGCGGTTTTCTGTTGGTTTATTATCAATTATTAATAATGATTTTTTTTAAACTAACAGAATCACGACTGATGCAATCAATGTGCTAGCAAGAAGCACAGGCTGAGTTTACTCTTAAGTCTCCCTAACACCCATTTGTTCAATGCACACCATTATCGATTGGATGCTGCCATTAAACACAAGCTTTGAGTTTCAAGGTTCAACACAAACAAGTCAACGCACTACCGCACATGCACACACAGACACACGTGTATGCCAGCTCCTCTTCCCCTTCCCATTTCACTTTTTTTCTCTCTCTCTCTGTCTCCCTGCTTCTGTGTCTGCTTCTCTGACTCTCTGCTTTCACTCCCCTTTCCTTCCTTCCCAAGGCTTCCTTTAAGGAGTACACACACCACTTTATCACACTGATGAATCTGGTGGGCTTCTCAAGGAGAGGCCGTCCGCCCGTAATGCAAAGACAAATGCCCCCTGTCCCCCGTCAGCTGCTTCTTATGTTTAAGGTGATGCAGAGAGACAGGTTGATTAAAAGAAGGTTAAGAGATGCGCTGGGGCCGTCACTCAGCCATCATGACGGATTGGTGACAAGCGGGTCAAGGGTGTTGCAGCCCAGACATGAGGTAGAAGAATGAAAATGGTCCCCCAAGAACACCCCCCTCGCCCACATACACGCACATACACACAAACCTTCTTCTCCTTCTCTCCCCTTGCTCCTACCGTGCCACCACAGTTCAACTGGATTTATGACCGTACAGGTGTTCACAGAGAGACGTCTCGGCCATGTTTTAATTAAGCCAGACATTTACTCAGGAACAGTGGCAAAGTCACATAGAGGGGAATGGGACCTGAAGGGATGAGGATGTTGACCTTTTCTCAGTTTGTCTTACTGAATGATTCAAAATCACCATGTTCCATAATTCATGTTAAATCATGTAGTAGTTGGCACAGCCTTTTCTTGTAGGTAGGTACTGTGCATGTCTTGGAGAAAACTTATAAAGATGTTTTTGTTTAGATTGTGTAATCAGTACACAGACAATAAAAAAAACAACATGGAGAAAAAAAAATTAAATGCATATCAACTGGCAATTAGATGCTCAGTTATTGTGCTGAAAACAAAGGCTGTTTTCCAAGGTAGTTTGTTTGACCTTGAACGTACCGTAGCTGTGAAAAATAGCCTCTGTAAGAGAGAAAGGGAGAGGGAGTAATTCCCCCTGCAGCCATTCAACCA
The DNA here is from genome assembly GCA_946959425.1 of Argyrosomus regius. Taxonomy (NCBI): domain Eukaryota; kingdom Metazoa; phylum Chordata; class Actinopteri; family Sciaenidae; genus Argyrosomus; species Argyrosomus regius. Next base: position 20,234,365 of record OX336889.1, on the reverse strand, counting down.
TATCTGGACCAGAGATCCACGCTGTCACTGCAGAATTACGCACACTGAGAGTCACACATGCGCACACAAAAATGAGTGTATACTCATATATATGAACATTGACTCGCTCGTCCATACACATCAGCTGCAAAGACAATTTTTAGCAGGATGACTCCTGCTGAAGCCATATCTCAAATTGGCATATTCTGAAACCTTGAGAAAATAAATTGGCTTGTGATTGTTTTCAGGAAAATGATTAAATATCAGGTTCAATTATGCTCAACGTGAGAAAAACCAGACAAAGTAAAGAAACATCTAAAATTAATCTTTTTTTTTTGTTTTCAAAGAACTTGATGAAGCCATTGGAATATTAAACAGCTTAACTGTACTGAAGAGCACAAGATAAGTGTAGCACTGGTACTCAAAGGCATCCTCTGCTTATAGTTAACAAGGTGTCATACTTGACTATGGAATCAGACATTGTACGGTCTCACATACCCATGTAACTGAGATGCAGTGACTGGCTGATGTTGATGCTGATGCTCTGAGCTTAAAAGAAAATACTAGAAAAGCTCCAGTATGCAAAGTTAAACACCAAACCAAGGCTACTGTCACAGTTGTTTTTCTTGCCAAAGCTAATGTTATTATTGTTGTTGATGTTCTGCAGCTGTTTCCTTACAGTCCTCATAATGCATGAGCTAGACTGTGGGCCTGTTATTATTTTGGAAGTGTTGGCCTTGCAACATCAAACACAGAGACTTAAGGGAGGAAGCAGGCAGCACATCCAACTAGTATAATCTCAGCAGCCATCTGTCTGTCACAGGGCCTCGGGAGGGAAGAATCAAACCAGACAAAGATGGATTGTTACTTTTCTCGATTCTAATTCAGATCTGTGCCAGAACTAACACTCACATCACAGTTTAGCACCTGCCGATTTGTTGACTGAGAAGAGTTTATCTAAGATTTTCATCGCTTCTTTCCCACTCTAATTTGATTTGCTACTGTGTTTTGCTCAGGGATAATGCCTGAAGTTAAATTCATAGGGAAGCTGTGAGTCTTTTGAAGAGAAGACTTGTATGTGTGTGAGATTAAGGAGGCACCAGTCTCGTTCTCTCCACCAATTCCCAATTGACCACAACATCATATGTTCTATGAGCCTTGCTCTAGCACCTGTAACGTGGAACACACAGTCTGTGGATTTCCATGTATTACTCTGGGAAAAGTTCTTCCTTCATTTCATTCTGAAATAAGGAAAGATGGGGAGAAGATTCATCTTTCTATTTTTTTCTTCCCACCTTTCCCAGTGGCATCTGAAGTATGCTTATCTGAAGCAGCAGATGCACAGAGCTCATGGGACCTCATCAGAAAGGCTGTGTAAAGGCATACCTGCTGCCGGTGAACCGTTACCTCCATTCCTTCTCCATCCTTTTGAGCCCCCTAACCCCTAGCCTTCTGGGCTGAGGGACAGGCACACCAATTACTTAAACCGGGGAAGAAGCTAATGTCATATGTAGTGAAGTGACAACTTACCTCGCATGGGAAAGGTCCCGTCTAGCTTCAGTTAGTTTTTCCTCAAGAGCAAATGCATAGCAAGTGGTGCCTCGAGAGAACAGCGACAGAATATACTGGGTACTGATGAGCAATGTGAGATATTGAATGGTGCTGTGGAGCACTGCTTCAGGTAGTGATTGCTTATAAACTAGCCTTGTATACAACCCAAAGCTACAAATTAGGAAAACTCTTTCTTGGGGGCTCGAGGCTGGTAATTACTTTGTCCTTTGAGGGGAGAAATCTTACATTCTTTTGTCTCACATTATAAATCAGTTGGATTAGGGTGTATGTCAGGGGGGGACACCTGTATTCCCATTTGGTCCTGAGCCAAAGTGCTCATTTAACTTGTGCATTGTATCAAAAAATGTATCCTAATGGGAAATGTAGATGTAGAATTTGTCATGCATTAAGAACTGCAATTATTTTTATACGCATACTTTTCCATCTTATCATATTAGGCTTACACTAAACCCCAAAAATGGGTTAAAATGGTCTGGTAGGCATATTGCTACATGCTGATGAATTCTAGTGCCAGGGAGGTCATGGCTAAATTAGAGCACCAATCTGCTCAGAAACACAGCTATAAGGGCGTAATCAGTTATTTTTTCCAAGGAAGAACTTTGCAGCAGACACCAACTACAAGATATAAACTTGACATGTCAGGGGAAAGCTTCATTATTTGCACAGGATTATTTTGATGGCTTTGGAATGCCATTACATCTTATTTATAATAAATACTAGTACGATTAATGCTTTAGTCGATGTTGTGTGTGCATTAATTGTGTATGTTTGGGCACTGCTACAGAGAGGGGACAGATCATGAGTGTAAATTGCGTGTTATATTACCATTGAGTGTGATGAGGACCAGGGCACTTCCAAGGTTCATTTCAGCCTTCATGTGTCCCTGCAGGAAACACACAAACACCTAATTCAATTCTGTGTTTGTGTCAGTGTGAGAGACTTTGTTTTATGTGTGACCCTGACCATGAATGCACATATGTGTTTGTTTTATATTGTTTTAATTCCTCAATTACTCTACATACTGAACGGCATATATTGAAATAACTGTCAGGATGAACCAACAAATTACATTTGTAAATTGCTACATTCTAGTTACAAATGTTTGTCTTGATATATCAGCCGTATGATGAACTGGCAACTTGTGCAGGGTGTACCTCGCCTCTCGCCTTATGTTAGCTGAGATTGGTGATTTATGGTTTTAGTAGTAACATTTTTGCAGCTTGCCAGGTACGTTAATTAACAACATTTCCTAATTATGTTCATAAAAAAACTTGTTACATTTCATTGAAAACTAGGACACAGTTTGCAAACTCTGCACAGAAATGACTTACTTTATTTACTTCAGTTCACCTGCCTCAGCCTCCTGTACATTTTTCTTTTTTTGGATTTTCATTTTTTAATTATCAAATCAAACCAGATCTCCAGATTATAACACTGTTCATGTCACCGCACCAGGTTCTGTTGTGATGGGGAAACAATGTTTTTTTTTTTCCCTCCTACCACCATTATCACACTGGAAGCTGTTGTGTTCAGTAAATCTCTGAAATATCTCTTCCCTTTATCAGGAAACTGCAGGTATATAGTTCATACTGTACATCAGCACAGGGTAGACAGTCTCCAAATGCTCAGGGGTGAAAAAAAAAATGTGTTTGCTGCAATTATCGTGTGTTTCTGCAGGGATTGTCCGCTCTCTGTCCACAGCTACTGTATGTGCACCCTGATAGCAATTGTTTAAAGGCAACTAACCTTTCCATTACCTTGAACAAAGGCGTTTTATAACACATCTGCCACATGTGGACAGATATAATGGATCTGAAAAGCTCGTATTAAGAAATAAACTGCAGGAAAATAACATTTTTATGATGTATGATGGAAAATTACCTTTATCATTTATTTATCACTGGTCTGAACAGTTTTCAAACACAACAATCGGATTTAAAAATGATCATGGATTTGGAAATATCCAGTATTATTTCTTTTGTAACAGACAGAGCCTTAACACTCAGCAGTTGGTTGAGTGAGCATCCACTTTTCAGCAAAACCTCACATTTATACCTGTTAAACCCAATCTGATCTGTGAGTGGCTCTGCCTAAGCAGTTCAAGGTTAAGTGCCTTGCTCCTGCTTTTTGTTGTAAGTTAGAGTCATTTTTTCAAATAAGTTTGGTGTTTTTGAGTGTTACTGATTCACCTTCCCTGCCGAGTTTTCCCTTTTTTTCCACTTATAGAATTTGAAGCTGTGACCTTTTATGATAAAACACCACTGTCTACCACTGAACCATAATGAAGGTTCTGAAGCACATGCATTGTGTATGTGAGTGTGTGTGTGTTTATATATGGGTGGTGGGGAAAAAAATGACTCAAGGACAAGCACAACAGACTTATTGGGACCAGAAGATGAAGTGAAAACAAGGGAATGCCAAGGCTGATTTTCCTTTAGACACTTGATTAAAATTGATCCTGGTGAGGTCTACAGTTGAAACATCTGCACCAGTAATTGTTTCACTTGTTTGTGTATGTGTTTGTGTATATGCAAGTGTTCCCAGAAGAGCTCTTTCAGCTTAGTACAAGCAAGAGTCTTAATTGCTGAAAATGTTGCACTGCAGAATTAGTTTAGACGCTCTGCCTCTCTGGCAGGTGCTAATTGATCACCGTTTGAAAGATTTTTGACTTAAAAAAAAAAAAAAAACATGTTACTGTTGAAAATCCAAACTTCTTTTAATTAAAATGTAACATTTCTGGACCGCTGCCTTCATTAGGAACAAATGGTGCTAAATTGTGAGTGCTAAACAATGGCGTCCAGTGCATTTGTTGAGCTGACGCATCAATGGATTTTGTTCCCTCTTTCAGGAAGGCAATTTGACTACATTGAACCCTGGAGAGTAAATGAATGTAGATGTAGAGGGCTGCAGAAATGCAAAGACTGACTCCTTAACACAGTTGCAATTATCACCTCAAGACTGTTTCATGTCAGGTACTCTCAATCAGGTTTCAATCAGGCAAAACGCATTCAATGTATAGTTATATACATTCCTGTTATTGTTGTAAAGTGACATTGATTGTACAACAAAGCAAAGGCTTTTTTTTTATCTATCTTGGGGAGTAAGAGAAAAGCTTAGAAATATCATTTGCCTATTGACCTAACATCTAAATGGGAGAAGTTTACTTGTGTCTTTAGTGAGAGATTTCTTCTCAGTGGTTTGCCAAACTTCAAGTCACATGACTTAACAACCTTTTTGGCTCACACTTGTAACCCTCTGACTGTCACTGCCACCGTTTAATCCAGTGCGGAGTATGCACTGTATTTTCGGAAGCAACCAGGGGAATAACAAATCCAGAGTTTGCAAAGCCCTTGGAAGGTGGACAGCAGTGGAGCGGGTATCCGCAGAAGGTGAAGCTTAATGGAAGCTGGGGAAGGGGAAGTGGGAAAGCTGTACTTGAGATAGGGCCAAGGAGGAGTTGTCAGCTTTGATTTATTAAGTGCAGCTCCTGCTCTGACTGCTGGTAACTTGTCAGTCCCCACATAATGGATGGGGCTCACAGCTCACTGCTCAGTGATTGGCTTTTTTTTCCCTGGACCCTGTCCGTCGGGCCTCTCATCCATCGCTATCTTGCTCCCATTTCTAATTAATTTGTTATTCGCAACCTCCACTACTTTTCCTGTTTGCCCTGGTACAGAGGAGCCAGCAGGCTGCTCTTTTTCTCACTTTCTCTCCCCCCTGCACATCCCTCATTCAATATTCTCACTCGTGTTTGACAATGCTTCCCTGTGGTGTCAAAGTTGGCAAATGACTACTTCCCTCCCAATCCCATTCTTCTAACATGGTGTCGGTCCACAGCAATACAGCTGCGCTCATCAGTCACTCACCAGAGATTCTCGGAAGCTTTTGTCTCTATCCTTCACCAGGGAGTCAGTGATATCATAGGTTTAAAACCACACAGAGAGTCTCTTACTAACCTTATCCTGTGAAGGTATGTTAGCCCAAAAAAAAAAAAAAAAGTGACAAGCTTCTCTAGGTCTTTTTTGATCTAAATGTGCCCAGAGTGAATCGAATCCTTGGCCATTATCCCAAGAGCTCTCTATAATTTCAAATATGGACATGACGAATGAAATACACATTGATGCTGAAGCACAAGAGGAGCATAGTTGTGGAAAATGCAGGGGAAAAAGAGATGATTGCATTGAAATAGCTTGGGTCTTTTCCAATTCCAGAGCCCTGCGATTCAGACAAGAATAGGCTTGAGTTTGCCTTCTGTACAAAATACAGCGTGCGATGAACTAGTCATTGGCCTGTCCTTGCTCCAAATTCTTTTCGACTTACATAACGGATATTCATAAGTATACAGTATATAAATCATACAATAAGATGAGACTTTATTTGGAATAACATTAAACTAGAATGATAGCAACTGTCGAACATGGCTAATGTTGTTTGTCTTGTAAACAGTCAGCCACAGAAACCGGGAAAAAGTATCTTTTATGCTTGGCAAAGCAATCACAGCTTGGGGTGGTCTTAGCTTGTAAGGCAAAGCTTGCAAATACCAATGCATTCTTCCACGTACACAACAAAACAAGACAAGGTGAGGAGTTTGAAGTAAGCCTCTGTGATGTTTACGCTATGACCCCAACACTGAGCTCATGATCGAAGCCGCACGCACACACATTCACACACATAAACATCACGCCCAGCATGAGCCTAGCTGCCCTGCAGTGGGCCCATCCACCGTCATCCCTCACATCGCCGTCCTCCGCGATTAGCTTTGTCTTTGGCCAGATGCAGTGCAGCGGGCCTGGAGGATCTAACACAGTGTGTGGAGCTATTACTCAAAAACAATCAGTCACAACCGACTGTGATTTCATGTTTTTTCTCTATTCTTTGTACTTGAACCGCTTCGCAAGATCTGAGCACAGCAGGATGGCTCCCTTTGAATTTACCCTTTTTTCAATATAAAGACAAATTTGTTATTGTAAATGTCATGCTTTAGTCCATTTATCATCTCCTCCTGACAGGGTGACACAATTTATTTAAGACAATGGGTCTTTTGCAGTAGTAAGCATCTTGGCTTCTGATGCATTCAGCCATTTCTTGGGTATTTTACATTGAAATGACCAGATTAACACTGTCATGACGGTTCACAAGTGACAAATGAAGCTCAATTAAAGTATCCGGTCTCAATGTTAAGCACCTACTGCATTTCAGCTATAACGTATGCTACAATATAACCTAAACCTGCAATCTGAAATATTTGTAAATCATTTTACCTTCACATATTAATTAGAACAAAACTGAAATGTCCATAATCACTTTTACTTCATTAATTGTTGTGTCTATAAATTGTCAGAAAATAGTGAGAAATGCAACTTTCCTTGTTTTGACTGGCGCCCACACCCAAAGATTTTCATAATGATATCAAATAGAAAAGGCTCATGTTTGAGAAACAGATATTATTTTTTTTTCAGTCCAGTAGATTTACTGTAGCACAAATATTACATTTGCAAGATGAAAATATAATAAATGAGATGGTTTCTACTCCAGCATTTCATGTTCCTTTCATAGACTAAACAGCAGCCTCAAAGTTCGATGGACTGTGCACTTGTAGTCACTAAGAGCACACAATGCACTGTACACATGAGGGTTCATAGCAGATATATGGAAGAGGGGGAAAAGTGTGATTAGAAAGTGACAAGGTAAACAAATAGAGGTGTCATTATCTGACAGGTCTGGACCTCAAGGGAAGGAGGTGGATTCTATTTTACAAGACAGAGTTATTGATTTGAATAACTCTACCCTACACCTAATGGGGTGCGTCATTGGGCGCTACCCCTGCGGCATCCACAATCCATCTCTTATCTGTCAAGTGTGGCATAGGGGTGCACACAGTTATTTGTGTGATTTATGAAGAATTTCATTGAAGGGGCAGTTTGTCATTCACAAGCGTCCGGGATTTGGGATGTCAATAGACCGACCCATGGTAGCTTAAGTGGGAAAGGATGGGAGGTGAAAGAGAGAATAGGAATGAGAGATGTTTCTAGAGAGAAAGTTCCTAGATGCCAACAAGGAAGTGGAAATCAATACTTTGTAATGTTGTCAGAGATGAAGGGCAAGTTAAAATGATTTAGTTAAGCCAGTAATGATCCAGTCCGCATGATTATTTTATCACGCAGAGCTCACAGAAATCCACTTTTTCTCATTTAAATGACAGAAACAATTTTATTTCCTCCCCTCGCTCTCTGATCACACTCAGTTTTTGTCAGTGTATGTTTAATAGTCAACAACATCTAAAACCTAAGAAAAACAAACAATGACACACCATAAATTCTCCCTTTTTCTCCCACACAAACACACCGCACGAGTGGAGGAATGTTATTCTCTCTGATGTACACCTATTTGACATGTGAAGGTCAATACATGAATTGCAAATCACACGCTGGTTATCAGCTTTTGAGGGCTGCCAGTAACTTGTTTGCTTTCTTTTATCACTTGCAAAAAAAAGAAACTTCCTGTGAGCACACAACACACACACAAACACACTTCTCAGCTCAAATGTGGCAAATTGTCAGTTTGTGTACCCATCACAAAGAAGCTGGTTGCACCAATTTTTTATTTTCTCAAACACCATTTATACCATTCACCTTGACTGAATAGCAGTCACCAGGGTTATGTCTGCTTTTGACACCAATAAGCCTGCTGGCATATGTTCAATTAGCATGAAAACACCTGTCGGTGAACCTGTGGAGGACTTTGTTGAATTTTATATTCCTGTTTCTTGCCTCATTAAATCCATAGCTGTTATGGATGCTTCATCCCCTTTCTGCGAATTCCACAGGATCAGGCATACACTCAGTTTGCATTTGGCATTTCACCGCAGTCTAATATTAAGCCCTCCTGTGGAGATAATGTACAGTATGGATGTTGCATATGCTGGATACGGCAATCGTTATACCCCTAACAATTAAGGACGTTAATTTGCATTCTATATTACTGCCAGTACTGCTTGCAGTTCATTTCCTTGACAACCTGTTAGACAGAAAAGCAGCAGCAGTTGCAGCCTGTGTAGTTTGAACATCCAGTATGTTGGTTTAAAGAGGTGATACATGGGAAATGTAGCAAAGGCAGTCAAAGTAAAAATCATATCAGTGTTGGATTACTTTCAAACTCTGAGGTAAAACGGCTTCTTAATTCAGTAGGAGAGTATAGGCGTGAGACATGTCAGGATATGTCTTTTGGAAAACCTTAAGATTGATTCGTCTCTGCTATGTTAGAATTTTTCTTCCAAAGCCCAAAACTCAATATGGCATAAATGTGAATTTGAATGCTGCTCTACACTGCATACGGGAGAGTTCTATTCAACTACATACACTGAAATCCCCTGACAGGCATCACATAAAGACATGTTGTAAAAAAATAGATCAAATATAGTCTATGCTTTACCCAAATGGGAATATAATTTAGTTTCTGATCACATTGTCTGATGTATTCTGTGGCAAGCCGTAATACAAATCAGAAGTTTTATGTCACAGTTAATTTATTATCAACTACGACAATGACCAGGTGGAATTGATGGGCTACCGTTTTGCATTTCATGACTCATTGTAAGTTTTATTGGAATGTGGCCAATGAGGCTCAGACAGCATGCTAACTGATGATGCACCATGCCTTAATGCATTTTTGAGAGACAGTTCCAAAAACCTAGTAGTAGAAGTAACAATTTCCTCAAAAAAATCAGTGCTTGGCCATCTATCACACTGAGTCATTTTTCAAGTGATGACTATCCTGTATATGATTAAAATCTAATAAAAAAAAGTTAAGTCCAGCTTTGAGTTTGAGTAAAGTGTGATGAAAAATTAAAAATATCATCAGGTGATGTAGTATCTGCTGGAAAAAAACTGCCTTTTGCAGATACATGAGTAATTGCTGTGGGTCTTGTACGCACACAGGTGCCAAGCATTGCAATGCAACATGATGCCATTTAAATCTAAATGAATGTTCCTGGTGTTATTAATTCCCTTTTCCTTCAACTGCCTCTTCATTTGCTCAAGGGCCCTACAATTTGATTAACACATGCCTCAGAAATTATTTCTTAGCATATAACTATTCTTTAGTGGCTGTGAAGCAAGTCTTCTGAAGGACCATTATCGCAGAAAAGCAGGATTTATTTCCCTGCTTTAAGTGAACTGTCCACTGACCATCGATGTGAGACCGTTTTGTTCGGTGACCGGCTGAAGTATGCTCAAATTGTTCTCAGGTTTGATTCACTCCCTTTTACAGTAAACATAGACAGATTCCTAAATTTCTATAACTGTAAATTTACAATCCGCAGATTCGTATTGGTAATTCAAGGCATGTGTCCTTTTTTATATTGATTTTGTCATTACGAGGACCCAGAATGTTCATGTCAGCCAGTCAGGTTCAAGTTATGCAAGGTGCAGCAGATGCAATATCTGCAGCAGAATGAAGGATGAAAAACAGCAGATACATACCTTTGATGGCCAGGAGGTTAATCTCTGTACAGTCAAATGGCTCTCTATGGGCCAGATTCTTGCAACCCTGGTGAAACTCCTATTAACATAGAGGTTGCTGATGACACTGTATCCAGTGTACAGCGCGGAGAACCTGGAATTAATCAGAGGGGGATAGAAGATTGTCCTATGTGTTATCGTTCAACACTTGTCCTTGACTAGACTTTCTGTTCTCTGTGATTGCCTTGTGTTTTCATCAGGCCACTTTTTCTTTTTTTTTTCTTTTTTTTTATCACAGTAATTCAGTCGCATTTTCCCCATACGGTCAGCAACTATCAGCACCTTAGCGGTGCACTGCAAATTATGTCCAAGTCCTCTAGAGTTTCAGTTTTGCTATGTTTTGCTGTTATCTCCAATATTGTTAACTCAGTGTTGGGAATTTATGTGGAAATGGAAGGACAGGGCCATTCAATTATGTGTGTCTTAAACAATCTCACCCATTAGTGAGTGTGTGTGTGTGTGTGTGTGTGTGTGTGTGTGTGTGTGTGTGTGTGAAAACATAATTTTTTTTTGGGCTTTTTTGACAAATCCATACTTGGCAGTCAACAGAAAACTTGGATTTTTCTCAAGTGGTTAGGAAAAGGTTGTATGCTATTGATGCAGAGGTGGCAGTAAATTGAATCCATTTGACCACAGTCAATACAAAATGAGCATAGTGAGTGAATAGTCACTATATAAACTCCCATCGTCATGACCAAGGACATGCAGGTAAGCTGTGAATATCTGAAATAGGAACAATTACCAGCATTTCTGTGCTTTTCTTCCTCTACATGCTGCCTCCTTGAACCCCTTCTCATCTCTCCCCCCTTTCTCTTGCTCACTTATTTGCCAGCCCTCGTTTATCTCGACAATCCAATAATTTATACTTAGAAGCGACTGGGCCAAGGGAAGCAGTGGAGGGTGAGCCAAAAGAGCTAGCGATAGTGGCTAATTAGCTACAGCTGCTGATGGGACTGCTCCTCGCCGGCTGCCAGAGGAGCCTTGACAAAATTGTTATCAAATGCAATCAGAAAAGACGAGCCATTTTTCACCGCATTAAGATCCCGGGCAAATTGGAGATAGTGGATGGGAGAGGGATTGGATGACAAAAGGGTGTTCTGTGAGAACACATTTATGTATAGGTATGTGTGAGTGAGTGCCCGCTAAGGAAATAGGCTCATGAAATGAAGCATGGAGACAGAGGGAGGCACATGGGACTTATCTGTGTGTGAGCGTACATATATATGTTACTAGTTTCACTGAAGAGGTGAGCCATTTCTTACTAAATGAGGCTACAGAGTAGGGCAGCGACAAGCACCCAGGAGAACACTTTTCATCTTAGCATCCTCACACTGTGGCTGCTTTTACCTTCGCCACAGTGTTCCTCGCCATGCTTGCATCATGTCTCTGTGTTACTGCAGCAGATGGAGCATCATTCCATCTGCAACATGTGTGTGGGCTGAGTGCTGTGTACGGTGCTGTAGCCTAGTCTAGTTAATGCTGCAGTCTAGTTGTCCTACAATTTCTGCAGCACAGTAGGCAAGGAAACTTGATGCTCTGCTACGAGTAGAGCCATCACTGTCTTGGGCAATAAAATATAAAAAATATATTTAAAGTATGCATGAGGGAGACATCAGGGGCTCAGTTCATTTTGTCCTGTGAGATACCTGTAATGAGGCCTTGTGGAGGAAGAGGACCAGTGACCTGTCTGCTGCGATGACAGCAAACCTCTCCTCTTCAGACCTGGCTATAAATAAAGTCTTTGCATACAGAGACACAGACAGTGAAGTGAAACACACAGCACAGTATCATAGATAGTGGCACAAACAGCATGTTGCTACAGGGATTGTGCTCCAAGGTATAACAGGGTAACACTGGATGTGACAGAATGTATCCAGTAATTTATGCAACTACAGACAGTAGGTGTCACATAGCTCATTTGTGGTTTTTGTGGTTGCATTTTGTGTTAACTGTAGTCAAACGGGTTCAGTTCGCTCCCGTCTGCAACCTCAGTTATGCTGAAATCAAACCCCGGACTTTTTGTCATACCAGAGATCGTACTTAAAGGGGGATTTTCAGGAATCTGTGCATGTTCTTGTGTGAGTTTGTGGTGAGCATGCATATGCATGAAATGGTGTGTGTGTGTGTGTGTGTGTGTGTGGTGTCTTATCCAGGTGTTTACCCTGGCGTTAGGTCTTGGTCTAGGGGGGCTTGCGAAGGCCAGCCTGCTGGCAGCAGCTGGAGAGTGTCAGCAGATGTGAATTGTCAAGCGTTCTGTTTGGTTCATTAGCTGCTCTTCCACTTGCACCAAACACAGCTGTTGCCTGGCCCATAGAGCAAAGGGGAATGTGCCTATGTATGTGTGTGTGTGTGTGTGTGTGTGTGTGTGTGTGTGTGTTCCATTTATGTTCATGTATATTGTTGTACATGTGCATTTCAACTCTATCTGGCTATGTGGATACGAAAATGAATGTGACTCATGTCGTTTTGTTTTTCTCCTCTCAGTCACTCATTCCTTCTTTATATTGCTTCAATATTTTCCTGCCAACTGTTTGGTGGTTCTGCCAGCTAACCAGGCAAAGTATAGATACTGAGGGCTTTTTTTTTTTTTTCCATCTGTCAAAGAAAACTTCTGCAACTGTTTGCAGAGTGATTCCTTATCTTTGACAACAGAGAGAATATAGAGGCAGTGCTTTTGATTTGTTTTTCACAATATGCTATTTGCAAATAATTATCCAGACAAATATAAGACCTAAAATCCAGTGACTTGTATATATATATATATAGACAAAAATAAAACAGGTGTTGGCGGAATCAACAGGACAGTGTAATATGTCACTGCAGATGCTGCAGCTGATTCTTATATAATAGTCCAAAACTGTACATAAATATGCTTGTTGCATAACTACTTTTTCTTACATATTAAACTTCATATAATTTTGTAGGACTCATTTACTTACTCTTTTTTGAAGCTACTGTTATGTTTCACACAAAGCTGCAGTGGATTTTTTACTCTGTCAACAAACTAAACATTGATCAACAAGTAACTCAAGAAAATAGTGTGAAATGAGACCATGAAATAAACTTCTTTTGCTATTTTGGCCCAAAAGCTGTGCTTGTCACAGCTACAACTCTCACATTTTAGCACCAGAGTTTGAGCACCACTGTAGTATCCTGCAGAAGTGTCATTGCCTCTGTTTTTAGAACGTGCGTGGCTTGGTGGTAATTAAAAGCCCGGTAATGCTCTACCCACACATCTCTGTGTACAAAACTATGATTACTCTTGTCATTTTTTTTTTTCTGATGTTGTTTACTCGTGGCATATCCAACCATTGTTCTGGCTGGGCAGGGCTTGGTTTAGTACAATATGCATGCAGATCGCTGTACCCTCCGAATAAATATTTATTCAGAGCCAAGGTCTGTTGTAATTAACAGGAAGGCGGCTGGAGAAATTCTATTATCCTTCTCCCTGGAGTCACCAGCAGCTCTGCTAGTCTCAGGTCAGCTGGTCCGATGTCTCTTTCACACATGTCTACACAATGTGTGTGATGCGTGCCCAGGAATGTTCGTGTACCTTCATGCGAATGTGTGTGTGTGGAAATGTTGGCAGAAACCAGATACAAAACAAGTCAGTCAACAAATGCTATAACTGCATTAGGCTAGTATTTTCTCTGCCAGGAGTCTAATTGGATGGTAAATCGTTGTTGCTTTTAGTTGATAGAGATATAAAATCAATTATAAACATTGTATGTAGAATGTAGATAAATTCAGTGTGCACAGTAAACATGATGAATCTCAGTAACTGTCACTGCTGTGTCTGGTATTCACTGCACTGATGTAAGTGAACAACAATATGTTATTCCCAAAAGATTGCAAAGAGTATTTCAAAAGAGACAACTTTTTAGCACGCTGGCCCCAGTGGCCCTCTAACCGCAAACAGTTCCTGCAACTTTGAAATGCTACAATGCATGCAAGCACTTCTGACATAAAAATATTCAAATAAAAGCAAGGACGTGACACTGTTAAGTTTGAGAACTGAGAAAGAGTGAAGGAGAGGGAAAGAGAGGGCACTGGGATAGTGTCTGGGTGGCAGTAAATAGCAGTAGGTTCCTCAACACTGTGGATGCGATTAGAAAGCCCCCCCCTCGTCTGTGTTTTAGTGAAATCCCTTCAGCCTAATTAGGTGAAAAAGCACAAGATGTTTATGAAGCATTTTAGGCAGCCAATGACAGCCACTAAAGAGCCATCGACTGCAAAAGTGACGACAGGGTGGATCGACGTGCCCACAGAAGAATATGCCATGAGGGTATTTACCCTGAACCTGCAGAGCTTGCACAGATGACATCTTAATAAGCTGAGCACTATGATACATTTCTTAACAGTCCTGGTCGGTCTCTCTGGAGGGACTGTGCACCAGTGCCCACATCTAATTGGGTTTTCCCTTCCTCCAGCATCATCGTAGCGTTACATTATTGTTGTATAAAGTTATATCCTTACCCCCAAGTATTTTACTGGGGATTGCCCAGCCATGACATCTTTTCCTTTTTTTCTCTCGATTTTATGTATTTCTTTCGGATTATGTTTCTGTCAAAGTTTGGATGATATCACCAACCAAGAAAGAAACTTAAGTTTAAGACATTTATTTGGTTACACATCAGTTATGTGTAGTGTGTTCTACCCTAGCATTGGTTCCATCATTGTGCAGTTTTTGAAGTGAGGGACCGGAATTGTAATTTTACACACAAGTGGTATATTTTTCTGTAAAACTCTAAATGTAATGATGTTTTCTCTCGGAAAAGTTTTGTTTGACCTTTAGTGACATACCATAAAAAATACAATAAAATGCCATGTACTTCAAGTGAGGAGTCTGTGTAAATTGTACACTGATTGCTGCAGACTTAAAGTTGGGCAGGAGTTCGGTATGCTACATTTTACCAGCAAAAATGTTTCAAGTGGTCAAGGGCTGCTATTTGAAAAATCTTGTTTTGCACTGAGTATGCTCCCTCTTCTTTCACATGCCGCTTGTTTAGGAGTCATTGTGACTTTAACAGAAGGTGGTTAACAGCAAGAAGAAGCTGGTCAGTGAAGGAGCTGAACAATAACTGCTTCTTACTGCAGATGTAAAATGTGTATGTTTGAAGTAGAGGTTTTCTCACTTCATTAAAACATGAGGTGGACTGAGTTTTTTTTCAGACAGTGGGTCTTTATTGGTACCACCAGGCAGCATTCGAGTGTTTCGGACATGTGCCAGAGCTGGCACTGTCTGCCGGTGTCTCTCACCAAGTGAGCCACAATGAGGAGGAAAACGGCTTTGATGTTTTTATTCACACAGCTTTTGTTTACATGCTTGCTGTTTCGAGCCGTGCACATCACGTCAAAAGACACTGCTGCGACAGTCTGCATCAAACAAAGCCTAGGTCAACGGGACAGACAACCAGGCAAAATATAAAAATAAAAAAAATTTAAAAAATAATCGTTATATTATTATTCTCCTCTGAAGCTAAGCAGCACAATGGAATTCTCCCAGCCTTCCCACAAATTGCCCACCTTCTGAGCCAGCGGTGTGGGAGTTGGATCTCTGGAGGCCTGGTGGTTTAGGCAGAGAGGAGGAACCATGTTCTGCCTGCATGAGCTGCCAGTGAATCCGTTAATTAAGCATGCTAATGGTTGTAATTGTAGCTGGTGGTGAACCCAGCTGCTGAGGTAAATGCTAGGTTTAGCCTAGTCAGTCAGGGTTAGGGGAGATAGAAAGTGGAGGAAGAAAGATGGGTTTTTTAACCCCATGTCTTTACCTCTTCCTCCCTACATCAGGCATCATTTCTGCAGCTGCTCCCAGAAAAATATCCAATAGGTGTTTGCCCTCTGCTCAGGGATTAGTGTGCTGAGACTGGGCTAATGTCAGGCTAATGCTGATCTCACCCAAGTTGGCAGCAGGTGGGGCAGTGGCAGCTTCACAGACAGGTGTAGAGGTAATCTCCATCCTCAGTCAACTTGCCAAATGTGTATTCCAGTGCTCTGGATGTATCAGTGTTTTGTTTTTTTTTCAATTATTTGATGATTTTATTCGTAAATTATTTATTCCAAGGCCAAGAGGAGGATGTAACCAAATAATATAATCAGCTTTTTCAGTTTTAAAAACACTTGGTGGTGACCACATATGTTCAGTGTTCTCTTTATCTATGACATTTTGCAAAAAGTCAGGAGGAACATCTGAGGTATAGATCCACAAAAAAAAGAAAAAAAAAAAGGAGGAAATAATAGTACCACGAAGTGCAGACACTTGTCTCTTGACAGAAGAGTTCTCTTTCATAAAATATTCACAAAGGGTACAAAAGGGCCATTTGACGGGGCAGAGAGGGCAACACTCACCGTATGAATCAGACTGAGAAAAAAACAGTTGCATTTCATCAGGCTTTTTTTTATGTTAAGAGTGAATTGGATATGAGCCTTGGTACGTCCACATTCTTTTTGAGCGTGTCAGCAGCAGTTATTTTCATCCTCTACATGATTTATTGCTTACGTTTGTAAAAAATTACCTTAATTTAGTTGAGAAAAAGCATGATTTTATGTAATGTGTTCATGTTTTGTTGGACGTTAAGGTGGTGTGTGTTGTCTATCTATCTTTAGTCTTATTGCTCTAGATAGCTACCTTTCACGTTGTAATTCAAATAGTTTATCTCACAGCTGGTGATGTATTTTTATGTATGTAATGTCATAATCTGACTTTTACCATCCGAGTCTATTGAGATCATTGCATCTCATCTCATATCAGTAACCTAAGCCAAACCGTGGTGTATGAGACAACATCCCTAGCATGACTTTACCATCTTTAATTTAATTTGATGTGATATTTCAAATCCTTTTGAGAAGGAAACAAATCGCTTTACCCCGTAAGTAATTATGTTACTTCTGTCAGACTGCAATTAAAAGTATGACAAGAAAGTAGACACGCTCTTTTTGAAAATGAGTCCAAAAGTGATCTTTGCCCCAGACAGCATAAAGAAACATGTTCTTATTTTTTTTTTATTATTTACGCCCAGAGATGAGAGGGAGAATCTCTGTGAGTCCCGCTGTCTTGTCGTTGCCGCTCATACTTTGATCGATGAGTTACTAGATGTGTTATAATTTACCATGGCTGCATCAAACGCATACTAAGCACAGTGGGGGTCATCAGGACATGAGGCTAGGCAATGTTCTGTAAACCTCCTGTGCTGACTGCAAGAAGCCACGTCTAATAGTCTCTGTTAGAAACCTTTCTCGTGATGAAGGTGAACCGTGAAGCATTTATAAGAGTAAGACCAGTTTTACAGCCAATTTGGCTATTTTATAACATGATGGTGAGTGACATATACTGTGGTACTGTTTTGCTTTGAGTAAGCCTCGTGACACTAACATATCATAGCATCAAAATCGCTGCTGTGTTTATCCTTGCACTTGTCGATACTCTCTGCTTGTAGTTCTTGCAACGTAGGCGCTGTATAATTGAGGCTTTTTTTCAGATTCTTAGCTTATTTTAGTCAAATACACGTATCTCCTAAATGCTTCAAATTGAAATGTAAATGTGCCCCGTTGCCTTTACTGTCAAAATGCATGCGCATATTCGTATTTTGCCTTGCCATTGTGTGCAGCACTGTGCGTATGCAAAACAGGATATAATAAAATCAGGCATGGGGTAGTAAATGCTTTCTTTTGTTGCCAAAACCTGTGCTTTGGCTGAAGTGTAAGGCTGTCACATAGCTGTTGCATTTGGAGGCCTGAGGGGAATTAGACATTGATCTTATAGATAACCTCCGTTCAAGTCAATAAGCAATTTTACGTTACTCGTCTGTTAATCACAGAGGAGTGATCGAGACAGGGGAGGAGGATAAGGCTGTGTGTGTTTAGTGGGGAGAGATGAGACTGTGTGTCGTGCGGTTTTGTGTACGTAGGGTAAGAGAGACCGACATATAAGCTAGCACATACAGATAGACAGATAGAGAGAGAGAGAGAGCTCACTAACACACACATACACACACTCACACACACACAGCATGTCCTTCCTCTGTCCTGTTGTCTGCTGGCCTGTTAGACCCTAATCCTTTTTATCTGTCTCCGCTGTGTTTGCGAGTCTTTGTGTTCGCTCGAGTATACGCGAGTCAATGTGTGTGTCTCTGTACGTGTGCAACCGAGCTGCCATGTGTGTTTGCGTGTGGCTGTTTGTGATGAAGATGTCAGAGGGAGCTGATTAGCCGCCTGTTACCTTCTCTCCCAGGAGATGGGGTCTTGCCACGGGCAGAGAGTGACAGATGCGGACTCATATCATTACTGTGGGAAAGAACTCTGGTTGGAATTTCGTCTTTTCAAAACATTTTTTTTTTAGTTATACTTCTTTAAATTACCACGTGTGTTTCTGTCTTTCTTAATACATATGGTTATGGGTATATTTTTGTGATATGGAAATGCCTCCAGCGACTGTTGCAAGATTCACAAATATTCAAAGAAACATTGGGCAAATGTGTAGAAGGAGACGTGCAAAATATCCATGTGAACTTGTGACCTTGACAGTGCTATAAACCCGAAGGTGGTTTATGCACTGGAGAGTCTCAAAGGTACTTAGACCGCTGCAGTGAGCCCGAGGACACAGCAACAGTATGAGATCAGAATCTATTTTCTTGGCTTTGGGATAGCTTCTGATATTAAGCTTGGAACTACTTTCATGTAATCCATTCATTCTCATAGCTGATTCCTGGAGGAACCACATTCTGATGATTACTCTGGTAATCTCTTGCAAAGGCTTTGGTGTATAGATCAGTCAGCAGTGTACAGCAGTTTGGACATTTCTCAGTGGTGTCGAGGAAAAAGCAGACAACGGGTAGTAAAGGGTTCATCTTTTTCAAATGATTTAATCAGCTCTTATATATGCTTATTATAGTTATTTACCAGCAGTTAATTTTTTTTCAAGGCGCAGGCTTATCTTTCGTAGAGCCTGCTGTGAGAATTTCATGATATTGATATAATAAATCCACTATTGAAATCATTTTACCTCAAAGGTGTTGAGGCGAGCAAATAGATTTTATGACAACATTTTCCCACTGCAACAGAGCTCTAAATAACATGCTATTAACATTCTGTGCTAGTCCATGGTTACAAATCGTCCAAAAAACCTAGCCACAGTCGAACCTTCATTTTCTTGATGTATGCTCTGTCTGGAGGGCACAAGACGGGCACAGTAAGACAAGGAAAAAATGTTTGCATGTCACCCCGCTGACCCCCCCAGGACACCTCACAACCGCCAGCTTGCAAAGCCAATGATTCCCCAGCGGTGTGTTTTTGAACTAGTGAGAAAGAGCAAAATGTGGGAGAAAGGAAGCCTCCCTGTTGCTAGCGCATCCTTTGACATCGATCTGTGCTATTACTCCTTTTGACACCTGGTTCCATGTGACTAGATGGCCTACAGGCCGGACAACTAAGACAAGGAACAGGGACAGCAGATACAAACGACCCCCCTTAGGCCATTCCTTTCATCCTGTAGAAGAGGGTGGGAAGAAAAAAGACAGAACGAAAGAAGGGGGAGGTTAGGATTATATTTTTGTACGTACACACCATGTTGAGGCACCCCAGCAGAGCTGACCACAGAGTCTTGGGTAAAGGCACTGACATGTGCCTCACCTGATAACGATGGACCTTGGGTACAGAGAAAATGTTTGTTGAACTAAGGGCTGTACCTACACAGGAATTCAATGATTACAGGGTTACATCTGGCAGTTGTTCCTTTGTTAGGCAATCTTAGCAGCTTGTTCACTTGCTTTGCAACTCAGTAATGACATTAGCACATAGTCCACATTTCCCCCACATGTGAAAACACGCAGTAGCTGCTCAAAACGTTACCTACCAAGGGTACCATTTTGAAGGAAACGGCGAGAACAGATTGTGAGGGCCCATTAGTGGAAGAAACCTTGCCTTTCTGTTTGTTTTTTCAGGTTGTTTACAGTGGCATGGTATAGTGGTAAGAGGTACTATTGATAAGGTTAAGACACCTAGGGTCTTTCACTGAGAGCTGGATTTTCTCCCCGCAAGCCGAGCGAATGTCATTAGCTGCAGACGGAAAGTAAACAGCACTGAAAGCCTGAGTGCAGACGAACATGTGCAACGAGCACAGGTGGCAGCAACAAGAGTAGTGGGCTTTCAAGTGCCAGCGATGGCTCGACTATCATCATGTCACCTCTGTTCCTAAAAAAAAAAAAAAAAAAAAAAAAAACTGAACGGCCAATCTGCTTTTTTCTCTCCACCCACAAAAGGTCATTAGCAGAGAGGCAGTGCTTTCAAACAAATTATGTCAGACTTTTCTTTCCGGTGGCCTTGGTGGAGGCAGTACAGAGGTAAAAATATTTACCCTGTACATTTTTTTGTACATTCTCCAGTTAGTTTATTTTCTATTTGTATAACTCTTTTTCAGTAACATCATTTGGAATGTGTGCATATCTCAGGCGTTCTTGTGAGTGAAAACACTCCATGCAGCTCTACAGTTCGGAAATGGAGGATGAGGAGGCAACGTGTGAGTGGGAGTAAGGAGAATTTGTTTTATTATTTGCAATCCCGAATGTGTTGATTGGGCAAGAGCACCCTGCAAATGAATAAACAAAAATGTTAACCTCATGCCGTGCAATTTGAGATATATTTCCACTCACTAGATTATAGTTACGCAAACCTTTATTTTTCTTTCTCCTTGTCTTTAGTTTGCAAAATTAATTGAAAGGAATGCCAGCACTTGAATCCTAAAAAAATGCGTCCAATTCACACCCCATATTCATATTTGTCCTCTGAATACAGATATTAAAAAAAAAAGAGAGAGAGATGCATTACCTCAGAGCTTGCTGACAGCGCGTTATTGCCGATCAAAGTTGATTATGGTGAGATAAAAGCTTTCATTGTACTGAGTCGTAAGCCCACTCAGGAGGCTTTATGATGACCATTAGTTGATATGTCAATTAAGCATTCATTAGAGCACTCTGATCCCTTTTGAGACTGCCCTCTATCTATATGTGAGGAACCTGATGGTAATTTTCTCTCACTGTTAGCCTATTAGATGACGTATGTGACGGGAATTCTAATTCTGATCACTGTACTGTCAAACAGATACACTGTGGTGAGATGACTACAATAATCACAAGCCCGTGTGTTGACCTTTATGAGAGAAACATGCATTGAGCTATTCTCAGACTCATCCAGTGTTATTTCACTGTGTGTGCGGTAGTCAAGCAACTGCATTAAAATGCCTGAATGCCCTTAAAACACGTCTTCGGTGGTGAACTACATTATAGACCCCAAATGTCTTAAAAATACACGAGGAAGGGGAGAGGATTTCAGTGGATAGCAAGGATGAGTGATTCAGAGAAAGACGGGGGCGTTTTTAATCCGGTATGTCGCCACTTAAATCCCAGTCACTTAATTTAACCTCCTTTTGTTTAATTAACCTCAGATTTCAGAGCTAATTAGGTTCAGGTATTAAAGACAGATTATGTTTTTTTCCTCACTGTAGCTGCTGGCGGATGTGTGGATGTGGTCTCGCATTGCCTCAGATGAGATCTGATCTGGCGTCAGATTGAGCCCTTAGGGAATCTGGAATCCAGTGATGAGGGGTGTGTGTGTGTGTGTGAGTGTGTGAGAGAGAGAGAGAGAGAGAGAGAGAGAGAGAGAGAGAGAGAGAGAGAGAGAGAGAGAGAGAGAGAGAGAGAGAGAGAAGTTAAGGTGTGAATGGTTCAAGTGTTGTGACAATCCCATCATGGTCAAATGCCATGGTTTTTGTGTGTATTCAGTAACATTTATTATACCTTGAGATCCGCCACACAATGAACATTATCACACTGCAGAACAATGGCAAACCAAACGGAACAAAAGCTTATTTTTCATGTGCAGAAAAACTCATTAAAAACAGTAAAAAAAAGGATCAAGGCTTTCTGTTCTGTTCTTTTTGGTTCTTTTCTTTCTGACTTGGTGCCTGTAGATTCCTGAAAAGGCAGGTTCTAATTGAATTTGACAGTGTGTACTTCCTTTTGTGCGACCGCACGCCCACAGACACATACACAAACTCAATTCTACAGCTTTTTCTTTTCTTTTTATCTCTTTTGGTCTCAAGGGCCCGATCTCATAATTGATGTCCACAAACATCATGCCCTGCTGTGGGTGGGGGACCTCTTTGCTTTTTCACTGGAACATAAACATTGAAATGCACATCAGAACTGTTGTAAACTTTGACCCTTCTTTTTAATAAGGGCCTATGGCAAGGCAACAGCGCTGTGCTGACGGAGGACTGGCACAAGTATGTACTGCTCAGTGATGGAACCGCCACAAGCAGCGTCCCCTGCTCAAGCTGTCATGCCGTGCCTCATTAGCCTGATGGGAGATCCATGGCAAGCGGCCCCCGCACTAACCTCCCATGGCCCACAAATCAATGTCCTCACAACAGGGTGTGGGAGGGAGGGGCGACAAAAGCATCCGTCCTATCTCTTGGACCACAATACTTGGGGTTAATTATAGAGGCGGTGATTGCAAATGGTTGGGCCACTTGTGCGAATGGAGCGTAAACAAAAGCAAATTGGAAACAGGTATTACACAGCTTCCATATTAGGCCTCCCGGAGGGCTTCGTCTGATTACAACAATCACTGCATGTGTCTCTGGGCAAGATAAGTGAGGCGCTTGAAGTGGTTTTAAAGCACAGGCCTGCATATCTATCCCTCCATCCATCTATCCATCCATCGCTCCTGCTTGATCCTCTACTGCCACTTATCCATATTTGAAATTACAAAAGCCTCTCTTATGGCTGGCTTATCACCCATGTAATGACAAAGTTCAAATGTGAATCCATCCGCACAGCTCAGAAAGCCATCGAAATCCTCTCTGAAAGGAGCTGGTGGTCACAGCTACTACTGTCAATTTACAAAGTACCCGGTGTCTAAACGGATTGAAATTTTGTGGCTGTAGATTGAAAATGAGTTGAACGCTCTCACAGAGCCGAGCACTGAATCCATTTTATAACATGCCTTTTTGAGAGGAATGACTGATATTGTTATGTTTTTGAGTTACAGCACACTGAGTTCCAGTTTATTCAGTTAGCACAAGTCTGTAAAGGTGTCCTTGTTAGGCACCTTTGTCTATGTGGCTGCATCGTTTATCAAATGCGGCTGCTATTGATTTCCACTTTCGTGCACACGGCTGAGAGTTATGGTAGGGAACATGAAGCATCACAATCAGGTCCAATAACTAAAAGAAAATGAGAAAATGAATGCAAAAGTGTTATGCAGTTATGCAGCTAAGTACTGAAGTGAAATACTTGGCACTGTCTATATAAATGTACTGGAATACAGAGGCATGCAATGTTAGTGTCACACATTTAAGCTGCATTAAACTCAGATGTTTAAAAATTCCAAAGAAATTGAAGGCAATTTCACGGAATTGCTAAATCTCACACCTCTTTGGTTTCTGCTCGAAAAGGGCCAGCCTCACACATCTGTGTATATCAATACTCAGAGCTGAGAGAAAATGCCAAAGTCTGTAAATCATTTAGTGTGTAGCTTGGCGCAGGTGACTTTTTCTTGAAAGGGACTTGTTTGATTTCTCTGACATTGCCTCCTCTCATCACAGCAGTACCCTCATGCACACGGGGCCCTGAAAGCTCCCTTAAACCTGCAGCATGAAGAAAAGTGATCGATGCATATTTTTAAAACCAAGGTGTTTGTATTTTCATGTAGTTTTACTTTCATACCCCACAAATAGAAAAAGTGCATCCACACACACTCCCACACCCATACACCCCTTCATCTCCCTTACAGCCTCAGCCCTTGAATAAATAAATCATTGGGATTGTCAAAGCTTTGCAGTTATCTTACCAACTGAAGAATATTTAGCACTGGGTGGTTCTCACTGTAGGATACTGCTGTGGTATTGATGTTTCTTAGCCTGCTTTTCTGAGCCAAAACCACCAAACAGACACGGACACAAACAAACATACACACACATAAACACACACACACACACCTCACAAACTCAACACAGCACAACAACAGTAACACAATGGAGGGCCTCTCATCCAGGGCCTCAGTATAATTAACTGGAGAGGCTGAGTTTAGGGATTACTCCAGGAGGGGCGGTGAATTAAAGCTCAGCTAATGAGTTGAAGTTTCTTAATTTGTTCTCCCCCGTAATTCCAGAATGGATTAGCAGTAGCTTTAGTCGCCTCTTCCCACCGATTAGCATGGCTCGCTCTGTTTAGCATTTAACGGCAGGGAGGAGAGAGGAGCAGGGGGAGCAGTGGGGATGGCTGCACAGCTTATGAGTCAACTTGTTCAGTGGTAAATGCGCATCAGCGTTTAGCAGATAAAGGCATTCACCTACTCAGGAGTCAATGACATAGGGGCCATTGTTCCAATTAAATCAGTGTGATAAGGGTTAAGAGATTTTAAATACTTAGTCTCACTTGGTTGAGGTGCTACACTTTCAACAGAATCTAGGTTTTTACTTTACTGAAACAGAACTTAGAAATCATTTATTTATTTCTAATATTATTGTTATAGTTCATGTGGATTTATGGCAAAAAGACTGGAACACATCAGGTGAGAAATTAGAAAAAGTTTCAAATTTCATGGGGTTACACAGAATATCCTCACTATTTCCACTCTATCTATACAGTAGCTCTATTTTTCTCTCCCTAGGTTCACCTTCTCCCTCCCCTTCTGTCCGTCTCCTCAGCAGCACCAGGATAGTAGACTTAAGACTGTCAATTAGGGTTAAAAGGCTCCAAGGGTGGTGGAGAGCAGCCGAGCATGACGGCTGGACCTGGCATAGCACCTGATGCCTAATAATGAAAATTGACAGGGCTTGTTTTTAATTCTCCTGCTACTCTGGGCCATATTGCTCGGGAGCGCCATACAGCCAGAGGGTGGAAAGCCACACCTTCAGGCAGGTTTCTCCATTAGCCTTATGCTCCCTCACATGCATTCTGGAGCGCTAGTGTGTCAATACAAACCTTGAGTGTCAGTCAAAGTCAGCTAATGAAAAATATCCCACTCTGTCTTGGATGTAGGCAGCATTGTGTTATTCTTTTTCTTTTGCCGACTTATAAATAAGTGGAGTCTGAGAATACAATGAGATGTGATCCTCAGGTAAGAAACCAACACATTGTATATTCTCTTCTCTTCAAATTATAAAGAAACGTCTAATCAATCCTTGACAGTCAAGGAATGTGACCTGACAATGACACACACACACACACACACACACACTTTCCATATCTAGCATACTAACAAACAGGGTGAGACACAAGACGTGTAGACTGCAGAGTGATGCTGTTTGGTCTCTGCAGACCTGCAAAAATCATATATTCCTTTTACAGTCATGGTCTCCCATGACTCATCTACTTAAATCTGCCTTTTGCCTCTTATAAACTCTACCTACCACCACAATCAATAAGCACCCACTTACCATTCTATGCCATTTAAGTAATATGTCTATATGATTCTTGTTTTGTAAAAGGTGAATGTACCTAAGGATTTGTTTGCTATGATATCACGTTCCCACAATAAGCAGTACTTATAATAAAAAATAATAATTGAAACATAAGGATTTTCTCCGATCATGCGATTAAATTTCTTATTTTTTTGGAACAAAATATGACTCAGTGACAAAATGAAAAAAACCTTGCGAGACTGCTGGCAGTATTTTGGCTCCCACACTGTCAAAACATCCAATAAAGTAGGTGAGAAGGTCCTGTAGCCAATTAGGGAGCAGTAAAAGACTGGGGCTCAGGGTAGGTTTTATTGTGAAACAGCTTCACTCCAGCAGCCTCAGAATATTTTTAGCCTCTGCCCCAGAGCAGAGGCTTGTGAAAGGTGTGTGAATATGCCCTTGCCTGGGAAATGTCACACCCACACCGCAACATAAAGTGTTGAATTCAGTCCTAGCTTAAGGTATAAAGTCAAAACCACTCTTGGTCTGGAGCCGAACATGTGCACTCTCATTAGGATCTCTTGTATGTGTAGTGGGGGGGGGGAAAGAGAAAGGAAATGCACAGACTCGAAAGCCTCCGGCTGACAAATTAGTGGGTAGATGCGCCGCCGTAAGCATGAGAAGGCTGTCTGACCGATTAGAGTGACGTAAGGCATCTCAATGGTGGACAGCTTTCATCAGGAAACTCAATTGCCATGGCGACAGTCACATGACTCAGATTGGGAGCAGTGGGTGGGCATGTGACATACTGTGTCATATTTGCAGGCACTTATATTCCTTATGCAGGCACTTATGCTGATATTGCTTTTGTTTATGATAGCTTGGTGTTGTTTTATACTTTGAGTGTATGCTAGTGAAGTGAAGAGTGGTCATTCAGTAAAACGTGAGGGGGCCTTTGGGTGTCACTGCTACACTAATCAGCAGTTTGTTAATTCAGGGGTTTTATCACATGCAAGGGTACCAGACGTTTATGAGACTACAAACTCTACTGCACTGTAAAAAACTGTTATGATTTTGCCCTTGTATGTGTTACAGGTAGCGAGGGAGTGTAGGCCTAGGTTTGCATGGTGCGGTTATAGGGAAGTGGGATGGAAATGTGTAAGTGAGAACAAAACAGAGACCTCTGTTCGTGGTATTAAATTGAGGGACCTGTTCTTTAGCCAGAGGGTCCGAGTACTGCTGACCTCTGCTGTGACCACAGTCATGTTGACAGCAGCTGCACTTCACACATGCTCCCCGAGGCCTGATGTGTCCACTATCCTTCAGAGATGAGACCAGAGTATAGAAAGACTTAGAGTACAACCTGGGCACTAAAACAACACCACAGAGCGGTGTATCTTTCACTAACAAAGACCCAAACTGGCAGAGCCTGACTTTCACAGACACTTTTTCATCTCAGCTGGTTATCCTACCTCTGCCAAAAAAGATATGACACCAGAGCGAACGCGGGGGAAAAAAAAAAAAAAAAAGGGGAATAACCGTGTGTAGAATGTAGAAGCATCCATGTCAAAGTTAACTGTGGTGGAATTTGCTCTGCCTTCATGTCTGTTCTGGATTTTGTGTTGGATTTTTGATGGGTAGTGAAACAGCATGTGCTCATTTTACATTCAGCGCTGATTTATTTATTTATAATTTTCTGCCAAAGTGACATAATTAAATGGACGATGTTTTGCAATAGCACTTGAGGTCTGATTTCAAATGAACACATTTGAACAAATTTATTTGTGCATATTTAAAGCTAATTGGTAAGGTGGAGCCAAATGTGCAAACATAAACAAACACATCCAAAGTGTAATTTTTCTTCACATTGTTGGCTGGACCTTCAGCAAACCAGGAATCATTTCTATATGGTAATTAATCCTCGGGTAATCATATTGTATAAGTATTCCTCATGGTCCAGAGCAAAGGTTTCCTGCTACTCATTTTATGTACATGTGCTTATGATGTAATGAATCTGGCACTTAATTTTATGCTAATGAAAGCCCCATTTTCCCAAGGTTACTCACAAAGTCATGTCTTTGTACTTTTTGGGCATTAAACTAAGCTGAAGTTGCTATCAGGGGTATCCAGTGTAATTACCATTGTTCAGTACAGTAAAATTGACCACAGGTGAGCGGATAATAGGGACAAAAAGCTATGTTCATAATATTTTCATCTCTTTTATGGAGTGGGTGGGATATTGCATGACTCATTTGACCACGAGTCTCTATGGGAAGAAAGGTCTTCCACAGCTTCAATTATGCCATTCCATAATTCATCAAAAACACTGAATTTTTCAAGAGGGATCTGTCATCAGCTTAGATTTTTATCGACAATAGTCTGCCTTGTAGTTCACTGATTGGCTTCCAGACAGGCTGAGCAGAAGATGAGAAATGAACACGAAAAGCTGCGTTAGGATACCTGTCAAATCTGTCAGTTCCCCAAACCTTGTGTGCATGGCCCTCCTTATGATGAATTAATGATTAATCAGGATTTTGGATAAAGTCTCAGTGAATGATGGAAGAATAATGAGATTGTCTTTGATCATTTTATGTTAACTCGTGTCAGTAATTTGTGGTAAGTAGCTGTATTCAGCGACTGAAATTCACTATAAGCTGCAAACCCATTACGTTTTCCGCACAATGATCCACATCAACAAACCCACCAGTGAACCCTTGATATCCAGCAAGATTTGACTTACGGCTCTCCTGTTCTGCAGCAGCCTCTCAGGCCGGCTCAGACATCCGATCCTCACTGTGGACAAACCATTATTATGTCCATGATTGGACTCCCTGTGTGGGAATACCCAGCGCTCTCCTCTCTGACTGTGTGAGCCTAATGCTGTGTGGCAGGTCCGGCACTCCACTGCCTAAACACATCTGTCATGTTTTGTCACAGTGACACAGCAACCAGCCAACTCCCACCTCAGTGACAGGGTACACTATATCACACCGCGGATACATCTATGTGCATGAAAGCATGTGCAAAACAGAGAGACAGACAGAGGTGGACTTGTAGTGATAATGTAACGTAACATTGAGCTATACTTGCAGAGACAGCACAGGATGCAGAAGTGACAGAGAGCAAACTGAGAAATTGGGAGAGAGGCTGAGAGAGAAGTGAAAATGACTGAGCATTTATACAAGTGAAAAAATACCTGTACTCAAACACACACACTATCAAGCAAACACTTGCATAAATACACCCACGTATTGCATCATTTTCATTTCAAAAGCTGCACATGTAGCCACGGCCTTGAAAGTTCAAATCCGGGGCGTCCTGCTGGCTCAGTGGTCCGACCCATACCGCCAAACTCTACAGCTTCCTCAGTTTGAGTTTTGTTCTCTT
Source organism: Argyrosomus regius (assembly GCA_946959425.1). NCBI lineage: Eukaryota > Metazoa > Chordata > Actinopteri > Sciaenidae > Argyrosomus > Argyrosomus regius. The sequence continues at coordinate 20,205,508 of OX336889.1, read as the reverse complement.
CCCCATGTTTCCTGTCACTGTACCTTGTTGTCTAATTAAGGCAAAACGGCAAAAAGCAAACTCAGAAAAAAAATGCTAAAATGTGGCTTGTGCCTCTCACATTTACTTCTACAAGACATCGCCACAGTAATATACGAGAATCTATAAATTATGCAGAAACTTCCAGGTACTTCACAAGTCTTCTCTCCCCACTGAAACTGCTCTTACTTAACACCCTGTGCAAGGCTATTCTGTTTGATTTTCTTTTCTCTCAAGTTGCTCATCCACTATTGATGACAGCAGAAATTGATTAGATAAAATCTAGCCAAGTGGAACAAATCGCTAAGATGGTGGGCATAAGAAATTGACTTTTGGCATTAAATAATAAATAAGTGTCTCAGGAAAAGTTAGTTTTATTTGTGTGTTGTTTTTCGAAGACAAAATAGTTTTTGCTGTTGCCTCAGAACATTACATAAGATTGTATTAGAACAATATCTGAAAGGAAAATGCACAATCAATAACTTATATAAAGAAAATGTGGAAAATAACCCCTTAGCTTCTCCGAGCTTGAAAAACAAAATCTGACTATATTTTGTTCTCTCTCTTCACACACAAACACTCACACACACAAACTCAGAGTGTAAGTTTGAAAGCTGTAAAACAAAAGTATTGAATAAAACAAGTAGGGATGTAAAGACTTAGCATGGTAAAGCTTATTTAAGAGGAGCCACCCAGATATGGAAGACTACTTCTTTGTGGTCAAGGTTCCCTGCAGCTGCATTGTGATTGGCAAGTAGCCCCATGGATTATCTTAGCATGGCTACAGTTAGTATTGTATCTCTCTGGAGGCGAAAAAATGTTATTAGCGGCTCTTGACATGAGCAAATCACACGTCCATCTTGTAGAAATGTGTGCACCCACATGCTCCTTAAGCTATGCTAATTAACCCATCACAGTGTGGAGAACAGAAATGTTAATAAAGATGTCTGAGAATACAGCATGTACGTACTGAGAGCAGGGGTCAGTCCGAGGGCTGAAATCCGAATGAGGTCTCAAAGTAAATTATCGTTCCTGTTCAGCCTGATATGATGTTAATTTTGGAACATTGTTTTTTTCCTTTGTGCAACATACCACCCTGAGCATTTTTCAGCTGTGATTATCTTCATTTTTTTAGTATTCATTATACATTTATTTTCCATGCTTTATTTTGAGGTTTGTGACCTGGTGACTGACTACACACAAACAATTTTGAGCCCAGTCCACATCTCTGGTGTACATTGTGAAATCAACACTGGTAAATAAATCTAATATCTTTATTTGAAAAAAAAAAAAATTACAAAGAATAGGAATATGTAGCAAAAAAGACTGCAGAACTCTCGTTGCCGCAAGTGATAGATCTGCATTTTGGAGAGACTGAGACTTTTGTTTGTGCAGAATGCCAATGGGCAAACACATTTCCCACACACACACATGTGTTTTGATAGTGGACTTCAAATGACCAATTTTAAGAGAGAAAGAGTAGAGATTTCAGTGGCACTGTTCAAACTGCAGGAAATAGTGTGCCTGGAGCCGAACAAAATCTGCTGGCAAAGGCTCTTTTGATCATTGCAATGTGCACGAGGTCATTTACTTATTGCACACTAGCTTGTAGGCTGTCCGTTTTAATGCGAGCGTCAACCACAGGGTTTCTGAGAATTGCTAGACATAATTCTTCACTGTCAATGCTAAGCACTTACAGTACAGAGACAACAAGCTAAGTTGAAACACTCGTTCCCAGTGGCCAGGCAGCATGAATGACAGGGATGAAGGAATGAAAGCCACTGTCACTCAAGATTTTCTTGCCTGTCATCAGAAATGTGGTGCCTGTCATCGCTCACACTGAGTAGGCGACGGGGCGCAGGTGGAGCTAAAAGTGGGAACAGTTATGGAGGGAGTTAACTGTGACTGACAGAAAGAACTAAACAATTGCAATACCTGTCAGTTCACTAGAGGTGAAGATAATTGTGGAGGCAACATGTATCTGTTCCTTAAAATCTTGTAATTTCAATTCTCTCAGTCTTTTATTGCCAGTCTAATTGCCTGACTTATCACCAACCTATAATCATATTCACTGTTCTTTAAAGCCTAGAGTTCAGCCAGAGGAGTAACTTTTTTCTTGTGATTACATTCCCTCAGCGCTCATACTGTATGTAAAACATTGAATGATGAATTTTAGGTACTTCCCACACTGTTCTTCATTAAGCTAAAAGAAACAAGGGGTCGTGTTCAGAGCAACAGCATCTCCAAGTGTGCAGGCTCTCTAAACAGCAGGAGACAAACATGGCCCCTCTCCAGGAACACAAGATGGCAGAGGCAGATGGCCAATTACATCCCATAATGCCTAATTGTAAATGATGAGGCAGGTGTCAAATTAGGCCTACCTACAAATGAAGGGAAATTCATAACACAGCACCCGATCGGAATATATTTCACTGCAATCAGTAAGAGAAACCTTAGATAGAGGGGGATACTACGAATTTATACATATAGACAGTTTCATGAAGTGAAGTCATCTACTGATAAACGTGATATTTCAAATGTCCAGTGAAGAGCATCAGCTCCTGGTGAAAGAAAGCTGATGCGCAGTGCACACCCACGGCACTGACTAAACCAAGGTTTATTTGGCTCACAGAGAAGAGGTGGCAGAAGTGTAAATGTCACACTAAGAGGTCAGAGCAATTACCAGAAACTATTGACCTCTGCACAGATACAAAACAGGAAATGCTGTCAATGTATAATGAATGTGTTGAATTTTACAAACAATCTGAATATAGGTTTTCAGTGTTTAAGGATTCATTTATGACCTTTGTTCAGCTTGTGTCACTTCTGTGACGTTTTAGAGGATGAATGATGAAGATTTCCAGTTTGTTGATTTATACTTCCCTGCGGTCCACAGCTGTCGGTCTAGACAGTGGATAAAAGAATGTTCAGATACTTTTTTTTTGCCTCAATCCACCAATTTTACACATAAAATTCAGTTTACTCATCATCATCAGCACTGCTCAGCCTGTGAAAATACTTGTAGAATGTCTACTGTGGTACCAAAGTCGAAAGAAATAATGCTGTGGATGCCATCAAGGTTGTTTTCAATCAATTCAAAAAAAGATATATCAGACTCTGTTGACCATTCTTCAATTTCTTTTGTACAACCCTCACACTTTATGAATGAACTTTATGAACCATATGTTTTATTTTAATTTTTAGAGAAGATACTTAAAATGTATAGAAATATTTGCATTACTGTTACTGCGCCAAAGATACGTGATGGGTAAAAACAGTTCAACAATGTGGTTCTTCAGTATTTTGACATCAATGAGTCACTCAAGGTCGTAACTACAAGGCTATAAAAAGGGCACTTTGTTGCCTCAGCCAGTTAACCAAGTCTGCATTACTTTCAGTCTATTCACTCGCCGCTCTCCCCACACAGGTCACTCTGTCCCCATTCTCCTTCTCGTCCTCCCAAACCTGATTATTGCCTCTACATCCAGACACAGTCACTTCTGTTAATTAGAACAAACCTTTTAGCCATTGAACATACATCTTATTTTCTCAGACCGGCCAAGACCGGAGCAGACTTGCCACAGACCATCATTAATTTGAAGTGTCCAGCCTTTCTGTCTTTTCCCAACCCCTGCCACCTCTCTGTTGTGGCAGCACAGCTTCTGTCCAGAAGCACTGAGCTGCTAAATGGCCACAACCAACCATCCGGAACGACCCGGCAGTGAATATTAAAAATCCATCAGGCAGCAAATCAACAAGCCAGTACATGGCAAACACTATTATTTTCATATGGTGTTACTGTCACCCTTGGCCCTCCATTAACGCTGTGGTGTTATAAAGAAAGTGAATCAGCGCCATTATTGCGTCTAAGAAGCAACAACCTATTAGGGACTTTTGACCTGCTGGTTCAACATTCTGTCATGGCCATGTGACAAAAACCATGTTGAGAGGGAGAGAGTGTGCATGGGGGGAAGCAGAGTGAGAGAGTAAAAAAAAATAGAACAAATCAACCAACTTCAGAAGGACACCCACAGCTAAGGGGAAAAAAACACAGGAATTCTGAGAGCCTTGGACAAAGAAAAGATGTTGATTGCTTGCACTCCTAGCCAAAGGTTGTCCCTATAAAAGCTTGCCCTTTCCTGAGCAGCCTGGCCCCTCGCTCTTATGAGCGTGCTCATATGCTTTTAACGATGCTCTCTACCATCTCTGCGCTCAGCCTTCGCCCCAGGAAGATGCTATTCCATTACCCCCCCACACACACTCCCCCCACACAAACACATTGGATGAAGCTGTACAGTGTGTAGAGTTCTGTAGGGGGTTCCTCACTCAGCAAGGGCCCCGTGCTGGGGTGGGGTCATACAGGTGGAGCTCTGGGAATTTAGGTTGCGCAGTGCAAATACACAAGGGGCAGAAGAAAAAAGATAGGAACCTGAAATAGAACCCAAACTCTGGCTGTTTGATGACCTCAGTGTCAGAAAGCACTGCTGGAAACTGTACAAAGAGACAAATATAGGGACGGAGATAGAGATAGACTAAGGACGTATTATGCTGCTGTTGTCGAGTTCTTTTCTCTGTGTGCTTCTGTTGACCAAGAGCAAGAGGAGCGGGGTGTTGAGGTGATGGTGGTATTAGTGGGGAAAGAGTTAAACTGTTAAATAGGCAAGTCTGTTTTGCTGCAGACGGAAAGATGTAAGCTAATCTGATCTGACGGTGTTTTCATGTAAAACTTCTCCTTATTAATCTGCAAAAAGGGAGTCATTTTTATCATTTTCAAAGTAGCACATCTTTTGCATAGCAAGGACATTTGCTATGGGAACTGGTTTAGAGTCACTGTGTGACAGTTTAAAAAAAAAAAAATCAAACAAAAACTAAATGAACAGGCTCTGTTCTTGAATGACAATAAGAAAAGGTCCTTCTTCTCACCTTCACTGGGTGTATTCACATTAAGGTCTTGAGACAACTTTTAGCACTGTTGCCGCCATCTGTGTTCCTCGTTAACCTCTAAGTTGGTGATATTTTGTGCATCTTCAGTGTTTCTCCCCACTGTTTGGTTAATATGGGCTTCAGTAACTTGCCAGAACACGTTCATGCTATGCCATGCACAGCAAAGAAACAGCAAATCCCTCGGCAGCTAGCCTTGGGCAAAGGAGAGTGTCCCCCTGACCCAGTCCACATGGCCAGCTGAGCGTCCCACATTGACTGTCCACTCCACAGCATATGGAAGAAAAGTGCTGCCAACAGTGCAAATGGTGGTTTAGATCCATCTGAGCACCAAGTGTCACATAGTGGCACCTGGGGCATGAGTCTCCTCGCACTAAACTCTGCTACAATCAGGCCACGGGTGCGTTGAAGAGAAACTGCTGCAATATACTGTGAGCTCTCTCTTCCCTCCAGCCAACTTGATAAGTATTTTATCTCTCCCAATCTCCAAAGCCATTTGTACAGACATCTATAAAAAAAACTGAAATGATCACCCTGAATTGTGTGTAAATTGTTGGTATTATTGTTTATATATATATACTTCCAAGTCTCATAAAGCGACTAAATTGGATTTTTAAATTATTACTGTACATGTTTTTTTTGACATAGCGTCCTTTTCTTCTTTTGCAAATAAATGAACAGCAGCCGCGGCCTCTGATGCTCCCTCTCTCCCTGCCACAGGGCAGACATTAGTGTCACACTCTCTTCAGTAGAGACATGTCATAAAAGACACATCAATAACCAGAGACGTCTCGATGTTCTCCATTATTATTATTCTTTAATGCAGGCAGAGGCATGATTTAATGCCTTGCACATTTTTCCTCCTGCCTGCCGTTGCTTATCTGTGGAGTTTCATTAGCATACAAAGCCCTGTTTTAGTGGTGGGGGGTTTGTGGTAGATAGCAGCCAGCCAGTTAGCTCATCTTACTAACCCCCTTTGTGTGCATTTCTTGCTGCCAGGGCTAAAGATGATGGTTTTGTGGCACGTTTGGGAGGCTCTGTCGCATTAATCCTTCCCACACACCGCTCTAAACCCTGCAGCGCCCAATCGTGCTGCAGAGTTGCTCAGATGGTCCCAGATACTATAAGCAAGAGGGTCGAAGACAAACAGCATCTGGCAAGGGAAAAAAGAAGTTGGGCAAAGGTAAAAAGTCATTCAGGCATCTGTGCTTACTCAGCTGAGTTTCCGTGTAAGTGAGAGAGAGAGAGAGAGAGGGGGAAAGAGAGATGCGGCAAGAATATAAACTCTGCTTAGATGGGCGGTTTTATTTTGGGGAAATCATTCCACGCCTTTCATAACAGGACTCATAAGGCATCTCCTCCTATTCCATCTGGGAGAGTGTGCTGGCTTTTTTTGTTTGCCACGCCTGTCATGCGTTTGGGGGTTGCAGTCTAAACTTGCTGCCAGGCTTAGCCTGAAAAACGCATCTCTATGCAGCGAGCTGCTGCTTTCAGCAGCATGGTTGTTGTCTGCCCTCATCCTTCCAAGTATCTCCAGCATCTTCAAGCCCTTCCAGCTTTCTGTTACCTGAATGGGAGGCATCTGCAATGTCAGTGGGAGCTGCAGACACCCAGTCAACAAGCTATTCATTTTCCCTCAGCCTTGCCTCCCTAACCGTGACGAGTTCTTTCACTCTAACAGAAACAAGACAGCACGTACACATGCACACAAAATTATGGATGGCCAGGAAAAAAAAAAATATATATATGGAAGAATTTCTCAAATTCAGACTGGAGACCCTCCAAATAGCGGAATAAATTTTAATTTATCATAAATAAATCTGAGTAGATTTATTTTTCATCCCCGTCTTGTTTACTGGATCAGTCCTCATGCCAATCGATCAACTCAAACCGACACAGAACCACTCTTTCAGTGATACTGCTAACAATAAATCCAATGAACACTTTCATGGCAGACAGCTGCACTCGTGTGAATTGGTGTCACTTTGATTTGCACATATAGTACCTGGTATGACACTTCCGAGAACCTAAAATGTCAGTTTACACCAGGCGCTGTGATGTCAAGAGAAGGCATGTGTGTTAGGTGTGTAAAGGTGGATATTGTTTGGTGCTGTGGGAATAAAAAGGCATTCATTATAATGTGTTACGTAGCTCAGAGGCAGAAGTTATATGAGGTGTATAATGACATTTAGCGCTAGCACAGAACACTGGGAATATATCTAATTACCAAGCAAATCATCAAGGAGGCTGTGGGCTGCTTCAGACAGCATCGGCAAACAGCGAAAGAGGTCACAGGGAAGCCAGAATATTCAGTTGTGTGCAATATCTGCCTTCGCAAACACTGAATGTTTATGTCACCACTGTATATTTCGTCACTACTCAAACCCAAACATGTGCACGCACACAAAAGGTTCCCCCGTAGCTAATGCAGCTGTTTGCTTTAATAACTTGCATTAGAGTAAACACATGCCTGGAGGGTAGTGCTTCAAGATGCAGTCTAACACTTACATCTCCCATAGGTCACAGCATCCTATCCTTCACACTGGCAAGCCAACACTTGGACATAGAGCAAATCTAGGGCACTGCGTGCTCATGTTTGATTTTATCACACTAAATTTCCTTCAACGTTGTAAAGTTATGCCTTAGCTGGCTTAGGGCGCGAGGTGAGTGTGCAGAAGTAGCTGCTTTGAGAGTTTTTGTGTGTTTGTGTACGTGTGTTCTTGATCTTTGCAGGAAATCTGACAGGCCAGTGTGCCTGCGGATTAGAGAGGCCTCTGTTTGGGTGGCTGCATAATTAGGGCAACCCTGTTGACAGTGGCCTGCTTTTTCAACACTGCATATCCTCTTCTTCTCTGTCCTGTCCCTCCATTATAGGCCTCCCCACATTAAGCCCAGCCTTTAAACGAAAAAATGAACTGGTGATTGCTGCTGAGACGTGGTAAAAATACATCTCTAAACACAGCAAAATGCAGAGAAGCAAGACTTATGCAAACTAACTTAATGAGTAATATTGTCAGAGGCTGAGGCTCAGGAGGTAGAGCGGGTCGTCCACTAATCAGATGATCGGTGGTTCGATCCCCGGCTCCTCCAGTCTGCATGTTAAAGTGTCCCTGGGCAAGATACTGAACCCCAAATGGCTTCCTGTAAGTCGCTTTGGATAAAAGCGTCAGCTAAATTACTAAATGTATTGTCAGGTCAGGTTCCATATAGACAAAGCGGTTAATAAGTCCTGGCTAAATTTAATTTCCCTTGTGTGTGTTAGTTTCAACAGTCCACATCGGATAAACTGTAAATTTTAAATTATTTATAGTTGTCAATACATTTGTTTGTTTTAACCCTGTTACTGACTGACAAGCCATGCAAAGTTCTTCAACCAGCTTTTTAGACAATGCATGCTGGGATGAGCTTTAGCTCCTGCGACCTTCAGTTGAAATAAGGAGAAAGAAAATATGTGGATGGCTCCCTGGATTCATGGCCACAGGGTTAAAAGCATCACCTCTGCAGACAGACTAAAGAAGAAACACAGGGGGGTGAATAAAGACATGAAATAGAGATTTTTGTTTCATCTTTTTTTCTTCATTTTTTAAGCACAAAACACCACCCTGCGAGCAACCCAACATTTTCATTTCACCTATCTGTGTCTGAGTCAGTTGTTTGCTTTCATCAAAGATAGGGATCAGGGCACAAAGCAAACATATCTCTTCAATCCTTCTTTTTTTTTTTTTGCCTTTCCCTTACTGGTATGTTTAGTTTTCGTTATCACTCTTTTTCACCTTTTTTTTGAGGCAGAAAGAGAAGAGACGGTGACACTTCCATAGGGAACAGTTGTCATACTTACAGTAAACTACAACAGCATGTCTAATTGAGCCACGTAGCTCAGTGCCATCCTCTTGCCAAAACCAATCAGGAGCTGCTCAGTTGAACTGTGAGTGGAGACCCACGTGTGGGGATGTGTGGTTGGCTGACTGTAAGACGCGAGATCCTGGCTGTGCTGGAATGCTCCGTGGCCTGTTGTGCTCCAGGTAATAGCTGACATTTCTTCATTTGTGCACCTAATTGCTGATTTACACTGCCTCTAATGACATGTGAAGTCAGATCCAGACTCTGTAATGGGAGAGGGAATCTAGCCAGAAGTGTCCAAACAGTTCACTCTCCCTCTCTGTCTCTCCTCCCCTCTCTCTCCCTCTCTGTCTCTTCCACTCTCCTGTTGCTGGATGACATCTTCTCTGCATCCTTTATTTATGCAGTCTTTCATCAGTATGGCGTTCTCCTGGCAAAATGCCAAGTCAAATTGTCACTTAAGATCAGAGATGAGTTTATCTCTCTCTCTCTCTCTCTCTCTCTCTCTCTCTCTCACTCACTTTTTCCCCCTCTTTTTTGCCATCTTCACATCTTTCCAATTCCTTCATGGGATGACTTGTGCAGTCCCTGCATGCAGAGTCTAGCAAACGGTTCAGAGATCAGTTGACTAGGAAGAATGGAAAGCGGGCTGGCGGAAAGCGAGTCAGTGGCTCGGCTTAAACTGACACTAAGCAGAATAACATTTTACACCCTTTTCCCTTTCCATTTAGTGAGGATTATGCATTTCTGAAATAGGACACAATATGTTTTGTTTATGATTAGGGAAGCAACGTGATACAAAATGAATATTTTCCGTATGAAATGCATCCCAATCACTAACATAATACAGTTACAACATTATTGCCTGGTACCATCTTGCTTTTGTGTGGTTATGAGGTGGAGACAAAGAGATAGAGGGAGAGATCAACCATTTATTACAGCATAAGGCCCAAGTCATTTCCTGGAAATGAACATACACTGGGGTGTGATATATGGCATCCCCTCTTCCATGTAATAGCAATCTAAGTGTCCTTTATGATTTCATTCAAAATCCCTTGTCCTTGTGTGGTGCAACTAAACACATTAAGGCAAAATGACGGATGGTGCCACTGAGTGTAAGGAAAGCGGATGGAGGATACAATATGTATTCTCCATCCGCAGGGTTGGGGGATGGGAGGGTTCTTATTAATTATAGTGATAGGAATTTGCCTGACTGCATATTGTTCAGGTCCACTGAATGAGCACTGCCATGGTCGCGTGCATGTGCATGTGTGTGTGATAACTCAAGTGTCCCACTGTGGCGCGCCAGTGTTGTACTAAACGAAGCTGACTTTAATGGCTGACTTAATGAAATGCCCGGGCCCTAATTAAGCCCTCTCCACATTGGTGGGGACAAGCGAAATTCAGTCTCTCCCTCACTCTGAGTTCCCTAAAGGCCTGTTCCATCTCCTTCCTCTAGGACGTGTTGCCTTGACATCTAAAAGCTTCCTCTAATGGCTAAACTGTGTCTGGCATGTATGTTTGTCTGTGCCAACATATGCTTGAGCAATGGAGCTTTGATAACACATAATCTACTGTCAGCTTCTTTCTTCTGGCAGTGCATGAGCACTGAACCAGTACACTTTTTCGTTTTTTCTTTCTTTTTTGGCTCATCAGGGAGCTTTCTTGATGGAGAATATCAGTGATTAGAGTAACATTAGGTTCAGTATTTTCTAACTGTCTTTTGCTGCACTTGCTCACAAATAAGTCCTTTGTGAAACGGCAGGCTGAGAATCGGCTTTGTGGGTTTATAATTCATGCCATGTCTGTCTGTGACTCATGTCTCCAACCTTTGATAAGGGAATGACTTTCCTAAACATAACACCATGAATATGAGAAGCATGTCAAGTGAGCTGACCTTCTGAGTGTTCTTTAGCAATGTGACACAGTGTGGTAACATCCAGACAAAGTGACTCTTTGAGATATTAAAGGATTTGGACATGCGCACACCTACGAGTGATTGATAGTCCCACAGAGACAAAGCTAAGTCATCTTGTCATCGTCCCCACAGACATGAAGGAAAACAGTAGTTATGCATCGTCCACATATACACTCAGCACACCTACAGTAAGATGGCATAACTAATTGCAAAAAACCTTAACAACTGTTCAGTAAATATGAAATAGTGTGATAATCAGCCTCTGTTTGCTTTGTTCTATTTAATTGGCAGCTATGACCTTCAGCTGTGTTGAAGTGCAAAGCAAATATTTGATAAAATCAGCGCATATATCTCAACAGCGCTGTTTCTTCTCTTCTTCCCTCCATTTCATTTGGCTCGCTTTAATCATGTTTCTCTGCTAGCTGTCACAAGTAAATAATGAGTAGACTCGAGATGTCTTTGATTTGCAAGGCCTTAGTCGGGTCACAGCTCAATTGGCACAGACAAGAAAAAAAACAGCCCATTTGCTGAGGGCTCATTAGGAGCCTGGCAGCGTGAAGCCAGGGTCACGGGATGATATGGAGTCTTTTTATTCCAAACCTCTTGATCCTGGAGATCACGGAAATATGCTCTACCATGATGGCAAGAGAGAGGAGAACAATTTTTCCAGATGACAAATTATATGCTTTGGGCTCAGAGAAAGAGAGAGACAGAGGGCGTTTACAGACAGACAGAAGGGAGAAAGAGAGAGAGAGGACATAATCTATACCTATGTGAGTCCAATGCCTGCAGATGAAAAGTCACATCATGTCAGACCCGGTTTTGATGCATGCTACCCACAGATGAGGCAGCTGGCAGATATACTGTGAGTAAGAAGGCTATTCGATCAACATTTCCGGAGGGATATCAACATCAGTGTTTGATAGTGTCCCATACAGATGAAAAATGCAAATAAATCATTGCTATCTCTCCGAGCCAACTGCGAGAATGAATACAAACAGCCATTAGCTAAGCAGAAGCACAGTCTCCGTCCTTGTTGTGCAGGATAACATTTGTAAATCTCAAATCTGCCCTTTCTCTTCATATGCATGCACTGTGCTCTATTTTTTTTTTTTTATTGTAGATAGACTACTGCTGATTCAATTGGCATGGTTGCTTTCAAAAACACTGGCTTCAAGCAACAATGGCTGTGGTATAGTTCCCTGTCTGGACTCTCCATGCTAATCTGATTCACACGGGCACTCAACTCATATCACTTGTCAGGGTTCGTTTTCTGTCTGCCCTGGTACAAAACAAACAACCTCAAAATCAGTGCACACACATATACATCCATATTGTGTGTATGTGTGTGTGTGTGTGTGTGTTCTTGTGTTTGTGCATGGCACATAAAACATGGCTTATAGAATTTACTACCGATTGATGAAAAGCTCTGCAGCAAGCCTAATACCGGAAACATGGTGACATTCGGTGCGTCATTAGGCACATCATTCCAACAGCTGTAGACGATGTCATGCTGTGGCGGCCCAAGAGAAACACATTTAGGTCGTTGTTTTCCCCCTTTTCTTGACTGCTTATATTCTGCCGCACTTGTATGTGCCTGAAAAGTCAAGAAGAGGATGGATTCTCATGGGCACAAATGTTTTCTGGTCTCAGTGTTATTTTCAACTGAAGTGGAACTTAGTTGAGGGTGACTTCTATAAATAGTGCTCTTTTTAAGAATCATAGAGTGTCTTTTCTCAAGTTATCATCCTCTCCACAGAGCTGTTTTCCAGTGGCTTTAGCCCCTATTATTCTGGCACATTCCCATCCCTCTCATCCTTCTCCCTGTCCGTTCGCTGCATGATGACTTCATTACCTTGGAGATACAGGGATACCAGCAATAATTATTCACAAAAAATATGCACCCTGCAAATTAATGGGGAGGCATTATGCATACTGCTCTATCCCAGTAATGTATTTGAAGGTATTTTTAACATGAGGTAACACCGGCACACAGGTTAGGACCTGCAACTCATTATTCATATTCAGCACTATTTCACCCAAGGTTAAATGTGGGTATAAAAGAACAAAGTGGTAATAATGGTGTCACTACAAGGGATATATGTTAATGCACACTGCTCATTTCAGTCAGAATCCCCACTTATATACAGCACTTTCAGGCAAACACTCAGCCTTTGGTTAGTAAATTCTCTTTGTTATTTAGCGGGGCTTTGGCATAAGCAATTTGCTATTCAGTGTAGTGCTTAAAACTAAACATAAATCATTTTAGACAATTTTATCATATGTGAGCAACCATTAACCTCTACCACTCCACCTCTCATTATAGTAAACATATTTTTGCCTTTTTTAGGGGGTCACATAGAAGTGGTACCCATCATCTGAAAGCTAGGGGAACCTAAAGATTGATTTGAGATGCAGCTCAAGTTTCCCTAGTCATAAATCTGTAATAAACATTGTGTTTTATTTCAGTGCTATTCAAATATTAAAATGTCAGAGTGAATGCAGGTTCAGTGCATTGGAATGAACTATACTTGTATGTAACTACTTTTGACCACTGAAAAAATGATAAGAAATGGTCCAGAATTCCCTCCAAAACACCACATTAATGATGATTTGGTATCAGGAACTTTTGACATTTAGAGATGTCTGTAAGAATCACATTTTATGGCAATTGGATGGCACTTCTCTTTTGGAACCTCCTTGTTGCCAATATACCCTGAAAAGCCATACATCTTCTGAATGCTCTAGCACAATATATCATTGTATACAGTGAGGCCAAGTTTCAAAGAAAGGTTTCACTACAATTAAATGGCTAGTATAGGGACTAACATCATTTAAAATGAATATAATTGAGCTGGTGGAATCCATAACAGTCTCAGCATTCCAGTTATACTCAATTCATGCAATTCCAATAATGCACAACAGTTTGCAGAAATAATTAAATCCACTAGACAGAAGTAACACTTTTATACTGCAATAATACAAGAAATTGGCATGTTTTGCCCAAAGCTGCATGGGATTAGTGTAAAGTGTTCATGTGTGTAGGTTGCTATCCTCGTTGGTATCTATAGAACCCATTTTCATTCAGATGCCTTGGGGTAGGAGGTCAAAGGACTAATTTGAAAATTCCCATGCCAGCTTTTAAAACACCAAAATGTAGCCACATTTTGCATTCTAGTTCTGTCTGATACCATTACCTTTACTCTAGCTTTACATCTGAGCCCACTAAAGCCTCGGAATGGCAGTAATGTTGGCTGCGGACACTGACGGCTGTAGGGAGTGGAGGAAGTTAATCTGTATGTTGTTTTGTAGTCTGTACTCTATTGAATGTAGCATACCACACCACATGTGTGCTGCTTTACAGTCTGTAGTTGACCACGGGTCTGTTCTTTTAATTGGGAACAGCTGTGACACCTGCTGTCAACCTCCAGAGATTTAGTTGTAGCTATTCAGTCATCTGTTGGGTGAATATGGCAGCAGTGGGGAAAAAGCTGTGGAAAGGCTGGCCTACAGATAGAGAGACAGAGAGAAAGAAATTGAGACACAGGGAGTCAGATAGAGTCAGAGGAAGCTCAGGACAGAAGGTTGTGGTTGTGACATGTTAATTGCTCTTCTGCAGCCAGGTGCAGGAGAGAGTTGTCATCCTGTAGGGTTTGAAACTGCCTGGGAGTCATATCTCCACTCTTCTTCATTCACACCTGAAGGGTAGCACTGACACAAACAAACACACGTCTATACACACACAAGCACTGCCGGCAGTAGCATAACAACATCTGATGTTTATCATCCCAAAGGGCATCACGTCATATCGCCAGTCCAGCTCACTCCAACTGATTGCAACAAACTCGCTAACTGAGATGTACTTGCAGCCTCGCCTTTTCAAGCCACTGTCCATTTATAGACCTTTTCAAACAGCAGGCACACCTTTACAGATATCCGTGTAGGCTGTCTGTCTTCCAAAAACTACTTGCTTCCATGGTGGTACCTTCTGATTTTCCAAGAAATAACAGTGTGGAGATTCTTGTACTGAATGTCTCTGACTTTTTAAAGCATTGAGAGTGGTTATTAGATCATATTTCTAATGACTGCTTTCATAGAGTACAAGCCTCTGGGCTGTGTAAGTAAGGCATTGCCACAGAGATCCAGCAAGGCAACAGCAGAGGAGTCACACTGTGAGGACTAGCTTACTAAAGGTCAGACTGTCAGCGCAGGGCAGCCTCTCTAATCTCCCCTGACCTGACCTTCAATAGCGCAACATTATCTCCATTAGTGTCTACAAAAGCTACTTCTTTATGCGCACAAGTCCATATTTATATGTGTGTATATTTGTGTGTACAGCTGATACTGCTCATATGCTTGTGTGTGTCTGTGTGAGAGCCTTGCAGAATTTCCCAGCTTGCATCTGGCTTCTTGCCCAGCAGTGGGGACAAAGGCTCTGACAACCTAGGCAATGGCAGCCAAAGGTAATAGCCAAGGGTAACTACATGAGTGCTGGAGTCACAGAGGCCATTCAGTGACCAGGCAAAAAGCAAGTGCAGAAGAGCCTGTGAGTGCTCACTAAAAAACTGCATTGGGCTGCACATGGCTGCTTCTTGTTGAGAGGACCTTTAATTGGTTTAGGACCCATGTCATCACCACTTAGGCTTGGTTTAAGATGTGCCTCCACAACCCAATAGTCACGCACACTAAGTGGAGAGGTGGTAAGGACCTATCCTGGATTATGAACAGGTTTAAATGGAAGATCGTTTCATATAATGAGGTATAGCTGGTCTCTGGAGAGATCTCCACAGTAGATGGCACAGTTTTTATGACTGCTTTTCGTGCTTGGCATTCAGGCTCTAATGGCCTTATTCCCAATGAGCTCTCAATAAGGCAAAGGCAGTCAAGGATGTTTCCCCTCTCTAAAACCCATAGTAGTCATTCAGTCTTCTTTATCTCTCTCTATCTCCTCTCTCTTGTATGCAATGCCTTTTTCTAGTAGAGCTAAAAGGCATTGTCAGTAACCTGACTTTTTTCTTCTAATGTTAATGAGATACAAAGTGTGAAAGGAACCGTTCAGTCACACACTTCATCATTGCTTGTTGAGCCAGTCGGAGTCAGTTAGAGAACTCTACAGGTTTAAAAAAAAAAAAACTGACCTAATAACGACTGATTTCCACTCTTAAACAGCTCAGCCTCCTCGGTAAACACTTCATGGTGTGAGCACCCCGTTGTAAAACCTTGTCAGAGTCATTAGTCAAACCGACACCCAACTGAGTTAAAAAGGTGGAGGAGGCAAAGTTGTTGGTTTTTTCTTTTTTTCAAACCAAAAGACTAAGACTGCATTTTACCTGCACAGATAATGAAAATTGGCAAGAGCAAAGCTGATATCAAATTAGAAAAATGCGGAAGAGTTAAGACAATGTTGGTTTGGGGTTTAGAGATAGCGATGGGAGGAGTGTGGGGGTTCAAAGCTCTTTCCCTATCGGGAGCCGAATTTTTGCCCCAGGCGATGCCGTCGGCAAAAGAAAGTTCAAGAGGTGTGGAAAAAAAAGGAGAGGAGTAGTCTTGAAAAAAGGCTTTCTTA
Source organism: Argyrosomus regius (assembly GCA_946959425.1). Classification (NCBI taxonomy): domain Eukaryota; kingdom Metazoa; phylum Chordata; class Actinopteri; family Sciaenidae; genus Argyrosomus; species Argyrosomus regius. The sequence continues at coordinate 20,189,225 of OX336889.1, read as the reverse complement.
AGGCTTCACAGTCTAGTAACCAAGATGCTGAGTTGGATGTGGCGAAGTGCCCCGGAGGAGGCTAGGGGCACTGAGAGACAGTAACCTGAGATGAGAGGTACCTGAGCCTGAGCATCAAACCACTCCTATGATCCATTAAAGACCATGGTTTGTGTGTTCGCTCAGTGATTACCCAGCAATGGCCGATAGAAGTGATCTCAAACTCTGGTTAGGCTGGGCTTGCTGGTGGTGACAGACACCAATCAAGCAAAGTGAATTTAGGTTGTGTGTCTTAGTTGAACTTTTAACAAAAGTGCTTTTGTAATGAAAAAGTTCTTGCCGGGTATGAAAATGTATTATGGTTTATGGATTAAAACTGTTCCTTTTTATTTGCAAAGAGGAAGATTTATAGTATCTGTTGAAGGCAGACCATTCCATTAAAAATATGTTTGACTGAGGTAAAGGGCCTTATACTTGGAGGAAAAAAAGCTTCTCTTGAGTCAGGCGTATTTATTTCCATTTAAGCAAAGTAGTTTGATAAACAGCTCTTTAAACAAGTGGATCTGTTTAGAATATTATGTGATTCCAAAGAGGAAATGCTGAAAGTAAAAGGGAGCATTTTCAATTAGTTTTCAGGCTTTTTGCCCAAAGAGTTTCTGGCAAACCCTTTTTTATCATTACCCTCCCATTTATATTACTGCCTTAAGTCCCCTAAATCCTACGACTACTGTGTCTCGCACAGCTGTGCACTTTTATGGCATTTGCTAATGTACTGTAAATGACATAAAATATGACAAGCTTAGTTTTCTGCCAGCTCTTGCTTTTATATCATTTTTTACACCATTTTGAATTCCCATTTATTTATTTGAAGGCAGGTGTGATTTTATGTCCTCTCCATGGCTGTAAAGTGCTACTTTGAAATGCAAATGAAGCTTTGATTGAGAGATTTTCATGGAAAGGGCGTTGTGTACGAGTTGACGAGTGTGAAAGAAAGTCCAAGGGGAGATGTTTTGTGGTCCCATTCAGGGCTTGGTGATGTATTGCTGAAGAACCTCATAGACTGGTAGAGGACGCTCTAGGACATGTTGTTGAGCTCCTAACTCAAGAGCCATCCATGAAGTACAGACTTTGCAGACAATCATCCAGCCTGGTGTTCTCACTGCAAACCACACACCTCATATAAAAGCTGAATTCCCATTCCAACCACACTACAGCTTTCGACGCTTTTTCTCTACTTTAAAGACTTTGCCTACAGCTTTCTGGAAATAATGTTTTTGTCCATTTAAGGCTAGATTTCAAAGAAAGGCTTTGGGAAACCAAATGAAATTACGGGATAGAGTGTCTGCTTATTGCCTTATATGCACTTAAAGGTAGAGTGTATACTTGAAAGGTAATGGCTTTCTGCAGTCAAGTATTATGGTGGCTCCCACACTGAAATGGATCTCTTTACTCCTGTCTTGACAGAGTCCTCTTAGTGAAGGTGTGGCATAATGTAGTTCCGACTCAGGCCTCTTATCTCATGTCAGTGGTATCCTGCACACCTTGATAAAGCCTCCTTTCCTTGTCTTGTAACAACATTCCACTCTGTCTGACAGGTACTGTAGCTAGCAGGAGCCTGCCTCTCATCTCTCTCCACACACACACACACAAACGCCTTTTTCCACTTTTCCAAAAAGCTTTTTTCACTAATGTAACAGACAGCGCTTGCTGCAATGGACATGCATTTGGTTAAATCCAAAGTGTATCACGCTCATCCTCATCACCTGCGTTTATATGTAGAGCCGCTGACAGCTTACAACCTGCTAACCAGACAGAGGTTAAGTTAAACACTCTCTAATGGAACAGTGGAGGCTGTCATTAGAGCCCTGTTATTGTTAGAGAGTGGCAACAGTGATCGATCAGAAAATCAAACATGAGATGGGTTACTGTCGGCAGAGTTGTTTTGGGATTTGAGAGAGGCAGGCATGACACACGTACAAGGGGAAAATGTGGATGCCGAGGTACAACATTTGAGCCTTTCCTTTGAAGCAGCTCCCTTTGAAAATAATACAAAAGATCAGTATCCTTTATGAGTTGTTAACTCATACTTTCAGTAAGCTGTCTTATTGCGTGGTGGCATCTGTGACACTTGCAGCCTGTTATTTCTTTTTTTCAATTAGGCAGCACATATGACAAATTTGTGAGAGCTTTGAGCTAAGAGATTTGTTTAGAGTCTGAATAAGTGTGGTAGCATGTCTATGGGTTAACACCACCTAAAAATGGTGTTAGGCAGATAAAGGCAGTCATCCTAGAACTCCACATGTACTCTAATTTAATGCCACATTTACAAGATGAAATAAATTAAGAAATCAAGACTGTAATCGACACAAAAAAACAGTATTTCCATTCCATATAATACAACACAGAATCACTTGACAAAAGAAAAGGCACGGCATCATTACTGCAACATTTATGAGCATTTATGCTAAAGGCAGAATGCCTGTGCACCCTGTAATGGCCATGGCTGAGCTGCTGACGTTGTGATTTAACCTGGCACTTTGGCAGTGGCGAGCCGCTCCTCCAAATCAAGGCTAAGTGGCGGATTCATCAGTGCCCTGTCGAGATAAAACACTCGCCCGGTGGTGACACGGAGATGAGGCCCTGATTGGGACAAATACATCTCCCTCTGGTGTCAGCTCTCATTCACCGGTCTGAGCGCAGGCTGAAAGAAAGACAAATGTTTTGATTAGGGGTCTCTTTCAATGTCACAGCAGCCAGTGAAGAAGAATGAGATGAGGCTGTCTCCAAGGGAAGCAAATAGTTGAAGACGACGAGAGGAAAATGGATGTCTCCACTGTCTGGAGGGTGTCGAATGGGGATTTTATGAGTCACAGAGAGCTCAGTGAGTGAGAGCATCTCTTTTAATGAGACCACATTCCTTCTTCCGGAAGACCATTTCAGTTTCTGCTTGGCAATTGTTAAAATTCAGGATATAATAACATTTTTTACAAAAAAACTGCAACATCATTATGTTAGTAATTCTTAGTAATAGGCGGGGATTATGGCTTTGTCTACAGCGCAGTTAGAAAGTTTCCAGAAAAACAATGTTTGGAAATATATAATATAGTAAAATACAGTTACCAATAAGCACCGCCATGCTATCATTAACACATTGCTTATCCGCTCATCCTTATAGTGTTTTTTTATCATTACCATGGAATTTGATTGTGAGCTAAGCCACATGAGGCTATGTTGATATATTTCATCGCAGATAATTATAAGACCATTAATCACTGGAAGTGGATAATTATAAATCCATCCCAACTGAAGACATGTGAGCATTAACTACTATGTCCCTTGAGAAATGGGAGTAGCAGGGCTCTCATCCTTCTTTCTGTATCATTCTACCATCCTTTCTAACCTAATCCACTAAAGTCAACGGGAAATGGGAAATGTTGTTTGATATTGAATTAAGCTTCTCAGAGGGGAATTTGTATTCTTGAAAAAAGTTTGACAGTTTCTTCCACTTCTAAAGTGTCTGTTTTTCTGTCAGTCTGTCTGTCTGTCTATCTGGTCTTTTGCACTTACATCATTTGGATCAACAACTCACTGTGCCTATATTTCTCCCCACATCTCACACAGTCGTGCTGTACCTTTGTTCATCCGCATGCCAGCAACAATGCAGACTTAACACGCTGTGTTATGTCGCCGAATATTTCCTCATAAAGAACAAAATGGTGATGCCTGTGTTCTGCAGCTCATGGTGAATAGACCGAGAGATGAAATACAACTCGGCTTCAGAAAAACCTTGACTGATATGACATGAAATGCTGAAAACAGTAAATAACTCAGTCAGAAGCTTATCTTGGACAAACTGTTTCTGAGAGTGTGGCTTACTTAAGGAGCTTCTTCCCCCACAGATCACAACACAATTTATGTACTGTATTTCTGTTTAGAATAAATAAATAATTAAGAGAATTGATCAAATATGTACTGCACATTAATCAGAAAACGTGGGTTTTTATCCCAAATGGCTACAAATCTAATCTGAATTACCGCCACAGATGTCTTTAAAGCATGAAAACTTGTTAGCAACTTGTTAAAACCTTTCTCTGAATTGGACACCTTTTTTAAACCTTCCTGACACACAGATACATCCCATTTGGCTTTATTTTCCAAGGGCTTTGATCTATCTCTTGATTTAATCTCACTCAAAGAGACAAAAAAAATGCTCCAAGTCTTGAAAGTCAAGGTACACTTTTATCTTGTCAGCCCTACAAAATATGAGTTATGGCTGGACAAAAGGCAGCTTAATGTGGCTTTCTGTGCTTGTGACATATCATGTAATAGAAAAATGGGACTCTCCCTCAAAATATATGATATGCCCTATTGGACTAAGGCCCTCTCTACACCGCATCCATCAAATCAGCCACCTGAGTCTGTTTCAAATGCTCATCATTCCTTAATGAACATGATCAATCCCAATGTAGGCTCACTTTTAACACCCTTCAAGGTCCCTCCCCTGAACAAACATAATATTCCCTTTGCAAATCATCAAGTTGTCTTGACATCCATAGACTCAGTAAACACTCAAGTGTTCGTGTGTCAGCAAAGAGACAATAACAAGGCTGGCCTTGAGCTCTGCAAACAAACATTTAAATGAATACTCCAGTGACAGAGAGCACTGAAGAGGCAGGAGGCGATGAAGTGGTGAAAGTTGACAAAGAGAGGATGTAATGATGGAGCAGAGAAACAGAAGGGACCCTTCCTATTCAATCAGGCCCCATCTGAACTCCCAAACTTCTTCTCCTCTCCATCTCCCACCTTAATTTGCATCTCTTTTATGTCCCCGCTTCCCATTATGCAAACGTGGACGCTAAAAAAGTAGTGCAGTTTGCAAAGCGAGTCGCTCCATTTCCCCCACACTTTTTTTTTTTAATCAATACCAGCCAGGGGAGGAGGGTTATGTGGTGTTCAGTCGCATTTATGCTAACTAGAATATTTGAACCATTCTCTTTGAACTGTAGTTACCTTGGAAACCAACCCACAGGAGTTGCTGCTTTATAACAGTAATTACAATCAGTGGTCAGACTGGGTCTTGTGTTTCCAGAACAAAGCATACATATGTCCAGTAAGTAGACTACTTTGTGTGTATTGTTTCGATTTCAAACTACTTGCACTGCTTAGAGGCTGGCAACCTTGAAGACCTTTCCACTTCATTAAAGCACTTTCTCTCTTTATCCATCATATGAGATGTTAAAACAGATTTGTTTGTTTACTGCTCAGGATTGTGGAGGAGGGTAAGAATCCATTCCACAGCTCATGATGCCTTGATGACCTTTGGACCCGACTGTATGCGAACTGCCAGAAAAGATGGAGCCCAGAGAGATTTAATAAACCGTTTGTGGCCCCTGATACTCCAGTTTCTGATGTCCATGAAATCTCACTTCTTCTGGCCGTGTAGCTGATGATAAAGCGAGTGCCTGCAAGGCCTTCCCGCTGTTGCCATTTGTAATTTTTAGAAGTCATCATCGGAGGCGATCCGTCTTGATTATGCCTTGGCAACTGTCATGCTCCACTAATGCACAGTGTGAGAGAGGGCATAAATACAACATCTTCCGGCAGCATTGATGTTTATCTTCCCTGCTTCATGAATTTGCATTCCCACAGACAAATTTTACTCATAATGGCAGCCATCACAGCAAAGATAGGCTTGGCGTATTATCAGTCTGCACACAGTGTTTGTTTTAGAAGTGGACAGGCAGGGGGGAAAAAAAGGCTTGAATATTCTGATGAAGAAGACAGATTGATAGGAATGCATGCCTCCTCTAATGGGCTTGATAGAGCTTTATGAAATATTCATTATTGGTAACTATTGTTGTAACGTTGCCAGCTGCATCTGAGGGATTACATTTTTGTATTAATGAAGTAGCCCAAAAAGAACAACAAAAGCGGCTCCAAGAAATGGGGCATTGCATTTTGTGTTGAAACCTTGGTGAAAGCAGGCTGCAAAATGTCTAAAATTCCAGCATCTGACTAGAAATTCCAGTTATTGCAAAGAATACCACATAGCATCCAGAGCAGCTCCACAATGAATACTATGGCAAATATCTGAGGCCCTGTTATTCTTGTTGTTCCTTCTTGTTCCAAAGGTACACATTTCTTCATGGTCTGATGAAATTTCCACATTGAAGACAATTTATGTCAGAGTGACTTGAGTTTATGAAAGGTATTGTACTTCAACCATCCTCAGTGCTTGTCTTTGCCTGTAGACTTTCTTTTGTCGCAACTACATGCTGTTTATGGAGTTCACTGGTTTATTTCAGCAAGGTGAGCTAAGATAAGTCTTAGTACCTGCACGCGTTTAGACTTAACATTGAGATTAGTGTGTTGCAACATGTGTGTATGAAGTGTGACTGGCTCTATGAGTCAGGCATCTTTATTTACTGTGAACTGAACATGTGTTATTAAAAAAAATTCAATTTATGAGTTTAATAAGTTCAAAGTCTAAAATATCAACAAAGCAACAGTCTAATTGCCTTATTAAACTCTTGCAGACAGTAAATCAATCAGAACTAATCAGAATTATTGGGTGACTTATGCAGTGACCCATTGCTTCTGAATTTATATTGTAAATAAATTAGCTTTTTAAATGTAGTTGATCGAAGTGTGACTGTCAGTGGTAATTAGTTGGCTGTTTTCCTGCCATGTTTCTGTCGCACATTTGCAGTAATGTTTTAACACCTCTGAAATTGCCCCTGCTTCTCTTTTTTTTTTTCAAATTTGTCAAAATACTTTTTCAGATGTTTTACAGAATGCATTTATCACCATTCTGAAATAGACTTTTACAAATATAGATATATTATACAACCACAAGCAAGATAGAAGTAATTATTTTGTGGCTTCTATCCACTAAGATGGATTAATGAATTTCTCAACAGCATACTTCACTGACATTGTCAACTTAATGATTATGCAGCAGATAATTAAAGTGCACAAATCAAGGCTGTTAGCAGTGGTATTGAGATACTTTACTTAGGCAAAAGTACAAGTACTAATACTACACAGAGAAAATACTCATTACAAGTAAAAATCCTGCGCAAACCTCAAATAAAAGTACAAAAGTGTTACCAACAAAATGTATTATAAGTATTAAAAGTAAAAGTATTCATTGTGCTGTGAAATGATCTGTCAGTGTTTGACTCATTGACTTAATGTTTATGGATAGATATTAGTACTGCATTTGTGTGTATGTTGCATTTTACTGTTGTAGATGTTTAAGATTGAACTACTTCATACACTGTTGGCTCGTTTAATATACAGCAATGCACCATATTCTATAAGTTCATCATAAGTTTGAAGCATCTCTTTCCTCTGAGAGTCAGTCAACTTTATGAACTCAGAAAAACAAACCATGTTTTCAGTGACAATGGAATTTCCAGTTAATCCAAGAGGGTTATTAAATAGTTTATTCAGCTTAAGACGTTTTCTCATCTCATAAAGGAACACTTAATCCTTTGGTTTATTACAAACATTCAAAATTAACACATTTGGAGATACATGGTTTTCATTGGACAGGATGAGTATGAAAAGCTGTCAGACAAATGCAGTGGAGTACAAATGACAGTATGAAGTGCATTAAATGGAAACACTCAAGTACAGTAAGCTCCAAGTACCTCACATTTGTACATAAGTATAATACTTGAGTAAATGTACTTGGTTACATTCCACCACTGCTATTAGAGCAATGATGAGAGTGAGAGAACGCATGCAGGGCCTGTGGGCTTATGACTAATCAGTGTCTGGTGACGAAGGGAAAGAATGTGCATCGCTGCCTCAGAGGAGTAGGAGGTCTGTTGAGGAGATGGGGAGGGTGTGCATCACAAGAGGCGAGTTTAATTTGTGAGAGATGGAGATTTAGATCTGCATTGCAGGAGATTTTGTTTATATAGAACTGCAGGCCAGAATTAAAGACACCACTGGAGTCTTTTACAAGCATTAAATAATAATCTACAGAGCTTTGGATTGGCTAGAGAAAAGAAGAAAGTCTGGTCATAGAAAATGTACATACATTTTATTTCGCTCACGTCCTGATGGTCATTGCAGTAGGATCTATGACAATATTTTCATTTAGTTTCTAAATTCACACCGTTATGAACAGCACCTAGCACCTGTCACCTATGGCAACGCTACCAGTGGATTAGATGATGATAAGAATAAACCTCAGTCCCCCTCACTGATTCTTCTATTTATATACCACTGAAAACTAACAGCACCGATGTCATGAAAAAAGAAACTGTGGTCATTGGCTACCAAACTACAACACATGTAACTAACCCACCCACTCCTCCATATCCTGAACGCTTCCTGTGCTTCTAAATTGCTGGTATAAAATACCCAGGCCAGAGGGGTAATAGTTTTTGATAATGATCCCGGACTAAGCTTTGGAGCTGTGTGGCCACATGCCGCACAGAAAGCATGCTGATTATTTCTCTGAAGTGGGCTGGATGTGTGTCCGTAACGGTAATTTCCAGGCCTGATTGGCAAAGAGCGATGAAATTGGGGGCAGTTAGCACTGAGGGGAAAATAGTGCTGGAGTGTGTGGAAATGCAGAAGCTGTCCAATGGTAAACAAATTATCTGAAGTGAAATGACAACATTAGGCGATGCAAAGTGCCGGTCCACATTATGAATATGGCTCTGTAGACAGTCTTTAACTACCTGCTTTTTTTTTTTCCACCATTTGAAATAACTGGACAGTCTTTATCAAACATCTCTAGTCTCACCTTTATAAATGCAGGGCCTTCAATGATTTGATGCACACGGACATATCCAGTCAGGAGTAATGCAGACACATTTTCAAGGGGATTCACTACAGTCAATTACTTACTGGAATATAAAAATGATTTTTTTAAAAAACATGTGGCTATAGAAATGAGGAGTTCTTTGTGTGTTTGAATGTGGATAATTACAGCACAAGCTTTGAAATCCTTTATTTCTGTGCAATAACCTGAGCTTTGCTGACAGATTGAATTTATGATGACTGCCATGTAAAGTCTGAACCACCAGAAGTGTGTGTTAAGTTTATGTGCATTGTAACCTCATGCTAGAAGATGTAGGCTTTGTGGGTTGTGTGAGGAACCCCTTCTTATCCTTGCGGATGCAGTTGCACTTTGGCCATGGTTGAAATACACTTGTCTATATCACGAATGGACTTCAGTTATGCTAATATAGCTGTAGTGTGGCTGTTAGATATTAGATGGTTACGTTCTTATAAAACAAGTACAATGCTTGATTCAGTAAATCTGAAGTCATAAAGTAAAAAGTCACTAATCTTCCCATACAATAGCCTATATGAAAATAAAACAAAGTAGTTAACATTTTTCAGGTTCTATTCATAGTACATACTTTGTGAGTGAGAAAACCCACAAGCCTGTCTGTTGTTTCTAGCGACAGCCAAAAGGTGTCTGTTTAAACTCTCTGTGCCCACACATTTACACAACCTAACCCCTAAAGTCAAGGCCCATTTGTCTCACAGCAAATTGTCTAGACTGTTTTTTTTTTTCATTTTATTATTTATGTTTTACTAAGCTCTCTAGTAAATCCCATTAGGATGCTTAATAAAGCGTTATTAACGTGGATCTCCAGCTCAGTAGGCACCTGAATACACAATCACCCACCTCCTCTCATATTAATGTCAGTGGTAAAGTCTAAAGTGATGTACTTAATTCTTCATTGTGCATTTTAGTTATGAAATTTTTTTTCCCAAATAAGTGAGAGGACAGGGTGTGCCTTTCACACCGTTGTGCCGTGCCTGGCGGAGAATAAAGAAGAGGTAGATTAGGGAGCGGCCCGTCTTTTGCCAACCCCACGATGCACAGTGAAGGATAAATCTGGCAGATGTGACAGAGATTTATTCAGTGCGGAGGGGATGGATGAATGAATGTAGCCACCTTGATGTAAGCCCCAGCCCTCTCAAACACATCACCTCATTTCTGTCTCTACTGCTGTGTCCCCATGAAGACACATTTGTTGCAAGACTCAGCCAGGCTTTAAATTGAATGAAGGAGGTCACTTTTTAACTGCTCAAGTGACAAGTACAAGCTGGTGTCAGTGAAGTCTTTGATTCTTTCCATCACCGGTGTATTTTAATGGCCCTGCTAGGACATCAGTCTTGGAATGGCAACAGAGTACAAAGTTTTGTGGAAATGCGCTCATAGAATACTTGTTTAATATAATACAGAGGTAGAACCTGGCTTTAAGTGATGTTCAAAACAGGCACATCTAAAGTCACATTGAAGGCTAGAAACTTTGGCAGCATTGAACCATGCGTTCTTCGCTGGCAGCCCCCCTTCTTTAAGAACAGTCTTGGTGTGCTCAATCTGAATTCTAATAGGCTGGTGGTTGTGGCTGTGCAGCGACCTTGCTACTTGTAGCAGCCATGATTCTTGCTGTTTGGTCTGAGGGTCTTTAAAGGACCAGTGTATAGGATTTAAGGGCATGTGTTCAGTTTCAGATTGCAACCCCCCCCTTGCCTCACAGTCTCCTTCCTAGCGTAGAAACTACGGTGGCTGCGAAACACCCTAGTCAGTGTTCAATTAGTTCGTACAGGACTGCTGCAGAAAAATGGCAGTCTTAACATGACGAACTCCATGTAAGACGACCCAGAGCATATGCAGATAGGTCTCATTCTAAGTTGATGAAAACATATTGATTCTCTCAAACATAGTTAGTACCAATAACATAATAATAGTACATTACATATCTGCCATGATCTGTGAATAGAGCTCCATAAATCTGACACATTGGACCTATAAAGGGATATTTTTTATAGTATTATACTTCCACAAGGTCAGGGGCTAACATTTAGAACCAGAAACACTGGATACTACTATACACATAATTTAACATCATTTAATGTCTTATAACCTCCATGCCTCCAGTTTGAAACACATTTTATTTAAGAATTGTAAGTCTCTGAGCTCAAGCAGATTACATCATTGGGGTTATTTTTTAGACCTTGGAAAGCTCCTTCCAGAGCCACAGAAGGCGTTACGCAACAGCCTTTGCAAAGTAATACTTCCCATCGAGTACACTGATCTGATGTTCAAAATCAGCGGAGTGCCCCTTTTAAGTCATGCAGCTCAAGTACAAGTAATGCTGCACATGAGTGCATTCGTGTGAGAGATGTGATTCGGTTGAGCACAGCTAATTAATATTTTTGAGGGAGCTGTTTGAGAAGACAAATATTTGTTTACGACAGTTTCAGGGCAAAGTGTGACACAGAATTAGCGTGAAGTCCTACTGCATATTGCACGCGTTAATCTGTCACTGTGCAGACAAACCAACAGCAACCAACAACAGTATAAAACAGCTGAGATCGGATGCTTTAATCAAGCTCATACTATGCTGCTCCGCCTGGAGAGCACCATGAAGGGTAGTCTATCTTTTTTTTTTTTACTTGATGACCCGTGATTCACAGGGGAGGATCCAGAGAAGAAGGACAGGAGTTAAGATATAGGTGGGCGTTACGCAGGCATGTGTGCTGCCAACAAAGAGATCCCTCCAATGTTAAATCAATTACAGCACATGCTGAACTCTTCGATAATATCAGTCAGGACTGAGCAGATACAAGATTCTCTGGCGTTTACATTGTTTTTTCCGGAACATGCCAAAAGATCTGTTGAAGTGCTGTCTATATGATGCCGCTCTGCTGACTGGGTAGCAGAGTAGCTACAGCTGAGATAAGCTCCTCACTTGGGAACACAGTCAGGGCTGAACAAAGCTGTCTGTGTTTGAAGGGCAACACATACGGCGAGATAAAGTCTCATCTAGCCTGCATCACCCACAATATACAAGGGTCTGGTTAGCCAGAGAAAGCTGTTGAGTTTCAGGATGATGAAGAGCCCATTATATGCTTTGAGGTACAGCACATTATTTTCTTTCCTGATGGTTTAGTAATAGATCTATATTAAAATGAGGCAATGCACACAGTTGTGTATTTCTGTCTGTGTGACAGTGTGCACGGGGAAGAGAGTGCATGAATCAATATGAAAACTTCTGCTTACATTTTTAACAAGCTATCCATCACGTGGCATTCCATTCAAGGCTGAAAAATGACTTGTGGGGATTCTAATGGCATTTTCCAACTAAATTAAAATCAGTTTCTTGTATGACAACAATCTTTTCTCTGATGTGGTTTGAAATCATACAACAAAGCGAATCAATTTCCTCCTCTGCAATAGGATAAGTAATTTCCTTTGAATATAAAATCACTGCGTCTGAAACACTGCAGCAGATGACTGCAATGTGATACCAAGATGTTGTAAGATGAAAACACGCTTTCCCGTTCTTTGCTGTCTTTGCACTGCTTATTATTGTAATTCACTACATGTTATTCTCGGGTTTTCATTTGCATACTATTAAGTTAAAATAATGTGTGCGTGAGCCCATTTCAGCACAACCTGGAGTACATGCTTCTGTTTGTGTTTGTGGCTGTGCATGTGTTATGACACATACAAAAGAGAAAGAAGGATATTAAGTTGTTCAAGGCAGAGGTAGACGTTCTGATGCAAGCGATTGAACTTGGAAGTTTGAGAATAAGAAACAGTCGTGAACAAAACTGTCTGAGGAAAGTGTGCGAGAGGAAGCGACACTTTGAAACCTTTGCTGCAGTCTGTGCTCCCAAATCAGACTGTCTCTTTGTCTGTGTGTGTGTCTGTGCGTGCGTGTGTGCGTGTGCGTGTGTGTGTGTGTGTGTGTGTGTGTGTGTGTAGGCTGACTGCCAGTGTTTCTAACTACACATCAGTACCACTCTGCACCCTCCACTCTGATCCACAATACTAACCCCCCTCTCCACAGCCACCGTACCTCTCCCCATTAACACAACCTCTGCCTCTAATGGAGTTCACTGCACACCACTTTCCGCCTGAACACGCCGTAGAGGAGTGCAGCTAATAGCAGTTGCACAGTTGGAATACATGGGTGTGAGCTCGAGTTAATGTATGCCACTAGAGCAGTGTTGGCAGACAAGATCGTGTTATCTGCTGCGGTGTGTACGAGCCCAGCCCATCTGTACGGTGACATCCTTCATAAATGAACCAAGCTGAGCTGTGACGGCTGTCTCTTAGCCTGTGCTTGAGTCGTTGCGCTGCGCTGACATCTCTGATGCGTGTACAGTATCTTGTCTCCTATCATGAATTGTAAAAGAATGTGCCACATTTGTATATCACCCTTTAAGGTTCTTTCAACGTTACTTTGACAAGAGGTTTGAGTGAAATTGGTAGAAATGGGCATATGGCGTGCTTCTCTTAATTTTCCCTTCAATCGGCACAGGTGTTTGTAAAACCACACGTATTCCCCTCTTTTATCTTTGAATTTCAAATGCCCTCCTACTGTTTTATATCAAAATAATATGATTTAAACAGGTCAGATGTAACCCTTCCTTTCTTCTTTTTTTCTCTTAAGGGGCGGAGGCCATGTTTTCCCAGCAGCCACAGGACCTGGTGGTGGTGGCGGGCCAGCCTGTGACGTTACCATGCACTATACCCGGTTACCATGGCGTTGTCCTGTGGATCAAAGATGGCTTGGCGCTGGGAGTTGGCAGAGACCTCTCTGGTAACAAACGACATTTATCCCCTTGAGCGTGTCACCCTGGATTTCTCCATCACCCTCAGTTTCCCCTATTAATTAACACCCTCTAATATAACTGTCATATTCAAATGGCTGCTTTTTGTCATCTAAAGCTCCCACTTGTCAACATCCTACCCAGTGCCAAATATATCACTGCACAGACAGATAGCAGAGGGCGCATAATAGTGTGCTACAAAAGAAGTGTTACATTACAAGTGTTACGTGAAACATCAATAATTATATCATTCAATGTGACCGGACAGAATCAAAATTAATTTCAGTCTCAGTGTTGGATGCAGACCTAAATTTCTATTACTTTGTTTTTGGCAGAGAAGCACAAAAATCCAAATGAAATGTGAAATCAATAGTGGCACCGGTCTTCCTCTCGTGCTTCAGTCTGCTAAATGGCTTTTTGAAGAGTAGCTGGCGTCCTCTAATTACACTGCACCTCATGTATAATTGCCTTAATTGTTTAATTTGGAGTAAAAGTGACTACTGCACTGTCATTTAGTAGCCTGTTGTTTCACCATGTATATTCACGACTTTGATGAATTTCAAGGAAACATATCACTCCTCCAAATAAACATTTACAACCTTTTGAAGCACCGGGCTATTGGATGAGGAAATCCATAAAGGCGGAGTACGCCTGCATCATTTACTGAAATGATCGTTAAATTCTTCCAAAACAGAGATCCATTTGAATCTGTGCACCAGCACTGAGTAGCAGGATACATTACTCTATAAGGGCAGAGTTTTTATTTAGAGCTCTCTAAGTTGCCTCACACACCACCTCTGTGTGACCACAGAGAAAGTAATTGCAATTCAAGGCACACGAACAATATATTCAACTGCAGCCACTTTTTTTTTTTTTTTTTTTTTAAACACAATAGTCTCCTGTGATCAGGAACGATTAAATATGTATTTCACGTGAGATTGGGGGTCTTCTACCTTCTGACCTTTAGCAAACACTCTTAGAGGCCTTCCCTGTCGCCGATGTGGTCTGTAATTAAACCTCAGCAGCTGACAGGGCCCCCGTAAAGCCACCCTATTCCCTCTTCAGGTTCTTATCAGGCCCAGGGGAGGCTGAAGGGTTGCAGTAAACAATGGTCCTGCAGTCAGACTCTTCAAGTCTCCTTTGGAGGAGACAGAGAGAGTACTTATGTTTTCCAGAGATCGAATGAGAGGGAAGGAGAGAGAGAGAGAGAGCAGAAGAGAGTGCACAATTTTATTTAGGGTCAGAGTGGAGGAGGGATGTAGAATTTGTTTTATCCTCTTCTATATTTATTGATTTAACAAGACAAGACAATCAAGATGAAATCTTATTTCAGAAATGGCTGAATACAGAGGAAGGAATAGAATGGAGGAAACAGAGAGGGCTATAGTAGATCAACCTTTAACACCACATCTATGAATTGTTGTGAACAGTCATGGGCAAGATGCAGTAATCCTAACCTTGCCTTTCTTGTCCCTATTACTTGGCTGTATATTCGGTATGTAGAGTTGGAGTGATCTTTAAACTGCTTAAAAAATGTGCATGGTTTTGTGTGATCAGGAATAGCTGCCTGCCTCAAGAAGATAGGTAGAATCAACAGTATGATACAGACAGGGGCTGAGTGTCTTCTATTGAAAGGGATGACACTTTTTCAAAATAAAGTGCTCCACAGCTGTCCTTTTTATCGCTCCTGCCTACATAAACAAGCAATGCATGTGGCAGTAAAAGAGTGATGGTACATCCACTGCAAGATGTACACAATGAAAGGGAAAAGTGGCAGCTGTATACAAGTGCGACGAATCAAATGTTGCATGGAACATTTCAATAATATAGGTCTGCTCGGCTATTCATAGAAAGAAGCTGCGTCGGCAACGTTGTGCTCCGCCTGGGACCTGTTTCCATTCACAGGAGCAGTGATTAAACTGAGAGAACTCTTTCACCATTCAGCGCAAGAAATCACAGCACAAAAGCCAATGATTCCTATCTGTCCCTGAATTTCCTATTCATTCCCTTTTGTGTCATGCTTTTCCACTCTAATTAAAGAAAAGTAAAGTAGCCCCACAACCACTCACATACCAATCAAAGTCATGAATATGCATGCATGCATGTAGAATGTATCTACGCATGATAATGGCGATGACAGACAAAGAAGCTATAAGTGAATTCTCCTGGTGCACACAAAATGGAGATGGATAGAAATGTGTTTGTATACACTGAGGATATGAGAGAATGAGCTCTTAAGAAGAGAGGCAAAGGTGGAGAGCAGTTGCCAAGCATGTGTCACTCTTGCCTCTCACGAGAGCAAATTAAACACCGGTCGCATGTTCACATCTTCAACTAACCTGTTTCCCCTGGTGGACACACTGTTCTAGGTAAATGCTATAAATGACTAGGCCACGCCTCGAGTGTCTGTATACTTGTATGCACACACACACATGCACGTACACCATTGATCCAGCCTCAAGACAAATCCATTTCCCCCTGATGGATTCATTACTCCTTAATGGGCCTATTTTACATTGTTTGCTTTAGGTAACACATTGTGTCTTTGAAATTCGCCGAGATCTAAGATCAATGGCCCTTTATGCACATGTCGCATGTGCAGAGGTGATCAGTCTTCATGTGTGTCATTACAATTTTTGTCATATTGACAAAATGCATGATCAAGGTGCTTATAGGGTGACAAAAACACATTACAGTATGCTTCTGCTCTTTGGAAATTAGATTATAAAATTCTTATCACTTACTGTCCGCCACAAATGCAAATTACTTTCCTTTTGGATCTAGCTACTGTAATGCACAGAAATGAAACTGGAACAGAGCCATATCCTCACACAGCAAGATTATTCTTAGTTTGCCAGAGGCACAGATGAGGTAATTGGCCAGATCATCCGTTTGTGTAACAGAAATTTACATGGCTTATACCTTGCCACAATTAAGACAAGCAAAACAAAAGTTCATTTGATGTCCGTTCTGTTTCTGGGGGTAGGTGCAATACCATCCCTGACGGGAACTGGAGTCAACTCAAGGTCACATCATTCAGAATGGGCAATGATCATTACCCTTGTGATCCGCATTGGCATTATTGCTTTGAATCTCATCAATGAACATAAAATTGAAGCAAAATGATTCCCTGGGTGACCTTGTGCACATAATGGTATGTCCTCTATTTTAGGCATCATTCTGAGAGTGAACAAGCTTAAAGCTCTTTTTCATGGTTATTAATGATATTAATGGAAGTTTTTAGTTGTGATCAGGTTTCTATTAACCCCATTATGTTTTCAAGCATAAGTCCTGCTTTCCCTCGGTGTAGGACATATTATAGCAAGTAATCAGAAATTCAAAGAAAAGCGACATTTTGTCACCTGTGTGACTGGTTTTCCCACAAAACATATACAGCTTCAATCTTTGCTTATTTTTTAGTTAGCTTGCCTTCCTCTGTTTATTTTACCACCCAGCTCTTATGTTTATGTTTAGGTGTTCTTTTGTCCTCCGTCCTCCCACTGTATAGATGCTGAAGATTAAAGGCTACACGTAGGAGGACGGCTTAATCGGCTGTAACTCACCCCACCAGCATAAAACGAGGCCCACTTCATGCTCTATTAAAGGCAACTGGATTCAATGAAGCAATAGTCAGTAATTGAACTTTGAGGATATGATGGGTTTTTGCAGTAGACAAATCCAAGGACTTAAAAGTTCTTACAGGGCTGCCCACTCTGTTATGGTCCTTTTGGAGACTTCTGTAGAGTCTTTACAGTGGAAGACTGACGTGTTTAGGATGTCTGAAGTGAAGATGAGTCATTGGCTAGCTGTTACTGAGGAATCAATGTTTTACTCCCCAACATTTGTTGGCAATGACCCAACCGTTGGAAGGGTACTAATAGATTCTTTTGGAAAATGAAATGACAAGTGTGTGAATTTAAATTGTGCCGTTTTCTTTTTCCGTAGTTAAAGTGAGGCTTTGTTAAAAGTCTGGCCTTGTTCAGCTGTAAAATTCTTCAGTCATATCCACTAGTTTTATCATTGATCAAGGATTACTGGAGGAAAAAGCAATTCTTAACTGGAAATTCTTCACATTTTGGAGTCCATATTTTATGAACAGATCATTCTCATTTCATTCCACACACTGTATCTACAATAATTACAAAAATGGAGTCAGAGAGAAAGAAAAGGGATCTTCAGAGATGAGTAATTCCAAAAGCGTGAAGCATACCCCATAAAGCTTCTCAGTGAAACACATTCTTCTCTCTGCTTATTTGCCCCAGTGGAGGGATGCACTCAACAACACACTCTCAATGCATATTTCGATAATAGTTAGGGGGATATCTTTAAAACCATCTTGCTTGACTTGTGTAAAATGCCCAGGTCTCTTGGATATTGCTCTGCTTTCTTGCATTATTAAACTATAAATCATATCACAGAGCAATGCTGAAACAACTCAAATTCGTTCTGTTCCTGTTTACGGTTGCAGTAAAACATCATTCTCCAGAATCTGCAACCTCCACAGCAGCTCATTAACATTGCCAGGAGTGCTATGAAAACATTTATACAATTCATGTTTTAACCATTGTCTGACAGTGCATGAGTAAATTAGCAAATGAACAATCAAAAACTATACCCACCTATAATCATATTCGCCTGCTGCTCCTGTTTGAATTACACCCAAGCCAATGTTGTGTTTTAACATTTCTTCATTTGTCAATTAAAACTCACAACCTGATAATGAGCCTACTGTATATACATTTGTAGCTTTTTGTTACTATTATGCAGAGCTTTAAGATGACAAATTTTCCATCTTGCATTTGGCAAATGAGCAGTATTTTCATTTTGAAGGTGATTGAAAGAACGAATGTGTTTGCGCTGCAGGCTATCCTCGTTACACAGTGATTGGCGACCACGGTTCAGGAGAGCATCATCTGCGAATCCAGCGTGTTGAGCTGATGGATGACGCTGTGTTTGAGTGCCAGGCTGTCCAGGCTGCAATGAGGTCCCGTCCTGCCCGTCTCACTGTGCTGGGTAAGTCCTTATTAAACACACACACACACACACTCCAAACAACACTACTGTAGTAGCCAGACACCTCCAATCGCCGAGGTGCAAAGCAACTCATGGAAAAGGCTTCACTGGCGTCACTGGCTTTTCACACTTAGTTGTTTTTCATGATAGATTGGTGTAAAAATCTCATTGACGTCACAGAACTTATCTTTATTTTATGCGTGCGTGCGCACATGCATGTGTGATTTGATCTTTATCATTAGGACAAATGCAGCATAAGCAGTGTTCTGCTTTTATTTGGTACAATCCTAACATCAACAAGCAGGTGTTCTCAAGGAGAGTAGCTCATATGCATCATCCCAAATATTCAACCCATATCTACACTCTTGAGCCTAAACACTGGACAGAAGTACTGCCAGAGCTCAAGGGGCTCTAACAAAAGTGGTGCTACACAGCAATAAAAGTATACAGTATGCATGCTTGTTCAGCTTCCAATTACACAGAAAATATAAGCAGAGGTACACACACAAACACAGGTATTCACATGCCCAAAACACAATAATGTAATCCTGAGAGCAATAAACGTTTGTATTCAATATTTTGTATTAAAACCATCAGAAAGGAATTAAATCAATGCTAATGTTATCCATTTGGCAGACAGTGTCAATATGACCAAACTTTACAGACACGTACGTTTCCACTCTAATTTCCTTCCCCTGCATGCAGCCTCCATTTTCATTATTACTGTAAGCTTGAGAGGTTACTGGTTCATAATTAAACTTTATTGGGTTATCATTCAGCGTTGCCATTTCTGCCTTACTGAGTAGCAAATAGTGCAGTTGTTGGCTCACGTCTCTTTCTTGGGCACTTCAAGCTTCCCGCTTCCTACCTCTCACAGCCTTGCTTACTTGGAGGATTGCTAGAAAGAAAGCGAGAGTCAATGACAGAGCAGAAGAGAACAAGGGAGAACGAATGAGGAGAGAGGGAGGGGGGGCAAAAGAGTGGTGTCTGCCATGCAGTATCCTCGCCACGAGCGACTGATCCGCCTTATTGATCCAGCCTAATGAAAAGTGAAACTAACGATTTGTAGGGTAGAAGGCAGCAGGAGAAAAAGAGAGAGGGGAAGACAAATTGCAGCATAACGTTTCTCTGGCTGCCGAGCCCCCTGCAAATGGATATGAGTGAATAATTACGGATACTTCAACAGAGAGCTAAAAATGTCTGTTGCAACTGCACTTTCATACTTTCTACCACTGTCCTTTCTCTACTTATTCAAGTCTTTAAAAGTTTAGCTGCTCTGAATTGCTTGCTTGCTCTGTTTCGATCACAGCGTCAAGGAGAGAAAGAATAGTCACAATTCAAGATGTGCGTCCTTACAATGTAGCAAGGTCATCGCCAATGGATTTTACCAATTCATGGCGATTTATCTGTGCTCAGTTTAAGACATTTTAGGTTTTAAAATAATATATTCAAAAGCAGTTTCTCCAGCTTTCTTGGTATATTAGGGCTGCCAACTGCCAACAGTGGATGCAAATAATTCTTGTTCTTGGTTTTTGTTTTACTCCCTTCGACGCTGCTTTCTTGGTTTGGCAAGTATTACACTAACTAAGTAATTAAAACAAATAAACAAATAATTTGCAAATGCTTTTGATTGCAAGCAATGTACAGCAGAGTGCAGTAGCTCACCCTACTGTATTTACAGAACTGATCAGCAATGAGAAAAAGGAAGCCTTTATTACTTATTTGGCTGATTGAGGGTAGAGAGTTTATCATTCCTCCCCATAAGCCTGAATAGTAGGTGTTTGTTTAATCCCTTGCCGAGCTAGCTGACTCCTGAATGCACTGCCAGGGAAAACTCCAGCCTCACAGACACACAAGGTAATGGAGGAAATATATGCAAGGCCTGTGTCACTGCAAACTCCAAGCTGTCAATTACTTGCCAGTGGTGACAGAGTGTGTCTATCGACTTGGAAGACAGCTACGGCCCCACACACCTATGCACACACACACACACACACACACACACACACACACGCACACAAATACATAGGCATATACACAATATGCTTACACACACACAGACACACATGCTCATCCACCAGTGCACACACACACACACACACAGCCTCCCTTTTCTGAGCTGACAGCAGAATAAATCTAAAACTCCCCCCTCCATCTTTCATAACTCAATATCAGCCCAAACTCCTCCATGTGCCGTATCAGAGGAACTTCTCTCCTCTTGACTTTGATAGGCTTGGAAGTAACATAACATAAATATTTACTAACACATAGAGAAAGACCTTTATCAATGCCAAAAAACACTGTGTTTTACATTTTTATGCTGTTCTTCTTAATGATTTGCAAAATATGTCCTCAGAAAAACCAAGGAGTTCCTTTGAGACTTTTCCTGACCTGCCCATGTACAAGACAATGTGTAATAAGTAGCAACAGCTTTTGCTTTACTTGTATTCATTTCAGCCAATATGTCAAGTGCAAAAGCGATGAAATTTAAGCAAAAAAAAAAAAAATGCTGAACACATCAACATTTAGAAACAATAATGAAGTTCCTTCATCAAAAAGCTTGGGGAACAAAATGGATGGTGCACTCAACCCATCCAAGCGTTTGCATGGCTCGCAGGCTTACCCTCAGATGCCAAAGGAGAATCAAGGTCTTGTGAATTAGTCATGAAGGAAGAGAACGGAGGGTTTCAGGTCCAAAAAAGACCCCTGAGGCTAATTATATCCCTTGCAGCAAGTTGGCACTGCTCCAGACCTTTGCTCTAATCTTTCTACCTCAGGTTGGGGACCACTAGAACAAAGGGAATGGAGATCACTGTTGTTTGATTAAGGTCTTTGGCTGAAAAACTACTTTTCGGTTATTTTTAAATTTGTTTTGTTTTTTAAATCTGGAGCGTGTCATCGAAATGCAGTGCCATTTATTGAGTCATTGCTGACATTTTAATAAATCAATCTCTGTCTTTAATGTTATTTTTCCTCTGCTATCCATTCACTCACTTTCTGTCTTTTTTCCCCCCTATGACTCACTGAATAATTTCTAGTTAATGCAGAGCCATGGCTTTATTTTAATATTAAATCCTTTTAATTTAAAATAATGCATTAAAATGACACACAATTAATGCAGAGATGCTTTGTACATTCATGTAATCTCTGTTAATTGAAGATTTAAAATTGCTCATCAGGTATTTACTTTACCAGAGATAAACGCCTCTGAAGTCATTAATCAGAGTTGAATTATTATCATTTTAGGTTTTAAGGAGATTTTCTAATGTTATTTCATTGAATTTTTTTTCACATTGCCCTGATACTTAAAGAAAATCCTTCATTCTTTTGTGTTGCATTTCATATTATAACAAGGGCAAGCAAGGGTGATCATCATGGTTTACTTTCATGAGACAAACATTTCATAATTCTTTATCTGTATTCTAGCTCTGACCACTGCAGGGTCATGAAGTTCATATTGCAGACAATGCTATTGAGATCAGGCAGAAGTTGGAAAATGTTTTAAAAGGTTAACCTTGCTTGATGCAAATAAAGAGGAGTTGCAAAGCTTGACACTTCATTAGGAGAAAATATTTCACTTCACTGACAACAAAGAAAAACACAGCCGTCAGAATCTGTAATATTCTGCAATTAAAGGAATAATTCTGTATACATTTAACACAGTACATTGCCATTTCAAAGTTTGGCCTCAGCTCCTATATTGTTGTCAGGCATTATTGTGCTCTTGACACAGAAACAGGGAACTGTTCCTGTTTTAAATCTGTACAGCTTGTGATCCTAAGCTTCCAATTTCTTTTACCAATGACTTGTGATTTCTTATATTCATATTTAAGTGTCTCTTCCTGCCCTTTCATTTGTCAGTCTGGCTGAACCATTGTACAGCATTCTGTTCTCCTTGTACAAAACATTACATTTTTGCAAACCCTTCATACAAAATCTATTTGTAAAGAGGACTTTCTACAACCTGAATGCATAAAAGACTATTCAAAGTACATTGGCACATACAGAACAGTTATTAATGCATGCAGTGCCATGTGGGTGTGTATATTTTCTTCCTTTGTCTCTCCATGGTGCTGCTGTGAGATGACAGCATGCTATTTTGTTAGCTTTACATTTGAACACATATCTGCTTTGTTGAATAATTAAAATGAAATGTACATATGGTTATCGCAGAGGACAGGCATTCAAAAACATAGTATGATGCTGGTCTTTTTTCATAATTGATAACATGCCATTTTATGAGCCATCATGTGCAATGTATATATATATATATTTATATATTATATAAGGATCATCTATGCAGCAACAACTGACATTCTGGACACCCAACTATGTTTTATTTTTGCTTACATCCATCCCAAATCCAATTCAGACACCACCTCTGAACACATCTTGAACACTGTAAATAAACTAGAACTGATTTCACGTTTCCAAATTTATTTTGGGAGATTTCAACCATTGCTTCATGGAAAATTCACTGAAAACATTCGAGCAATACATCCCATGTGCCACACATTTTGACAGGGTTCTTGACAAGTGCTATGGTTCAGTCTGCCTACAAATCTCTATCCCTCCCTACTTGTAAAACTGCTGATCAGAATTCCTTTCTCCTTGCACCACAATACAGACCAGTTGTACAAAAAAAAGTGGTCAAGTCTTTAAAACAGTGGACTGGGCAAGGCATTGGTGTGCTAAAGGGGTGTTTTGAGTACACAACTTGGGATGTATTTTTAAAACCAGATCACAATCTAAACAGGTTAACATGGTCTTCTAGATAGATAGATAGATAGATAGATAGATAGATAGATAGATAGATAGATAGATAGATAGATAGATAGATAGATAGATAGATAGATAGATACTTTATTGATCCCGAAGGAAATTCAAGCATGCAGTAGCAGTAACATACATTGAACATACATTACAATTAACTTATAACACAGTAACCATACGTTGAAATTGACCTGAGATAAACGTAAATTTAAATGTGTACAGAGAAATTAAAGAAATTAAACATTTTTAGCAAAATTAAACATTTGTATAGGACTTAAATATGTACAGAGGAATTAAAAATGTGCAAGAGTTAAACCCTAAAAGTAAAAAAATGTGCAGAGGAATTAAACATTTGCATAGAAAATAAATATATAACTGTGGTAAGTTAACCCGTGCTAAACATCTATACAAAAACTGTATAAAAAATAGAAAGTAACTGTAGAAATAAAAATGTTTTATACAACTAGAAACTATATTAAAAATAGAAAGTGACCGTAGAAGTAAAAATGTTTTATACGAGAAAGAACTACAAATGGGGACTGTGTACAATTAAATTAGGCTGTAAACAGATGAATGAAAGTCACAGTCACAGCATGTAGCAGAGGTAGTCAGAAATGGCAATGACAGAGAGTCCAGGAAGTAGTGCAAAGAGATTTGTCCATTGTCTATTGTGCCTCCTGCCATCACTGAGAGCTGTACAGTCTGATGGCCAGGGGGACGAAAGAGTTCTTGAGTCTGTTGGTGAAGCAGGATTGAGACAGCAGTCTGCCACTGAACACACTCCTTTGCCTGATGAAGGTGTTGTGCAGAGGGTGGTGGGTGTTGTCCAGTATGGACAGCAGTTTGTCCATGGTCCTTCTCTCTGCCACAGTCACCACAGAGTCCAGCTCTGTGCCCACCACTGAGCCAGCTCTCCTCACCAGTCTGTCCAGTCGGGCAGCGTCCCTCTTCTTGCTGCTTCCTCCCCAGCAAACCACAGCATAGAAGAGGACGCTGGCCACCACAGACTGGTAGCAGCAGTTTTTTGCAGATGTTGACTTCTCAGGAAGTACAGACGGCTCTGTCCTTTCCTGTGGACAGAGTTCATGTTTGCTGTCCAGTCCAACCTGTCGTCCAGCTGCAGCCCCAGATATTTGTAAGTCCTGACCACCTCCACATCGACCCCCTCGATGGCCACAGGGGGTCTCTGCCCTGCGGTGTAGACAATATCATCTCCACCAAAACAGTTATCTGTACTTTTTTCCCCAAAAATACACCAAACTATTCTCAATAAAAAGAACAGATTGTTCTTCACTGCATTTTTGTTGCAGAAAAAATAAGTGAATAGAGAGCTGGAGCAGGTCATCAAAAAAGGCTTAAGTAGCCTATAAAACAACTGAACTAAGATTAATACAGGGCAGCCTTCAGGTGGCCTGCCAGGGGATTATGGCTGTGCAGTAGTTAACTCCATGAGAGACTCCAAACCTGTAATCTCAACTCCTTCAATGTAAGGTTTGAGAAAGACTATTAATCACCGAGGTCCTTAACGACTTCAGACATGTGGCCCTCACCTCACTTTTCATGAAGGCCTTCAAGATGATCAGAGAGTTTGTGGAATAGTGTGATAGCTCTTGTCTGGAGCTGAATGTCACCAATACCAAGTTTGTGGACCACCAAGCTTGGACTTGGGAAGACTGCAGTCATAACTCAGGTCATCAAGAAGTGCTACCAGCATCAGTATTTCTGTAGGAACCCTTTGGGGTAAGCGGGAATACAACTCCATCAAAAACATAATAACCTTCTCATACTCCTATCCTAGGACTGGCCTCTGCACAATTGATCTGCCACCAACCCTAGTCCCATATAGCAGGCTCTACTCTCTTGCACTTAAAGACTCTTGGATTATTATAGATATTTAGATTAGTATACCTCTTGCTACATAGCTGTGTGTCATGTAACATCACTGCTGTGGACTGTTCTGTCTCCACCACATGGTCACTGTTTGTCTATAATGTATTGCCTTTATACATCCTGTTTGTGTGTTTCTTTTATGCCTGCACAGGAATTGCCGCTTGGGTATAAATAAAGTTATTTGTATTGAATTAAATCTGTGTACACAAAAGCCCAAGGATATCTTTTATTGTTGTTTGTAACTGCCAAAGCTGATTTTTTTTTTTTTTGTGGATACGTCTGAATTCATTAGTTCTCAAGGATCACAATGTTGTCTTTTTAATAATGGAAGTGAACTTTGAGGGCAGGGTGAAAAAAAAAAAAAGGAAATACTACTACTGACAAATTGCTGGAGCAGATGTTGATGTTGCTGTTCCGCATAGTTTGTGAATGTGTGTGTGTGTTTTGTCAAAACCACTGTCCTTGGTGTTAGCTCTTTCTCCACTGACAGTTAGAGCTGTTTTACTTATAATGCATGCAGTGATACTGTTCACAGAGAGTGTGAACTGACCAATGGTGTGTCTATAATAAGAGACACTGTTTGCCACTGTTGGCCTCATAATATAACAATGATTGCAATTTGGTTGCTTTTGTTGTTTCTTGGAAATAAGCTTACGCAAGGAAGTAATTTTCCTCTGTTCTCTGTTTGTCTCTTCACCTGTGCTATTATTATTATTATTGGGGCATGCAGTATTTTGTGTAAGCAGAGTCTCAGGGTAGCCTCTGTAGAGCAGCATGACAGCTCAGCAGGACTAGAAGTTTAGTTAGTTTGCTGCTGGAGTTGTGTTACTTGTTTTATTATTTTTTTATGACTCACGATAACTCGGAACAAGATTTGTACTTGCACATGTGATTTTGTTTTCTTTATTTCATTACTTGAGGTAATAGAAATCATATCCATATCTCTCTCACTGAGTGCTGCTCTTTTCTGCGTATATGTGTGAGCCAATTCCTGAGACACTCGAAAAAAAATTCGAACAGAAGTAAAAAGTAGAAGTAAAGAAGAAGGGAAAAAAAAGGCTTTTGAGCTTCCTGTGCAAATTACCAATTTGCCTCTTACAAAAGTTAATTTAGGTCCAGCCAAGCATCTCAGTTGAATTACAGGAAGAGATAAGGTGTCCTAAACGGCAGTCATTCTGGGAGAAAATATGAACGTAACGTTTATATTACACTTCCTTCGCTGCCATTTTGTCTGAAATGCGAGATAGAATGATAACTACATCTATGATATCAGAGAAGCTGTGAACAGGTGCGTGATTATGATAGACAGACTGTATGTAGGATGTTTTTTTTCCCTCTCCCTGCATTTCAACAGAAGGAGGAGAAATGACACGAATACATCTGTGCTCTGCAAAACAACAGTACCAACTGCGTACAGGTGCTGAGCTGATTTAAATTCACACTACATAGTAAATAGGTTTGCTTCACCTAACTGTAACTGTTGTTAGCAAACTAATGATTGGCATGAAGAAAAATGCAAAAACTACGGGGGCTAATAATTGACACAACATTGAAATAGGCGCCTTTTTTTATTTTTAGCTGTGATTACTTAACCTGAATCCCAAATTTGCTGCCTCCCGCCCTCATACTCACACACACACATTTACACACATAGCTATATAACCGGGTGGTGAGCAGCGGTGTCAGCACCCTCCCAATCTGTGGAGAGCAGCTTCTGGGGCTGCACATGGCTGTGCTGTGAAGGAGCAGGCTCTGCACGTCTCTGACAGCTCTGGCATCTCCCCACTCCTCATCTCATCTTCATATTTTCTTCCTTCCCTTTTTATTTGGCACTGCTCATTTGGTAGATCATGACACCGACACTACCAATAGACTATGCGTTTCTATCCTGCACTTAAAATGTTAGAAAAAACATGTCTGTGTATACCCTAGCTTCTAAATCTTCTCCTGTTGCCCCATATTCTATTCACTTCCATCTGTTTTCTCCCTCTTCGCTTTTTCCCACTACTTCCTTCTTTGTATCCCATATTTGCCCTTCCAGTTTATTATTCTTTACTATGTGGTAGCCCACACTCCCCTGCAAATCAGCCCTCTGCTGCTTTTTTTATTTGGTGTATACATTTTTTTACAGTCTGCCATGCTGTTTGTGTTTGCCATCTGTCATCCTGTTTGTGTGAGTAAAATGATTTTGTGGATTTCTCTCACTTTCTTTTTCATTCATTCACTCATATTCTTTCTCTCGTGTTGTGTCCGTGTGTTTGTGTCTGCCAGTGTGCACACATGGCTGACGATCTTCTGGCTTTCAGACAGATGTACAATGACAGCACTTGAAGAGGGCCAGTGATTTGGGCCAGTGAGCCACGCATTTCTCTTGTATCCACCTGCGCTAGAATATTCCTCTCCTATCCTTTTTGTCTTCTTTTTTTTCCTGATCTATCTATCACAAACTCTGCAAGCTGTCGCAATGGGGTGACAGGCGGCCCGTGCAAGCATTCCTCTGAAATAGACAGGCAAGTCAGGAAGCTCATTGTTGTTCAGGACACGTCTGCTGTAGCACAGCGTTACAGCAGCTACACATTGCCAGCCCCCCCTCCCGTACACCATCCAGACTCCTCGTGAGGAGCCCTCCCTCGTTCATTCGTCTCCAAATTGCTTTTTCTCCATTGCTCATGCTCCTGGAAAGCCAGGGTGCTTGCAGGATTTCATTGGTTGCTTTGGAGAAGTTTCCCCAATATTGGTTTGGCCTGGCAAAACCAGCAGGTTTCCCATCAGCAACACCAGTTGTTACCAGGCTGAAGAGGGCTTCTCAGCCAACACCAGCACATGTTATCAGCTGCGCCTCACATAAATTCCAGTTTTATGTTTGTGGAATTTTATGTTTGGTGTTTGGAAAGTTCATATGTATCATGGGACAAAAGGCAACTTTATGACCCCCAGGGTTTATTCAGGGCCTTCTTGGGGTGACGGAATTACTGCCCTGTACTGTTGAGTTAATTACACATCAATATGCCTTTGTCTCATTTATAGATATCTTTGATTATGCAGTAAAAGTAAATGATCTCACTGAGGTCCAGGCTGTCTGACATCGCTGTCTGTTTCTTTTTGATTGAGGTGTCCAAGGTGGGGTCTATAGTCAGGAATGCATTGGTAGATTTACTACCCATCTAAGGGACTAGGAGAAGTCAAGCTAAATTGTGAAGGATCAATTTCTCCCTCAAACAAAAAAATAGTGACTGCTTGGAGTGTATAACCCATCATATCTAAGATATATTGAAGCCATGGGTCAGTTACCCCCAAAAACTCTTTAAAAAGACAAACTAGCTGTATCTTAAAGCTATTTTAAAATCTGAAACCACATGCCTTACATCTTTGATTAATGCAAACATATACAAAAAACCCACATCCTTCATGACTGATGTGCTAGCAGTTATTTTTTTGATTTGTATAAAACCTGGAACGTCTGTCTGTGGGTATGCGTGCCGATAGTGTCCATGCATGTACAGGAGAATGCAAATTTGTGAAAGCGTTGAAAGGGATTACATTATTAACCCCACGAAAAAAGTAGCGAGTGGAGCAGAGTTTGCAGTGAGTCAGTCCTGTAATTAAAGAGGAGCGATCAATCTGTACCACTGACCACACTACTTATGCCAAGTCCATCGAATGGCTGCAGTAAAGAGCTAATTTAGAACCATTAGGGACTGCCGAGTTTGCAAACAGCCCAGTAATGATGATGGCTGATTCAAGTTCAAGGCTTGGCCTGTGTATAACTGTCAGACCTGGCAGTCATAAGGCAGGATCGGTGGAAGATCTCAGATGGAGAGAAAGAGCTAAATATCTATTTAAGTAATTTTTCCTAGTCATTCATTTATATTCAATGGATGTTGGGTTATTGGTCAAATCTTCCCATTTCTTCAGCAGACATAAAGGCTTTCACCTGCCAAGAAAAAGAGCACCAAAGTATCCTCTATCAAAGGACTATTATATAATCATGTCTTGCTGCTTTTTTGCCTTGGTGGTGGTGATTTCCAAAAGTTACCAGTGGAACACAGGCCTTGCACATGTGCTACTTACACAGAAACAATTTCAGTCCAGGATGTCACAAACTCAGTCTCCACATTGGCACCCACTGCATGTAGTAAGACCTCAATCACAATGGAGGACAGAAAGATACAAAGGTATGGATGCAGGAGGGAGGCAGCCAGCCATGTACTTCTTCTCCTTGTCTGCTCACCCTCAGTGTCCTGCTGGCAGGCAGCCCTCTGGGGGGACATGACCTGAAAGTGTAGCAGTGCTCTGTTTGGTCTGCCTGTGACCTCCTCTCTCCCATGTAGCTCCACTATGCACGAAATCATAAACTCCTCTTGCAGTGTACGCCCTGACATCTCTTAATGGGAAACATACGGCTGAATAATAGCAGACAACTGAGAGTATTAAAGGTCAAAAGGAGGCACATAGTGACAGTCTGCGAGGGTATAACCTTGTTCATTAGTGGTGTCACCTTCTGACCCTGTAGCACCTATTTATAGACACTGATATGTATTAATATGTGTATAGGAGAAATATTTATTCTGAACAAGAGCATAAAATAGGACCTCTGAG
Organism: Argyrosomus regius; assembly: GCA_946959425.1. NCBI lineage: Eukaryota > Metazoa > Chordata > Actinopteri > Sciaenidae > Argyrosomus > Argyrosomus regius. Next base: position 20,159,366 of record OX336889.1, on the reverse strand, counting down.
ATTTTTGAGCACTTGTAAGCAATAACAGGAAAATCACCTCACTTGGATGTGAGGTGAGTATTCAAGTCTGAGTCCTATCGGTCACATACTGTCAGACTTTCCTTTCTAATCTCCCCCTCTCCATAAAAAACTCTTTTTATGGCTGCCTTATAGGCTTGACATTTAATTAATCTTTCAGTCATGTGTGCAAGGGAGCACTGACAGCAAGCCAAGAACACTGGATCTTTGCAATCAGCTGTCAAAGTGCTATCACTGACTCACGTTTTGTTCGTTTACTTTAATGACAAATGGGAGAGCTGTTTGAAAGTCCCGACTCAAAGTGCTTTTCACATGGTCTCTGTCTCATTTGCATACCATGCAGTAGTTCTATTCTTAGCATAAGAATAAACTAATGTGATCTTCTTGACCTTGTTTCCAATTGCTGATAAAGGACCAGAAGGTGGCCACGTTCTCACAAAGATTCTTTCTTACTTGCCTAGATCAGCACACTTTGTTGTCTGATCTGCGAGTGCTGACCTGAGATTCCTCTACCTCTCCTAACCCTCTGCATATTAATGAAGACCAGATGAAAGGGAGCCAGCCAGAATTAACACTGCGTTGCAAACTCAAATACGAAATGGGAAGTAGTGAGTGGGAACTGCCTTTGAAATAGATTTACTGGTCCAGTTGGTCAGAGTTATTAGTCTGGTGTACTCAGACACATTGGTGTGATTCATCCTTACTCATTGTAAATTTGTGCATGTGTGTGTTGTCTTATAATTTGGAAAAACTTTTTTTTTTTTGTATTAGTCAGCAACCTTTTGTAATGCAATTGTGTTTAGTCATAAGAGCAAAAAACACAAGCACTATCAACCAACAGCATTTGAAGGCTAAGATTAGCTCGTCTGTAACAAAGAACTGGAGTGTGATTTTATTGTGGATGACCAGTCTCAATGCGCTTCTCCACTTGCTTTGTATGATGCTACAAATGATAGATCACCACTTGTACAATAGACTAAAAATCTAAGTATTAAAGTTATAATACTTAATTCTTTAGTCCTGTTTAATTTGTTGACACCTTTTGTTATTGTGTTGACATTAATTGCAGTGTAATACTACAGCATAAACTCCTTTCGGCAGTTACTTTGTCAGAAATACAACCTAAGAGCAGCTGCCCCCGTTTACAACTAAACAAACTCACATTGTTTTAATAAAAAAGTCAGTCAAAAATAATTGCAACAGTCAGTGATTTCATGGTTGGCGTAACTTTCCACACAACAAATACCCATATCTTGTTTTATGTCATGTTTTATTTTTGATCATGATCAGGTTAGCACTAACCCCTCTGACAAACCATTGCATACATTGTGACTGCTTTAAAATAAAAGCCACCCAGGTGAATGCTTTTAATGTGAAGCAGCGGCAGCAGTAGGAAACCTTCGACTTGTATTAGCATTAACATAATGAAACTCTGATACGAGGTCAGGACAGTAAGCAGTATGGCTGATCTAAAATTATAAAACAGTAACACTGAATTAACGACTGCATTTCATTTGAATCCTTTATGCGTAGGAAAAAAAAATCAATCTTGTGCGGGCATTGCGAGCTCCGTCACTAATAATAAGAAAGCATTTTATAAAGAGGTAATTGTAGAATTGAATGGCTATCACAGGAAACATGTCCACCATAAGTAGTATCAAAAATGTGGTCTTAATTTAATAAAATCTTAAGAATTATGAAGTAAGTGCAGCTGAGATCCAATTAAAGGTCTTGTCTGGTCATTATAAAAGCACATTTACAGAAACTTAAAACAAAAACTGAGTCAAAAACTGTATGCAATCTATTGCTGGCACCACACTCTCATTTATGTCTGCCATAAAAAAGCTCTTTTATACTTATTGTCATTAAGTATACAAAACAGTATCCCAAATTACATTTCTCTCTTTTCATCTCCGTGCTGTTTGACAGCATAAATCTAGCCCATAACAACCTTCCTTCCGATCATGATGCTTTTTTCAGGGGGAATATGGCAGCTGCCTGCAGCCTTTGATTTCATCTTGCCCCAGATCTGCATTGTAATGAGCACTCAGGTCAATCAATAATTCACTGCAGTTTCAGTTATAAAAAAGAGAAAGAAAAACAAACAGATCAGCTCATGGGTAAAACAGGAAAAGGACTTTGATCAGTGCCACCTATAGGCACATATAGCACTGTTGTGATGCTTGCTTTTGTCTCTTATATTCGTCAATGTTCAGGGGGAGAAATAGGCTGAACAAATGTACATCTGTGTGTCTGAGGAGGGTTATACACTGATTATACACTTGCATTTAATGCTGACATTTATGTGTATGTTCTGTGTATAGTGGAGAAATCACATCTGCTTTGACTGATAGCAGAGTTGATTGTTATTTAAAGAGTCATGCTGTGACCTGTGTAAAGCTTTTCGGATTTCATTTTCTAAAAAATAATAATTATAATAATGCATACAATAAACCAATGATGTGTCGTTTGTTGACATTATAAGCACTCTCATCTTATGGTAATGAACTGTGTAATGAGGTTAGGTGTCATGCAGTCACTCTGGAGGTGCCATTTCTGGTTAATGTTATGGAAAAGGAATATATAACTTGATAACTCAAATACATGTCTACATAATTTACCAATAGCCCAGATTTCATGTGAATTACACAATATCCATATTAGTTTCCTAATAATAGTCAACTCATTCATCATCACATGGTTATGATATGGCTAATGCCTTCTCATTCTCTGTGTCTGTATCAATAGTTCCCCCAGAGGACCCAGTCATCAGTGGAGGGCCAGTGGTAAGCCTAAGGGCTGGTGATCCACTCAATCTGACCTGCCATGCGGACAACGCCAAGCCAGCAGCATCGATCATCTGGATCCGCAATGGAGAGGTCCTTAATGGGGCCATGTACTCCAAGGTAAGCATAGAGGTGTGTGTCATACCAAGTTTGAAGACCAGCTGGGGACGGGGTGAGGGTGGAATGATGGGCAAGGGTTGTAGGGTGGCGGTGCTTTCATTGTCTCGGCCAATATAAAAGTAGCTTGCAATAGGCAATGAAAACATCTGTTACTTTTCATTTTTGTCTTTCTTTCTTTGTTGTAAATAACTACTGCAAAAGTGCTAAACATCCATGACATGTTTCTGAGTCATTGGTGGGCGTATATCTCAGCTTTTTGAAATGAAATCTCTTGAAAACCCAGGTTGTGTTTTGATTACAAAAAGATAGCTGGCCTTTTCTTTTTTTCCCGGTATACAAATCAACTCAGACAAGCAGATGGCGAGGTCATGGAACTGTCTGACTTTACGTTTCTCTCTGTTGTTCTGATCTCCTCCTTCATTGGTATGTGTCTCTCTTAATCTTCCCAACTTGTTATAAAATCTACTATGTCACTTTATGTGCTGAAATCTGCCTGAACCTTTTCACAACGAAGTATGATTCTCGCTGACAGCCCGTGTTCCCACTTTTGATGCCGCGGTACGTGATAGCCGCTGTTCACGCCATTCTGGTGGCGTGATCACCTGACCCCATAGACTTTTGACTGACATTTCCCCTTAAGGCTAATCATGCAATCAACACTGTCATGTTCTATTTCCATTTAAACAAAGGACATAAAGAGACCAGGCACTTTAGAGCGCTAACACCTCCCCCGCCTCTTCTCGCTCCCTGTACTGCCTCATCCCATTATCGGCTTTTTTCAAAGAGCAGATAAATGCCATTGATTAGACTGGGGTACGGCACCAGGCCGATTTGAATAAAGTGATTGCTGGAGGTGCCGCTTGCTAATGGTGGGCGGAGAGTGCGCTTCCTGCCTTAACTTCCTCTCAGAGCGAAGGCAGATATGAGGACATTCTACGCTGGTAGCTGATAGATGTTCACATGCCTGCACTGAGCCCGAGTATGTCCGCCTTCCCTCTTGTCTCTATTGCCTACCATTAAAAAGCAATGGGTTCGATTAAAAGAAGATGACTCTTTTTGGGGGGGGGTCTGAAGAGCAGTAGGGGGACATTCTGTAAGCATAATCATCTGCTCTGATGGTCTTCTTATAACCCGCAGATGAAGAGGACTAATGTGAGCAGATGTGGTGGAGGATTCACAGAAATGGCTTTCCTGATGGTGTCATGTCTAATGATAGTTCTGACCCAAAGATAATTTCCCACTAAGGCCTCCAAAATCTCATCTCTACAACCTCTTGGAAAACTATTTACTGGACCAGTGGTTAAAGAGAAAGTGTATGATTAAAGTCATCACTTAGCAAAAATGTGTGTTGGTTTTACCATATAAAAGAGTCCCTGAATTTGATGCATCGCTTAGCGTTTGGGAGGGTAACTTTCAAAACACTGAACTGTAGTACATTATGAAGGGGGGGGGGCCCAAATAATTACGTGGGAGAAGCTTGTCACAGTAAGGTGAATGGTTCAAATATCAAGACAAGCTGTGAAATTGTGGGCAAAAGAAATTAATGAATAATGTTCTCTCTTCCCTCAAACACTCATCTCCCATCTGCTCCAGCGGAGCTGCTCAGTAGCAAACAGCACAGGACTGTTAATGTGCAGCCTCCAGGTCTGAGCTGTGGTTTCGGAGGTGTGCACACTTACTCTGCTGATACTTTTGCACCGGAATGGTACAACAAATCATTTGAAAAAACATGATGCATTCCCCTCCCATGTGTTGCGCTACGTATTTTTCTGAATGCTCTGGTGGCAAACTGAGAGGTGAGCAGGAGTCTGGGGAGTTATCTCAGTGTTAGGAGGTTTAAAAAAAATAAAAAGTAAAATAATGACAGTTTTATGAGGTGTTCTTGCTGGCAAGAGCAGAATAGTGCTTTTTTTATTGTACACCTTCTCAGCATTGCAGTAAAATCGTGTTGCTCTTTAATATCTGGTAAAATTGCCAAAGTTTACACGAAGCTGCTACTATTGATGGATATCATTTTCAGCAAAAACAATAATTATCCATTTTCCAATCCTAATGTTTCCCACCCTTCTTGTCAACAAGTGATGAACGCATCTGCTTTTTCTGTCTATCAGTTTCATTATTTTTTTATTGAGTGTTTTTTATGTGTGTGTAATTAGAACACTTTATTGCATTTTAATCATCACACTTAGTGAGTAATAGGGTGGGAAAATGCTCACAAACAAAGTAACCAATTACAATTTGAGTGGGCTTTAAGCATGTCAATTCTTTTCATTATGAGACAGGTGTATCCCAGGCAATTGAGGAAAATATTAAGGCAAATGGCTCTTTACTTCCAACATTAAGATAAGTCATCATGCCAGTTTGAAAAGATTTTGAAAAGCCAAAAAAGCCTGTTTTTTTCCAGAATTAAAATTAAATAATATATGAAAGTATGATAAGTATAATAAAAGTATGATCTAAAATACAGATCACTTCAATTAATTGCTTTCAACAATTTGAAATTATCTTTTTGAGAATTGGAGTAGTGAGTTAAGTTCAACAAAAGAAATCTATTTAATCTCAGTGACCATGATAAAGAACTCTTCTACATCAGTATAAAGTTCAGTGTTAAAGCAATCAGATGTTGAAAGAGGTGGCAGAACCTTTGTGTGGTCCAGAATTTAAAATGGCTGACTGAATATAACCCAGAGATACATTTGGTATCATATTAAAGGCATGTTGGATGGGTTTGCAGAATATTAATGATGTATAAATTATTAGCTTTTGCTTACTTGGTAAATTCAGCACCATCCCTGGGAGGCTTCTTTCCTCCTTGCATTCCCTATTACTGACCCAATCAAGGCTTTCCCTGCATGCCTGCCAGGTCTCAGTGGGTCATTTTCATTTCTGCTTTAATGTTTTTGGTTTATGTTTTAGATGACTTGAGGGTTTGAATGAAAAACTCATAAAAGATGAGTAATGTCTTAATGTTTTCCATTAACTTAGTTAAAGGCAAATCTATAATACACTAAAAATGAAGTAAACTGTTGGCCGGAATTTATATTTATATGAAAATAAGCACATAAATGCATTTATCAAGGAATTACCTTGCTTATGGGCATTTATTGGATTGAAAATTTTCAGTCACAACCAGCAAAACAGTTTTTTGATGTATAGTAGTAGAATGTAGTATTGCAGTGAATCTGCAAGTCAATCCTAAATTGTTTTCTATCGCATTTTAATAAATAAAAAAAATACATGTATTGAGTATTGAGTTTTCTGATAGTTACATAGGTATATATGTATGGATATGGTGCATATTTGGTTTGTGGTCACTAGCCTATTATTTTATAGTGGCAATTAATAGACTTTTGTTCTCATAAGGCGCATTATCCATTTTAGTATTTTTCATTTTCATTTCTGGTTTTTGTACAGTAGCTAGCAAATTAACCTTGTTTTTCTTCTCTTTTTTTTTTTTGTTTGTTTGTTTTGTTTTTTTTACAGTACACCATTAGCCTGTATATGTGGGTGTAGTGGTTGTAGTGGTTTTGTTAGTCCATTTTGTGGTGGCAATTAATCAAAATCCACAATTGCTGCCACCAACCATAATGTGATAATCACTAACACATTAAAGATGTTTAATGATGGTGTGCTTTTAACCACACTCCTGACTCAAGGCCAAAATATTCAAATGGTTGGTTTCCAAAGCAATCGTAGTTGACTTTCAACATCCTCTCCATTGTAGTACGTCCTCCTAAAGCAATGTTGTTTTTACTTTGCCTTTAAAAAGACATTTCAGAAGGTAAAGCACTTCTGTGATCATCAAAATACCTGTGTAAATAAATAATGAAATGTAAATAAATAAGTTTTATTGTGAATCCAACATTCATGATCACTGAATAGCCTTACAAAAAGCCTTCTTTGTTAGAGAGAAAACACAAACATGGAGGACTTTCAAATTACACATTTTAGTGTTCTGGTAAATTTGTTATGAATATGTTATCTGCCAGATTAAGTATATTTTAAATTTACATAGATTAATGGCACTGTTAATGTAAATGCAGGTAGAATGGAGTTTCACAGTGAAGGTTGAGGGCTACCAGTGAATTACCTTGGTTGGCAGCACATCAAGTTTTATTTAGTAGATTTTGGTTCAGTTGTTTTCTTTTAATTAGCTTGTAAATAAGATCCAGATGGCTAGGCTTTTTGAAGTGGCTGGCCTTCTACTGACAGGTCATCTTCTTCTAAAGTTAAAGCTTTGCTTGGTAGTTACAGCTGTAAATCGAAGTAAGTTAGCTATTGTTGTGTTAGCTGACAGTTAGCTGTGGTAATGTTTTTTATGAGAAAGAAGACAATTTATTTCAAAATATATGCCATACTGACACGCAGTATAGCCCACAACATCATACAAAATAATGGACAGCAGAGAAATGATGATGAACAAGCAAAGCCCAACCCAAGACTAAAAGCCAGCAAATATTAGACCTGAATTCAGCAGGTTACCTAAAAGAGAGCGCCCCTGATGCACAGCTACTGCCATTGTTAATTAATGCTAACACATTAATCAACTTGATAAGGAATATGTTGGCTTATTGCCTGGCGTTTCTTTGTCTCCTTTACCTTCTAGTGGTCAGAAATCAACTGATGCAGCATTAAATATACATGGAAGAAAAGCAACCTGTTTCCATCTCAATCTTGTTACTTTTGCCGTTCCTCTCCTAGCATGGTTAAAAGTATTCTTCGCATAGGCTTCAGGCAGTGATATGAAAATTTATCAATTTGTAATGTGGCATGGTATTGAATTCAATGCAGCAGCCAGCTAACCCCCTTTCTAAGATTAATGACTTCAGACAGGTCCAGAGCGACGAGGGAAACAATCCTGATTGTGTCAGAAAGGATATTACATTGACATATCCCGCGTCTGACAGCTAATGTGTTCTGCTTTAGAAGTGACTCACGCACAACTATGAATTTCATCACACGGTTCTTCACATTCAAATTGACTTCACAGAAACATGTATGGCCATCTATATTATCCTGATACTGATGAAATTCTTAATACACAGACAAAATTATTTATCTTCATTCTGTCATTCATACTACAGAATAATAATAATAATACTCTCAAAGTGCTCCACTGAAGTACTTCAACTATAAAGTGGTTAGATAAGATTTTCTCTGGTTGTCTGATTCTACAAGTTCAGTGACATTTTAATTACATTATTCAGAATATGGTATGCTTAAGTGAGGAGGAGAGAACATACTTAGATTACAAAGAAACCCTTACATTAAAGTAGAGAAATGAAGAGATAATTATTACTATTTTGTACATTGACAACGAGCCAGTTTCACTCAGCTAATGATTAATAGGTAGTGATTTTGGTGGTTGAAATATACAGTATATGCTGCCTAGCTTCCTTGAAGTGAGAACATTTTAATATTTAAGTTAAGTATATGGCTAGTTTCAGTCATGTCACCTCAACTTACCTTTTTGTGCCTTTCTAGGACTATAGCTTTATATTTAAATATACTGTATATAAGTACAGGGCCATTTGGAGTACTGGTTTGCAGACTGAGATATCATTTAGACACTGAGTTGTGACATGAGTATTTCTATTGCACTGTGGTGTGCTATAAGAATCCAAATGTAAATATCCATAAAGCAATCCATACATGTGTGAGGCTGATCCAAACGTAGCAGGCAGCAACATAGTAGTTCTGTTTCTATATTAAGAAAATGTTTGAAGCACTTCACTGCAGCAGTGTCTCATTTTCTTCAAAAACACCAAGCAACAGTGAGTCTACTTTAAAGAGATGGCAGGGAAATGCATCTTGACTTTGTGGTTGACCACACTGTGCCCTGTTGCCCACGCAATTTGTTCTAGTCAGTGACTTTGTTCTGCCCTGCATTGGTTAACATAGACTCCCAGGGCCCTCCCCAGAGCGTTTTAGGGAGAGTGAGAGCTACTGAGCGCTACCAACCGATTCCAGATGGCTTCCACAATGTAGGGCTCAGAGGATGAGTGCTGAAAAGAAGATTGATTTCCTTTGTGGAGTATGACAAGCCATGCACTAGAGCGCAGCTCTCCAGACACACAAAAGAGGCTCAAAAAACATATTTCTACTTTTTTATTTTTTCATATCAATCAGCCGTGCAGTAAAACTACAGGCTAGAGTGTTCTGATGGTTTGCCTCTGGTCCCCTAAGGGACAAGATGTCTGTATTTGTTAATTCTTTTTACAATTTCACACCTTCTCCATCAAAGCTTGTCTGGTGAACTTTTTGATTTATCTTTCTTCTCTGTTTGCATATCATTTAAGCAGTTTAGAATTTGATTGAATTGAATTTAAGCCATTGAAGATACAGTCCAACATGTATTTGACTCTAAACTTTGGGTTTACAGTATTAGAGTCGACCGTCCAAAATCAAAATAGTTGGAGATTCTGTTTATTGATTATGAAAATCAAAATCCAAGGTTCCAACATGGCGATTCATCAAACCAACCAACCATCTATACCATACCATTGGTATAGATCCAGAGGCATAAAACATGTCATCCATACAAGTCCCTGCTCTGTTAGTTGCAACTTACTAAACTAAACTTTACTTTGCTCTTTGCAGACCTTGCTCCGGGATGGCAGGAGAGAAAGCACTGTGAGCACGCTTTACCTATCGCCTTCTAATATCGAGACAGGTCAGCAGATCATCTGTAAGGCCTCCAACAAGGCAGTCCCCAACGGCAAGGAGACCAGTGTCACTATTGACATCCAGCGTAAGTATACCATTTATCTCTCTCCACCTCTCCCTGTTTTGCTTACAGTGTCTCTCTCTTCCCTTTCCCTCTTTTTGTTTAAGTCTCTTGGTTATGATCAGTACAGATGGGGAAAAAAGTCTGTGTATGACATGCATTACTCTTACGCATACGTGGCTAACGCGCTGTAAACATCTAGGATTCATTTTAGGCTCTGATGGATATTTATAATTGGTTTCCATTTTGCTTTCATACCATGTAGGTGGGTGGATGGATTGATGATGCATCACTTTTTTTTGTTCTCTGTGATAAAATATCAAAGGAGCTGTCCATCTAAAATGAATGGGATTGTCTTTTTTTTAGTCCGACTACCTGCCTTCTGTAACACTATGCACACTGTCTCCACCTCTTTTATTTCCTTGCTCATGCCATCAATCTTTCTGATGAGAGCATGCACAATTCCCCTCTAAAATAGGCAAAGTAAGCCCAGCGTGTAAAACACATTCAGCCTCAATTGTCAGGGAATCTTTTTTCGATCAAGAACCATTCACAGTAAGAGAAGGACTTTGAACAAAGGGATTTTGCATCACTCACAGCCCCTTCAACACCATTAAGTATGACTAATAAAGCAGAAAATGCTATTTAGAGAGCCAATATGACTGACGGCTCCATTCTTTTCATTATGTACACCACAAGAGGCAAGCATGGCAAGAGCGGGCACGGCACGATTAGGCCAACTCAGGCGCAGGAGTAAAAATGATTAACAGTTGTTAGTGTTTGCAACCCTTTACAGTTTGTCCTCGTCAGTTTTTGTCATGCAGTCAGCGAGGGAAGTCTACCCACATGTAAACTGATTTGTCACTATATATAACGATGCGCCTGTGATAAATGCTCGCCATCATGGCGTCATCCTTGCTTCTGAATGTGTGATTTAACCCTGAAAAATGAGTGCAGCATATTTCTAATTAGCATTCCAAAATGTGCTCTTTACACAATTAAAGCTCCTGACAACATTTTTCACAGTGTGAGATCAAACTGAGCGACAGCAGAGACTAATTGTCGAGATTCAAATTGTCTCTCGCAGGGCTTACCCTCACGTTTCCCTCCCTCCTTCCCTCTCACTCTCCCTCAGCCTTGACAGGTAAAGTGTTCAACACAGTTCAGCAGAGCCTCTGGAGTTGGTGCTAAGATCCACTTCCAAATTAAGCTGCTCCTGAAATGCAACATGCTGTAATTGAACTTTGATTCATTCGTGTTGGGTATCAATTTACTTAATTTCAGTGCTGCCGAATTCGATTACAAGACTCTTGGCGCCACAACAGCGTCTAAAACACTGCATGTTTTTGAAATAAAAATATTCTCTTTGGTGTTGATATACACCTGTGCAAATATACACGTACCTGTGCTTTGAGCAAAACACTACACTATGAAGTGTTCTGCAGGCACATGAAGTAAACAGAAGACACGTTGAGAGGTGATTACATATTCAGATTTCAGTTGCATTTTATCAGTTGTAGACACAATCGCGTGCAGAGCTGAGTTTCTTGAGTTTCTCACATGTATGTCAATTTTGCTATTTGAAGAGATACGAACTAGAACAAACCTAGAGTAGCACCCAGTCTTTCTGTAACAATAAAGCAGATGCTGAATGAATAAATGATGAGACATTGGCAAGGGGAATGCTAGCATATGAAACTGACCTCCAGCCCTGGTCCTCGAGGTCCTTCTTTAAGAACCAGACACCTATGTAACTTTTGATGAGAACATGTTGTCATACAGAGGAGGCAGCACACAAAGCTGTGTCCTAATTCAGGGCCTGGATCCTTCAAAGAATGCAGCCAACAATGGTGAGTCCTTAAAGAGTGGGAAGGCCAGGCTGAACCAAATAATACCGTCTAGATAATTCAATAAATTCTACGTGTATCACCATGAAACTGTCCTCAAATGGGCAACAAAGTTTCAACATCGACAATAACATCTGCATAGGACAATGCCAAGGAGGAGGAGACAGGAGAGTGCATGCACAAATCAAACACACATCAGATGCTCACTCAAATTTCTCCCAATCAAATATCCCATTGTCCTGATAACTCCACAGCCAAAAAGGCTAATATAATGACCAATTTGTATTTTCTGTACCTCAGACCTGAATTTCATTCATTCTTTATTCCAGTTAATAATCAAATTTAGATGAAAAAAGCTCAATTGTGTGGTCAAAAAATACAACAAAAAAAACAAAACATGACCCTGTTCTCCCATAGCTGTTTTCTCACAAAATATATAAACTGTCAGAATATGTGGTAACAGGTGCTCGCTGCTCAAAAAGGGATGTGTTAATTTATTTGTTACTCATTCATTAATGGTGGAGTAAGGAATTCTTGAGGAAATACCATGATATGGTGGGGACAGCGACACAGCAAGTTATGAAAGTAGCGTTAGCTTTGTTGTGGGTTTGCAAACTGTCCCCAAAGTTGCTGCAGCACACCTAACATGCAGAGAGGAGATTGTTTCCCAGAGTGAGCATACCAGCTCTAGACAGCAATACTCATAACTCTCCTGCTACTATAGCTAACATCACAAAAACAGCCTATCTTGGTAAACTAGAAAGTAAGCTGAATGTCCGTGGGCAGTTATACAAGTACAAGTACAAATCCTGGGTGGAATAACAAGTTAGTGGTGTGTGACTCGATCCAAACCACTTTGTTTGTTTCGCATTTACAGAGCCAGGGCTGTGTACAACCACATTTGTATTTTTTCTTCTTCTTTTTTAAAGCGGAAATTTAGCGGAGCATGAGAAAATATTAGCTGAATCTGAAAAAGTGTCTTGAATAAGAATTGCATAACTTACAATCGCTTACCCCACCTTTAATGCTAATAATAATAATAAACAGAGATTAACCCGAACATTGTTCAGAGACCACTGCAAGGCAATAGAAAGCAGGAGAAAGAAAACGTTCCTCTATTTCTTCTGCTCTTTCCTCTGCTTTCCTCTGGTAGGATGAAAGCCATCAACCTACCTATCAAAGCAATGGTTCCTTTAGGCGCTCTGTGTCAGCTTGTGAAATAAATGTAACACTTGACCATCTCTTCTCATTGTGCTTGGGTGTCCCTTCTATTCTACAGCAAGAACCAGTCATATGTCAGGATTTAACAATACTAGTTCACGTTAAATGCTTTTTGAAGAAATATGTAGCCAGGTCAGCACTGATATAGGCTATAATATGTTAGCATGAAATGGTCCTTGTAAAGTTGGATTTCATCAAACATTGCAAGATTTCTCTGTGGTTTCTATCACACTAAAGTCTTTTTTTTTTTTTGTAAACTTGGACTTAATTGAATTCATGTTCATATCACTCAGAATGTAGATGTTCTCATATCCTGTAATGGGAAACATTTCAAGCTTTCAACTGTGAATGATACTATAGTAGTGGTCGTAATTCATGTCAATAAAAGAAGCCTATTGTCAAAGCAACTGGAGAGATGCAACGTTGCATAGTAATGACATGTTTTGTTGCTGTGCACTGTGTATTGTATGTTCTGAGATCCAAGATTGAGCACAACAATATGCTGCCTTCTGTGTGTCTGCATTCTTGACTTGAGATAGGCATGCCAATGGTGATGTGAAGTCGTCATTGAATTCATCATTGGTGCTACAGGTGCTAACAAACAAGTTTTTCCACACATGTGGAAATAGTCATAATTGCTGCCATGTTTTAGATTATAAATTGCATTCCATGTTCCTTTCCATGTATTTTACAAGTGGTACTGTAATATGCTCCAAAAATGGATGGCAGTCTTTGGTGAACGGTTGCTATTAGTCGAGGCTAAACTGCAAACTACAATCAGTTCATTCCTCCAAAGATCTGACTGAGTTATATTGTAATTTGCTGGCCTAAAAGCACCTTTGATCTTTGGGTACATCTTTTATCCCATTCTTGGTCAGGGGTATGGAGTGCAAAGTGCAATCCAAGTACACTCAATTTACCTAGCTAAAAATCAAGCTTTGAAATTATTTCAAAGCCTACAGTACTGTGAAACAACATGTGTTTTAATTGGGTGGACGTCAACATCGGACACTGGGTAAACTTCGATTTCAAGCACCATTTTATTTCCTATTTATTTAATTTTACTGAAAATTATGAGTTGGCAGCTATTGGATACAAGGTTAATGCCTTGCAAAGAATAACTCTGTATTGACTGCACAGAGATTAAATTGATATTGATGGCTGCATCCAACTCTCTGTAAGACAGCAAATACACATACACAGATTTCATCAAATGGTTATGTATTCCTTAAAACTGTGGATAATGTCCACTAAGCATGTAGACTCAAGGAATAAATGTTGGTAGTTCCATTTTCATGTCTCTTTGTGTGTAAGTCCCAAGAATTAAAAGTCTCATTTATTTTTCTGCCCAGAGTTATCTAATTGACCGTATTAGTGAGATAATATTAATGGCAACAAAAGTAATTAAAATCTTCTCAGTCTGTCTGCCCTTCGCAACATTTCATATTCTGCTCACCTCTAAGCTTAGTGGCCCTTTTTTCTCTCTGCTCCATCCTTACAGCAATCCAAATGAGAGTAATCTGAACACAACCCGGCACATTGCTCTACAGCTTAAACCAGCCTAAAATCCAATGCATTTCACAACGGTATTTTCTTTTATCATCACTTTAATGCTCATGATTTACATCCACCTCAGCATTTTCATTC